>CM050928.1:15410780-16098280 GCA_027742785.1 Vigna reflexopilosa | reverse complement strand
AATTTGGGGATTTAAAGAGTGCATTGTAGCCCCTAAGTCTAAAAACGAGGACTTTCAAAAATTTATATATCTTGGCACAAAGAACCAACTTTGTCAAGTCTCACCACAACAAAATGGCTTGCTTGAAAAGCTACCAAATTTAAATATTTCTTGCACCTAAATTTTGACCATCGTCGTTATTTGGGGATTTATCGAGTGCATTGCAGAACCTAAGTCTCAAAAACCATGACTTTCAAAAATTTCCAAATCTTCACCCCAAGCACCAACCTAGCCAAGTCTCACCACCAAACATGGCTTCCTAGAAAAGCAACCAAATTGAAATATTTCTTGCACCTATATTTTGACACTTGTCGTCATTTGAGGATTTAAAGAGTGCATCGCAGCCCCTAAGCCTCAAAAACCAAGTCTTTGAAATATTCTCAAAGCTTGGCACCAAGCACCAACTTATTCAAGTCTCACCATCAAACATGACTTTCTTGAATACTAACCAAATGGAAAAATTTCTTGCATCTATATTTTGACACTAGTCGTCATTTGGGGATTTAAAGAGTGCATTGCAGCCCCTAAGTCTAAAAAACCAAAACTTTCAAAAATTTCCAAATCTTGGCACAAAGCATCAAATTTGTTAAGTCTCACCACAAAAAATGTCTTGCTTGAAAAGCAACCAAATTGAAATATTTCTTTTACCTATATTTTGATACTCATCGTCACTTGGGGATTTAAAGAGTGCATTGCAGCCCCTAAGTCTTTGAAATATTCTCAAATCTTGGCACCAAGAACCAACTTAGTCAAGTCTCACCACCAAACATGACTTTCTTGAATACCAACCAAATTGAAAAATTACTTGCATCTATATTTTGACACAAGTTTTCATTTGGGGATTTAAAGAGTGCATTGTAGCCCCTAAGTCTAAAAAACCAAAAATTTCAAAAATTTCCAAATCTTGGCACAAAGCACCAACTTTGTCAAGTCTCACAAAAAAAAATGGCTTGCTTGAAAAGAAACCAATTTGAAAAATTACTTGCATCTATATTTTGACACTAGTCGTCATTTGGGGATTTAAAGACTGCATAGCAACCCCTAAGTCTAAAAACGAGAACTTTCAAAAATTTTCAAATCTTGGCACAAAGAACAAACATTGTCAAGTCTCACAAAAAAAATGGCTTGCTTGAAAAGCAACCAAATTGAAATATTTCTTTTACCTAAATTTTGACAATCGTCGTTATTTGGGGATTTATCGAGTGCATTGCAGAACCTAAGTCTCAAAAACCATGACTTTCAAAAATTTCCAAATCTTGGCACCAAGCACCAACTTTGCCAAGTCTCACCACTAAACATGGCTTTCCTGAACATCAACCAAATTGAAAAATTTCAAGCACCTATATTTTGACACTAGTCGTCATTTGAGGATTTAAAGAGTGCATCGCACCCCCTAAGCCTCAAAAACCAAGTCTTTGAAATATTCTCAAATCTTGCCACCAAGCACCAACTTAGTCAAGTCTCGCCACAAAAAATGGCATGCTTGAAAAGCAACCAAATTGAAATATTTCTTGCACCTAAATTTTGACAATCGTCGTCATTTGGGAATTTACCGAGTGCATTGCAGAACGTAAGTCTCAAAAACCATGACTTTGATTAATTTCCAAATCTCGGCACCAAGCACCAACTTAGTGAAGTCTCACCACCAAACATGACTTTCTTGAATACCAACCAAATGGAAAAATTTATTGCATCTATATTTTGACACTAGTGGTCATTTGGGGATGTAAAGAGTTCATTGCAGCCACTAAGTCTAAAAACGAGGACTTTCAAAAATTTCGAAATCTTGGCACAAAGAACCAAGTTTGTCAAGTCTCACAAAAAAAAAATGGCTTGCTTGAAAAGCAACTAAATTGAAATATTTCTTGCACCTAAATTTTGACAATCGTCGTTATTTACGGATTTATTGAGTGCATTCAAGAACCTAAGTCTAAAAAACCATGACTTTCAAAAATTTTAAAATATTGGCACCAAGCACCAACTTAGCCAAGTCTCACTACCAAACATGGCTTTCTTGAACACCAACCAAATTGAAAACTTTCTAGCACCTTTATTTTGACTTTAGTCGACATTTGAGGATTTAAAGAGTGCATCGCAGCCCCTAAGCCTCAAAAACCAAGTCTTTGAAATATTCTCAAATCTCGGCACCAACCACCAACTTAGTCAAGTCTCACCACCAAACATAACTTTCTTGAATACCAACCAAATGGAAAAATTTCTTGCATCTATATTTTGACACTAGTCGTCATTTGGGGATTTAAAGAGTGCATTGCAGCCCCTAAGTCTAAAAAACCAAAACTTTCAAAAATTTCTAAATCTTGGCACAAAGCACCAACTTTGTCAAGTCTAAAAAAATATGGCTTGCTTGAAAAGAAACCAATTTTAAATATTTCTTGAACCTATATTTTGACACTCGTCGTCACTTGGGGATTTAAAGAGTGCATTGCAGCCCCTAAGTCTTTGAAATATTCTCAAATCTTGGCACCAAGCACCAACTTAGTCAAGTCTCACCACCAAACATGGCTTTCTTGAATACCAACCAAATTGAAAAATTACTTGCATCTATATTTTGACACTAGTTGTCATTTTGGGATTTAAAGAGTGCATTGTAGCCCCAAAGTCTAAAAACGAGGACTTTCAAAAATTTCCAAATCTTGGCACAAAGAACAAACTTTTTCAAGTCTCACCACAAAAAAATGGCTTGCTTGAAAAGCAACCAAATTGAAATATTTCTTGCACCTAAATTTTGACATTCGTCGTTATTTGGGGATTTAAAGAGTGCATTGCAGAACCAAACTCTCAAAAACAAAGGCATTAAAAAATTTCTAAATCTTGGCACCAAGCACGAACTAAGCCAAGTCTCACTATGAAACATAGATTGCTTGAAAAGCAAAAAAATTGAAATATTTCTTGCACCTATATTTTGACATTCGTCATCACTTTGGGCTTTAAAGAGTGCATTGCAGCCACTAAGTCTCAAGAACCAAGTCTTTAAAATTTTCCAAATCTTGGCACCAAGTACCAACTTAGCCAAGTCTCACCACCAAACATGGCTTTCTTGAACACCAACAAAATAAAAAATTTCTAGCACATATATTTTGACACTAGTCGTAATTTGACGATTTAAAGAGTGCATCGCAACCCCTAAGCCTGAAAAACCAAGTCTTTGAAATATTCTCAAATCTTGGCACCAAGAACCAACTTGGTCAAGTCTCACCCCCAAACATGGCTTTCTTGAATACCAACCAAATGGAAAAATTTCTTGCATCTATATTTTGCACTAGTTGTCATTTGGGGATTTAAAGAGTGCATAGCAGCCCCTAAGTCTAAAAACGAGGACTTTCAAAAATTTCCAAATCTTGGCACAAAGCACAAAATTTGTCAAGTCTCACAAAAAAAAATGGCTTGCTTGAAAAGCAACCGAATTGAAATATTTCTTGAACCTATATTTTGACACTCGTCGTCACTTTGGGATTTAAAGAGTGCATTGCAGCCCCTAAGTCTTTGAAATATTTTCAAATCTTTGCACCAAGCACCAACTTAGTCAAGGCTCACCTCCAAATATGGCTTTCTTGAATACCAACCATATTGAAAAATTTCTTGCATCTATATTTTGACACCAGTCGTCATTTGGGGACTTAAAGAGTGCATTGCAACCCCTAAGTCTAAAAACGAGGACTTTCAAAAATTTCCAAATCTTGGCACAAAGAACCAAGTTTGTCAAGTCTCACCACAAAAAATGGCTTGCTTGAAAAGCAACCAAATTGAAATATTTCTTGCACCTAAATTTTGACAATCATCGTTATTTACGGATTTATCGAGTGCATTGCAGAACCTAAGTCTCAAAAGCATGACTTTCAAAAATTTCCAAATATTGGCACCAAGCACCAACTTAGCCAAGTCTCACCACCAAACATGGCTTTCTTGAACACCAACCAAATTGAAAAATTTCTAGCACCTATATTTTGACACTAGTCGTCATTTGAGGATTTAAAGAGTGCATCGCAGCCCCTAAGCCTCAAAAACCAAGTCTTGAAATATTCTCAAATCTCGGCACCAAGCACCAACTTAGTGAAGTCTCACCACCAAACATGAACTTCTTGAATACCAACCAAATTGAAAAATTTCTTGCATCTATATTTTGACACTATTCGTCAATTGGGGATTTAAAGAGTGCATTGCAGCCCCTAAGTCTAAAAAACCAAAACTTTCAAAAATTTCCAAATCTTGGCACAAAGCACCAACATTGTCAAGTCTCACAAAAAAAAATGGCTTGCTTGAAAAGCAACCAAATTGACATATTTCTTGAACCTATATTTTGACACTCGTCGTCACTTGGGGATTTAAAGAGTGCATTGCATCCCCTAAGTCTTTGAAATATTCTCAAATCTTGGTACCAAGCACCAACTTAGTCATGTCTCACCACCAAACATGGATTTCTTGAATACCAACCAAATTGAAAAATTACTTGCATCTATATTTTTACACTAGTCGTCATTTTGGGATTTAAAGAGTGCATTGTAGCCCTAAAGTCTAAAAACGAGGACTTTCAAAAATTTCCAAATCTTGGCACAAAGAACAAACTTTTTCAAGTGTCACCACAAAAAATGGCTAGCTTGAAAAACAACCAAATTGAAATATTTCTTGCACCTAAATTTCGACACTCGTCGTTATTTGGGGATTTAAAGAGTGCATTGCAAAACCTAACTCTAAAAAAAAAGACATTCAAAAATTGCAAAATCTTGGCACCAAGCACCAACTAAGCCAAGTCTCACTACGAAACATTGATTGCTTGAAAAGCAACAAGATTGAAATATTTCTTGCACGTATATTTTGACACTAGTCCTCAGTTGGGGATTAAAAGAGTGCATTGCATCCTCTAAGTCTAAAAAGCAAGACTTTCAAAAATTTCGAAATCTTTGCACCAAGCACCAACTTAGCCCAGTCTCACCAGCAAACATGGCTTTGTTGAAAACCAACCAAATTGAAAAATTTCTTGCACCTATATTTTGACACTAGTCGTCAGTTGGGTATTTAAACAGTGCATTGCAGCCGCTAAGTCTAAAAAACCAAATCTTTCAAAAATTTCAAAATCTTGGTAGCAAGCACCAACTTAGTCAAGTCTCACCACCAAACATGGCTTTCTTGAATAGCAACCAAATTGAAAAATTACTTGCATCTATATTTTGATACTAGTCGTCATTTGGGCATTAAAAGAGTGCATTGCAGCTCCTAAGTCTAAAAAACCAAAACAATCAAAAATTTCCAAATCTTGGCACAAAGCACCAACTTTGTCAAGTCTCACCACAAAAAATGCCTTGCATGAATAGCAACCAAATTGAAAAATTTCTTGCCTGTATATTTTGACACTAGTCCTCATTTGGGGATTAAAAGAGAGCATTGCATCCCCTAAGTCTCAAAAACCATGACTTTCAAAAATTTCCAAATCTTTGCACCAAGCACCAACTTAGCCAACTCTCACCACCAAAACATGGCTTTGTTGAAATCCAAACAAATTAAAAAATTTCTTGCTCTATATTTTGACACTAGTCCTCATTTGGGGATTAAAAGAGTGCATTGCATCCCCTAAGTCTGAAAAACCATGATTTTCAAAAATTTCAAAATCTTGGCACCAAGCACCAACTTTGTCAAGTCTCGCCACAAAAAATGGCTTGCTATAAAAGTAACCAAATTGAAATATTTCTTGCACCTAAATTTTGACACTCGTCTTCAGTTGGGAATTTAAAGAGTGCATTGCAAAACCTAACTCTCAAAAACCAACACTTTCAAAAATTTCCAAATCTTGGCACCAAGCACCATCTTAGCCAAGTCTCACCACCAAAAATTCCTCGCTTGAAAAGCAACTAAATTGAACTATTTCTTGCACCTATATTTTTGACACTCGTCATCATTTGGGTATTTAAAGAGTGCATTGTAAAACCTAAGTCTCAAAATCCATGACTTTCAAAAATTTCCAAATTTTGGCACCAAGCACAAACTTAGACAAGTCTCACCACCAAACATGGCTTTCTTGAATACCAACCAAACTGAAAAAATTCTTCCATCTATATTTTGACACTAGTCGTCATTTGGCGATTTAAAGAGTGCATTGCAGCCCCTAAGTGTAACATACAAAAACTTTCAAAAATTTCGAAATCTTGGCACAAAGCACTAACTTTGTCAAATCTCACCACAAAAAATGGCTTGCTGGAAAAGCAACCAAATTGAAATATTTCTTGCACCTCTATTTTGACACTCGTCGTCACTTGGGGATTTAAAGAGTGCATTGGAGAACCTAACTCTCAAAAACCAAAAGTTTCAAAAATTTCCAAATCTTGGGACCAAGAACCATCTTAGCCAGGTCTCACCACCAAAAATTCCTTGCTTGAAAAGACTCTAAATTGAAATATTTCTTGGACCTATATTTTGACACTAGTCGTCAGTTGGGGATTTAAAGAGTGCATTGCAGGCCCTAAGTCTAAAAAACCAAGACTGTCAAAAATTTCAAAATCTTGGCACCAAGCACTAACTTAGTCAATTCTCACCACCAAGCATGGCTTTCTTGAATAGCAACCAAATTGAAAATTTTCTTGCATCTATATTTTGATACTAGTCATCATTTGGGGATTTAAAGAGTGCATTGCAGTACCTAGGTCTAAAAAACAAGACTTTCAAAAATTTCCAAATCTTGGCACAAAGAACAAACTTTGTCAAGTCTCACCCCAAAAAATGCCTTGCATGAAAGGCAACCAAATTTAAATACTTCTTGCACCTCTATTTTGACACTCTAAGTCACTTGGGGATTTAAAGAGTGAATTCCAGCCCCTAAGTCTCAAAAGCAGAGACTTTCAAAAATTTCCAAATCTTGGCACCAAGAGCTAACTTAGCCAAGTCTCACCACCAAACATGGTTTTCTTGAATACCAACCATAATGAAAAATTTCTTGCATCTATATTTTGACACTAGTCGTCAGTTGGGTATTCAAGAGTGCATTGCAGCCCCTAAGTCTAAAAAACCAAGACTTTCAAAAATTTCAAAATCTTGGCACCAAGCACCAACTTAGTCAAGTATCACCACCAAACATGACTTTCTTGAATAGCAACCAAATTGAAAATTTTCTTGCATCTATATTTTGATACTATTTCGTCATTTGGGGATTTAAAGAGTGCATTGCAGCACCTAGGTCTAAAAAACCAAGACTTTAAAAAATTTCCAAATCTTGGTGCAAAGAACAAACTTTGTCAAGTCTCACCCCAAAAAATGCCTTGCATGAAAAGCAACCAAATTTAAATACTTCTTGCACCTCTATTTTGACAATCGTCGTCACTTGGAGATTTAAAGAGTGCATTGCAGCCCTTAGGTCTCAAAAGCCAAGACTTTCAAAAAATTTCATATCTTGGCACCAAGAGCCAACTTAGCCAAGTCTTACCACCAAACATGGCTTTCTTGAATACCAAGGAAATTGAAAAATTTCTTGCATCTATATTTTGACACTAGTCGTCAGTTGGGGTTTTAAAGAGTGCATTGCAGCCCCTAAGTCTAAAAAACCAAGACTTTCAAAAATTTCAAAATCTTGGCACCAAGCGCCAACTTAGTCAAGTCTCACCACCAAACATGGCTTTCTTGAATTCCAACCAAATTGAAAATTTTCTTGCAACTATATTTTGACACTAGTCATCATTTGGCTATTTAAAGAGTGCATTCCAGCCCGTAAGTCTAAAAAACCAAAGCTTTCAAAAATCTTGGCACAAAGCATCAACTTTGTCAAGTCTCACCATAAAAAATGCCTTGCATGAAAAGCAACCAAATTGAAATATTTCTTGCACCTCTATTTTGACACTCGTTGTCACTTGGGGATTTAAAGAGTGCATTGCATCCCCTAAGTCTCAAAAACCATGACTTTCAAAAATTTCCAAATCTTTGCACCAAACACCAACTTAGCCAAGTCTCACCAGCAAACATAGTGATGGGTGTCGCGACCCACACAAATTGGGTTGCATAAAGAATGCAGTATAGACTAGGAAGTGACTCCTAGGTCGTCTCTCAAGGACCAATTTTTGCGGTTCAGAATTTAGTCAAACACGAAGGGGGGGGGTGTTGTGAAAATGATTTGCGTTGAACACGGACATAATCAAAATACGACGAATATAGAAATTCAACTATTGAAACGCATACAGAGACGTAAAAATACGGAATCAAACAGGGAGAGTAAACAGTCGGTCATTAACTTAATTACAATGTTTCCCATCACCGATTAACAAAATAAAATCGCTACTCAAACCTCTAATCCAACAGACTTGACCGACTAAGCTACGGTTAATCCTGTTTTCATAAAAGCGAACTAAGCGAACGTAGTGTTAATGTCAAATCTGATTTACACCATACAGTTTCATCAACTAAGCGAAGATGTCACATTAACAAAGGTCAGAATAGCAAACATAGTTACGGTACAGAAATCTTAGGGAAACATTACAATATACCTAATGACCAACTGAATTAATTTAAGCTAACATGACAGTCAAATTATCTCTACCACAATTACTAGACAACATTAAAACAAAATAAAATACTAGACCCCAACACTGTAACAAACAATTATCTAGCACAGTTAATTCAAATTAAATGCAAAACTAAATTAAAGAAATTAAAAACAACTCAACCTACAATTCAAACTAATTTAAAGCTAAAGAAATAAACAATATATTTTTTTTTCTACCAATTCACATGACAATGCACCTACTAAACAAATTAAAATTCCAAATGGCCTAAAAATAACCTCTGGCCGTGACCTCCCCTTTGCACCACCACTATTTCATTTTCTTAAATTGTAAATCCCACATTTTTGAAGTTGGAATTTGGTTCCAGCCGTGACACTCTTCCAAGGGAAGCTTCCAAGAATCTCCAAGCAAAATTAAAATTGCTTTTACCATGAACATGTGCCTTTCCACCGACCCCACCTAATTACCTCTTCATTTTTACACGGAACTTTGGTGCAGCAAAGCAAACAAAATCAGCCACTTTTCTAAATAAAATAATGAAATGTGCTCTTCAAATCATAGGCAAAAAACGTGTTCTATGGGACAAGACAGCTGCGCACTTTCTTTTCATTCACAAGAAGTTAAAATAACAAGTTCTCCAAGCCTTCAATAATTGTATTTGCATGAAACCAAACTGCTCTCTCCTTTCCTTCCTTTATTCGGCATTTCTATACCAACATTCACCATTCATCATTTTCTTCTTCCTCCCACCGAAAACACACACCCAAGAAACCCATTTCAAGTTTCAACACCACAAACCCACACTACTACTAATTCAACTCAATCAAATCTTCCATTTCTTCAAATTTCTTTGCAAAAGCGAAAATAACATCTTAGCTATCAAATCCAGCTTTGTCCAGCAACAATAACAACACCAAACTCTGGTCCCAACCTTGCTTCAAACATCAAAACCAAAAAATGAAAGGAAAGAGTTCAACCCACAACACCCATACTTCATCTTAAGCTCTCTTCAACCCAAAACTCACATAGAACTCCATTTTTATCATCCAACCAAATAAAATGCAAGGAAAACCGTGAGTAACTACAACAATGGAAGAGGAAAACGAAAATATAAAGTTACTCAAACCCAACAACCACCATGGAAATGCAAGACAAGCTCCAAAGCTCAAGCTTCATACATCAAGAACAAGCAATTGAAAGTAGAAATGAATGGTTTTTCACCACCAATGAGCTAAGACAACCAAGAGTAAGTTAAGAGAAGAAGAAAATCTGCATCTTATTCATTGAAATTACCAAAATCCAAAGCACCAAGCAAGCTCCCATGAGAGCATGTTCATACATGAAAAACTTAGGAAAGAAAAGTTGAAAATCGTGGGAATGAAGTGTAAAAAAAATGAAATGTTAAGTCTTCTTCTACTTGTAAGGTTCGGCCTCCTTTTATGCATGCCACCTCTTTGCAATTGAATTTTTTAATTTCTCAATCACCGTACCCTCCACTTTTCCAAGCAAATAAATTCAAGGTTTTTGACAGTAGATCGAAATGTTGCTTCCTCTAAAAGAATACAATGTGGGCCACGACATGTTTCTATGTTTTTTTTATTTCTAGAACCCATGTCTCCAAATTGCAGCATTTCTTACGTGGATGTGAGAGCTGGACGGTTGATTTCCTGCAAAGGTGGGCTGCACCTCTTTCTTTGATTAAAATATATGCATGTGGTTGACAAAAACCAATTCACCATCTTTTCAAGTGTGGACCATGGCACCTCATTTGCACCAATCCAAGTGTTGTTATTTTTCTTTGCCTTTGAAGACAACATTTCTTTTCTCTTTTTATCAAAGAAAAACCAAGCTTCTCCAAATTCCACCCATCACGTGAAAACACCCTTTGCCATGTGGGACGTAATGAAGTTGTAACATTTTTTTCAAGCCGTGGAAATGTGAGAGCTTTTCTCCAATAACCTCCAAATGTCTCAAATTGTATCTCCAAAATTTTCCGTGCAACTAATAATGCAAATAATTAGCTCAGAATATTTAAATTAATTAAGATAAGGATTTCCGATCAAATTAAGCACAATTAGCAGAAACGGGAAAATACCGGACAATTAAGCACAATTCCCTGATTAATTCTAGCACAATAAACCAAGTGAAATCAATAAAATACTGACTCATCACATAGCTTTGTTGAAAACCAACCAAATTTAAAAATTTCTTGGACCTATATTTTGACACTAATCGTCAGTTGGGAATTTAAAGAGTGCATTGCAGCCCCTAAGTTTAAAAAACCAAGACTTTCAAAACTTTCAAAATCTTGGCACCAAGCACAAACTTAGTCAATTCTCACCACCAAACATGGCTTTCTTGAAAAGCAACTAAATTGAAATATTTCTTGCACCTCTATTTTGACACTCGTCGTCACTTGGGGATTTAAAGAATGCATTGTAGTCCCTAAGTCTCAAAAGCCAAGACTTTCAAAAATTTCTAATTCATGGCACCAAACGCCAACTTAGCCAAGTCTCGCACCAAATTTGGCTTTCTTGAACACCAACCAAATTGAAAAACTTCTAGCACCTTTATTTTGACAATAGTCGTCATTTGATGATTTAAAGAGTGCATCACAGCCCCTAAGTCTTTGAAATATTGTCAAATCTTGGCACCAAGCACCAACTTAGTCAAGTCTCACCACCAAACATGGCTTTCTTGAATAGCAACCAAATTGAAATTTTTTTTGCATCTATATTTTGACACTAGTCCTCATTTCGGGATTGAAAGAGTGCATTGCATCCCCTAAGTCTCAAAAACCATGACTTTCAAAAATTTCCAAATCTTTGCACCAAGCACCACCTTAGCCAAATCTCCCCAACAAACATTGCTTTGTTGAAAACCAACCAAATTGAAAAATTTCTTGCACCTATATTTTGACTTTACTCGTTAGTTGGGGATTTAAAGAGTGCATTGCAGCCCCTAAGTCTAAAAAACCAAGACTTTCAAAAATTTCAAAATATTGGCACCAAGCACCAACTTTGTCAAGTCTAACCACAAAAAATGGCTTGCTTGAAAGGCAACAAAATTGAAATATTTCTTGAACCTATATTTTGACACTCGTCGTCAATTGGGGATTTAAAGAGTGAATTGCAACCCCTAAGTCTAAAAAACCAAGACTTTCAAAAATTTCCAAATCTTGGCACGAAGCATCAACTTAATCAAGTCTCCCAACCAAACATGACTTTCTTGAAAACCAACCAAATTGAAAAATCTCTTGCACCTATATTTTGACACTAGTCGTTAGTTGGGGATTTAAAGAGTGCATTGCAGCCTCTAAGTCTAAAAAACCAAGACTTTCAAAAATTTCGAAATCTTGGCACATAGCACCAACTTAGTCCAGTCTCACCACCAAAGATGGCTTGCTTGAAAAGAAACCAAATTGAAATATTTCTTGCACCTATATTTTGACACTAGTCATTATTTGATGATTTAAAGAGTGCATCGCAGCCCCTAAGTCTTTGAAATATTATCAAATCTTTGCACCAAGCACCAACTTAGTCAAGTATCAGCACCAAAAATGACTTTCTTGAAAACCAACCAAATTGAAAAATTTCTTGCACCTATACTTTGACACTAGTCGTTATTGGGGACCTAAAAAGTGCATTGCAGCTCCTAAATCTAAAAAACCAAATCTTTCAAAAATTTCCAAATCTTGGCACAAAGCACCAACTTTGTCAAGTCTCACCACCATACATAACGTTCTTGAAAACCAACAAAATTAAAAAATTTCTTGCACCTATGTTTTGACACTAGTCGTGATTTGAGGATTTAAAGAGTGCATCGCATCCATTAAGCCTCAAAAACCATGATTTTCAAAAATTTCCAAATTTTGGCTCCAAGCACTAACTTAGTCAAGTCTCACCACCAAACATGGCTTTCCTCAACACCAACCAATTTAAAAAATTTCTAGCACCTATATTTTGACACTAGTGGTCATTTGAGGATTTGAAGAGTGCATCGCAGCCCCTAAGTCTCAAAAACCAAGTTTTTGAAATATTCTCAAATCTTGGCACCGAGCACCAACTTAGTCCATTCTCACCACAAAAAATGGCTCGCTTGAAAACCGACCAAATTGAAAAACCTCTTACACCTATATTTTGACATTAGTCATCACTTGGGGATTTAAAGAGTGCATTGCAGCACCTACGTCTAAAAAACAAAGCATTTCAAAAATATCCAAATCTCGGCACCAAGCACCAACTTAGCCAAGTCTCACCACAAAAGATGGATTTCTTGAATACCAACCAAATTGAAACATTTCTTGCATCTATATGTTGACAGTAGTCATCATTTGTCAATTTAAATAGTGCATTTCAGCCCCTAACTCTAAAAAACAAAGACTTTCAAAAATTTCCAAATCTTGGCACAAAGCAACAACTTTTTCAAGTCTCACCACAAAAAATAGCTTGCTTGAAAAGCAACCAAATTGAAATATTTCTCGCACCTAAATTTTGGCCCTCGTCGTCATTTGGGGATTTAAAGAGTGCATTGCAGAACACAAGTCTCAAAAACAAAGACTTTTAAAAATTTCTAAATCTTGGCACCAAGCACCAACTTAGCCAAGTCTTACAACCAAACATGACTTTCTAGAAAACCAACCAATTGAAAATTTTCTTACACATATATTTTGACATTAATCATCATTTAGGGATTAAAAGAGTGCATTGGAGCCCCTAAGTCTCAAAAACCAAGACTTTTAAGAATTTCCAAATCTTGGCACCAAGCACCAACTTACCCAAGTCTCACCACCAAACATGGCTTTGTTGAAAACCAACCAAATTAAAAAATTTATTGCACCTATATTTTAACACAAGTCAATATTGGGGATTTAAAAAGTGCATTGCAGCCCCTAAGTCAAGTCTCAAAAATTTCCAAATGTAGGCACCAAGCACCAATTTAGTTAAGTCTTTCCACCAAACATGGCTTGCTTGAAAAACAACCAAATTGAAATATTTCTAACACTTATATTTTGACTATCGTCGTCATTTGGGGATTTAAAGAGTGCATTGCAGAACCTTAGTCTAAAAAACAAAGACTTTCAAAAATTTTCAAATCTTGCCACCAAGCACAAACTTAGCCAAGTCTAACCACCGAACATGGCTTTGTTGAAAACCAACCAAATTAAAAAATTTCTTGCACCTATGTTTTGACACTTGTCGTCATTTGAGGATTTAAAGAGTGCATTGTAGCCCTTAAGTCTAAAAAACCAAGACTTTAAAAAATTTCCAAATCTTTGCACCAAGCACCAACTTAGTCAAGTCTCATCACCAAACATGGCTTGCTTGAAAAGCAACAAAATTGAAATATTTCTTGCACCTATATTTTGACACTCGTTGTTACTTGGGGATTTAAAGAGTGCATTGCACCCCCTAAGTAAAAAAAACAACACTTTCAAAAATTTTCAAATCTTTGCACAAAGAACCAACTTAGGCAAGTCTCACTACCTAACATGGATTTCTTGAAAACCAACTAAATTCAAAAATTTCTTACACCTATATTTTGACACTAGTTGTCATTTAAGGATTTAAGGAGTGCATTGCAGCCCCTAAGTCTCTAAAACCAAGAAATTCAAAAATTTCAAAATCTTGGCACCAAGAACCAACTTAGTGAAGTCTCACCACCAAACATGGCTTGCTTGAAAAGCAACCAAATTGAAATATTTCTTGCACCTATATTTTGACACTTGTCGTCACTTGGGGATTTAAAGAGTGCATTGCAGCCCCTAAATGTATAAATCCAAGGCTTTCAAAAATTTCAAAATATTTGTACGAAGCACAAACTTAGCCAAGTCTCACAACCAAACATGGCTTTCTTGAAAACTAACCAAATTTAAAATTTTCTTACATATATATTTTGACACTGGTCATCATTTAGGGATTGAAAGAGTGCATTGGAGCCACTAAGTCTCAAACACCAAGACTTTCAAGAATTTCTAAATCTTGGCACTAAGTCTTTGAAATATTCTCAAATCTTGGCACCAAGCATCAACTTAGACAAGTATCAACAACAAACATGACTTTCTTGAAAACCCAACTAAATTGAAAATTTTCTTGCACCTATATTTTGACACTAGTCATCATTTGGGGATTTAAAGAGTGCATTGCAGCCCGTGAGTCTCAAAAACATAAATGAAATATTTCTTGCACCTATATTTTGACACTATTTTTAATTTGGGGATTTAAAGAGTGCATTGCATATCCTAAGTCTCAAAAACCAACACTTTCAAAAATTTCCTAATCTGGGCACCAAGCACCAACTTAGCCAAGTCTCACCACCAAACATGGCTTTCTTGAAAACCAACCAAATTGAAAGTTTTCTTACACATATTTTGACACTAGTTATCATTTAGGGATTAAAAGAGTGCATTGGAGCCCCTAAGTCTCAAAAACCAAGACTTTAAAAAATTTCCAAATCTTGGCACCAAGCACCAACTTAGCCAAGTCTCACCACCAAACATGGCTTTGTTGACAACCAACCAAATTAAACAAGTTATTGCACCTATATTTTGGCACCAGTCGTCATTTGGGGATTTAAAGAGTGCATTGCAGCCCCTAAGTCTAAAAAACCAAGACTTTCAAAAATTTCCAAATCTTGGCACCAAGCACCAACTTAGTGCTGTCTCACCACCAAACATGGCTTTCTTGAACGACAACCAAATTGAAAAATTTCTAGCACCTACATTTTGACACTAGTCGTCATTTGATGATTTAAAGAGTGCATCGCAGTCCCTAAGTCTTTGAAATATTCTCAAATCTTTGCCCCAAGCACCAAATTAGATAAGTATCAACAACAAACATGACTCTCTCTAAAACCCAACAAAATTGATAATTTTCTTGCACCTATCTTTTGACACTAGTCGTTATTGGGGATTTAAAAAGTGCATTGCAGCCCCTGAGTCTAAAACACCAAGACTCTAAAAAATTTCCAAATGTAGGCACCAAGCACCAACTAAGTCAAGTCTCACCACCAAACATGACTTTCTTGAAAACCAATCAAATTGAAAAATTTCTTACACCTATATTTTGACACTAATCATCATTTAGGGATTAAAAGAGTGCATTGCAGCCACTAAGTCTCAAAAACAAGGACTTTCAAAAATTTCCAAATCTTGGCACCTAGCACCAACTTAGTCAAGTCTCACTACCAAACATGGCTTTCTTGAAAACCAACTAAATTGAACAATTTCTTGCACCTATATTTTGACACTAGTCATCATTAGGGGATTTAAAGAGTGCATTGCGGCCCCTAAGTCTCAAAAACCAAGACATTAAAAAATTTCCAAATATTGGCACCAAGGACCAACTTAGGTAAGTCTCACCACCAAACATGGCTTGCTTGAAAAGTAATCAAATTGAAATATTTCTTGCACCTATATTTTGACACTCGTCATCACTTGGGGATTTAAAGAGTGCATTGCAGTCCCTAAGTCTCAAAACTTAGACTTTCAAAAATTTCCAAACCTTGGTACCAAGCACCAACTTAGCCAAGTCTCACAACCAAACATGGCTTTCTTGAACACCAACCCAATTAAAAAATTTCTAGACCTATATTTTGACACTAGTCGTCATTTGAGGATTTAAAGAGTGGATCGCAGCCCCTAAGTCTCAAAAACCAAGTTTTTGAAATATTATCAAATCTTGGCACCGAGCACCAACTTAGTCAGGTCTCACCACCAAACATGGATTTGTTGAATACCAACCAAATTGAAACATTTCTTGCATCTATATTTTGATAGTAGTTTTCATTTGTGGATTTAAATAGAGCATTTCATAAGTCTAAAAAACCAAGACTTTCAAAAATTTCCAAATCTTGGCACAAAGCAACAACTTTTTCAAGTCTCACTATAAAATATGCCTTGCTTGAAAAGCAACCAAATTGAAATATATCTTGCACCTAAATTTTGATCCTCGTCGTCATTTGCGGATTTAAAGAGTGCATTGCAGAACACAAGTCTCAAAAACCACGACTTTTAAAAATTTCCAAATCTTGGCACCAAGCACCAACTTAGCCAAGTCTCACCACCAAACATGGCTTTCTTAAAAACAAACCAAATTGAAAAACTTCTTGCACCTATATTTTGACACTAGTTGTCATTTGGGAATTTAAAGAGTGCATTCCAGAAACTAAGTCTAAAAAACCAAGACTTTCAAAAACTTCCAAATCTTGGCACAAAACAACAACTTTGTCAAGTCTCACCACAAAAAATGGCTTGCTTGAAACGCAACCAAATTGAAATACTTCTTGCACCTATATTTGGACACTCGTTGTCACTTGGGGATTTAAAGAGTGCATTGCATTCCCTAAGTCCAAAAAACCAAGACTTTCAAAAATTTCCAAATCTTAGCACCAAGCACCAACTTAGCCAAGTCTCACCACCTTTCTTGAAAACCAACCAAATTCAAAATTTTCTTACACATATATTTTGACACTAGTCATCATTTAGGGATTAAAAGAGTTCATTGGAGCCCCTAAGTCTCAAACACCAAGACTTTCAAGAATTTCCAAATCTTGGCACCAAGCACCAATTTAGCCAAGTCTCACCACCAAACATGGCTTTGTTGAAAACCAACCAAATTAAAAAATTTATTGCACCTATATTTTGACACCAGTCGTCATTTGGGGATTTAAAGAGTGCATTGCAGCCCCTATGTCTACAAAACCAAGACTTTCAAAAATTTCCAAATCTTGGCACCAAGCACCAACTTAGTCCAGTCTCACCACCAAACATGGCTTTCTTGAACACCAACCAAATTGAAAATTTTCTAGCACCTACATTTTGACACTAGTTGTCATGTCATGATTTAAAGAGTGCATCGCAGCCCCTAAGTCTGAAAAACCAAGACATTCAAAAATTTCCAAATCTTGGCAGCAAGCACCAACTTAGTCAAGTCTCACCACCAAACATGGCTTGCTTGAAAAGCAACGAAATTGAAATATTTCTTGCACCTATATTTTGACACTCGTCATCACTTGGGGAATTAAAGAGTGCACTGCAGCCCCAGGCAAGTGTACCAGATCATATCAAGTAATAATAAATGGTAATCCCAATATCGTTCTTCCTAGAGGACTCTTAAGGTCTTATCTTTCATGTAAACAAATAGTTTTAGACTTGAGTACAAGAAAATAATTTGAATGGTTTGAATGCAAAACAGAAATAAACATGCAAATGCAATAATTCAATTGACTAAGAGAAACTCTGAATGAATGAGGTTGTTGGGGTTTACAATTTCATCTTATCTCATATATCTACTCTTCTTATTTACTTTGCTTATTTATCATATTGCCCTGCAAACTTTCTTGGTCTACCCGTAACCCAATCCCTTTGTGAAAAGAACCTATTACTAATTACCGGCTTGCTATCCCTAGCCTCCCCTAGTAACTAATAATGCATAATGAGCGGAAGTAAAATACAATTGATCGTCCAACCCCTATCCCTAGTCGGTATTAACATAATCAAGGAATTCTCCCCAGTTCATGACATTACTGTACGTCCCCGTATCAATAAAGACAAACAACATCTACCGAATGAGTTAAACGGTAAAAACATTAAGCAAAGGTAAAAAACCCAACAATTGATAAATCAAGCATATGCAAGCATATAAAGTAAACAAGAATTTCAATATATGAGAGTTTCAAAAGATTACATTGTTCCCCAACAACTAAGGGTTTAGTTCACCATAATCATGGTGAAACTAGATGATCTAAATGGAAGAATGGAAAAGCAAACCCTAGAATTGATAAAGTGGAGCCTAAGCATCCAAGAAATCTCCTCCAAAGGTGTAGAGTTTTTGTGGACTTTGTTCTCTGCCAAAAGAATTTGTTTCAATTCGCACTGGGACTATTTATAAGCCAAAAAGATAACAGAAAGATCTCAGAATCCGCAAAATAAAAACTGACAACCGCCAGGGCTCAATTTAACCGCTCAGCGGTTTCCCTCTAATCGCAGGACCGCTCAGCGCCCAAAACTGCCACTCAGCGCCCTGGTCAACCGCTCAGCGCTCTAGTCAAATTTTCTGGTTGACTAGTTGACCTTTCTGGTTGACTGGTTGACTTTTCTGGATTTTGATTGACTTTTCAGCACTCCAACCATTTAACACTTCAACCTTTCTTCCAATTCATTCCAAAAACCTACAAAATCAAGGGAAACAAAGCATAAAACCAAGAAAACCAACTTTTGACTCTCGCATGACTCAACTAAGTGTTTTACTTGATTTTAAGCTCATTCTAAGCTATAAAGGGTGTGTTTTAATATCAAATTTAAGCATGAAAATAACGGTTTTTATACCGTTATCACAATCCCAAACTTAAAACTTTGCTTGTCCTCAAGCAAACAAGACAAAACTTGGCTTTCCACTTTTTCATCAAATAGTTCAACACTTTTAAAAAATCCTTTTCCTCACAACAAGTTATTATTCAATTCATATTTTCAGTGGAATCCTATCAAGATGCATGCATTCTTTAATTCCAATCCAGTTCACATACTCAAATATTTCCCAACAGATGTTTTATTCATTTATGATCAGTCCACTCAGCATAGATATAAACATGGATTTCAACAATTCTCACCAAGCAAGTGTTTCACTCAATTACTCAAGTGTTTAAGGAATCACTCCACTCTCTACTATTTACATGTCACATAGAACAATATTGCCATTCATCTAAAACAACCAAAATCCTTTCATGAAAATGCCATCACAAGGGCTTTTCCAAGGCTTGTAATGAGGCTGGGCTATCAAGAAAAATTGGTTTTTCTGGATCACAAAATCCTTGAGTTAAGAGAACTATTTCAGCATTGAAAAGGTTCAACTTTAAACTCTCTCTTTGTCACCAATTTCACTCATTCCCAACTTCTTCCCTTTTCATTAATTTTACATTGAGCTCATCTTTCATGTTTTTTTTTTCTTTTCAATACTTGATCTCAATGCTTTTCTTTTGCCTTTCAATTTTCCCCATACAACCCCAAACTTGAACATTTTCATCACATATGATTATTCTCAACCCAACTCAAGATAAATAATTTCAAATCAAGGGTTTTCATCCTGTTTAAGGCCAAGGGTCAAAAGGGGTATACAATTTTAAACTTTTTGGGTGAAAATTTGGCTAAATAAGGGCTTCCAAACATGGCCTTGATCATATAACATAAGCATGCAAATCAATCAATTATCAAGACTAAGGCAATATCATTCATGATTCCCTGTGAACAGTACATATATCAGTGAAAACTCTGGAGCTCAAGACCTCACACAACATGCTTTCATACACATCATTCATTTATCCTGCTTAGCATCACAATCACAATCATAAATCACTACACATCTGTCCACACAGTTAGTGAACCATTCACCTGGATATCAACATGCAAAACAGTCTCAACCATCATCCACATTCAATCATCATCATTGAATAACTCATCATGCAATATAATCATCAAACCATCATCAGAATCAGTGTATAAGCCAAGCATAGACAAAAAAATAAAATTCAACCTATTCTAAAAATTCAAAGTACAAAAGTAAAAGAGAAATAAAACCCTGCTATAATGCACTGGCATCCATCAGTGGATGCCATATCACTCCATGTCGTCATCGAAGTCCTCATCCTCTCCAGCCTCTGCATCCTCAAAGTTATCATCCTTGTTATCATCCTCCATGACTGGAGCTTCAGCTGCTCCAGCTCCACTCCCCTGTGCCTGCTCTTGCCAAGCCACTATGCTATTGAACTCATCCATTGTCCACCTATGAGCAGGAGGTGTGTTGTACATGCCTATGATCATCTCGGCAATAAAAACCTGTCCTTAGGGTGGAAAGACCTTGAATTTATGCAAAATTCTTATAACTGATGATGGATGAAACCAAAATGCAGTGCTCTCTCAAAAACCCCGAACTTGGATTATGAATGATGCAAAAGTGATAGAGAATGGATTTTCTAAAATGCAACAATTAAACCCTAAATATAATTCCCACTCACTTTACTCACTTATGCAACAATTAAGCCCTAAATGCAACTAGAACAGTATTAAAACATGCAACAATAATAAATCAATCGACTAGGTTGGCTCCCAGGTAGCGCTTGTTTAACGTCACGAGCTTGACCCAAACCTTTCTAGCACCCATCAGTAAGTGCAATCCTTACCAACACCCTTCAGTGGGTGTGCCTTCCTGTATCCTTCAGTAGATACATAAAAATCTTTAGCTTCCCTCAGTAGAAGCTACCCAATAAATTCAACACCCATCAATAAGTGTTGATACTCTCATTGCTTGATATTCTTTTCTTTTTCATCTTCTTGCTGAATCTCTTCAGAAAATTAAGAAACCAAGCACCTGTTTCCATGTTTCAATCATAGGAACTTTGATCTCTAATTTCTTGAAGATCTCCATAAAGCACATAAATTTTTTTTCTTCCCTATGATATTTCTTTTGATGAGGAAGGGGCTCTTCATATGATGTTTTCTTCTTTCCTCTCTTCCTCTTTTTCTCACTCTTCTTCTCCCTCAACTTTCTCTTTTTTTTTCTCTTTTTATTTTCTTCTTTATTTTTCCACATTTTCTATTTTTCTTTTTTCTTTCAACCACTTGAATGGTAAAGCTCCCTGGATCTTGTAATTTAGGAGGTCATGTATGACTGCACTGCAATTTCCTTGCACCTCAATAGTTTCCTTCTCAATATACTTCCTTTTCTTCATGAGAAGTTCTTTCAAAAATTTTGCATATGATGGCATTTGCGGAAGTGCTTCAGAAAACGGTATGGTTATTTCTAGCTTCTTAAAAATCTCCATAAATCGCTCCAACTGGTTTTCTTTTTCCCTCCTAGAATATGTCTTTGGATAGGGTAAGGGTTTTTCATACTCCCTCTCTTTCAATTTTACAACCTCTTCTTCTATCTTTTCTTCATCTATCTTCTCCTCAGCAACAACCTTTTCTGTTATCTCTTCTATCTTTTTCGCCTCTCTCTCTATCTTGTCCTCATCAACAACCTCATCGATTTGTGTCTCCAAATTCCTGAAGGTAACTTCATAGCTCTTAGAATCGCACTTCTCCAAAAATTTGTTGAACTTTTCATTAAGGCTTTTGACTTGTTCTGTCACATCACCTATCTGATGACATAGTTGTTGATCATACTCCCACGTTTCTATTGGTAAAGAGATTTGTTGCTGCCACTGATATTGTTGCATCTCTTCCATGCTTCTATGAGAAGAAAATCTTGTATACATGCCCTGTGGAAAAAATTTGTCCTTCTTTACACTCTCCTCTATGCTTTTGACATGGTATACTTCCAAATTCATGATCCTCTGAAGAAGTTCATCAGAATTTGTATTTTTCTTAAGTGGAGTAATTTGTTGCTCATCAGCTTGCCCAGATTGGCTTTGATCCATGTTTGAGTGAGGTTTCCACCAGTGGTTGAAATTATTTTGATAGAATTGAGTGCCCATAGAACCAAATTCTTGTACATACTGCATCCTGTAAACATTAGGCACAAAATCCTAGAAATAATTTATTAGAACAAACATAAAAAAAATCAAGTCGAATTTAATCAATTTCCACTATTCGAAAAAGTTAAAACAAGAGTCCCTGGCAACGGCGCCAAAAACTTGTTAAACCCTTGGCAAGTGTAGCAGATCGTATCAAGTAATAATAATTGGTAATCCCAATATCGTTCTTCCCAGAGGACTCTTAAGGCCTTATCTTTCGTGTAAACAAATTGTTTAAGACTTGAGTAAAAGAAAATAATTTGAATGGTTTGAATGCAAAATAGAAATAAACATGCAAATGCAAGAATTCAATTGACTAAGAGAAACTATGAATGAATGAGGTTGTTGGGGTTTACAATTTCATCTTATCCACCCTCATATATCTACTCTTCTTATTTACTTTGCTTATTTATCATATTGCCATGCAAACTTTCTTGGTCTACCCTTAACCCAATCCCTTAGTGAAAAGAGCCTATTACTAATTACCGGCTTGCTATCTCTAGCCTCCCCTAGTAACTAATAATGCATAATGAGCGGAAGCAAAATACAATTGATCGTCCTACCCCTATCCCTAGTCGGTATTAACATAATCAAGGAATTCTCCCCAGTTCATGACATTATTGTACGTCCCCGTATCAATAAAGACAAACAACATCTACCGAATGAGTTAAACGGTAAAAGCATTAAGCAAAGGTAAAGAACCCAACAATTGATAAATCAAGCATATGCAAGCATATAAAGTAAACAAGAATTTCAATATATGAGAGTTTCAAAAGATTACATTGTTCCC
Source organism: Vigna reflexopilosa (assembly GCA_027742785.1). NCBI lineage: Eukaryota > Viridiplantae > Streptophyta > Magnoliopsida > Fabales > Fabaceae > Vigna > Vigna reflexopilosa. The sequence goes on along the minus strand of CM050928.1, from coordinate 16,075,444 downwards.
GAACAACTAAGGGTTTAGTTCACCATATTCATGGTGAAACTAGATGAACTAAATGGAAGAATGGAAAAGCAAACCCTAGAATTGATAAAGTGGAGCCTAAGTATCCAAGAAATCTCCTCCAAAGGTGTAGAGCTGTTGTGGACTTTGTTCTCTGCCAAAAGAATTACATTTGGATTCGCACTAGGGCTATATATAAGCCGAAAAGATAACAGAAAGATTTCAGAATCCAAAATATAAAAACAGACAACCGCCCAGGCACCTAAAATGACCGCTGAGCGGTTTGCCTCAACACACGCCACCGCCTAGGCGCCTAAAATGACCACTGAGCGGTTTTCCTCTTGTCGCTCTGGACGCTCAGCGTCACCGCCTGGGTGCTAGACAACAACTTTTCCTTGCACTAGGACGCTCAGAAGTGGAATTTACCGCTGAGCGGTTCACAAACTCTTCTTTTCTTCCTTTTTCTCCTTCATTCTTGAGTTTATGACCTTCCTACTTCATTGCCATCTTCAATTTCATCAAAAACCCTACAAAACAAAGCAAAAAAGCATAATATCTCTAAAAACAACTTTTGACTCTCATGTAACACAACTTAAGAGTTTTACTTGATTCTAAGCGCACTTTAAGCTACAAAGGGTGTGATTTAATATCAAATTTATGCATGAAAATAACAGTTTTGAGACCGTTATCACAACCCTAAACTTAAAACTTTGCTTGTCCTCAAGCAAAACAAAACAAGACTTGGCCTTCCAATTTTTCATCAAATAGTTCTACACTTTTCAAAACCCTTTTCTTCACGACAAGTTATTTTCCAATTCAGATTTTCAGTGGAATCATACCAAAATGCAAGCATGCTCAATCCAATCTAGTTCACCTACTTCAATATTTCCCAACAGATGTTTTATTCATGAACGATCAATCCACTCAGCATAGATGTAAACCTGGATTTCAACAATTCTTACCAAACAAGTGTTTCACTCAATCACTCAAGTGTTTAAGGAATCACTCCACTCTTTACTATTCACATGCCACATAAAACAATATTGCCATGTATCTAAAACAATAAAAATCCTTACATGCAAATACCATCACAAGGACTTTTCCAAGGCTTGTAATGAGGCTAGGCTATCAAGAAAATTTGGTTTTTCTAGATTGTAAAAGGCTTGAGTTAAGAGAGCTATTTCATCATTGAAAAGGTTCAAGTTTAAACTCTCTCTATCACCAAACTCCTTTATTCCCAACTTCTTCCCTTTTTTATCAATTTTGCATTGAGTTCCGTTTTCATGCTTTTACTTTTTCTTTTTCTTCTTTACTCATGCATTTTTTTCTTTTCAATACTTGAACTCAATGCTCTTCTTTTTCCTTTCAATTTTCCCCATACAACCCCAAACTTGAACCTTTTCATCTCATAAGATTATTCTCAACCCTACTCAAGATAAATAATTTCAAATCAAGGGTTCTCATCCTATTTAAGGCCAAGGTTCAAAAAGGGCATAAAATTTTAAACTTCTTGGGTGAAATTTTGGCAAGACAAGGGCTTCCAAACATGGCCTTGATCATATAACATAAGCATGCAAATCAATCAATTATCAAGACTAAGGCAATATCATTCATGATTCCCTGTGAACAATACATATATTAGTAAGAACTCTGGAGCTCAAAACCTCACACACATGCTTTCTCACACATCATTCATTTATGCTGCTTAGCATCACAATCACAATCATGAACCACAATACATCTGTTCATATAATTAGTGAATCATTTAACTAGATATCAACACACATACATTCTCAGTCAACCACATTCAATCATTATCAAATACCTGTCATGCATTTTAATACTACCATCAGAACCATTGTACAAGCCAAGCATAGACACAAAATAAAAGTTCAACCTATTCTACAAATTCAAAGTACAAAAGAAAATGAAAAATCCCTGTCTAAGTACTAGCATCCATCAGTAGATGCCCTCAATACAAGTCCTCATCTGAGTCCTCCTGGTCTCCATCATCTGCATCTTCAAAATTCTCTTCATTGTCATCATCCATATCTGGTGCTTCAGCTGCTCCAGCCCTGCTGCCCTATGCTTGCTCCTGAGGCCAGGCCATGGCTTCATGGAACTCGTCCATAGTCCACATGTGCGCTGGTGGTTGCTGATACAACCCTACTATCATCTCAGCAGTGACTATCTGTTCTCTGCGAAGAGCCTCCATCCTAGCCTCTATCATGGACATATACATGTCCCTCATCTGGAATGGCTCGACATGATGTGCCGGTGCATCTACAAGTATATGCTCCTGCTGTGCTGCTGCTCTCCTAGGACGTTTTCTAGGTGCTTTGGCTGCCTCCTTTTCCTCACAATACTGCTGATAATAAGCAGCATCTATGGACTTCCTAGGCCTCTCATATGGTGGAACTGCAGTGTCCACCCCAGCCTGCTCACACAAAAAGGTGATCAGGGACGAAAGTCCCAACGGTGTCCTGTTACTCACAGTAGTAGCGCAGCTCTGAATCTTCGTTAGCAATGACTTTCCCGATGTTTACATCCAACTGCCTCATCATGCAGTAAATGAAGATGATCCGATGCATGGTGATGTCGGAAACATGTGAGCACGGCTGAATGTTGGCATGAGTGAATGCCATCCAGTATTTTGCCAAAGGCGTCAAATATGATCTTTTTATGTTGACGGGCAATCCATTAGGGTTGTTCTGAAAATGCCTTCCAGGAAGGCACATAACCCTTTCAATATCTGCTATATCTCTGAACCCCCCAACAAGGCTTGCATACTGACACTGTTCACCTGGCCATTCAGTGCCTAAAAAGCTATTAATAGTGTCAGAGTCATACCTGATGATATGTCCCCTCACATAGCTCATATATCTCTCAGCATCAACTCCTCCTCTAGGTAAAGCATTAGTATAGAATTCCTTCACTAATTCAATGCTGGCACGTGCAGGATATGAAGCCAACCTCTCCCAATCTCTCCTCATGATTTCTGCTACAAATTTAGGAGCCAAATTTGGGATAAAAGTGGCTTTCCTCTCCATCAATAATATCCTCTCTTGCACAGTCACAAAATGTTCCTCATGTTTCCTAGAGAGGAACCTAGGCGAATAAAATCTTCTTTGCCTCTCAGGTTCCTTCCTTTTGTTACCAAGAGTTTTCACCCTTCTTGATGATGATGACATTTCTGCATAAAATTCAAAATACCACAGAGATACATCATTAGAGGTTAGTATATCATCAATTAAATTCCAAAGTGATCACATCCAACACTGAGAGAAAAACAGGGTCCCGTAGTGTTCTTGCATCAAAAATCAAGCATCCAAAAAAATCTGCAGCAAACCGCCCAGGCGCCATAGTTGGCCGCTCAGCGGTTTGCTTAAAGCTGCACCACCGCTCAGTGTCAAAGGAGATCGCTCAGCGGTGGTGACTAGGGATTCTTAAAAACCTTTTTAAAATCGCCCTATTCTTCATTCTAACACTAATTTCATCAATCCAGCCCAAAATCATGCAGTTCAATCAGTTCAAACAGTTCCTATTTCATCAACTCATGCATAGAACTCAAAAGCCCTAATTTATCATGTTCCTATGCATGTTCTTCATCAAATTCAAATTTAGAAACCCTAAGAATGAAATTGCACAACTTACTTGAATGAAGAAACTAGATGCTTGCTAACTTCCTTTTAATTGATGACGAATGCCTCTTAAGTGTACAATCCCTCAACAAAAACCCCAAACTTTGACAAGACAATGATAGAAAGATGAGATTTTTGTGAGTGGGTGATGAGAAAAAGTGGGGAAATCCCTTTGGAAAACCTTTGAAAATGAATTTGGGTGCTAGGGTTCACAGAGAATGCTTGGGCGAGCTTCAAAGAGAGTTTTTGAAAAGTGCAGAACCCCAAAAACGCTGAGCCTTTAAAAGCCCAACCGCAGTCTGTGCCGTCACCGCTCAGCGGTAAATATGCACCGCTCAGCGGTGGGCAGGAAAAAAAAATTTCTCTCTTCTGTGCTTACTTTTGCATAATTCCACCCTTTTGCACCTGATTTTAACCTTCAATTTTTCAATTTCATGCCTTTCCCCTCTCAGATGCTCATGCAAACATATAATGACCTTCAGACAGTTTTTTTTAAAAAAAAAAATAAAAATAAAAAATAATCAATTGGGTTGCCTCCCAGGTAGCGCTTGTTTAACGTCACGAGCCTGACCCAAACCTGCTTAGCACTTATCAGAAAGTGCAAATCCTTCCAACACCCATCAGTAGGTGTACTTCCTGTATCCTTTAGTGGATACATAAAAATTTAGCATCCCTCAGTAGGTGCTACCCAAAATTGTTTAAATATTTAACTAATTTACATCAAATAAAACTAATATATGACAACAACTGGGATGATCCCCACCTATCCGTAGGTGTTGATAACCCCCTTGCTTGATATTCTTTTCTTTTTCTTCTTCCTGCTGAATTCCTTCATAAAATTGAGAACACCAAGCACATGTTTCCTTGTTTCAATCATAGGAGCTTTGATCTCCAATCTCTTGAAGATCTCCCTAAAGCACTTCACTTTCTTTTTCCTCGTATGATATTTCTTTTGAGGAAGGGGTATTTCATATGATCTTTTCTTCTTTCCTCTCTTCCTCTTTTTCTGAATCTTTCCCTTCAACTTTCTCTTTTTCTCTTTTCTTCTATTTTTTTTTCTTTTCACCATTTTTCTTGAACACCAACAAAATTGAAAAATTTCTAGCACCTATATTTTGACACTAGTCGTCATTTAATGATTTAAAGAGTGCATCGCAGCCCCTAATTCTTTGAAATATTCTCAAATCTTGGCACCAAGCACCAACTTAGACAAGTATCAACAACAAACATGACTTTCTTCAAAACCAACTAAACTGAAAATTTTCTTGCACCTATATTTTGACACTACTCGTTATTGGGGATTTAAAAAGTGCATTGCAGCCCCTAAGTCTAAAAAACCAAGACTCTTAAAAATTTCCAAATGTAGGCACCAAGCACCAACTAAGTCAAGTCTCACCACCAAACATGACTTTCTTGAAAACCAACCAAATTGAAAAATTTCTTACACCTATATTTTGACACTAGTCATCATTTAGGGATTAAAAGAGTGCATTGCAGCCACTAAGTCTCAAAAACTAAGACATTCAAAAATTTTGAAATCTTGGCACCAAGCACCAACTTAGTCAAGTCTCACCACCAAACATGGCTTGCTTGAAAACCAACTAAATTCAAAAATTTCTTGCACGTATAATTTGACACTCGTAATCATTTGGGTATTTAAAGAGTGCATTGCAGTCCCTAAGTCTCAAAAACCAAGACATTCAAAAATTTTCAAATCTTGGCACAAAGCACCAACTTAGTCAAGTCTCACCACCAAACATGGCTTTCTTGAAAAGCAACCAAATTGAAATATTTCTTGCAACAATTAAACCCTAAATAGAATTCCCACTCACTTTACTCACTTATGCAACAGTTAAGCCCTAAATGCACCTAGAACAGTATTAAAACATGCAACAATATTAAATCAATCAACTGGATTGCCTCCCAGGTAGCGCTTGTTTAACGTCACGAGCCTGACCCAAACCTTTCTAGCACTCTTCAGTAAATGCTTCCCAACACCCTTCAAGAGATGTACTTACCTGTATCCTTCAATAGATACATAAAATTTAGCATCCCTTAGTAGATGCTACCCAAAAATTGTTCAAAAATACCATTATTTACAAGTCCAAGTAAAAGAAAATTAATGTACAACAATCACTGGGGTGCCTCCCAGTAAGTGCTCTTTTAACGTCATTAGCTTGACCCGGTAGAGTTCAAACACCCATCAGTAGGTGTTGATACTCCCTTTGCTTGATATTCTTTTCTTCTTCTTCTTCCTGCTGAATTTCTTCAGAAAGTTGATAACACCAAGCACCTATTTCCATGTATCCATCATAGGAACTTTAATCTCCAATTTCTTGAAGATCTCCATAAAGCACTTGAATTTCATTTTCTTCCTATGATACTTCTTTGGATAAGGAAAAGGTTTTTCATATGATCTTTTCTTCTTTCCTCTCTTTCTCTTTTTCTCACTCTTCTCCTCCTCTAACTTTCTCTTTTTATTTTCTCTTATTTTTTTCTTTCTTATTTTCGCACTTTTTTTCTTTTTTTCTTTTCTCTCAACCACTTCATTCTCTTCCTCACTCAACCTTTCTGTTTCTATCTCCTCTATCTTTTCCTCTTTTATCTCTATATTTTCCTCATCAACAACCTTTCCTTTTTTAGAGATACTGGCTTGACATTCATCTTTAGGGTTAACTTCAGTATTAACCCTAATACCTAGAGACTTCAGCATGCAAGAGAGTTGTTCCTGCCATAAACGTTCTTCGGCTTCCCCCAATGTTTCTCTTCGTACAGAAGATTGTTTTTATTGTAAACATTGTTCGGCTTCCCCCAACGTTTCTTTCTGCAAAGAGAATTGTTTCTTCAATAAGCGTTGTTCAGCTTCCCATAATGTTTCTCTTGGTATAAAAGATTGTTTTTGCTATAAACGTTGTTCAGCTTCCCACTGTAAACGTTGTTCAACTTCCCCCAACGTTTCTTTTGGCCTAGAGAGTTGTTGCTTAACGTCTCGCCTATTCTGGCTTTGATCCAAGTTTGAGTGAGGTTCCCACCAGTGGTTGAATTCATCTTGGTAGAATTGAGTGCCCATATAATCAAATTTTTGTCCGTACTGCATCCTGCAAACATTAGGCACAAAACCCTAGAAAACATTTATTAGAACAAAAATAAAAGTAAACAGAAAAAAAATCAAGTCAAATTTAATCAATTTACACTACTCGAAAAAGTTAAACCACGAGTCCCCGGCAACGGCGCCAAAAACTTGTTAACACTCTCGCAAGTGTACCAGATCGTTTCAAGTAATATAATTGGTAAACCCAATATCGTTCTTCCCAAAGGACTCGCAGGCCTTATCGTTCGTGCAAATTGAAATCGTAAGACTTGTAAAGAAAAATTAATTGGTTTGGATGCAAGAAACAAAAAGTAAACATGAAAATGCGATTGATTCAATTGACGAGAAAAAGTCTATGGATGAATGGAGTTGTTGGGGTTTACAATTTCATCTTATCCGCTCTCTCTTATCTACTCCTCTTATTTAATTCGCTTTGTTATCTAATTATCATGCAAACTTTCTTAGTCTACCCTTAACCCGATCCCTTGGCGAAAAGAGCCTATTAATAATTACTGGCTTGTTATCCCTAGCCTCCCTTAGTAATTAATAATGCATTATAAAAGGAAGCGAAAACAATTGATCGTCCTACCCCCCTATCCCTAGGTGGTATTGCTTAATCAAGGAATTTCCCCCAGTTCATGACAGTACCGTACGTTCCCGTATCAATAAAGACAAATAACAATTATCGAATGAGTTAAACGATTAAAGCATTAAGCGTAGGTGAGAAACCCAATAATTGATAATCACAGCATACGGCAAGCATATAAATAAATAACAGTTTCAATAAAAGAGAGTTTCAAAAGATTACATTGTTCCCCAACAACAAAAGGGTTTAGTTCACCATTGTCATGGTGAAACTAGATGAAAAATGATGGAAGAATGGAAAAACAAATCCTAGATTGGATAAAAAGGAGCCTAAGCATCCAAGAGATCTTCTCCAAGGACTGAAAACTAGGTCTGGCCGCCCCTTTCTGTCAAAAGAATACATCTAAACTCACACTAGGGCTATTTATAACCAAGAAAAGTAACATAATTTAAACCTAGGTCCATCTGACAACAGCCCGGCGCCTAATTTGACTGCCCTGCGGTTTCCCATCAGTCGCACCACCGCCCGACATCATATTTCACCGCCCGACACTTTCCCTCGAATCTGGCCACCGCCCAACGGTCATTTTCACCGTTGGGCGCTGGTCAACTGGTTGACTTTTTTGGTTAACTGGTTCACTTTTCTGGTTGACTGGTTGACTTCTCTGCATTCTGGTTGACTTTTCTGCACTGCAACCCTTTGATCTTCAACATTTCTTTCCATTCATCTCCAATTCTCATCAAAACCCTGCAAAACAATGCAAAACAAGCATAATATCTCTAAAAAAAACTTTTGACACTCAAATGACTCAACTTAAGTGTTTAACTTGATTCTAAGCTATAAAGGGTGTATTTTGATGTCAATAATATAAGCATGAAAATAACAGTTTTTCAACCGTTATCACCAAGTCTCAGTACCAAACATGGCTTTCTTGAAAACCAACTAAATTTAACACTAGTCATCATTTGGGGATTTAAAGTGTGCATTGCAGCCCCTCAGTCTAAAAAACCAAGACATTAAAAAATTTCCAAATCTTGGCACCAAGCACTAACTTAGTCGACTCTCACCACAAAACATGCCTTCCTTGAAAAGCAACCAAATTGAAATATTTCTTGCACCTATATTTTGACACTCGTCATCACTTGGGGATTTAAAGAGTGCATTGCAACCCCTAAGTCTCAAAACTAAGACTTTCAAAAATTTCCAAACCTTGGCACCAAGCACCAACTTAACCAAGTCTTAGGACGAAAAATGGCTTTCTTGAACACCAACCAAATTAAAAAATTTCTAGCACCTATATTTTGACACTAGTCGTCATTTGAGGATTTAAAGAGTGCATCGCAGCCCCTAAGTCTCAAAAACCAAGTTATTGAAATATTCTCAAATCTTGGCATCGAGAACCAACTTAGTCAAGTCTCACCACATAACATGGCTTTCTTGAACACCAACCAAATTGAAAAATTTCTAGCACCTACATTTTGACACTAGTCGTCATTTGATGATTTAAAGAGTGCATCGTAGCCCCTAAGTCTTTGAAATATTCTCAAATCTTGGCACCAAGCACCAACTTAGACAAGTATCAACACCAAACATGACTTTCTTGGAAACCCAACTAAATTGAAAATTTCTTGCACCTATATTTCGACACTAATCGTTATTGGGGATTTAAAAAGTGCATTGCAGCCACTAAGTCTAAAAAACCAAGAGTCTCAAAAATTTCCAAATGTAGGCACCAAGCACCAACAAAGTCAAGTCTCACCATCAAACATATCTTCCTTAAAAACCAACCAAATTGAAAAATTTCTTACACCTATATTTTGACACTAGTCATCATTTAGAGATTAAAACAGTGCATTGCAGCCACTAAGTCTAAAAAACCAAGACCTTCAAAAATTTTCTAATATTGGCACCAAGCACCAACTTAGTCAAGTCTCACCACCAAACATGGCTTGCTTGAAAAGCAACCAAATTGAAATATTTCTTGCACCTATATTTTTACACTCGTCATCACTTGGGGATCTAAAGAGTGCATTGCAACCCCTAAGTCTAAAAAACTAAGACTTTAAAAAATTTCCAAATCTTTGCACCAAGCACCAACTTAGCCAATTATCACTACCAAACATGGCTTTCTTGAAAACCAACTAAATTCAAAAATTTCTTGCACCTATATTTTGACACTAGTCATCATTTGGGGATTTAAAGAGTGCATTGCAGCCTATAAGTTTAGAAAACCAAGACAATCAAAAATTTCGAAATCTTGGCATCAAGCACCAACTTAGTCAACTCTCACCACCAAAAATGGCTTGCTTGAAAAGCAACCAAATTGAAATACTTCTTGCACCTATATTTTGACACTCGTCATCTCTTGGTGATTTAAATAGTGCATTGCAACCCCTAAGTCTCAAAACTAAGACTTTCAAAAATTCCCAATCCTAGGCACCCAGCACCAACTTAGCCAAGTCTCACGACCAAACATGGCTTTCTTCAACACCAACCAAATTAAAAAATTTCTAGCACCTATATTTTGACACTAGTCGTCGTTTGAGGATTTAAAGAGTGCATTGCAGCCCTTATGTCTCAAAAACCATGTGTTTGAAATATTCTCAAATCTTGGCACCGAGCACCAACTTAGTCAAGTCTAACCACCAAACATGGCTTTCTTGAACACCAACCAAATTGAAAAATTTCTAGCACCTACATTTTAACACTAGTCGTCATTTGATGATTTAAAGAATTCATTGCAGCCCCTAAGTCATTGAAATATTCTCAAATCTTTGCACCAAGCACAAACTTAAACAAGTATCAACACCAACATGACTTTCTTAAAAACCTAACTAAATTGAAAATTTCATCAACCTATATTTTGAGACTAGTCGTTATTTGGGATTTAAAAAGTGCATTGTAGCCCCTAAGTCTAAAAAACCAAGACTCTCAAAAATTTCCAAATGTAGACACCAAGCACCAACAAAGTCAAGTTTCACCACCAAACATGACTTCCTTGAAAACCAACCAAAATGAAAAATTTCTTACACCTATATTTTGACACTAGTCATCATTTAGAGATTAAAAGAGTGCATTGCAGGTACTAAGTCCCAAAAACCAAGACTTTCAAAAATTTCCAAATCTTGGCACCAAGCATCAACTTAGTCAAGTCTCACCACCAAACATGGCGTGCTTGAAAAGCAACCACATTGAAATATTTCTTGCACCTATATTTTCACACTCGTCGTCCCTTGGGGATTTAAAGAGCGAATTGCATTCCCTATGTCTAAAAAACCAAGAGTTTCAAAATTTTCCACATCTTTGCACCAAGTACAAACCTAGCCAAGTCTCACCACCAAACATGGCGTTCTTGAAAACCAACCAAATTGAAAATTTTCTTACACATATATTTTGACACTAGTAATCATTTAGGGATTAAAAGAGTGCATTGGAGCCCCTAAGTCTTAGAAACCAAAACTTTCAAGAATTTCCAAATCTTGGCATCAAGCACCAACTTAGCCAAGTCTCATCACCAAACTTGGCTTTGGTGAAAACCAACCAAATTAAAAAATTTCTTGCACCTATATTTTGGCAGTAGTCATCATTTTGGGATTTAAAGAGGGGATTGCAAAACAGAAGTCTCAAAAACCAAGACATTCAAAAATTTCCAAATCTTGGCACCAACCACCAACTTAGTCAAGTCTCACTACCAAATATGGCTTGCTTGAAAAGCAACCAAATTGAAATATTTCTTGCAGCTATATTTTGAAACTCGTCATCACTTGGGGATCTAAAGAGTGCATTGCAGCCCCTAAGTCTAAAAAACCAAGACTTTCAAAAATTTCCAAATCTCTGCACCAAGCACCAACTTAGCCAAGTCTCACTACCAAACATGGCTTTGTTGAAAACCAACTAAATTCCAAAATTTATTGAACCTATATTTTGACACTAGTCATCATTTAGGGATTTAATGAGTGCATTGCAGCCTATAAGTTTCAAAAACCAAGACAATAAAAAATTTTGAAATCTTGGCACCAAGCACCAACTTAGTCAAGTCTCACCACCAAACATGGCTTGCTTGAAAAACAACCAAATTGAAATATTTCTTGCACCTATATTTTGACACTCGTCATCACTTGGGGATTTAAAGAGTGCATTGCAGCCCTAAGTCTCAAAACTAAGGCTTTCAAAAATTTCCAAACATTGGCACCAAGCATAAACTTAGCCAAGTCCCACGACCACACATGACTTTCTTGAACACCAACCAAATTAAAAAATTTCTAGCACCTGCATTTTGACACTAGTCTTCATTTGAGGATTTAAAGAGTGCATCGCAGCCCATAAGTCTTTGAAATACTCTCAAATCTTGGCACCAAACACCAACTTAGACAAGTATCAACAGCAAACACGACTTTCTTGAAAACCCAACTAAATTGAAAATTTTCTTGCACCTATATTTTGACACTAGTCGTTATTGGGGATTTAAAAGGTGCATTGCAGCCCCTAAGTCTAAAAAACCAAGACTCTCAAAAATTTCCAAATGTAGGCACCAAGCACCAATTAAGTCAAGTCTTACCACCAAACATGACTTTGTTGAAAACCAACTAAATTGAAAAATTTCTTACACCTATATTTTTACACTAGTCATCATTTAGGGATTCAAAGAGTGCATTGCAGCAACTAAGTCTCCAAAACCTAGACTTTCAAAAATTTCCAAATCTTGGCACCAAGCACCAACTTAGTCAAGTCTCACCACCAAACATGGCTTGCTTGAAAAGAAACCACATAGAAATATTTCTTGCACCTATATTTTGACACTCGTCATCACTTGGAGTTTTAAAGAGTGCATTGCAGCCCCTAAGTATAAAAAACAAAGACTTTCAATAATTTCCAAATCTATGCACCAAGCACCAACTTAGCCAAGTCTCACTACCAAACATGGCTTTCTTGAAAACCAACTAAATTCAAAAATTTCTTGCACCTATATTTTGACACTAGTCATCATTTGGGGATTTAATGAGTGCATTGCAGCCTATAAGTTTCAAAAACCAAGACAATCAAAAATTTCGAAATCTTGGCACCAAGCACCAACTTAGTCAAGTCTCACCACCAAACATGGCTTGCTTGAAAAACAACCAAATTGAAATATTTCTTGCACCTATATTATGACACTCGACATCACTTGGGGATTTAAAGAGTGCATTGCAGCCCCTAAGTCTCAAAACTAAGGCTTTCAAAAATTTCCAAACATTGGCACCAAGCATAAACTCAGCCAACTCTCACTACCAAACATGGCTTTCTCTAAAATCAACTAAATTCCAAAATTTCTCGCACCTATATTTTGACACTAGTCATCATTCGGGGATTTAATGAGTGCATTGCAGCCTATAAGTTTCAGAAACCAAGACAATAAAAAATTTCGAAATCTTGGCACCAAGCACCAACTTAGTCAAGTCTCAGCACCAAACACGGCTTGCTTGAAAAACAACCAAATTGAAATATTTCTTGCACCTATATTTTGACACTCGGCATCACTTGGGGATTTAAAGAGTGCATTGCAGCCCCTAAGTCTCAAAACTAAGGCTTTCAAAAATTTCCAAAATTGGCACCAAGCATAAACTTAGGCAAGTCTCACGACCAAACATGGCTTTCTTGAAATCCAACTAAATTGAAAAATTTCTTGAACCTATATTTTGGCACTAGTCATCATTTTGGGATTTAAAGAGGGGATTGCAGAACCTAAGTCTCAAAAACCAAGACATTCAAAAATTTCCAAATCTTGGCACCAAGCACCAACTTAGTCAAGTCTCACTACCAAACATGGCTTGCTCTAAACAGAACCAAATTGAAATATTTCTTGCACCTATATTTTGAAACTCGTCATCACTTGGGGATCTAAAGAGTGCATTGGAGCCCCTAAGTCTCAAAAACCAAGACTTTCAAAAATTTCCAAATCTTTGCACCAAACACCAACTTAGCCAAGTCTCACTACCAAACATGGCTTTCTTGAAAACCAACTAAATTCCAAGATTTCTTGCACCTATATTTTGACACTAGTCATCATTCAGGGATTTACTGAGTGCATGGCAGCCTATAAGTTTCAAAAACCAAGACAATAAAAAATTTCGAAAACTTGGCACCAAGCACCAACTTAGCCAAGTCTCACCACCAAACATGGCTTGCTTGAAAAACAACCAAATTGAAATATTTCTTGCACCTATATTTTGACACTCGACATCACTTGGGGATTTAAAGAGTGCATTGCAGCCCCTAAGTCTCAAAACTAAGGCTTTCAAAAATTTACAAACATTGGCACCAAGCATAAACTTAGCCAAGTCTCACGACCAAACATGGCTTTCTTGAAAAACAACTAAATTGAAAAATTTCTTGAACCTATATTTTGGCACTAGTCATCATTTTGGGATTTAAAAAGGGGATTGCAGAACCTAAGTCTCAAAAACCAAGACATTCAAAAACTTCCAAATCTTGGCACCAAGCACCAACTTAGTCAAGTCTCACTACCAAACATGGCTTGCTTGAAAAGCAACCACATTGAAATATTTCTTGCGCCTATATTTTGAAACTCGTCATCACTTGGGGATCTAAAGAGTGCATTGCAACCCCTAAGTCTAAAAAACCAAGACTTTCAAAAATTTCCAAATCTTTGCACCAAGCACCAACTTAGCCAAGTCTCACTACCAAACATGGCTTTCTTGAAAACCAACTAAATTCCAAAATTTCTTGCACCTATATTTTGACACTAGTCATCATTTGGGGATTTAATCAGTGCATTGCAGGCTATAAGTTTCAAAAACCAAGACAATCCAAAATTTCGAAATCGTGGCACCAAGCACCAACTTAGTCAAGTCTCACCACCAAACATGACTTGCTTGAAAAACAACCAAATTGAAATATTTCTTGCACCTATATTTTGACCCTCGTCATCACTTGGGGATTTAAAGAGTGCATTGCAGCCCCTAAGTCTCAAAACTAACGCTTTCAAAAATTTCCAAACATTGGCACCAAGCATAAACTTAGCCAAGTCTCACGACCAAACATGGCTTTCTTGAACACCAACCAAATTAAAAAATTTCTAGCACCTGCATTTTGACACTAGTCTTCATTTGAAGATTTAAAGAGTGCATCGCAGCCCCTAAGTCTTTGAAATATTCTCAAATCTTGGCACCAAACACCAACTTAGACAAGTATCAACAGCAAACACGACTTTCTTGCAAACCCAACTAAATTGAAAATTTTCTTGCACCTATATTTTGACACTAGTCGTTATTGTGGATTTAAAAAGTGCATTGCAGTCCCTAAGTCTAAAAAACCAAGATTCTCAAAAATTTCCAAATGTAGGCACCAAGCACCAACTAAGTCAAGTCTTACCACCAAACATGACTTTGTTGAAAACCAACTAAATTGAAAAATTTCTTACACCTATATTTTGACACTAGTCATCATTTAGGGATACAAAGAGTGCATTGCAGCAACTAAGTCTCAAAAACCTAGACTTTCAAAAATTTCCAAATCTTGGTACCAAGCACCAACTTAGTCAAGTCTCACCACCAAACATGGCTTGCTTGAAAAGCAACCACATTGAAATATTTCTTGCACCCATATTTTGACACTCGTCATCACTTGGAGATTTAAAGAGTACATTGCAGCCCCTAAGTTTCAAAAACCAAGACAATCAAAAATTTCGAAATCTTGGCACCAAGCACAAACTTAGTCAAGTCTCACCACCAAACATGGCGTGCTTGAAAAACAACCAAATTGAAATATTTCTTGGACCTATATTTTGACACTCGTCATCACTTGGGGATTTAAAGAGTGCATTGCAGCCCCTAAGTCTCTAAACTAAGGCTTTCAAAAATTTCCAAACTTAGCCAAGTCTCACGACCAAACATCGCTTGCTTGAACACAAACCAAATTTCCAAATCTTTGCACCAAGCACCAACTTAGCCCAGTCTCACTACCAAACATGGCTTTCTTGAAAACCAACTAAATTCCAAAATTTCTTGCACCTATATTTTGACACTAGTCATCATTCGGGGATTTAATGAGTGCATTGCAGCCTATAAGTTTCAAAAACCAAGACAATCAAAAATTTCGAAATCTTGGCACCAAGCACAAACTTAGTCAAGTCTCACCACCAAACATGGCGTGCTTGAAAAACAACCAAATTGAAATATTTCTTGGACCTATATTTTGACACTCGTCATCACTTGGGGATTTAAAGAGTGCATTGCAGCCCCTAAGTCTCTAAACTAAGGCTTTCAAAAATTTCCAAACTTAGCCAAGTCTCACGACCAAACATGGCTTGCTTGAACACAAACCAAATTAAAAAATTTCAAGCACCTGCATTTTGACACTAGTCTTCATTTGAGGATTTAAAGAGTGCACCGCAACCCCTAAGTCTTTGAAATATTCTTAAATCATGGCATTGAGTACCAATTAGTCAAGTCTCACCACCAAACATGGATTTGTTGAATACCAACCAAATTGAAACATTTTTTGCAACTATATTTTGACAGTAGTCGTCATTTATGGATTTAAAAAGTGCATTGCAGCCCCTAAGTGTAAAAAACCAAGACTTTCAAAAATTTCCAAATCTTGGCAAAAAGCAACAACTTTTTCAAGTCTCACCACAAAAAATGGCTTGCTTGAAAAGCAACCAAATTGAAATATTTCTTGCACCTAAATTTTGACCCTCGTCGTCATTTGGGGATTTAAAGAGTGCATTGCAGAACATAAGTCTCAAAAAAAAGACTTTTAAAAATTTCCAAATCTTGGCACCAAGCACCACCAAACATGGCTTTCTTGAAAACCAACCAAATCGAAAATTTTCTTACACATATATTTTGACACTAGTCATCATTTACGGATTAAAAGTGTGCATTGGAGCCCCTATGTCTCAAAAACCAAGACTTTCAAAAATTTCCAAATCTTGGCACCAAGCACCAACTTAGCCAAGTTTCACCACCAAACTTGGCTTTGTTGAAAACTAACCAAATTAAACAATTTATCGCACCTATATTTTTGCACCAATCGTCATTTGGGGATTTAAAGAGTGCATTGCAGCCCCTAAGTCTAAAAAACCAAGACTTTCAAAAATTAACAAATCTTGGCACCAGGCACCAACTTAGTCCAGTCTCACCACCAAACATGGCTTTCTTGAACACCAACCAAATTGAAAAATTTCTAGCACCTACATTTTCAAACTAGTCATCATTTGATGATTTAAAGAGTGCATCGCAGCCTTTAAGTCTTTGAAATATTCTCAAATCTTGACACCAAACACCAACTTACACAAGTATCAAGAGCAAACACGACTTTCTTGAAAACCAAACTAAATTGAAAATTTTCTTGAACCTATATTTTGACACTAGTTGTTATTGGGGATTTAAAAAGTGCATTGCAGCCCCTAAGTCTAAAAAACCAAGACTCTCAAAAATTTCCAAATGTAGGCACCAAGCACAAACTAAGTCAAGTCTCACCACCAAACATGACTTTCTTGAAAACCAACAAAATTGAAAAATTTCTTACACCTATATTTTGACACAAGTCATCATTTAGGGATTAAAAGAGTGCATTGCAGCAACTAAGTCTCAAAGACCAAGACTTTCAAAAATTTCCAAATCTTGCCACAAAGCAACAACTTTTTCAAGTCTCACCACGAAAAATGGCTTGCTTGAAAAGCAACCAAATTGAAATATTTCTGGCACCTAAATTTTGACCCTCATCGTCATTTGGGGATTTAAAGAGTGCATTGCAGAAGACAAGTCTCAAAAACCAAGACTTTTAAAAATTTCCAAATCTTGGCATGAAGCACCAACTTAGCCAAGTCTCACCATCAACCATGGCTTTCTTGAAAACAAACCAAATTGAAAATTTCTTGCACCTATATTTTGATACTAATTGTCATTTTGCGATTTAAAGAGTGCATTGCAGAAACTAAGTCTCAAAACCAAGACTATCAAAAATTTCCAAATCATGGCACAAAGCAACAACTTTGCCAAGTCTCACCACCAAAAAATGGCTTGCTTGAAATGCAACCAAATTGAAATATTTCTTGCACCTATATTTTGACACTTGTCATCACTTGGAGATTTAAAGAGTGCATTGCAGCCCCTAAGTATAAAAAACCAAGAGTTTCAAAAATTTCCAAATCTTTGCACCAAGCACCAACTTAGCCAAGTCTCACTACCAAACATGGCTTTCTTGAAAACCAACTAAATTCCAAAATTTCTTGCACCTATATTTTGACACTAGTCATCATTCAGGGATTTAATGAGTGCATTGCAGCCTATAAGTTTCAAAAACCAAGACAATCAAAAATTTCGAAATCTTGGCACCAAGCACCAACTTAGTCAAGTCTCACCACCAAACATGGCTTGCTTGAAAAACAACCAAATTGAAATATTTCTTGCACCTATATTTTGACACTCGTCATCACTTGGGGATTTAAAGAGTGCATTACAGCCCCTAAGTCTCAAAACTAAGGCTTTCAAAAATTTCCAAACATTGGCACCAAGCATAAACTTACCCAAGTCCCACGACCACACATGACTTTCTTGAACACCAACCAAATTAAAAAATTTCTAGCACCTGCATTTTGACACTAGTCTTCATTTGAGGATTTAAAGAGTGCATCGCAACCCCTAAGTCTTTGAAATATTCTCAAATCTTGGCATTGAGCACCAACTTAGTCAAATCTCACCACCAAACATGGATTTGTTGAATACCAACCAAATTGAAACATATCTTGCATCTATATTTTGACAGTAGTCGTCATTTATGGATTTAAATAGTGCATTTCAGCCCCTAAGTCTAAAAAACCATGACTTTCAAAAATTTCCAAATCTTGGCAAAAAGCAAAACTTTTTCAAGTCTCACCACAAAAAAAGGCTTGCTTGAAAAGCAACCAAATTGAAATATTTCTTGTGCCAAAATTTTAACCCTCATCATCATTTGGGGATTTATTGAGTGCATTGCAGAACACAAGTCTAAAAAACAAAGACTTTTAAAAATTTCCAAATCTTGGCACCAAGCACCAATTTAGCCAAGTCTCACCACCAAACATGGCTTTCTTGAAAACCATCGAAATTGAAAATTTTCTTACACATATATTTTGACACTAGTCATCATTTACGGATTAAAAGTGTGCATTGGAGCCCCTATGTCTCACAAACCAAGACTTTCAAAAATTTCCAAATCTTGGCACCAAGCACCAACTTAGCCAAGTCTCACCACCAAACGTGGCTTTGTTGAAAACCAACCAAATTAAACAATTTATTGCACCTATATTTTGGCACCAGTCGTCATTTGGGGATTTAAAGAGTGCATTGCAGCCCCTTAGTCTAAAAAACCAAGACTTTCAAAAATTTTCAAATCTTGGCACCAAGCACCAACTTAGTCCAGTCTCACCTCCAAACATGGCTTTCTTGAACACCAACCAAATTGAAAAATTTCTAGCACCTACATTTTGACACTAGTCATCATTTGATGATTTAAAGAGTGCATGGCAGCCCCTAAGTCTTTGAAATATTCTCAAATCTTGGCACCAAACACCAACTTACACAAGTATCAACAACAAACACGACTTTCTTGAAAACCAAACTAAATTGAAAATTTTCTTGAACCTATATTTTGACACAAGTTGTTATTGGGGATTTAAAAAATGCATTGCAGCCCCTAAGTCTAAAAAACCAAGCCTCTCAAAAATTTCCAAATGTACGCACCAAGCACCAACTAAGTCAAGTCTCACCACCAAACTTGACTTTCTTGAAAACCAACCAAATTGAAAAATTTCTTACACCTATATTTTGACACTAGTCATCATTTAGGGATTAAAAGAGTGCATTGCATCAACTAAGTCTCAAAAACCAACACTTTAAAAAATTTCCAAATCTTGCCACAAAGCAACAACTTTTTCAAGTCTCACCACGAAAAATGGCTTGCTTGAAAAGAAACCAAATTGAAATATTTTTGGCACTTAAATTTTGACCCTCATTGTCATTTGGGGATTTAAAGAGTGCATTGCAGAACACAAGTCTCAAAAAGCCAAGACTTTTAAAAATTTCCAAATCTTGGCATGAAGCACCAACTTAGCCAAGTCTCACCACCAACCATGGATTTCTTGAAAACAAACCAAATTGAAAATTTCTTGCACCTATATTTTGATACTAAATGTCATCTTGGGATTTGAAGAGTGCATTGAAGAAACTAAGTCTCAAAAACCAAGACTATCAAAAATTTCCAAATCATGGCACAAAGCAACAACTTTGTCAAGTCTCACCACAAAAAATGGCTTGCTTGAAATGCAACCAAATTGAAATATTTCTTGCACCTATATTTTGACACTCGTCGTCACTTGGGCATCTAAAGAGCGCATTGCATTCCCTAGGTTTAAAAAACCAAGAGTTTCAAAAATTTCCAAATCTTTGCACCAAGCACAAACCTAGCTAGATATCACCATCAAACATGGCTTTCTTGAAAACCAACCAAATTGAAAATTTTCTTACACATATATTTTGACACTAGTAATCATTTAGGGATTAAAAGAGTGCATTGGAGCCCCTAAGTCTAAAAAACCAAGACTTTCAAGAATTTCCAAATCTTGGCACCAAGCACCAACTTAGCCAAGTCTCACCACCAAACTTGGCTTTGTTGAAAACCAACCAAATTAAACAATTTATTGCACCTATTTTTTAGCACCAGTCGTCATTTGGGGATTTAAAGAGTGCATTGTAGCCCCTAAGTCTAAAAAACCAAGACTTTCAAAAATTTCCAAATCTTGGCACCAAGCACCAACTTAGTCCAGTCTCACCACCAAACATGGCTTTCTTGAACACCAACCAAATTGAAAAATTTCTAGCACCTGCATTTTCACTCTAGTCATCATTTGATGATTTAAAGAGTGCATCGCAGCCCCTAAGTCTTTGAAATATTCTCAAATCTTGGCACCAAACACCAACTTAGACAAGTATCAACAGCAAACACGACTTTCTTGAAAACCAAACTAAATTGAAAATTTTCTTGCACCTATATTTTGACACTAGTCGTTATTGGGGATTTAAAAAGTGCATTGCAGCACCGAAGTCTAAAAAACCAAGACTCTCAAAAATTTCCAAATGTAGGCACCAAGCACCAACTCAGTCAAGTCTTACCACTAAACATGACTTTCTTGAAAACCAACCAAATTGAAAAATTTCTTACACCTATATTTTGACACTAGTCATCATTTACAGATTAAAACAGTGCATTGCAGCCACTAAGTCTAAAAAACCAAGACCTTCAAAAATTTCAAAATCTTGGCACCAAGCACCAACTTAGTCAAGTCCCACCACCAAACATGGCTTGCTTGAAAAGCAACCACATTGAAATATTTCTTGCACCTATATTTTGACACTCGTCATAACTTGGAGATTTAAAGAGTGCATTGCAACCCCTAAGTATAAAATACCAAGAGTTTAAAAAATTTCCAAATCTTTGCACCAAGCACCAACTTAGCCAAGTCTCACTACCAAACATGGTTTTCTTGAAAACCAACTAAATTCAAAAATTTCTTGCACCTATATTTTGACACTAATCATCATTTGGGGATTTAAAGAGTGCATTGCAGCCACTAAGTCTCAAAAACCAACACATTCAAAAATTTCCAAATCTTGGTACCAAGCACTAACTTAGTCAAGTCTCACCACCAAACATGGCTTGCTTGAAAAGCAACCAAATTGAAATATTTCTTGCACCTATATTTTGACACTTGTCATAACTTGGGGATTTAAAGAGTGCATTGCAGCCCCTAAGTCTAAAAACTAGGACTTTCAAAAATTTCCAAACCTTGGCACCAAGCAGCAACTTAGTCAAGTCTCACAACCAAACATGGCTTTCTTGAACACCAACCAAATTAAAAAATTTCTAGCACCTATATTTTGATACTAGTCGTCATTTGAGGATTTAAAGAGTGCATGGCAGCCCTTAAGTCTCAAAAACCAAGTTTTTGAAATATTCTTAAATCTTGGCACCGAGCACAAACTTAGTCAAGTCTTACCACCAAACATGGATTTGTTGAATACCAACCAAATTGAAACATTTCTTGCATCTACATTTTAACAATAGTCGTCATTTGTGGATTTAAATAGTACATTTCAGCCCCTAAGTCTAAAAAACCAAGACTTTCCAAAATTTCCAAATCTTGCCACAAAGCAACAACTTTTTCAAGTTTCACCACAAAAAATGGCTTGCTTGAAACGCAACCAAATTTAAATATTTCTTGCACAACACTCGTCGTCACTTGGGGATTTAAAGAGTGCATTGCATTCCCCAAGTCTAAAAAACCAAGAGTTTCAAAAATTTCCAAATCTTTGCACCAAGCACAAACCTAGCCAAGTCTCACCACCAAACAAGGCTTTCTATTAAACCAACCAAATTGAAAATTTTCTTACACATATATTTTGACACTAGTCATCATTTAGGGATTAAAAGAGTGCATTGGAGCCCCTAAGTCTCAAAAACCAAGACTTTCAAGAATTTCCAAATCTTGGCACCAAGCACCAACTTACCGAAGTCTTACCACCAAACATGGCTCTGTTGAAAACTAACCAAATTTAAAAATTTATAGCACCCATATTTTGACATCATTCGTCATTTAGGGATTTAAAGAGTGCAATGCAGCCCCTAAGTCTAAAAAACCAAGACTTTCAAAAATTTCCAAATCTTGGCACCAAGCACCAACATAGTCCAATCTCACCACCAAACATGGCTTTCTTGAACACCAACCAAATTGAAAAAGTTCTACTATCTATATTTTGACACTAGTCGTCATTTGATGATTTAAAGAGTGCATCGCAACCCCTAATTATTTGAAATATTCTCAAATCTTGGCACTAAGCACCAACTTAGACAAGTATCAGCACCAAACATGACTTTCTTGAAAACCAACCAAATTGAAAATTTTCTTGCACCTATATTTTGACACTAGTCGTTATTGGGGATTTAAAAAGTGCATTGCAGCTGATGTGTCGTTATTTCTTGAGCTTTATATAGTTTATTGCACTTAAATAAACCAGGAAATTGTGTTTAATTGTTTGTTATTTCCCCGTTTTTCGAATTCTGCTTAATTTGGTCGGAAATTCGTAATTGTGCTAATTTGGATTTTCTGAGCTGATTAAGTGCATTTCTGGTTGCAGGGAAGTTGTGGAAACATCATCTGGAGCATTAGGATATGGCGTGACACATTCAAAGGCTAAACATTTAGTCATTTAGATTCTTATTAAAGTTGTAATTTCGTTTTCTAGAAGTCCTTAATTAGAATTAGGTCTTTTGGACCCTTTTAAGGGCAATTTTGTAAAAAAACCCATGTGTAGGACATGTGTCTTTTAGGTTAGGGTTTTAAATTAGTTGTGGACCCCACCTTGGGGAGGATTCTCGGTCTTATGAGGGGAGAATACCGAGCCACCAAAGAGGGAGCACTTCATACTCATGGTTTTGAACTTTTCTCTCTTAGGCTTTTCATGTATGAACAACTCTCATGGATGACTTGCTATGGTGCTTCGGTTTTGACCACTTGAATGAGCAAAGTTGCAGATTTTCTTCTTATCTTAACTTACTCTTGGTTGTCTTAGCTTATTGGTGGTGAAAAACCATTCATTTCTACTTCCATTTGCTTGTTCTTGATGTTTGAAGCTTGAGCTTGGGAGCTTGAGTAACTTTATATTTCGTTTTCCTCTTCCGTTGCTGCAGTTGCTCACGATTTTCTTTGCATTTTATTTGGTTGGATGATAAAAATGGAGTTCTATGTGAGTTTTGGGTTGAAGAGAGCTTAAGTTGATGTGTGGGTGTTGTGATTTGGACTCTTTCTTCTTGTTTTTCGGTTTTGATGTTTGAAGCAAGTTTACAACCAGAACTTTATGCTGTTTATTGTGGCTAGACGGTGCTGGATTTGAAGGCTAGGGATTCATTTTCGTTTTTGCAAAGAAACTTGAAGAAATGGAAGATTTGGTTGGGTTGAAGTAGCATATGTTTGGATTTATGTTCATGACTTGTTTTGATTTTGATACCTTGAGTTTTGTGGTGTGTTTACGGTAGTAGGGATGAAGAAAATATGAATGGTGTGTTGGTAGAGAAAGAAAACCGAAAATGAAGATAGGAAGGAGGAGAGAAGGTGCATTTAAGTTTTTGCCAATTTTGGACAAACACATATGATGCTTCTTTTGACTAAGAGAATTTTTCCACTTTGAGCTTTGGTTTTGGTTTGTTGCTGCCGAGAATTGCAAGGATGGTGAGAGGATTTTGGAGTTTGTTTTCATTTGGTTTAGCTTACTTGGCACATTGGTAGGAGCACCCATGGTATCTTCCATTTGCACATTGGTCTTTGAAGCATTTTTTGTAGAATTCACTTGGTGGGTTCGGTTTTTGTGGTCTTGGAGTGTGGATTCCAAAATTGTTGCATGGAGAAGTGATGGAACGGTTTTCAATTGGTTGTTTAAAATATATTTTAATTTCTTTTGAGACATGGTACACATGAGGAAAGGAAGACAACAAATTTGGTGGTTCATTGAAGATTAAAAATTGATTTGGTCTTGGTGGAGGGTAGTGCACGGCCATGAGGTTTTTCTTTGGCCAATTGGACTTTTAAATTCATTTGTTAATTGCTGTTGTGTCAAGTAATTTGCTAGGATTAAATTAGGCTTGTTAGTTTCTTTGGTTTTTGATTAATTTAGTTAATAGGTTGAGTTTAATTATTTTTAACTGTGTTTGTTAATCAGTTTGTAACAGTGTTTGATGTTTGAATGTTGTCTAAGGCTTTTAATCGTGTTACTTTAATTGTCATGATAGCTTAAATTAGTGAGTTGGTCGTTAACAAAATTACAGTGTTTCCTTGAGATTCATTGGACTGTTCTTGTGATTATTCTGCTCTGCCTGGCACTCTATGAAGTCTGACTGT
The DNA here is from genome assembly GCA_027742785.1 of Vigna reflexopilosa. Taxonomy (NCBI): domain Eukaryota; kingdom Viridiplantae; phylum Streptophyta; class Magnoliopsida; order Fabales; family Fabaceae; genus Vigna; species Vigna reflexopilosa. The sequence continues at coordinate 16,051,196 of CM050928.1, read as the reverse complement.
GTTCTTGCGATTGAGTATACACTAAGTTGCCCAATTGGTGATTGTATCTTCGCTTAGTTGATCGATCTGTATAGAACACATCAGACGGAATAGGTGTATTGCGTTCGCTTAGTTCGTGATTATGAAAGCATGATTGACCTTCGCTTAGTCGGTTAGCTGTGTTGGATTAGAGGCTAGAGTAGTTTATTCATGAGACTTTTGCACTTTAATTGTCATACTGCTTCTCTGGTTTAGCTCAATATTTAATCTGTTGTGTGCTTGCGATTGAGTATATGCTTAGTTGCCTAATCGGTGTTTAATATTTGCTTAGTTGATTAGACTGTATGGTGCATGACTGATTAAATTTGTGCATTGCATTCGCTTAGTTTGCAATTTTGAAGACCGAATTACCCTTCGCTTAGTTGGTTAATTCGTGTGGGATTTAGATTAGAGTACTGTGTACTTGTCGTTAATCTGTGATTGGAAGCATATTAATTGAGTTAATGACCAACCGTTCTTTTTTTGTATTTGTTTCCATTTTTACATTTATGTTTACATTTCTGTTTGCATCTGTGTTTTAATTTAATTCATCTGCATACACAAACCTTTCACAAAACCCCCTCACTTCGTGTGAGGCCTAATTCTTGAACCGCAAAATTGGTCCTTGAGAGACGACCTAGGAGTCACTTCCAAGCTATACTGCATTTCTAATTGCACATTAAATTTGAGTGGGTTGCGACACCCATTAAATTTTGGCGCCGTTGCCGGGGACCAACGGTTCAGTTTTAGGTCTTTTGTTGTGTTAGTGTATGTTGTGTTTGTTGTTTCGTAATTTTTAGCATTTTCATTCTTCTTTTCCCTTTTCTTCTATATGTCTACCTATTTTGCTTATGTGGATATTGTTTCTTCTGCCTATGTCCATCACTATGATTCTCCTTCTGCATCTAACTCTGATATTGCTTCTCATGCATATTCTGCTGATTTCTATGTTGAGAACAATATGACTCATCCTCCCATTCCTGAGAGTGGTCTTTGGGAGCCAGTTTTACTTAATGAGGATGATGTTCATTGCGTTCTCACCTCTGGACTAATAGATTTGCTGCCTAGGTTTTATGGTTCTGCAAGTGAATGCCCACATAGACACTTGGAGAGGTTCCAACACATTTGCTTTGTAATGAAACCTCCACATGTCCCTGATGATCAGATTTTCTTAAGGGCATTCCTGCATTCAGTAGAAGAAGCAGCATGGGGGTGGCTTTATTATCTTCCTCCTGAATTGAAGGCCAATTGGGAAGATCTTAAGCATCTATTTTTGGAAACATTCCGCCCTTCACAGCATCAATATCAAGAACCACCATTCCAGAATGCTTGTATGCCTCCACCAGTCCAGGAACCACATCAACTGCAGTTTCATGAGCCTGCCCAAGGAACTCCTCATCCTTCCACTACTTTTGAGGCTACATATAAGGAGTTACTGAGGTAGATAGCCATGCAGAACATTCAGTTCCAGCAAGAGACCAGAGCTTCCATTCAGAGTTTGACTGATCAGATGGGGCAGATGGCCACTCAGCTCATGAGGAACAATCTTATGTTTCAGAGGAATCACCATTTCAGGTTGTTCAACTTCCAGATGATGTTGGTGCCATCCACATAGGAGATGGGGAGCAGAGTCACGAGCTTACTATTGTGCCACCTACTTTCCCACCCTCCTATGTTCCCACTCTAGCACCTGAGGAGACTGATGAAAATTTTGAGGACCAAGCAGATATGAGCAACACTTTTGAGACAGGTAGACCAGCTTCACCTTCCACCACACTACCAATCTTCAGGGAAGTGGAGGTAAACATACCTAAGGTTGATTCTGTTGTTGATGATTATGTTGATGATAGGTATGTTGATGATTATATTGTTGATGAGCATGCTTTTAATTCTCCCTCTTTGCATGATGAGAACCACTTCTTGCTATCACATTTGAATGTTTGTTCTCCATGCACTGAACATGAATCTGAGCTTCTTATTGATATTGTTTCTAAATTTGAAATTGATTCATGTTCTGAGGGTATATCTGAGGTTCAGCATGTTACACTGGGATTGGGTGTTATACCCCTGCATGTTATTTTTGTGGAACCACATTGCACTAACCATGTTGCAGGAGGTACACATGAGTTTGACCAACACACACCCACGGTGGAAGACAAGGGTGCCAGTATACATAATAGTTTGAAGATTAATAGGCACCAGTTTAACCCACTCATCAACAATCACTACTTCTTAGATCCAACTGTGGAGGACATTCCCTGCTTGATCAAATCTGGAGACTGAAGCAGTTCTTCCTCAACACTTCTTTGCTGAATCCGATGGTAGAAGATATCTCCCTGCAAGTCCAAAATTGGCAACTGCCACCATGACCAGGGGAGTTTCCTTTTTCCTTCTCCTCCCTTTCCCACTTTTATTGCACTTGTCCATAATCTGTTGATTGTTCTGATTTTTTATCTGATGATTGTGACACACTGAGGATACTGTGTAATTTAAGTGTGGTCTATTGGGTGGGATTCTGATTTTTATTTTATTAGTTTATGTTTCTACGTTAAATTTTTTGTTTTCTAGGTAGTTTTTGTTGTGTCTTTTGTACAGTTTTGCATGTCTCTCTTGATTTCTGGACTTTGTTTAGGTTGTAGACTTGTCTTTCACTTCATTGATACTCTGAATTGTTGGAAATCCTTGCTTTTCTTTGCTTGGAAAGATGATTATGATGTTTGAGAGAGTTGATTTGATTGATATAGAAATTACCCTGTGTGAGAATTTGAGCCACTTTATTTTCTTTCTTGTGTGATATGTCTCTTGATTTCTTGCACATTTTCCTTGGCTTGACTCTTGTTGATGATTCTTGATTGATATGCATGTTTGGAAGTGATAAAGGCAGTTTTGTTGTTGAGCCTCTCTAGCCAGATGAGCCTACCTTGTTGTGATCCTTTGGTAGCCCTTTTGAGCCTTTACTTTCCCCATTTCTTTGTTTTGAAGCTCATACACTAGCCCTAAGTGAAAAACCATGATTACTTTAACCTTAGGGAATTTTGGGGCTTTTGAATTGTTTTAGGAATAAGTGTGGTCTCTTAGGATATTCAAATGAATTAGTTAGTTGGCTCCTCTTCTTGTTTTGTTTTGTAAATATGTTGTGTATCTTGTCTCTTAGAGTTGTGTTCTGAAAAGAGAAAAAAGAAAAGAGACAAGATGAAAAAAAGAAAAAAAGAAAAAAAATACAGAAAAATGAGAAAATTAAAAAAAAAATTGTGAATAAAGGAGTCAAGAAGAGGATGGAATTAGAGGTTGTGGGTGTGTTTGAATGTGTTTACACTTGTTCCCCATTGCTCCTCTGTTCCTTATAGTTTGTAGCTTCTTATCCAGATGTATCCTCCCTTGTCCTTGGCCCCATTACAACCATGAAAAGACCTCTTGATTTGAACATGCATGTGTGCTTGAGTGTTGATATTAGAGGCTTGCCAAGTCTATTTGTGTTTGCTTTCTTGAGTGCATTGAGTGACATTGATTTACCTTAAACACTTGAGAGAAACACTGATTGTGTGCATCTGTGAGGCTCTGTTGCTTTAGCTTCATCTCTTGAACTGATTGATTGTTTTCCATGTACTCAACTATTTGGATGTTTTCATGAGTATCTACTTTCATTGACTCTGTATGGGATTCTGCCTATGCCTTTCACTGTCCAGATTTTGTGAGAATTGCGCAACTCTGTTTCTGTTTTGTGAGTCTTTGTTGTCTGTCTGTCGAGTCTGCGTCACCTCCCTGATGCTTGAGTAGTTCCCTAGTTTTCGTCTTGGTTTTGCCCAGGAGTGCAAAAGATTAAGTGTGGTCTATTTTGATGAGTCGTTATTTCTTGAGCTGTATATAGTTTATTGCACTTAAATAAACCAGGGAATTGTGTTTAATTGTCTGTTATTTCCCCGTTTTTCGAATTCTGCTTAATTTGGTCGGAAATTCGTAATTGTGCTAATTTGGATTTTCTGAGCTGATTAAGCGCATTTTTGGTTGCAGGGAAGTTGTGTAAACATCATGTGGAGCATTAGGATATGGCGTGACACATTCAAAGGCTCAACATTTAGTCATTTAGATTCTAATTAAAGTCGTAATTTCGTTTTCTAGAAGTCCTTAATTAGAATTAGGTGTTTTGGACCCTTTTAAGGGCAATTTTGTAAAAAAACCCATGTGTAGGACATGTGGTTTTTAGGTTAGGGTTTTAAATTAGTTATGGACCCCACCTTGGGGAGGATTCTCGGTCTTATGAGGGGAGAATACCGAGCCACCAAAGAGGGAGCACTTCATACTCATGGTTTTGAACTTTTCTCTCTTAGGCTTTTCATGTATGAACAACTCTCATGGATGACTTGCTATGGTGCTTCAGTTTTGACCACTTGAATGAGCAAAGTTGCAGATTTTCTTCTTATCTTAACTTACTCTTGGTTGTCTTAGCTTATTGGTGGTGAAAAACCATTCATTTCTACTTCCATTTGCTTGTTCTTGATGTTTGAAGCTTGAGCTTGGGAGCTTGAGTAACTTTATATTTCGTTTTCCTCTTCCATTGCTGCAGTTGCTCACGATTTTCTTTGCATTTTATTTGGTTGGATGATAAAAATGGAGTTCTATGTGAGTTTTGGGTTGAAGAGAGCTTAAGTTGATGTGTGGGTGTTGTGATTTGGACTCTTTCTTCTTGTTTTTCGGTTTTGATGTTTGAAGCAAGTTTACAACCAGAACTTTATGCTGTTTATTGTGGCTAGACGGTGCTGGACTTGAAGGCTAGGGATTCATTTTCGTTTTTGCAAAGAAACTTGAAGAAATGGAAGATTTGGTTGGGTTGAAGTAGCATATGTTTGGATTTATGTTCATGACTTGTTTTGTGCTGTTTATTGTGGCTAGACGGTGCTGGTCTTGGTGGAGAGTAGTGCACGGCCATGAGGTTTTTCTTTGGCCAATTGGACTTTTAAATTCATTTGTTAATTGCTATTGTGTCAAGTAATTTGCTAAGATTAAATTAGGCTTATTGGTTTCTTTGGTTTTTGATTAATTTTTAACTGTGTTTGTTAATCAGTTTGTAACAGTGTTTGATGTTTGAATGTTGTCTAAGGCTTTTAATCGTGTTACTTTAATTGTCATGATAGCTTAAATTAGTGAGTTGGTCGTTAACAAAATTACAGTGTTTCCTTGAGATTCATTGGACTGTTCTTGTGATTATTGTGCTATGCCTGGCACTCTATGAAGTCTGACTGTGTTCTTGCGATTGAGTATAAACTTAGTTGCCCAATTGGTGATTGTATCTTTGCTTAGTTGATCGATCTGTATAGAACACATCAAACGGAATAGGTGTATTGCGTTCGCTTAGTTCGTGATTATGAAAGCATGATTGACCTTCGCTTAGTCGGTTAGCTGTGTTGGATTAGAGGCTAGAGTAGTTTATTCATGAGACTTTTGCACTTTAATTGTCATACTGCTTCTCTGGTTTAGCTCAATATTTAATCTGTTGTGTGCTTGCGATTGAGTATATGTTTAGTTGCCTAATCGGTGTTTAATCTTTGCTTAGTTGATTAGACTGTATGGTGCATGACTGATTAAATTTGTGCATTGCATTCGCTTAGTTTGCAATTTTGAAGACCGAATTACCCTTCGCTTAGTTGGTTAATTCGTGTGGGATTTAGATTAGAGTACTGTGTACTTGTCGTTAATCTGTGATTGGAAGCATAGTAATTGAGTTAATGACCAACCGTTCTTATTTTGTATTTGTTTTCGTTTTTACATTTCTGTTTGCATATGTCTTTTAATTTAATTCATCTGCATACACAAACCTTTCACAAAACCCCCCCAACTTCGTGTGAGACCTAATTCTTGAACCGCAAAATTGGTCCTTGAGAGACGACCTAGGAGTCACTTCCTAGCTATACTGCATTTCTAATTGCACATTAAATTTGTGTGGGTTGCGACACCCATCAGCAGCCCCTAAGTCTAAAAAATCAAGACTCTAAAAAATATCCAAATGTAGGCACCAAGCACCTACTAAGTCAAGTCTCACCACCAAACATGACTTTCTTGAAAACCAACCAAATTGAAAAATTTCTTACACTTATATTTTGACACTAAGTCTAAAACATTTCCAAATGTAAGCACCAAGCACCTACTAAGTCAAGTCTCACCACCAAACATGAATTTCTTGAAAACCAACCAAATTATAAAATTTCTTACACCTATATTTTGACAATAGACATCATTTAGGGATTAAAAGAGTGCATTGCAGCCACTAAGTCTCAAAAACCAAGACTTTCAAAAATTTCCAAATCTTGGCACCAAGCACCAACTTAGTCAATTCTCACCACCAAACATGGCTTGCTTGAAAAGCAACCACATTGAAATATTTCTTGCACCTATATTTTTACACTCGTTGTCACTTGGGGATTTAAAGAGTGCATTGCACCCCTAAGTCTAAAAAACCAAGACTTTTAAAAATTTCCAAATATTTGCACCAAGTGCCAACTTAGCCAAGTCTCACCATCAAACATGGCTTTCTTGAACACTAACCAAATTGAAAAATTTCTAGCACCTAAATTTTGACACTATTCGTCATTTGATGATTTAAAGAGTGCATCGCAGCCCCTAATTCTTTGAAATATTCTCAAATCTTGGCACCAAGCACCAACTTAGACAAGTATCAACAACAGACATGACTTTCTTGAAAACCAACCAAATTGAAAATTTTCTTGCACCTATATTTTGACACTAGTCGTTATTGGGGATTTAAAAAGTGCATTGCAGCCCCTAAGTCTAAAAAACCAAGACTCTAAAGAATTTCCAAATGTAGGCATTGATAACGGTCTCAAAACCGTTATTTTCATGCATAAATTTGATATTAAAACACACCCTTTGTAGCTTAAAATGAGCTTAGAATCAAGTAAAACTCTTAAGTTGTGTTACATGAGATTCAAAAGTTGTTTTTAGAGATATTATGCTTGTTTTGCATTGTTTTGCATTGTTTTGCAGTGTTTTTGATGAAAATTGAAGATGGCAATGAAGTAGGAAGGTCATAGACTCAAGAATGAAGAAGAAAAAGGAAGAAAAGAAGACTTTGTGAACCGCTCAGCGGTAAAATCCACCGTTGAGCATCCTAGTGCAAAGAAAAGTTGTTGTTTGACGCCCAGGCGGTGACGCTGAGCGTTCAGAGCGACAAGAGGCAAACCGCTTAGCGGTCAGTTTAGGCGCCTGGGCGGTGGCGTATGTTGAAGCAAACCGCTGAGCGGTCAATTTAGGCGCCTAGGCGGTTGTCTATTTTTATATTTTGGATTCTGAGATCTTTCTGTTATCTTTTTGGCTTATATATAGCCTTAGTGCGAATCCAAATGTAATTCTTTTGGTAGAGAACAAAGTCCACAACATCTTTACACCTTTGGAGGAGATTTCTTGGATGCTTAGGCTCCACTTTATCAATTCTAGGGTTTGCTTTTTCCATTGTTTCATTTAGTTCATCTAGTTTCACCATGATTATGGTGAACTAAACCCTTACTTGTTGGGGGACAATGTAATCTTTTGAAACTCTCATATATTGAAATTCTTGTTTACTTTGTATGCTTGCATATGCTTGATTTATCAATTGTTGGGTTCTTTACCTTTGCTTAATGATTCTACAGTTTAACTCATTCGGTAGATGTTGTTTGTCTTTATTGATACGGGGACGTACGGTAATGTCATGAACTGGGGAGAATTCCTTGATTATGATAATACCGCCTAGGGATAGGGGTAGGACAATTAATTGTATTTTGCTTCCGCTCATTATGTATTATTAGTTACTAGGGGAGGCTAGGGATAACAAGCCGGTAATTAGTAATAGGCTCTTTTCACCAAGGGATTGGGTTAAGGGTAGACCAAGAAAGTTTGCATGGCAATATGATAAATAAGCAAAGTAAATAAGAAGAGTAGATATATGAGGGTGGATAAGATGAAATTGTAAACCTCAACAACCTCATTCATTCATAGTTTCTCTTAGTCAATTGAATTCTTGCATTTGCATATTTATTTCTATTTTGCATTTAAACCATTCAAAGTATTTTCTTTTACTCAAGTCTTAAACAATTTGTTTACACGAAACATAAGGCCTTAAGAGTCCTTTGGGAAGAACGATATTGGGTTACCAATTATTATTACTTGATACGATCTGGTACACTTGCCAGGGGTTTAATAGCGGTCCATTTGATCGCTGAGCGGTTGCGGTGTGTTTTAGGCTCTGGCTTTCTTAAAGCTGAGCGGTTTTTGGTTTTTTCATTTTCAAACCTCTTCTTTGCATTTTGCCTGAGCGGTCTCCCTAAGCCCTAGCACTCTTATTTCACTTTCAAGAGCTTTTTAGAGAGATTTCACTACTTTTTCATCACCCACTCACCAAAAATTGAATATTCTACCATTGTTTTGTCAAAGTTTTGGGTTTTTGGTTGAAGGTTTTGCATTGGAGAGGGCATTCATCATCAATTGAAAAATTTATGCAAAGCATTCAAAGTCTCCACTTAAGTAAGTTGTGCAAGTTCATGTTTAGGGTTTCTATTTTGGGATTTGTTGAAAAATATGTGTAGGAACATAATAAATTAGGGCTTTTGATTTCTATGCATGATTTGTTGAAATAGGAACTGTTTTAACTGATTGAATTACATGATGTTGGTTTCGATTGATGAAATTAGCATTAGAGTGGAGATTAGGAGAATTTAGGAAGAGTTTTTGAAAAACCCTAGCCGCCACCGCCTGAGCGGTCTGCTTTGACGCTGAGCGGTGGCTCATTCAGGAAGCAAACCGCCTGAGCGGTCTTCTTGGACGCCTGGGCGGTATGTACAAAATTTTGCCTAATTGTTTGATTTGAGATGCTTTGATGTTAAGGGGACCTATTTTCCCTCGGCCTTGGATTATGTGAAGTCTGAGAAATAAATTGATGATGTGCTAACCTCTAATGATGTTTCTGTGAATGTTATTGGAATTATTTACAGGAATGTATACCTCAAAGAGAGTGAAAACCATGGGCAACAAGAGGAAGGAGCCAGTGAGACCAAGGAGATTCTACTCTCCTAAGTTCCTCTCCAGAAAGCATGAGGAACATTATGCTACCATCCAGGAAAGGCGTTTGCTGATGGAGAGGAAGGCCATGTACATTCCTGATTTAGCTCCAGAGTTTCAACTAGAGATTGAAAGGCAAGGCTGGGAAAGATTGACCACTTATCCTGCATCAGCTAGCGTTGAGCTGGTGAAGGAATTTTACACTAATGCCTTACCCAGAGGAGGAGTATCTGCTGGAAGATACATGAGCTATGTGAGGAGGCAGTTGGTCAGATATGATCCTGACACCATCAACATTTTCCTGGGGACTGAGTGGCCAGGAGAGCAGTGTAGTTATGCTGCTATTCTAGGAGAGTACATGGATTACGAAGAAATTGAGAGGTGGATGTGTATTCCTGGGAGACATTTTCAGAGAAACCCTAATGGAGCTCCAATCAACATATTAAGGGCAGATTTGACTCCTCTAGCCAAGTACTGGATGGCATTTACTCATGCCAACATACATCCATGTTCCCATGTCTCCGATATCACGATGAATCAGATTGTTGTCATCTACTGCATGCTGAGGCAGATGGACGTTAATGTTGGAAAGTTTATCGCCGACGAGATTCAGAGTTGTGCTACCACTGTGAGTAGCAGGACACCACTGGGACATTCGTCCTTGATTACATACTTGTGCCAGCAAGCGGGAGTGGATACTGCAATTCCACCCTATGAGAGGCCGAGGAGGGCTATTGATGCCTCCTATTATCGTCAGTATTGTGGAGGTGATGAGCAAGCTGGAGCAGTTCCTAGGAGACGTCCTAGGGGAGCGACAACACAACAAGAGCAGGTACCTGCAGATGCACCGGCACAACATGGTGAGCCTTTCCAGATGAGGGACATGTATATGTCCATGATGGAGGCAAGGATGGAGTCTCTCCGCAAAGGGCAGGTGGCAACTACCGAGATGATTATAGGATTATATGATCAGCCAGCAGTACACAGGTGGACTATGGATGAGTTCCATAGTACGATGGCTTGGCCTCAGGAGCAGGTACAGGGTAGTAGGTCTGAAGCAGCTGGAGCATCAGGCAAATATGATGATGATGAGAACTTTGAGGACGTACAGGATGAGGAGGAGTATGATTCAGATGAGGACCTGCGTTGAGGGCATCTACTGATGGATGCTAGCACTTGGACAGGGATTTTTCTTTTACTTTTGCACTTTGAATTTTTAGAATAGGTTGAACTTTAATTTTTGTGCCTATGCTTGGCTTGTACACTGATTATGATGATGATTTGATGATTATATTGCATGACAAGTTATTCGATGATGATGATTGAATGTGGTTAATGATTAAGAATGTGTGTATCCAGATGAATAGTTCACTAACTATATGAACAGATGTATTGTGGTTTATGATTGTGATTGTGATGCTAAGCAGGATTCATGAATGATGTGTGAGGAAGCATGTTGTGTAAGGTATTAAGTCTAGAGTTTTCACTGATATATGTACTATTCACAGGGAACCATGAAATATATTGTCTTGGTCTTGATAATTGATTGATTTGCATGTTTATGTTATATGATCAAGGCGATGTTTGGAACCCTTACTTAGCCAAATTTTCACCCAAAGTGATTAAAATATTATACCCTTTTTGAACCTTGACCTTAAACAGTATGAAAACCCTTGATTTGAAACTAAGTACTTTGAGTTGTGTTGAGAATACTTGTATGTATTGAAAAGGTTCAAGTTTGGGGTTGTATGGGGAAAATTGAAAGGGCAAAAGAAAAGCATTGAGTTCAAATTTTGAAAAGACAAATGCATGAGTAAAGAAAAAGAAAAAGTCAAAGCATGAAAAAGGAACTCAGTGCAAAGTTGATAAAAAGGGAAGAAGTTGGGAATGAGTGAAATTGGTGATAAAGAGAGTTTAAACTTGAACCTTTCCAATGATGAAATAACTCTCTTAACTCAAGGATTTTTTGATCTAGAAAAACCAAATTTTCTTGATAGCCCAACTTCATTACAAGCCTTGAAAAAGTCCTTGTGATGGCATTTGCATGAAATGATTTTGATTGTTTTAGATGAATGGTAATATTGTTCTATGTGATATGTGAATAGTAGAGAGTGGAGTGATTCCTTAAACACTGAGTAATTGAGTGAAACACTTGCGTGGTGAGAATTGTTGAAATCCATGTGTACATCTATGCTTAGTGGATTGATCATTCATGAATAAAACATCTGTTGGAAAATATTTAAGTATGTGAACTAGATTAGATTGAAGGCATGCATGCATTTTGGTAGGATTCCACTGAAAATCTGAGTTGAAAAATAACTTGTTGTGAAGAAAAGGATTTTGAAAAGTGTAAAACTATTTGATGAAAAAGTGGAAGGCCAAGTTTTGTTTTGTTTGCTTGAGGACAAACAAAGTTTTAAGTTTGGGGTTGTGATAACGGTCTAAAAACCGTTATTTTCATGCATAAATTTGATATCAAAACACACCCTTTTGGGCTTAGAATGAGCTTAGAATCAAGTAAAACTCTTAAGTTGTGTCACATGAGAGTCAAAAGTTGTTTTTAGAGATATTATGCTTGTTTTGCATTGTTTTACAGGGTTTTTGATGAGAATTGAAGATGGAAACGAAGTAGGAAGGTCATAGACTCAATAATGAAGGACAAAAAGGAAGAAAAGCAGAGTCTGTAGACCGCTCAAGCGTTAAATTCGAACGCTGAGCGTCCAGAACGGCAAGACGCAAACTGCTCAGCGGTCAATTGTATCGCCTGGGCGGTGGCGAGGAATGAGGCAAACCGCTGAGCGGCCAACCAAGACTTTCAAAAATTTCCAAATCTTGGCACAAAGCACCAACTTAGTCCAGTCTCACCACCAAATATGGCTTGCTTGAAAAGAAACCAAATTGAAATATTTCTTGCACCTATATTTTAACACTAGACGTCATTTGATGATTTAAAGAGTGCATCGGAGCCCCTAAGTCTTTGAAATATTCTCAAATCCTGCCACCAAGCACCACCATAGACAAGTATCACCACCAAACATGACTTTCTTGAAAACCAACCACATTGAAAATTTTTACACCTCTATTTTAACACTAGTCACCATTTGGGGATTAAAAAAGTGTATTGCATCCCCTAAGTCTCAAAAACCATGACTTTCAAAAATTTCCACATCTTTGCACCAAGCGCCAACTTAGCCAAGTATCACCACCAAACATGGCTTTGTTGAAAACCAACCAAATTGAAAAATTTTGTTGCACCTATAATTTGGCACTAGTCGTCAATTGGGGATTTATAGAGTACATTGCAGCCCCTAAATCTCAAAAACCAACACTTTCAAAAATTTCCAAATCTTGGAACCAAGCACCAACTTAGCCAAATCTCACCACCAAACATGGCTTTCTTGATCACCAACGAAATTGAAAAATTTCTAGCACCTATATTTTGACACTAGTTGTCATTTGATGATTTAAAGAGTGCATAGCAGCCCCTAAGTCTCAAAAACAAGGTTTTTGAAATATTCCAAATCCTGGCACCAAGCACCAACTTCGCCAAGTCTCACCACCAAACGTGGCTTTGTTGAAAACCAACCAAATTGAAAACTTTCTTGCACCTATATTTTGACACTAGTCATCATTTGGGGATTTAAACAGTGCATTACTGCCCCTAAGTCTAAAAAACCAAGACTTTCAAAAATTTCCAAATTTTGGCACCAAGCACCAACTTAGTCTATTCTCACCACCAAATATGACTTGCTTGAAAAGAAACCAAATTGAAATATTTTTTGCACCTATATTTTGACACTCGTTGTCACTTGGGGATTTAAAGAGTGCATTGCAGACCCCAAGTCTCAAAAACAAAGACTTTCAAAAATTTCCAAATCTTGGCACCAAGCACCAACTTAGCAAAGTCTCACCACAAAACAAGGATTCCTTGAATACCAACCAAATTGAAAAATTTCTTGCATCTATATTTTGGAACTCGTCGTCATTTGGGGATTTAAAGAGTGCATTGCAGGCCCTAAGTCTCAAAAACCAAGACTTTAAAAAATTTCCAAATCTTGGCACTAAGCACCAACTTTGTCAACTCTCTCCACTAGAAATTCCTTGCTTGAAAAGCAACTAAATTGAAATATTTCTTGCACCTATATTTTTGACACTTGTCATCATTTCGAGATTTAAAGAGTGCATTGTAGCCCCTAAGTCTCAAAAGCCAAGACATTCAAAAATTTCCAAATATTGGCACCAAGCACCAACTTAGTCAAGTCTCACAACCAAACATGGCTTGCTTGAAAAGCAACCAAATTGAAAATTTTCTTGCACCTATATTTTGACACTACTTGTCATTTGGGGATTTAAAGAGTAAATTGCAGAAACTAAGTCTCAAAAACCAAGACTTTCAAAAGTTTACAAATCTTGGCAGATAACAACAACTTTTTCAAGTCTCAGCACAAAAAATGGCTTGCTTGAAAAGCAACAAAATTGAAATATTTCTTGCACCTAAATTTTGACCCTCGTCGTCATTTGGGGATTTAAAGAGTGCATTGCAGAACACAAGTCTCAAAAACCAAGACATTTAAAAATTTCCAAATCTTGGGACCAAGCACCAACTTAGCCAAGTCTCACCACCAAACATGGCTTTCTTGAAAACAAACCAAATTGAAAAATTTCTTGCACCCATATTTTGAGAGTAGTTGTCATTTGGGGATTTCAAGAGTGCATTGCAGAAACTAAGTCTCAAAAACCAAGACTTTCAAAAATTTCCAAATCTTGGAACAAAGCAACAACTTTGTCAACTCTCACCACAAAAAATGGCTTACTTGAAACGCAACCAAATTGAAATATTTCTTGCACCTATATTTTTACACTCGTCGTCACTTGGGGATTTAAAGAGTGCATTGCATTCCCTAAGTCATTTGGGGATTCAAAAATTTCCAAATCTTGGCACGAAGCACAAAATAAGTCCACTTTCACCACCAAACATGGCTTTCTTGAACACCAACCAAATTGAAAAATTTCTTACACCTATATTTTGACACTAGTCGTCATTTAAGGATTAAAAGAGTGCATTGCAGCCATTAAGTCTCAAAAACCAAAACTTTTAAAAATTTCCAAATCTTGGCACTAACCACCAACTTAGTCAAGTCCACCACCAAACATGCTTGCTTGAAAAGCAATCACATTGAAATATTTCTGGCACCTATATTTTTACAATAGTCATCACTTGGGGATTTAAAGAGTGCATTACAGCCCCTAAGTCTCAAAACTAAGACTTTAAAAAATTTCCAAACCTTGGCACCAAGCACCAACTTAACCAAGTCTCACGACCAAACATGCTTTCTTGAACACCAACCAAATTAAAAAATTTCTAGCACCGATTGTTTGACACTAGTCGTCATTTGAGGATTTAAAGAGTGCATCATAGGCCCTAAGTCGCAAAAACCAAGTTTTTGAAATATTATCAAATCTTGACACCGAGCACCAACGTAGTCAAGTCTCACCACTAAACATGGATTTTTTGAATACCAACCAAATTGAAACATTTCTTGCATCTATATTTTGACAGTAGTCATAATTTAGGTATTTAAATACTGTATTTCAGCCCCTAAGTCTAAAAAACCAAGACTTTCAAAAATTTACAAATCTTGGCAGATAGCAACAACTTTTTCAAGTCTCACCACAAAAAATGGCTTGCTTGAAAAGCAACCAAATTGAAATATTTCTTGCACCTAAATTTTGACACTCGTCGTCATTTTGGAATTTAAAGAGTGCATTGCAGCACACAAGTCTCAAAAACCAAGACTTTTAAAAATTTCCAAATCTTGGCACCAAGCACCAATTTAGCCAACTCTCACCACCAAACATAGCTTTCTTGAAAACAAACCAAATTGAAAAATTTCTTGCACCTATATTTTGACACTAGTTGTCATTTGGGGATTTAAAGAGTGCATTGCAGAAACTAAGTCTCAAAAACCAAGACTTTCAAAAATTTCCAAATCTTAGCACAAAGCAACAACTTTGTCAAGTGTCACCACAAAAAATGGCTTGCTTGAAACGCAACCAAATTGAAATATTTCCTGCACCTCTATTTTGACACTCGTCGTCACTTGGGGATTTAAAGAGTGCATTACATTCCTTAAGTCTAAAAAACTAAGACTTTCAAAAATTTCTAAGTCTTGGCACAAAGCACCAATTTAGCCAAGTCTCACCACCAAACATGGCTTTGTTGAAAACCAACCAAATTAAAAAAATTATTGCACCTATATTTTGACACTAGTCGTCATTTTGGGATTTAAAGAGTGTATTGCAGCCCCTAAGTCTAAAAGACCAAGACTTTCAAAAATTTCCAAATCTTTGCACCTAGCACCAACTTAGCCAACTCTCACTACCAAACATTGCTTGCTTGAAAACCAACTGAATTCAAAAATTTATTGCACCTATATTGTGACACTAGTCTTCATTTGATGATTTAAAGAGTGCATCGCAGCCCCTAATTCCTTGAAATATTCTCAAATCTTGGGATCAAGCACCAATTTAGCCAAGTCTCACCACCAAACATAGCTTTCTTGAAAACCAACCAAATTGAAAATTTTCTTGCACCTATATTTTTACACTTGTCGTTATTGGTTATTTAAAAAGTGCATTGCAGCCCCCAAGTCTAAAAAACCAAGACTCTAAAAAATTTCCAAATGTAGGCACCAAGCACCAACTTAGCCAAGTCTCACTAGCAAACATGGCTGTCTTGAAAACTAACTGAATTCAAAATTTTTTTGCACCTATATTTTGACACTAGTAATCATTTGGGGATTTAAAGAGTGCATTGCAGCCCCTAAGTCTAAAAAACAAACACATTCAAAAATGTCCAAAATCTTGGCACCAAACATCAACTTAGCCAAGTCTCACAACCAAACATAGCTTTCTTGAACACCAAGTAAATTAAAAAATTTCTAGCACCTATATTATGACACTAGTCGTCATTTGAGGATTTAAAGAGTGCATCGCAGCCCCTAAGTCTCAAAAACCAAGTTTTTGAAATATTCTCAAATCTTGGCACCGAGCACCAACTTAGTCATGTCTCGCCACCAAACATGGCTTTCTTGAAAACCAACTAAATTGAAAAATTTCTTCCACCTATATTTTGACACTAGTCGTCATTTAAGGATTTAAAGACTGCATTGCAGCCCCTAAGTCTCAAAAACCAAGACATTCAAAAATTTCCAAACCTTGGCACAAAGCAAGAACTTTGTCAAGTCTCACCACAAAAAATGGCTTGCTTGAAACGCACGAAAATTGAAATATTTCTTGCAGCTATATTTTGACACTCATCGTCACTTGGGGATTTAAAGTGTACATTACATTCCCTAAGTCTAAAAAACCAACACTTTCAAAAATTTCAAAATATTTGCACCAAGCACCCACTTAGTCAAGTCTCACCGCCAAACATGGCTTTCTTGAAAACCAACCAAATTGAAAATTTTCTTGCACCTATATTTTTTCACTAGTCATCATTTAAGCATTTAATGAGTGCATTGCAGCCCCTAAGTCTCAAAAACCAAGACATTCAAAAATTTCCAAATCTTGGCACAAAGCAACAACTTTGTCAAGTCTCACCACAAAAAATGGCTTGCTTGAAATGCAACCAAATTGAAATATTTCTTGCACCTATATTTTGACACTCGTCGTCACTTGGGGATTTAAATAGTGCATTGCATTCGCTAAGTCTAAAAAACCAAGACTTTCCAAAATTTCCAAATCTTTGCACCAAGCACCAACTTAGCCAAGTCTCACCACCAAACATAGTTTGCAACAAGTTGTCCTGCACCATACACTCGTCCCTTCTTCTTCCCACAAACGATGTCGACCCAGCACTGTGTCCTACGGATGTCGTCTTCTGCATTACTCGTATCATCCGGTGTAGGAGCTGACCCTTGTTCAGATCTAACCTGTGAAAGTCTGGTAGAAAATTCTTCCTGTTCAAACATTAAAAGCAATGTTAGGGAATGATAAAATAACATAATGAAAGATTACTAATAGTAGCAATCTTATTTGCTTACATGAGTTTTCTGAGATCTTTCATCAACAAATTGAGTAGTGCCCTTACGAACATGGGTCTGTGCAAAGACCTCATCAACATGGACCACCCGTCCCAGAGCTTGTGTCTATAACATAATTTATATTTAGAAGTTATATATGAAAGAAACAGTATGCAGGGTGCCACCCTTTTCAGACGCTTTGTTCCTCTGGTAGCACACTTCTTGCGAAACTCTGTTGAATTCCAATGGGCAAGTTAGGAGTTCCAAATGATCTCGCCCAACCAGTAAGGGCGCTCCCTTGCAAGTCGGGCATCCCTAAACATGTCTAAGAGCCGATGAGATGCTTTCATGTGGAAATTTCTATGTATTTGTGTTTCATGTTCAGGTTTCCACTGCACCTTCATCTGTACATTCATTGATAAACAAAACAAAAATTGATTAATGACTCAATTATATAATAGGAATGACAATTACTTTAAAGTTGTTTACCTTAAAACGCTCCTAGAATGGCTTTTTGTCGTCTTTAGGTATTGCTCCCCAAGTAGGCCATGGACTCATATATTTTTGCTTAATCGATCGTGTGATGGCCTGGGAAGCAACCCTGGATGGAAGAAACCTGCATACAAAAAAAGAAAAGTCATTTCAAATAAGACAATCTTTAAACAACAAAATAAGTTAAAAAAGGATTAAAGTCTTACCCTTTGCCATATGGCTCAATCACAGGGGGAGGAAGAGGGTCTGCTGTAGGGGTAGGAGGAGGGTGTACTGTAGAGGAAGGAGGCGGGTGTACTGTAGGGGTAGGAGGCGGGTGTACTGTAGGGGTAGGAGGCGGGTGAACTGCAGAGGTAGGATATGGTGTATTGTAGAGGAAGCAGGCGGGTGTACTGTAGGGGTAGGAGGCGGGTGAACTGCAGAGGTAGGAGGATGGTGTACTGTAGAGGAAGGAGGCGGGTGTACTGCATGGGTAGGTAGTGTAGTAGGCACCCTAAGTACATACTTGGAGGCCTGTCTTTGCCTCTTTTTAAGCCTTGCTACCCCCTTTCCTTTATCAGGACGGTCTGAATCTTCTCCCGTCATTGCTGCATTGAAATGGTTACAAATAAAGTGAAACAATACAAAAGAATAAGGAAAGATCACTACAGATTAAAGTGAATCTATTGAAATGATAGTTCAATTTGCTACAATAGATGTCCAACATTCAATCATCGTCATCATGATCATCATCATCATGATCATCATCATCATCATCTTCTTCTTCTTCTTCTTCTTCTTCTTCTTCTTCTTCTTCTTCTTCTTCTTCTGTTTGGAGAAGTATTGCTGTTGTACTCTAGCTGATATATTTTATGAATGATGTTGTAGAAATCATCATAAGAACCCTCTATAAGGCCCTTGACGTATACACCACAATTTGTTTTTTTCTTTCCTTTAGACCATTCTTGTGTATGGAATTTGTAACGATTGATGAAGTAAGTGTGCCATACTTTCACACATCTCATTGGCCAATTGGATAGATGTCTTAACTCTTGAACCGTGGGAGTTAACGCCTGATTAAAACCCTACAAAGATACCAAAAAAGTTAACCTTGCTCAAAACATAGCAAAAAGTACGGACCTCATTTCTAAACCATTGGGGAAACTCTGAGTGTATTCTAGCAGAAGCATTTCCTTCTGCGACTTGCTCAGCCACAAGAAATGAGCTGGTATAAATGAAATGAATTAGTGTATAAGAATTTAACCATTGCAAAGGTAAGAGTTGGATGATGACATACTCAAGGTACGACTTAACTTCACTGCAATTGATTAAAACATGGACATGAGCAGAGTTGAATTCAGCATCAGTTAACCAATGAGTGAATTCTTTTCCCGCATGACGGCTTGATTGTCGACAAACTGATATTGAACCTTGACGTGGTTCACCTTGCCATTGCATTTCGTTTCTGACATTAGTGGGGGACAACATGAAGTTTTTGAAATAATGTGAACAAAAATACGTTGTCTCTCTATGCAAGTAAGCTGCACAAATTGAGCCTTTTACTTTAGCTTTATTTTTAACTGAACGTTTGGATTCTCCCATAAACGTTTCAAAGGGATACATCCACCTGCATTGCACAGGTCCCCCAAGCCAAGCTTCATATGCAAGATGGATTGGAAGATGCTCCATTGAATCAAAGAATGCAGGAGGGAATATTCTTTCTAATTTGCAGAGAATAATTGGGATATTTTCATCCATCTTTCTTAGGCAATTTTCCTCTAGTGTCATGCAACACAAATTTTTAAACAAGTTACTGATTTCTATTAGTGGATGTAACACGTGTTGTGGAAAACAACTAAACGCAAGAGGGATGAAAGTCTCCATGAATACATGACAGTCATGACTCTTCAACCCTTGAATAGTACCGTTCTGAACATTGGCACATCTGGACAAGTTAGAAAAATATCCATCTGGCATTCTAAGCTCTTTGATCCATCCACACACTATTCTTTCCTCATCTTTTGAGATGGTGTAGTTTGCTTTTGGTTTGAAGAATCGACCGTTAGCTTGCTCCTTCAACTCTAAGTCTTTTCGTGCATATATCAGAGGTTAATCTTTTCTTCCTTTGTCATTATCTTTTGTCTTACCAATAACATTCATAATTGTGTTCAAGACGTTGTCAAAGAAATTTTTTTCAATGTGTATGACATCTAGGTTATGTCTTAGCAAGTTGTCTTTCCAATAGGGAAGATCCCAAAATATGCTTCTTTTAGTCCAATTATGCCATTCTCCAAACCCATCTATCCTATTCTGTCCAGATTCAGTGACTTTTGGATAGTCTTTAACTCTTCTCCAAACGTGTGATTCGGTCAACATCGGCAGGGGCATATCCGTTTCAACTTGCCCTTTGCGAAATGCCTTTTTGTTTCTTCTAAAGGGGTGATCAATAGGCAAGAACCGTCGATGACAGTCAAACCAACTACTTTTCCGACCATAACTCAATTGGAATGACTTCGTATGTTCCATGCAATGTGGACAAGCTAATCGACCATGCGTGCTCCAACCAGATAACACGCCATACGGTGGAAAGTCATTAATAGTCCACATCAAAGCTACCCTCATAAGGAAAATTTGCTTCCTTGAAACATCATACGTCCAAACTCCATTCCATAGCTTCTTCAAATCATCAATCAGAGGCTCCAAATAAACATCAATCGCTGATTTGGGATTAGATGGACCTGGTATTATACACGTTAAAAACATGTAAGGCTTTGTCATACACATCTCAGGAGGTAGATTGTATGGGGTAACTATCACCGGCCAGCATGAATATGGTGATGCAGACGCCAGAATGTATGGGGTAAACCCATCAGAGCATAGACCAAGTCTCACGTTACGCGGTTCACTAGCAAAGGACGGGTGTTTACAATTGAAGTGCTTCTAAGCTTCACCATCAGAAGGATGACGCAAAACTCCTTCAGTTTTGTTACCATCATGCCATGTCATGTGTTGTGATGTTTGCATTGAAGTAAACATTCTTTGTAATCTTGGAATAATGGACAAGTAGAACATTGACTTTAAGGGAATTGTTTTTTTTTTTGCCTCCGTCCTGCATGCATCGTATGATATCGAGGAGAGCCACAAAACTTGCATTCAACCAACAATGCATCATTTTTGCCACTGTAATTGTCATAGAATAACATACATCCATTAACACAACAATCAATCTTCTTGGCTTCCAATCCCAACATTGAAACACATCTTTTGGCTTGATAACAATTCTTCGAAATATAATTGTTTGGTGGTGTCAAATCTAAAATGAATTTTGTATAGTGATCCACTGCTTGATTGCAAACGTTCCAATTAGATTTACCAGCCAAGAGTCTAATGGACACTGACAATTTTGACTGAGATGAACCTTCAAATACAGGTAGATTTGCCTCTGTCAGTAATTTGTAAAACCTCTGAGTGGTTTCATTTGGAGACTCTTCATCATGACTATCGTTTGCTTCTTGTTCGTCATGTCGACGAAGACCATTGTCGACCATCTCTTGCATATAGGCAAATTCATCTATCTCAGATGTATGTACAACAATATTTGAACCTGATGCAAGCAGATTTTGGTCTGCATTGGAGGTCGAAGGAATCTCTTCACGATGAAATGTCCAAACCGTGTAATTAGGCATGAACCCTTTTTGGTATAGGTGAACTTTAACTTCTTCATCTTTCAAAATCCTTGTACATTCGCACTTGATGCATGGGCATCGAATCCCTCCATCAAGAGCATAATATTGAGATCGTCGAGCCATCTGGTCAAACTCTTCAACTCCGATGACAAAAGATTCCTTCAAACCTCTCCTTCCGCTATAACAACGGTCGTACATCCATGCACGATGGTTGAGAAAATGGGCCATGTTCTATGACAAGCCAAACAAAGGTAAACTTAGCCAAATCACCAACACTCCATGTAACGTAAGTAATAAACCTATTACTACTTAAGTCCAACATGGAAGGCAATTTGAACACTACTGTCTAGGCATACAATAAGGTCATGCAAAGAAAAGTCCTTAGTATTGAAATGTCGTAGACATCCTAAGGGGTTGTGTATTAATTTGGGGGAGAGAACTTATTATTACTGAAGTTCTCTTTTGTAGAGTACTTCCACATATTTTGTAGGTTCTAAGTGTTTAAGGTACTTTAAACTTGTTAGGATAACAACATTATACATTCTTAGGTTTCATTAGGTTAATTTCGAAATTGTCACCTATTTAGTACACTTTTTAGGTTTTAAGTAGTGTAATATTAGGTCCTTAATAGTCAAATCTTTAATTTCTTTGTATTTTCAAATTGTGCCCTTATTTTTATCTTTCTTTTATGTTTTAAAACTTGTGTACATAGTTTTTTTACTGTTTTGGTTAATACTTATAGACACCATGCATTATGACCATTTTTAGTCTATTCTAGCAACTAGTTTTAGGTTCTAGGGTGTCATATTTTGAGTTATAGGTTGTTTTTGTAGTGTGAGTTTCTAATTAGCTAGGTTTTACCCTTTTAAACTTGTTAGGATAGTTTCTTAGAAGTTTCTTAGGCTAGTTTAGTGCAGTTTGCAAATCTTAACCATTCTAGTGCTTTTTTAGTTGTCATTTTGAGGTTTTAGTAGTGATTTACTCAAACAAGTTTAATTATCATAATTAACCACTTCAGCAACTTTGTATGATGAATTGAAACATGTCCAAAGTGAAATTTAACTCAATTTTAAACTTGGTGCAATTTTTTATGATTTACTCTTACTAGTTTTAGTGTTCTAATTTTTAGGTCCATAGGCAGATTTTGTTTTCTTAGTCATTTGTAGTAGTTAGTTAAGTTTTCATTACTATTTTAGAATTCAGAACTTGTCTAGATACTTACATTCCAGTTTAGGTGAATTGTTATTCAATAAGTATTTAAAAACAATTTTCATTGTTAGCAGTTTTAGCTTATTCTACTTACTAGTTTTAGGTTCTAAGTTGTCATATTTTGAGTTTTAGGTACTTTTGGTAGTGTCATTTTTTTATTAGCTAGCTTTTACTATTCTAAACTTGTTAGAACAGTGTCTTTGTAGTTTCTTAGGATACATTAGTATTATGTGTTTTTTGTCAAACAAGAACACTTATTTTAAATGTCCTTGGATTTTGGAGAGAGAGGGAGAGAGTGAGATCAAGTTTGGAGCATTGTGATTGTGTCTATTACAGAGGGATTGGAACTAAGCAACCCAAGAAAGTAACCCAGAAGCAGAAATTAAAAAACATTTTCATACAAATAAACAAACAGAGTTCATGCAAAAAAATGAACCTAAGGCAGCAATAACAAGACTTTGAAAAATACAATTAAATATCATTAACTACATACCTTTTTCAGATGCTCAACTTCTCCTAAATTGCAACCCCTCCTAAATTTGGCACCAACTTCTAATAATTGAACACTAGGTCTTCGTCCAAAAACCTACATTTGCAACATATAATAATTGAGTTTTTTAATTGTGTTTAAACTTTGAAATGAGTTATAAACAGGTTACAATTCAAAATCACCACTCTACTTCCATTTAACTCAAAAAGTGATGGTTTAAAGACCTAATCTGCATATAAGCTAAAATATGACCAAATGAACAGTGATATCTACTTTAGTACACCAATTTAGGCTTGTTCAAGCTTTCCAATAGCATAAAAACATCAAAATTCGAAAATCACCCTTGCTAGAGCCAGTTTATGCAGCAAATTACACCATTATACCAACAAAATCTCATTTCCAGAGAACCATCAATTAATCTCTGCCAAAGCAATGAAACCAAACCAATGTTTACTGCAATTTATCACCGAATCATGTCATTGACATGCTAAATCTAGCCTGGTGATGAATTAGTCCAGCCTAACTCATTGTTCAAAGAACATTTCTGTTGTGTAGTTGTTTAGTTTGCTACATTATTAGCTATTATAAGGTCAAATTTCGGAATCTGGTATTTCTATGCCAAATAATAGGTCAAAAAACTTTGTTTTGATGATTAAAAGTTGTTGTAAAATTCTAATTGGACTTATAACCACTGTTGTGCAATTCCACTACTCAAAACCTCAATTTAGAGTTCATTTTTTCTAGTGTAACTCTCCTACTTCAACAACATTTCTAGGCCCTTCATCAAGACTCCTCCTCTGCTTAGAAAAAGCTTCCTTAACCTCCTTTCTCAACTCCTTTTGCTAAACCAATTGTTGCACGAAGTTGATTTTTTTATTGGGGTCTGGTGCATATTAGGTTATGAAGAAAAGCGACATTTTTTTAGGGTAAGTTACTAAGATGAGATGTGCCCCTCTGAAAAGCCATATGGGTCCAATGGCTTGGCTACTACTGCAAAGGCAAAGTCTTGAACTAGTCCAGAATTTGAAAGAGGGTTGATGAAAAGGAAGAGAGAGAAGAAATAAAGCTTTGGATTCTATGACATTGATTGAATGAGATGGGCCACACAAGTACAGAGAAGAACTGTTGGTATAAGAGGGACTTTGAATGAAGGAAAGAGAAAAATATGTATTCCAAATTGTTGTTCATGTAAGAGAAAGGAAACTCGGACAAAGCCAACAATGGCATCTGAGACTTTCATAGCCGCCCCATCATTGATACGTCACTGCCTCATTTCACAGGTTATGTTATCCTATTCCCAGCTACCCATTATTAAATGCTCTTAGATCTCTTACAGACACTACTTTCTAACTGGTCATAGACTAAATCTTTGTCTCCAATTTAGTTGCTCATTGGTTTATGCAGACTAAATCTCTCTTACAGACACTGTGCAAGCTGGCATTTTTAGAAACTGCCTTATTTCTCATCATATATGGCTCCATCTCACTCTTCCATCACTTACACACTCATTCTCTTTATGCTTCTATCCACTAATTCAATCATAACAGGTATGTTATCAAGCATGAACATTTACTTTTACCTTGAATAAAATATTATTGGTGGAAACTAAATAATATATAATACAGTGTTTGCAAGATAATAATTGAAGCCAATATCAATTATATACATATATAATATCAATTGCATTATATAAGTCTCAATTTGAATCTGAATCAGAAGCACAATCTGGAGTATGTTATGGAAGAGTTGGCAACAGCTTGCCATCTCCCAGTGAAGTTGTGGCACTACAGTTGGTTATTTGTTTTGTCAAATTTGTCTAAATTTAAGCCTAATATTTCTCTATCTATGTTAGAGCTAAAAGGCCATCTCTATTATTGAATCAAAGTACTTGCCAGAAGCTCACATAATGAGAGTCAGAAAATTGCTTGTTTCGTATAAATCCCAAATTTCTAGAGAAGTAACTTATTTCATAAACTATAATTTTCAATTTATGATCATGATATAAAAGGAGTCTCCAAGCTGATGTTTTTCCCCCTTATGTTTAAATAAACTCCTGACTAATGCTAAGTTATGAAAGATCCATTATGTCAAAGTTGTTTGATTTTGATACAATGGAACCAAAATTGCACATATAATAGATTATGGCCAACTCAATTTACAGTTACCGTTATTAAACTCATCAGAAAGAATAGGGGAATAACCTAACCTCAACAGCTAAATGCTTGAAGATGCCACACTCTACAGACCACCAGCCCTACGTCGTCCTGAAGCCAACCTCCACGACCCACAAACAGCTAAATGCTTGACGATGCCACACTCTGCAGACCACCACCCCTACGTCGTCCTGAAGCCAACATCCACGACCCACCACCACTGGCCTAAACGTGAGCTACCACGACCCACCACCCTGTCGCAAACGTCATGAAGCCTACCCACCCAAACTGCAAACCACCAGCCACCAGCGAACAAACCTCACCGTCAGAACCGTTACACGATAACAACTTATGGCAAGCAAATTGGACCTCCCAAGAACGCAAGCAACTACTGATGGCAAGCGCGAGAGAGACGAGGGCAAAGGATATCTGAAATTTGGGGTAGGGGATTTCTGAAATTGGAGGAAGGAAACCAAATTTTTTACTTAAATCTATCGTGTACATCAGCCCTCGGTAAATTATTTGACCAAATCTTTACCGAAGGACTATAGGCCCTCGGTAAACACCCCTCGGTAATTAGCGCATTTACTGTAGTCTAAA
Source organism: Vigna reflexopilosa (assembly GCA_027742785.1). NCBI lineage: Eukaryota > Viridiplantae > Streptophyta > Magnoliopsida > Fabales > Fabaceae > Vigna > Vigna reflexopilosa. Next base: position 16,025,494 of record CM050928.1, on the reverse strand, counting down.
AAATCAAGTCTTTCAAAAATTTCCAAATCTTTGCACAAAGCACCAACTTAGCCAAGTCTCACTACCAAACATGGCTATCTTCAAAACCAACCAAATTGAAAATTTTCTTACATATATTTTGACAGTAGTCATCATTTAGGGATTAAAAGAGTACATTGGAGCCCCTAAGTCTCTAAAACCAAGACCTTCAAGAATTTCCAAATCTTGGCACCAAGCACTAACTTAGCCAAGTCTCACCACCAAACATGGCTTTGTTGAAAACCAACCAAATTAAAAAATTTATTGCACCTATATTTTGTCACCAGTCCTCATTTGGGGATTTAAAGAGTGCATTGCAGCCACTAAGTCTAAAAAACCAAGACTTTCAAAAATTTCCAAAATCTTGGCACCAAGCACCAACTTAGTCCAGTCTCACCACTAAACAAGGCTTTCATGAACACCAACCAATTTGAAAAATTTCTAGAACTTATATTTTGACACTAGGCGTCATTTGATGATTTAAAGGGTGCATCGCAGGACCAAATTCTTTGAAATATTCTCAAATCTTGGCACCAAGCACCAACTTAGACAAGTATCAACAACAACAAACATGACTTTCTTGAAAACCAACCAAATTGAAAATTTTCTTGCACCTTAATTTGACACAGGTCGTTATTGGGGATTTAAAAAGTGCATTGCAGCCCCTAAGTCTAAAAAACGAAGATTCTAAAATATTTCCAAATGTAGGCACCAAGCACCAATTAAGTCAAGTCTCCCCACCAAACATGACTTTCTTGAAAACCAACCAAATTGAAAAACTTCTTACACCTATATTTTGACACTATTCATCATTTACGGATTAAAAGAGTGCATTGCATCCAATAAGTCTGAAAAACAAAGACTTTCAAAAATTTCCAAATCTTGGCACCAAGCACCAACTTAGTCATGTCTCACCACCAAACATGGCTTGCTTGAAAAGCAACCACATTGAAATATTTCTTGCACCTGTATTTTTACACTCGTCGTCACTTGGGGATTTAAAGAGTGCATTGCAGCCTCTAAGTCTAAAAAATCAAGACTTTCAAAAATTTCCTAATCTTTGCACCAAGCACCAACTTAGCCAAGTCTCACTACCAAACATGGCTTTCTTGAAAACCAACTAAATTCAAAAATTTCTTGCACCTATATTTTGACACTAGTCATCATTTGGGGATTTAAAGAGTGCATTGCAGCCCCTAAGTCTAAAAAACCAAGACTTTCAAAAATTTCCAAATTTTGCACCACGCACTAACTTAGTTCAGTCTCACAACCAAACATAGCTTTCTTCAACACCAAACAAATTGAAAAATTTCTAGCACCTATATTTTGACACTAGTCGTCATTGGATGATTTAAAGAGTTCATCGTAGCCCCTAATTCTTTGAAATATTCTCAAATCTTGCCACAAAGGACCAACTTAGACAAGTAGCAACAACAAACATGACTTTCTTGAAAACCAACCAAATTGAAAATTTTCTTGCACCTATATTTTGACACTAGTCATTATTGGGGATTTTGACACTAGTCGTTATTTCCAAACGTAGGCACCAAGCACAAACTAAGTCAAGTTTGACCACCAAACATGACTTTCTTGAAAACCAACAAAATTGAAAAATTTCTTACACCTATATTTTGACACTAGTCATCATTTCAGGATTTAAAGAGTGCATTCCAGCCACTAATTCTCAAAAACAAACACTTTCAAAAATTTCCAAATCTTGTCACCAAGCACCAACTTAGCCAAGTCTCTCTACCAAACATGGCTTTCTTGAAAACCAACTAAATTCAAAAATTTCTTGCACCTATATTTTGACACTAGTACTCATTTGGGGATTTAAAGAGTGCATTGTAGCACCTAAGTCTCAAAAACCAAGACATTCGAAAATTTCCAATTCTTGGCACCAAGCACCAATTTAGCCAAGTCTCACGACCAAACATGGCCTTCTTGAACACCAACTAAATTAAAAAATTTCTAGCACCTATATTTTGACACTAGTCATCATTTGAGGATTTAAAGAGTGCATCGTAGCCCCTAAGTCTCAAAAACCAAGTTTTTGAAATATTCTCAAATCTTTGCACCGAGCACCAACTTTCTTGCATCTATATTTGGACAGTAGTCGTCATTTGCTGATTTAAATAGTATATTTCAGCCCCTAAGTCTAAAAGACCAAGACGTTCAAAAATTTCCAAATCTTGGCATAAAGCAACACCTTTTTTAAGTCTCACCACAAAAAATGGCTTGCTTGAAAAGCAACCAAATTGAAATATTTCTTGAACCTATAGTTTGACACTAATCGTCATTTAAGGATTTAAAGAGTGCATTGCAGCCCCTAAGTCTCAAAAATCAAGACATTAAAAAATTTCCAAATCTTGGCACAAAGCAACAACTTTGTCAAGTCTCACCACAAAAAATGGCTTGCTTGAAACACAACCAAATTGAAATATTTCTTGCCCCTATATTTTGACACTCGTCGTCACTTGGGGATTTTAAGAGTGCATTGCATTCCCTAAGTCTAAAAAACCAAGACTTTCAAAAATTTCCAAATCTTTGCACCAAGCACCAACTTAACCAAGTTTCACCACCAAACATGGCTTTCTTGAAAACCAACCAAATTGAAAATTTTCTTACACATATATTTTGATTAGGGATTAAAAGAGTACATTGGAGCCCCTAAGTTTCAAAAACCAAGACTTTGAAGAATTTCCAAATCTTGGCACCCAACACCAAGTTAGTCAAGTCTGACCACAAAAAATGGCTTGCTTGAAACGCAACCAAATTGAAATATTTCTTGCAGCTATATTTTGACACTCGTCGTAACTTGGGAATTTAAAGAGTGCATTGCATTCCCTTAGTCTAAAAAGCCAAGACTTTCAAAAATTTCCAAATCTTTGCACCAAGCACCAACTTAGCCAAGTCTCACTACCAAACATGGCTTTCTTCAAGAGCACCCAAATTGAAAATTTTCTTACACATATATTTTGACACTCGTCATCATTTAGGGATTAAAAGAGTGCATTGTAGCCCCTAAGTGTAAAAAACCAAGATTCTCAAAAATTTCCAAATGTAGGCACCAAGCACCAACTAAGTCAAGTCTCACCACCAAACATGACTTTCTTGAAAACCAACCAAATTGAAAACTTTCTTGCACCTATATTTTGACACTAGTCATCATTTGGGGATTTAAAGAGTGCATTGCAGCCCCTAAGTCTCAAAAACCAAGACATTAAAAAATTTCACAATCTTGGCACCAAGCACCAATTTAGCCAAGTGTTACGACCAAACATGGCTTTCTTGAACACCAACCAAATTAAAAAATTTATAGCACCTATATTTTGACACTAGTCGTCATTTGAGGATTTAAAGAGTGCATCACAGCCCCTAAGTCTCAAAAACCAAGTTTTTAAAATATTCTCCAATCTTTGCACCGAGCACCAACTTAGTCAAGTCTCACCACCAAACATGGATTTGTTGAATACCAACCAAATTGAAACATTTCTTGCATCTTTATTTTGACAAAAGTCGTCATTTGCTGATTTAGATAGTGCATTTCAGCCCCTAAGTCTAAAAAACCTAGACTTTCAAAAATTTCCAAATCTTGGCACAAAGCAACAACTTTTTCATGTCTCACCACAAAAAATGGCTTGCTTGAAAAGCAACTAAATTAAAATATTTCTTGCACCTATAGTTTGACACTAATCGTCATTTAAGGATTTAAAGAGTGCATTGCAGCCCCTAAGTCTCAAAAACCAAGACATTCAAAAATTTCCAAATCTTGGCACAAAGCAACAACTTTGACAAGTCTCACCACAAAAATGGCTTTCTTGAAACACAACAATATTGAAATATTTCTTGCACCCATATTTTGACACTAGTCATCATTTAGGGATTAAAAGAGTGCATTGGAGCCCCTCAGTCTCAAAAACAAAGACTTTCCAGAATTTCCAAATCTTGGCACCAAGCACCAACTTAACCAGGTCTCACCACAAAAAATGGCTTGCTTGAAACGCAACCAAATTAAAATATTCTCTTGCACCTATATTTTGACACTCGTCATCACCTCGGAATTTCAAGAGTGCATTGCATTCCCTAAGTCTAAAAAACCAAGACTATAAAAAATTTCCAAATCTTTGCACCAAACACCAACTTAGCCAAGTCTCACTACCAAACATGGCTTTCTTCAAAACCAACCAAATTGAAAATTTTCTTACACATATATTTTGACACTAGTCATCATTTAGGGATTAAAAGAGTGCATTGGAGCCCCTAAGTCTCAAAAACCAAGACTTTCAAGAATATCCAAATCTTGGCACCAAGCACCAACTTAGCCAAGTCTCACCACCAAACATGGCTTTGTTGAAAACCAACCAAATTAAAAAATTTATTGCACCTATATTTTTTCACCTGTCGTCATTTGGGAATTTAAAGAGTGCATTGCAACCGCTAAGTCTTAAAAACCAAGACTTTCAAAAAATTCCAAATCTTGGCACCAAGCACCAACTTAGTCCAGTCTCACCCCTAAACAAGGCTTTCTTGAACACCAACAAATTTGAAAAATTTCTACAACCTATATTTTGACACTAGTCATAATTTGATGATTTAAAGGGTGCATCGCAGGCCCTAATTCTTTGAAATATTCTCAAATCTTGGCGCCAAGCACCAATTTAGACAAGTATCAACAATAAACATGACTTTCTTGAAAACCAACCAAATTGAAAATTTTCTTGCACCTATATTTTCACACCAGTCGTTATTGGGGATTTAAAAAGTGCATTGCAGCCCCTAATTCTAAAAAACAAAGACTCTAAACAATTTCCAAATGTAGGCACCAAGCACCAACTAAGTCAAGTCTCACCACCAAACATGACTTTCTTGAAAACCAACCAAATTGAAAAATTTCTTACACCTATATTTTGGCACTAGTCATCATTTAGGGATTAAAAGAGTGCATTTCAGCCACTTAGTCTAAAATTTCCAAATCATGGCACCAAGCACCAACATAGTCAAGTCTCACCACCAAACATGGCTTGCTTGAAATGCAACAAAATTGAAATATTTCTTGCACTTATATTTTGACACTCGTCGTCACTTGGGGATTAAAAGAAAGCATTACAGCCCCTAAGTCTAACAAACAAAGACTTTCAAAAATTTCCAAATCTTTTTGCACCAAGCACCAACTTAGCCAAGTCTCACTACTAAACATGGCTTTCTTGAAAACCAGCTAAATTCATAAATTTCTTGCACCTATATTTTGACACTAGTCATATTTGGAGGATTTAAAGAGTGCATTGCAGCCCCTAAGTCTCAAAAACCAAGACATTCAAAAATTTCCAAATCTTGACACCAAGCGCCAACTTAGTCAAGTCTCACCACCAAACATGGCTTGCTTGAAAAGCAACCAAATTGAAATATTTCTTGCACCTATATTTTTAGACTGGTCAGCACTTGGGGATTTAAAGAGTGCATTGCAGCCCCTAAGTCTCAGAACTAAGACTTTCAAAAATTTCCAAATCTTGGCACCAAGCACCAACTCAGCCAAGCCTCACCACCAAACATGGGTTTCTTGAAAACAAACCAAATTGAAAAACCAAGACTTTCAAAAATTTCCAAATCTTGGCACAAGGGAACAACTTTTTCAAGTCTCACCATAAAAAATGGCTTGCTTGAAACGCAACCAAATTGAAATATTTCTTGCACCTATATTTTGAGTCTCGTCGTCACTAGGGGATTTAAAGAGTGCATTGCAGCCCCTAAGTCTAAAAAACCAAGACTTTCAAAAATTTCCAAATCTTTGCACCAAGCACCAACTTAGACCAGTCTCACCATCAAACATGGCTTTCTTGAAGACCAACCAAATTGGAAAATTTCTAGAACCTATATTTTGACACTAGTCGTGATTTGATGATTTAAAGACTGCATAGCAGCCCCTAATTCTTTGAAATATTCTCAAATCTTGGCTCCAAGCACCAACTTAGAAAAGTATACACAACAAACATGACTTTCTTGAAAACCAACCAAATTGAAAACTTTCTTGCACCAATATTTTGACATTAGTCGTTATTGGGGATTTAAAAAGTGCATTGCAGCCCCTAAGTGTAAAAAACCAAGACTCTCAAAAATTTCCAAATGTAAGCACCAAGAACCAACTAAGTCAAGTCTCACCACCAAACATGACTTTCTTGAAAACCAACAAAATTGAAAAATTTCTTACACCTATATTTTGACAATAGTTGTCATTTGGGGATTTAAAGAGTGCATTGCAGAAACTAAGTCTCAAAAACCAAGACTTTGAATAATATCCAAATCTTAGCACAAAGCAAAAACTTTGTCAAGTCTCACCACAAAAAATGACTTGCTTGAAATGCAACCAAATTGAAGTATTTCTTGCACCTATATTTTGACACTAGTCATCATTTGGGGATTTAAAGAGTGGATTCCAGCCCCTAAGTCTCAAAAACCATGACATTCAAAAATTTCCAATTCTTGGCACCAAGCATCAACTTTGTCAAGTCTCGCCACAAAAAATGGCTTGCTTGAACCGCAACCAAATTGAAATATTTCTTGCACCTATATTTTGACACTCGTCGTCACTTGGGGATTTAAAGAGTCCATTGCATTCCCTAAGTCTAAAAAACCAAGACTTTCAAAAAAAATTAAATCTTGGCACCAAGCACCAACTTAGCCAAGTCTAACCACCAAACATGGCTTTCTTGACAACCAACCAATTTGACAATTTTCTTACACATATATTTTGACACTAGTCATCATTTAGGGATTAAAAGAGTGCATTGGAGCCCCTAATTCTCAAAAACCAAGACTTTTCCAGAATTTCCAATCTTGGCACCGAGCACCAACTTAGCCAAGTCTCATCACCAAACATGGCTTTGTTGAAAACCAACCAAATTAAAAAATTTATTGCACCTATATTTTGACACCAGTCGTAATTTGGGGATTTAAAGAGTGCATTGAAGCCCCTAAGTTCAAAAAACCAAGACTTTCAAAATTTTCCAAATCTTCGCACCAAGCACCAACTTAGACCAATCTGACTACCAAACATGGCTTTCTTGAACACCAACCAAATTGAAAAATTTCTAGGACCTATATTTTGACACTAGTCGTCATTTCATGATTTAAAGAGTCCATCGTAGCCCCTAATTCTTTGAAATATTCTCAAATCTTGGCACCAAGCACCAACTTAGAAAAGTATCAACAACAAAAATGCTTTCTTGAAAACCACCAAAATAGAAAACTTTCTTGCACCAATATTTTGACACTTGTCGTTATTGGCGATTTAAAAAGTGCATTGCAGCTCCTAAGTGTAAAAACCCAAGACTCGAAAAAATTTCCAAATGAAGGCACTAAGAACCAAATTAGTCAAATCTCACCACCAAACATGGCTTGCTTGAAAAGCAACCACATTGAAATATTTCTTACACCTATTTTTTTACACTCGTCTTCACTTGGGGATTTAAAGAGTGCATTGCAGCCCCTAAGTCTAAAAGACCAAGACTTTCAAAAATTTCCAAATCTTTGCACCAAGCACCAATTAGCCAAGTATCACTACCAAACATGGCTTTCTTGAAAACCAGCTGAATTAATAATTTCTTCCACCTATATTTTGACACTAGTCATCATTTGGGGATTTAAAGATTGCATTATAGCCCCTAAGTCTCAAAAACCAAAAGATTCAAAAATTTCCAAATCTTGCCACCAAGCACCAACTTAGCCAAGTCTCACGACCAAACATGGCTTTCTTGAACACCAACCAAATTGAAAAATTTATAGCACCTGTATTTTGACACTAGTCGTCATATGAGGATTTAAAGAGTGGATCGCAGCCCCTAAGTCTCAAAAACCAAGTTTTTGAAATATTGTCAAATCTTGGCACCGAGCACCAACTTAGTCAAGTCTCACCAACAAACATGGATTTGTTGAATACCAACCAAATTGAAAAAATTCTTGCATCTATATTTTGATAGTAGTCTTCATTTAAGGATTTAAAGAGTGCATTGCAGCCCCTAAGTCTAAACAACCAAGACATTCAAAAATTTCCAAATCTTGGCACAAAGCAACAACTTTGTCAAGTCTCAACACAAAAAATAGCTTGCTTGAAACGCAACCAAATTGAAATATTTCTTGCACCTATATTTTGACACTCGTCGACACTTGGGGATTTAAAGAGGGCATTGCATTCCCTAAGTCTAAAAAACCAAGACTTTCAAAAATTTCCAAATCTTTGCACCAAGCACCAACTTAGCCAAGTCTCACAACCAAACATGGCTTTCTTTAAAACCAACCAAATTGAAAATTTTCTTACACATATATTTTGACACTCGTCATCATTTAGAGATTAAAAGAGTGCATTGGAGCCCCTTTGTCTCAAAAACCAAGACTTTCAAGAATTTCTAAATCTTGGCACCAAGGACCAACTTAGCCAAGTCTCACAACCAAACATGGCTTTGTTGAAAACCAACCAAATTAAAAAATTTATTGCACCTATATTTTGACACCAGTCGTCATGTGGGGATTTAAAGAGTGCATTGCAGCCCCTAAGTCTAAAAAACCAAGACTTTCAAAAATTTCCAAATCTTTGCACCAAGCACCAACTTAGTCCATTCTCACCACCAAACATGGCTTTCTTGAACACCAACCAAATTGAAAACTTTCTAGCACGTATATTTTGACACTAGTAATCATTTGATGATTTAAAGAGTGCATCGCAGCCCCTAATTCTTTGAAATATTCTCAAATCTTGGCACCCAGCACCAACTTAGAAAAGTATCAACAACAAGCATTAGTTGCTTGAAAACAAACAAAATTGAAAACTTTCTTGCACTTATATTTTGACACTAGTCGTTATTGGGGATTTAAAAAGTGCATTGCAGCCCGTAACTGTAAAAATCTAAGACTCTAAAAAATTTCCAAATGTAGGCATCAAGCACCAACTAAGTCAAGTCTCACCACAAAACATGACTTTCTTGAAAACCAACCAAATTGAAAAATTTCTTACACCTATATTTTGACACCGGTCATCATTTAGGGATTAAAAGAGTGCATTGCAGCCACTAAGTCTCAAAAACTAAAACTTTCAAAAATTTCCAAATCTTGGCACCAAGCACCAACTTAGTCAAGTCTCACCACCAAATATGGCTTGCTTGAAAAGCAACCACATTGAAATATTTTTTACACCTATATTTTTACACTCGTCGTCACTTGGGGATTTAAAGAGTGCATTGCAGCCCCTAAGTCTAAAAGACCAAGACTTTCAAAAATTTCCAAATCTTTGCACCAAGCACCAAGTTAGCCAAGTCTCACTACCACACATGGCTTTCTTGAAATCCAGCTGAATTCAAAAATTTCATGCACCTATATTTTTACACTACTCATCATTTGGGGATTTAAAGATTGCATTGCAGCTCCTAAGTCTAAAAAACGAAGAGATTCAAAAATTTCCAAATCTTGGCACCCAGCACCAACTTAGCCAAGTCTCACGACCAAAAATGGCTTTCTTGAACACCAACCAAATTGAAAAAATTCTTGCATCTATATTTTGATAGTAGTCTTCATTTAAGGATTTAAAGAGTGCATTGCAGCCCCTAAGTCTAAACAACCAAGACATTCAAAAATTTCCAAATCTTGGCATAAAGCAACAACTTTGTCAAGTCTCAACACAAAAAATAGCTTGCTTGAAACGCAACCAAATTGAAATATTTCTTGCACCTATATTTTGACACTCGTCGACACTTGGGGATTTAAAGAGTGCATTGCATTCCTTAAGTCTAAAAAACCAAGACTTTCAAAAATTTCCAAATCTTTGCACCAAGCACCAACTTAGCCAAGTCTCACCACCAGACATGGCTTTCTTGAAAACCAAATAAATTGAAAAATTTCTTCCACCTATATTTTGATACTAATAGTCATTTAAGGATTTAAAGAGTGCATTGTAGCCCGTAAGTCTAAAAAACCAAGACATTAAAAAATTTCCAAATCTTGGCACAAAGCAACAACTTTGTCAAGTCTCACCACAAAAAATGGCTTGCTTGAAACGCAACCAAATTTAAATATTTCTTTCACCTATATTTTGAAACTCGTCGACACTTGGGGATTTAAAGAGTGCATTGCATTCCCTAAGTCTAAAAAACCAAGACTTTCAAAAATTTCCAAATCTTTGCACCAAGCACCACCTTAGCCAAGTCTCACAACCAAACATGGCTTTCTTGAAAACCAACCAAATTGAAAATTTTCTTACACATATATTTTGACACTAGTTATAATTTAGAGATTAAAAGAGTGCATTGGAGCCCCTATGTCTCAAAAACCAACAATTTCAACAATTTCCAAATCTTGGCACCAAGCATCAACTTAGCCAAGTCTCACTACAAAACATGGCTTTCCTTAAAACAAACTAAATTCAAAAATTTCTTGCACCTATATTTTGACACTAGTCATCAATTGGGAAATTAAAGAGTGCATTGCAGCCCCTAAGTCTCAAAAACCAAGACATTCAAAAATTTCAAATTCTTTGCACCAAGCTCCAATTTAGCCAAGCCTCATGACTAAACATGGCTTTCTTGAACACCAACCAAATTAAAAAATTTCTAGCACCTATATTTCGACACTAGTCATCATTTGAGGATTTAAAGAGTGCATCGTAGCCCCAAAGTCTCAAAAACAAAGTTTTTGAAATATTCTCAAATCTTTGCACCGAGCACCAACTTAGTCAAGTCTCACCACCAAACATGGATTTGTTGAATACCAACCAAATTGAAACATTTCTTGCATCTATATTTTGACGGTAGTCGTCATTTGCTGATTTAAATAGTGCATTTCAGCCCCTAAGTCTAAAAAACCAAGACTTTCAAAAATTTCCAAATCCTGGCACAAAGCAACAACTTTTTCAAGTCTCACCACAAAAAATGGCTTGCTTGAAAAGCAACCAAATTGAAATATTTCTTGCACCTATATTTTGACAGTAATCGTCATTTAAGGATTTAAAGAATGCATTGCAGCCCCTAAGTCTCAAAAACCAAGACATTCAAAAATTTCCAAATCTTGGCACAAAGCAACAACTTTGTCAAGTCTCACCACAAAAAATGGCTTGCTTAAAATGCAACCAAATTGAAATATTTCTTGCACCTATATTTTGACACTCGTCGTCACTTGGGGATTTAAATAGTGCATTGCATTCCCTAAGTCTAAAAAACCAAGACTTTCAAAAAAATTTAAATCTTTGCACCATGCACCAACTTGGCCAAGTCTTACCACCAAACATGGCTTTCTTGAAAATCAACCAAATTGAAAATTTTCTTACACATATTTTGACACTACTCATAATTTAGAGATTAAAAGAGTGCATTGCAGCCCCTAGGTCTCAAAACCAAAACTTTGAAAAATTTCTAAATCTTGGCACCAAGCACCAACTTAGCAAAGTCTCACCACCAAACATGGCTTTCTTGAAAACGAACCAAGTTGAAATATTGCTTGCACCTATATTTTGACCCTAGTCGTCATTTGGGGATTTAAAGAGTGCGTTGCAGCCCCTAAGTCTAAAAAACCAAGGCTTAGAAATATTCTCAAATCTTGGCACCAAGCACCAACATAGTCAAGTCTCACTACTAAACAGGCTTTCTTGAAAACCAACAAAATTGAAAAATTTGTTGCATCTATATTTTGACGCTAGTCGTTATTTGGGGATTTCAAGAGTACATTGCAGCCCCTAAGTCTAAAAAACCAACACTTTCATAGATTTCCAAATTTTGGCAACAAGCACCAACTTTGTCAAGTCTCACCACAAAAAATGGCTTGCTTGAAAAGCAACCAAATTGAAATATTTCTTGCACCTATATTTTGACACTCGCCGTCACTTGGGGTTTAAAAAGTTCATTGTTGAACCTAAGTCTCAAAAACCAACACTTTTAAAAATTTCCAAATCTTGGCGTCAAGAACCAACTTAGCCAAGTCTCACCCCAAACATGACTTTCTTAAAAACCAACCAAATTGAAAAATTTCTTGCACTTCTATTTTGACACTTGTCGTCATTTCGTGATTTAAAGAGTGCATTGTAGCTCTTAAGTCTAAAAAACCATGTCTTTGAAATATTCTCAAATCTTGGCACCAAGCACCAACTTAGTCAAGTCTCACCACTAAACATGGCTTTCTTGAAAACCAAGCAAATTGAAAAATTTCTTGCATCTATATTTTGACATTGTTCGTCATTTAGGGATTTAAAGAGTGCATTCTAGCCCCTAAGTCGAAAAAACCAAGACTTTAAAAAATTCCAAATCTTGGCACCAAGCACCGATTTGGTCAAGTACCACCACAAAAAATGGCTTGCTTGAAAAGCAACCAAAACCAAATTAAAGTATTTCATGAACCTATATTATAACACTCGTCGTCATTTAGGGACTTAAAGAGTGCATTGCAGAACCTAAGTCTCAAGAACCAACACTTTCAAAAATTTCCAAATCTTAGCACCAAGCACCGACTTAGCCAAGTCTCACCACCAAACATGGATTTCTTGAAAACCAACCAAATTGAAATATTTCTTATATATATATTTTGACACTAGTCCTCATTTGAGGATTTAAATAGTGCATTGCAGCCCCTAAGGCTAAAAAACCAAGGCTTTCTTGAACACCAACCAAATTGAAAAATTTTCTTGAACCTATATTTTGACACTCGTTGTCATTTGGGGATATAAAGAGTACATTACAGAACCTAAGTCTTAAAAACCAACACTTTCAAAAATTTCCAAATCTCTGCACCAAGCACCAACTTTACAAGTCTCACCACAAAAAATGGCTTGCTTGAAAAGCAACCAAATTGAAATATTTCTCGTATCTATAGTTTGACAATCGTCTTCATTTGAGAATTTAACGAGTGAATTGCAGAACCCAAGTCTCCAAACCCAACACTTTCAAAAATTTTCAAATGTTGGCACCAAGCACCAACTTAGCCAAGTCTAACCACCAAACATGGCTTTCTTGAAAACCAACCAAATTGAAATATTTCTTGCATATATATTTTGTCACTAGTCCTCATTTGAGGATTTAAAGAATGCATTGCAGCCCATAAGGCTAAAAAACCAAGACTTTCAAACATTTCCAAATCTTTGAGCCAAGCACCAACTTAGTCAAGTCTCACCACCAAATATGGCTTGCTTAGAAAGCAACCAAATTGAAATATTACTTGCACCTATATTTTGAAACTCGTCGTCACTTGGGGATTTAAAGAGTTCGTTGCAGCCCCTAAGTCTAAAAAACAAAGACTTGGAAAAATTTCCAAATCTTGGCACCAAACACCAATTTAGCCAAGTCTCACCACCAAACATGGCTTTCATGAACACAAATCAATTTGAAAAATTTCTTCCACCTATATTTTGGCACTAGTCGTCATTGGAGGATTTAAAGAGTGCATCCCACCCACTAAGTCTCAAAAACCAAGTCTTTGAAATATTCTCAAATACTGGCACAAAGCACCAATTTAAACAAGTCTCACCATTAAACATGACTTTCTTGAAATCCAACAAAATTGAAAATTTCTTGAATCTATATTTTGACACTAGTCGTCATTTGGGGATTTAAAGATTGCATTGCATCCCGTAAGTCTCAAAAACGAACACTTTCAAAAATTTCCAAATCTTGGCACCAAGCACCAACTTAGCCAAGTCTCACCACCAAACATAGCTTTGTTGAAAACAACCCAAATTAAAAAATTTGGGGATTTAAAGATTGCATGGCAGCCCCTAAGTCTAAAAAACCAAGACATTCAAAAATTTCCAAATCTTGGCACTAAACACCAACTTAGTCCAGTCTCACCACCAAACATGGCTTGCTTGAAAAGCAACCAAATTGATATATTTCTTGAACCAACCTATATTTTGACACTCGTTGTCATTTGGTGATTTAAAGAGTGAATTAAAGAACCTAAGTGTCAAAAACCAAGACTTTCAAAAATTTCCAAATCTTGGCACCAAGCACCAACTTAGCCAAGTTTCACCATCCAACATGGCTTCGTTGAAAACCAACAAAATTAAAAAATTTCTTACACCTATATTGTGACACTTGTCGTCATTTAGGGATTTAAAGAGTGCATTGCAGCCCCTAAGTCTAAAAACATAGACTTTCAAAAATTTCCAAAGCTTGGCCCTCAGCACCAACTTAGTCAAGTCTCACCACCAAAGATGACTTGCTTGAAAAGAAACCAAATTGAAATATTTCTTGCACCTATATTTTGATACTAGTCGTCATTTGGGGATTTAAAGAGTGCATTGTAGCCCTTAAGTCTAAAAGACCCAAGATTTCAAAACTTTCTAAATCTCAGCACCAAGCACCAATTTAGTCAAGTCTCACCACCAAACATGGCTTGCTTGAAAAGCAACCAAATTGAAATATTTATAGCACCTATATTTTGACAATCGTCGTCATTTGGGGATTTCAAGAGTGCATTACAGAACCTAAGTCTCAAAAAGGAAGACTTTCAAAAATTTCAAAATCTTGGCACCAACCACCAACTTAGCCAAGTCTCACCACCGAAATGGCTTTGTTGAAAACCAACCAAATTAAAACATTTCTTGCACCTATGTTTTGACACTTGTCGTCATATAGGGATTTAAATAGTGCATTGCAGAGCCTAAGTCTAAAAAAGAAAGACTTTCAAAAATTTCCAAATCTTTGCACCAAGCACCAACTTTGTCAAGTCTCACCACAAAAAATAGCTTGCTTGAAAAACAACCAAATTGAAATATTTCTCGCATATATATTTTGACAACCGTCGTCATTTGAGAATTTAAAGAGTGAATTGCAGAACCTAAGTCTCCAAAACCAACACTTTCAAAAATTTCCAAATATTGGCACCAAACACCAACTTAGCCAAGTCTCACCACCAAACATGGCTTTCTTGAAAACCAACCAAATTGAAATATTTATTGCATATATATTTTGACACTAGTCCTCATTTGAGGATTTAAAGAGTGCATTGCAGCCTCTAAGGCTAAAAAACAAAGATTTTGCAATTTTTGTGAGACTTAGGGGCTGCAATGCATTCTTTATATTCGAAAATGACGACAAGTATTGGTGAGACTTGGCTATGTTGGTGCTTGGTGCCAAGATTTGAGAACTTTTCAAAGACTTGATTTTTGAGACTTAGGGGTTGCAACGCACTCCTTAGATCCCCAATTGATGACAAGTTTCAAAATCTAGGTACAAGAAATTTTTTAATTTGGTTGATTTTCAAGCACGCCAAGTTTGGTGCTGGGACTTAGTTATGTTGGTGCTTGGTGCCAAGATTTGGAAAGTTTTGAACGTGTTAGGTTTTGAGACTTACGGGCTCCAATGCACTCTTTAAATCAACAAATGACGACTAGTGTCAAAATATAGGTGCAAGAAATTTTCCAATTTGGTTGGTTTTCAATCAAGCCAAGATTGGTGGTCAGACTTAGCTAAGTTGGTGCTTGGTGCCAAGATTTTGGAATTTTTCAAATACTTTGTTTTTGAGACTTAGGGGCTGCAATGCACTCTTTATATCCCTAAATGACGACTAGTATAAAAATCTAGTTGCAAGAAATTTTTCAATTTGGTTGGTTTTGAAGCAAGCCATATTTGGTGGTCAAACTTGGCTAAATTGGCGCATGGTGCTAACATTTTGAAAATTTTCATAGTCTTGGTTTTTTAGACTTAGGAGCTGCAATGAACTCTTTATATTCTCAAGTGACGACTAGTTTCAAAATCTAGGTAAAAGAAATTGTCGAATTTGGTTGGTTATAAAAGACGCCAAGTTTGGTGGTGAGACTTAGTTATGTTGTTGCTTGGTGCCAATATTTGCAAAGTTTTGAACGTCTTCATTTTTGAGACTTAGGGGCTACAACACAATCTTTATATCACCAAGTGATGACAAGTTTCAAAATCTAGGTACAAGAAATTTTTTAATTTGGTTGGTTTTCAAGCACGCCATGTTTTGTGTTGAGACTTAGTTATGTTGGTGCTTGGTGCAAAGATTTAGAAAGATTTGAACGTCTTGGTTTTTGAGACTTAGGAGGTGTAACACACTCTTTAAATCCACAAATGACGACAAGTGTGAAAATATAGGCGCAAGAAATTTTTCAATTCTTTTGGTTTTCAAGCAAGCCAAGTTTGGGGGTGAGACTTGGCTAAGTTGGTGGTTTGTGCCAAGATGTTGAAAATTTTCAAAGTCTTGTTTTTTGAGACTTAGCAGCTGCAACAAACTCTTTATATTCCCAAGTGATGAATAGTTTCAAAATCCAGGTAAAAGAAATTTTTGAATTTGGTTGTTTTTAAAACACGCCAAGTTTGGTGGGGAGACTTAGTGATGTTGGTGCTTGGTGCCAAGATTTGGAAAGTTTTGAATGTCTTGGTTTTTGACACTTAGGGGCTACAATGCACTCTTTAAATCCAAAAATGACGACTAGTGTCAAGATATAGGTGCAACAAATTTTTCAATTTGTTTTGTTTTCAAGCAAGTCAACTTTGGTGGGCAAACTTGGCTAAGTTGGTGCTTGGTGCCAAGATTTTGGAATTTTTCAAATATTTGGTTTTTGAGACTTAGGGCCTGCAATGCACTCTTTATATCCCCAAATGACGACTAGTATAAAAATTTAGGTGCAAGAAATTTTTCAATTTAGTTGCTTTTCAACCAAACCATGCTTGGTGGTGAGACTTGGCCAAGTTGGTGCTTGGTGCCAAGATTTGAGAATTTTTCAAAGACTTATTTTTTGAGTCTTAGGGACTGCAACATAATCTTTATATCCCCAAGTGATGACAAGTTTAAAAATCTAGGTACAAGAAATTTTTTAATTTGGTTGGTTTTCAAGCATGCCAAGTTTGGTGCTGAGACTTAGTTATGTTTGTGCTTGGTGCAAAGATTTAGAAAGTTTTGAATGTCTTGGTTTTTGAGACTTAGGAGCTGCAACGCACTCTTTAAATCCACAAATGACGACAAGTGTCAAAATATAGGCGCAAGAAATTTTTCAATTCTTTTGGTTTTTAAGCACGCCAAGTTTGGGGGTGAGACTTGGCTAAGTTGGTGGTTGGTGCCAAGATTTTGAAAATTTTCAAAGTCTTGGTTTTCTAGACTTAGGAGCTGTAATGAACTCTTTATATTCCCAAGTGACGACTACTTTCAAAATCTAGGTAAAAGAAATTTTCGAATTTGGTTGGTTATAAAACATGCCAAGTTTGGTGGTGAGACTTAGTTATGTTGGTGCTGGGTGCCAATATTTGGAAAGTTTTGAACGTCTTTGTTTTTGAGACTTAGGGGCTAAAATGCACTATTTAAATCCACAAATAACGACTAGTGTCAAAATATAGGTGCAAGAAATTTTTCTAGTTGGTTTGTTTCAAGCAAGCCAAGTTTGGTGGTCAAACTTAGCTAAGTTGGTGCTTAGTGCCAAAATTTTGGAATTTTTAAAATATTTGGTTTTTGAGTCTTAAGGCTGCAATGCACTCTCTATATCCCTAAATGACGACTAGTATAAAAATTTAGGTGCAATAATTTTTTCAATTTGGTTGGTTTTCAAGCAAGCCATGTGTGGTGGTGAGACTATGCAAAGTTGGCGCTTGGTACCAAGATTGGAGAATTTTTCAAAGACTTGATTTTTGAGACTTAGGGGCTGCAACAAAATCTTTATATCCCTAAGTGATGACAAGTTTCAAAATCTAGGTACAAGAAATTTTTTAATCTGGTTGGTTTTCAAGCATGCCAAGTTTGGTGCTGAGACTTAGTTATGTTGGTGCTTGGTGCAAAGATTTAGAAAGTTTTGAACGTCTTTGTTTTTTAGACTTAGGAGCTGCAACGCACTCTTTAAATCCACAAATGACGACAGGTGTCAAAATATAGGCGCAAGAAAGTTTTCAATTCTTTTGGTTTTCAAGCAAGCCAAGTTTGGGGGTGAGACTTGGCTAAGTTGGTGGTTTGTGCCAAGATTTTGAAAATTTTCAAAGTCTTGGTTTTTGAGACTTAGGAGCTGCAACAAACTCTTTATATTCCCAAGTGACGAATAGTTTCAAAATCTAGGTAAAAGAAATTTTCGAATTTGGTTGTTTTTAAAACACGCCAAGTTTTGTGGTGAGACTTAGTTATGTTGGTGCTTGGTGCCAAGATTTGGAAAGTTTTGAACGTCTTGGTTTTTGAGACTTAGGGGCTACAATGAACTCTTTAAATCCACAAATGACGACTAGTATCAAAATATAGGTGCAACAAATTTTTCAATTTGTTTTGTTTTCAACCAAGTCAAGTTTGGTGGTCAGACTTGGCTAAGTTGGTGCTTGGTACCAAGATTTTGGAAAGAGTTCATTGCAGCTCCTAAGTCTAAAAAACCAAGACTTTGAAAATTTTCAAAATCTTAGCACCAAGCGCCAATTTAGCCAAGTCTCACCACCAAGCATGGTTTGCTTGAAAACCAACTAAATTGAAAAATTTCTTGCAGTTAGATGTTTATACTAGTCGTCATTTGGGGATATAAAGAGTGCATTGCAGGCCCTAAGTCTCAAAAACCAAGTATATGAATTTGAGTTCATTTTCATTGCTGCACATTTGATGTTTTTGTTCAAGTTTCTTTGTTGAATGGAGAAAATGTATTACACATTGAGTTTTGAAGTGAAGAGGGCTTGTGTTGATTCATGGGTGTTGGGAGCTTGAGCCCTTTTTTTCTTCTTATATTTCACTTTGAGTAATGGAAGTAATGTATTAGATGGAACATTGTATTTCCTTTGGAGAGCTGGACGGTCTTGCAAAGGGGGTCTAGGGATTCCATTTTGTTTTTAGCAAAAGTTTGAAGAAAAGTGAGTGTTGGGTTGGTTTGTAGAAGTTAGAATTTGGCTTTGTTGTTCTTGTAATTATTTGGGAATGAAGACTTGGTTTGTTGGGTGTATGATGAGTCGATATTTTCTTGACTTTACTTAGTGTATTTTGCTAGAATTAATCAGGGAATTGTGTTTGAACGTTCGGTATTTTCCCATTTTTTCTAATTGTGCTTAATTTGACTGGAAATTCTAATTTTAATTAATTTGAATTATCTGAGCTAATTATTTGCATTATTAATTGCAGGAAAATTCTGGAAATACAATTTGGGACATTTGGAGTGCCGTTAAATAATTCAAGACTCTCTAATTAGACATTTTAAATTTAGTTACATTGTAAATTAATTGTTTAAATTTTTTAGACAAACTTTTGCACATTGAGCCATTGTTGACAAAAATATGAGGGCCTAAAATTGTAGGACACATGACCTAGGGTTTTATGTTTTTTAGGATGGATCCCACCCCTATTTTTTGGAGGACTTACGGCCTCTTAATGCTGCAGCCGTCACACTACGGGGGACACATTTTTTCTACTGGAACGTTTGGAGACTCTCGGCTGCTGGAACATTGGGGGAGAGCAATTTTTCTTTTAACATGTTCACGGTGCTTGGTATTGGATAAATGAAAAGAAACACATTTACTCTTCTTTTATATATTTCTCGGTACAACACTTGTGATTGAATTGTGATTGAATGTTCTTGTCTTCTCTTGATTCAACACTTACGGTGATGCATTGATTTCATTTTGGAAGAAACATTTTCAATTTGCTTAGGAGTACTCATGTTTCCGCTACAAGGGTGTAGCATTTCTTTAGCTTTGATTAAATGAAAAGTAGATTAGGTGGGAAGTCTAGGAGATGGGACGGTGGTAGCTTAGTGTAGCTAGTTTTTCTTTATTTATTTTGAGAATGAAGCCATTGATTTGATAGGAGAGAAGTACACACGGTGCATTCAATTTTTTCTTGTATTTAACTTTTGCTACGGAACAAGCTGCAGTAGCGTTACTCATGTTTCCTTTTGGGCTGAATGAAAATGGTTGTGGGTCCGGTGATTGGATGCTTTGTGGTTTCATTTCACTTTGAATAATGAAAAGTAGATTAGATAGAAATAGGTGAATGTGTACGGTGGTTTAATTCTGCACTTGGAAGGTAGGCGCTGATTTCTTTTGCAACTGCAAGCAATGAATTTTATTATGAAAAGTTCCAAGTTAATTTCCTTTGTTGATTTACTCAATGCCCTTTTCATTTGGTTCATGCATTTTTTCTATTAAAGTTTCATTCCAGCACGGACAACAGCTAGCTTTTATTACAATGTTTTGCTTTTAGAATATTTAGATGCGTTGATTTATGGAAGGTTACGGTTGACTGAAATTTTAATTTTAGAACCACATGTTTTTGTTTCTTTTAGCAAGAAGCGGATTTCATTTGCATAGGTGGTGACGGTGATTTAATTGCTGGAAAGCACGGTGCTGGGATTTATTTTTGGAAGTCACGTATGGAATTTTCATTCAATTAGAAGAACACAAAGCTACGCGATTCACACATGTTTTATTTTATTTTAGCTGTTTCCGTGATGCATTTGCTTATTTACCCGTTCCATCGTGCATTTAATGATTTAGCTTAAGTGTTGCATTCGAATAGTATACCAAGTGTTTTTTTATTACCTGCTGCATTTTATTTAGTTTACATATCTTGTTTTAGGACTGTTTAGTTTGTTGTTTTCATGCTGTCTGTGATGTTCGATTGTATTGATTTAACTGTGATGTTAGCTTAGGTTAGTTGGTTGGTTGTTAATAAAATTACAGTGTTTCCGTGAGATTTCTTGGACTGTTCTTGTGATTATTCTACTCTGCCTGACATTCTATGAAATCTTATTGTGTTCTTGCAATGGGTATACGCTTAGTTGCCTAGTTGGTGATTGCATCTTTGCTTAGTTGATCGATCTGTATAGAACACATAGGATGGAATAAGTGTATTGCGTTCGCTTAGTTCGTAATTATGATAGCATGATTAGCCTTCTCTTAGTCGGTTAGCTATGCTGGATTAGAGGCTAGAGTAGTTTATTCATGAGACCTCTGCACTTTAATTGTCATATTGCTGATTTGGCTCAATATTTGATCTGTTGTCTGCTTGCGATTAGGTATACATTTAGTTGCCTGATCGGTGTTTAATCTTCACTTAGTTGATTAGACTACATGGTGGATGACTGATTGGATTTGAGCATTGCATTCGCTTAGTTTGCATTTTTGAAGACCGAATTAGCCTTCGCTTAGTTGGATGATTCGTGTCGGATTTGGATTAGAGTAGTGTGTACTTGTCGTTTATCTGTGATTGGAAGCATAGTAATTGAGTTAATGACCAACCGTTTTTATTCTGTATTTGATTCCGTTTTGCATTTCTGTTGTTACCTTTCTGTTTGCATCTGTGTTTTAATTTAATTCATCTGCATTCACAAACCTTTCACAACCCCCCCCACTTCGTGTCTGACCTAATTCTCGAACCACATTTGGTCCTTGAGAGACGACCTAGGAGTCACTTCCTAGTTATACTGCATATCTAATTGCCCATTAAATTTGTGTGGGCTGCGACACTCATCCTTGTATTCTCGGTGTTGAGAAGTGAAGGAAAGCTTTGGATGTTTGTTTGGGTGGAGGAAAACCAATTGGTGTTTGGAAGGGAGAGAGAATGGCACATTTAATTTTTACCCCTTTTGGACAAGCACAAGTAGAAGCACATTTTCCATAGAAGGAATCTTTACATTTTGGTGTTCACCCCTTTGCTAGCTTGGCCGAGAATTGCTTGAGGAAGGGGATGTCTTGTGTTGTTTATTCCCTTTGACTTTGCACATGTGGCATCTTGATAGAAGAGATTAAAGCACCTTTTTGGATTATGAGTTTTGGAAGCATTGTTTGCAACAATTGAAGAGTGTGGCTCGACAATTTGGTTTTGGATGTGTGATTTCCGAACATTGCTTTTTGGGAGAGAGAAGAGCACGATTTTCATGGTAGAAAAGTAGAAGAAAGCACTTTCTTGGAGCACATGGGACAAGGAAAGCATTATTCAATTGTTTATTGAAGAAAGAAAACAAATTTGGGATTTGGTGCATGGAACCTCATGGCCATGAAGGTTTTTAGGCCATTCTAAAAGTTGAATTTCTTTAGTTGGTGCATGTATTGTCACGTGATTGATAGATGAAAAAGCATGTTTGATTATTCCTTTGTTTTGAATTAGTTTACATAGTAGGATTAGTTGTTTTTCATTTCTTTAATTTAGTTTTGCATTTAAATAAATTTAACTATGCTAGATAGTTGTTTGTAACAGTGTTGGTGTCTAGTATTTTAATTTATTTTAATGTTGTCTAATGTGTTTGGTCTTGCACATGTGGCATCTTGATAGAAGAGATTAAAGCACCTTTTTGGATTATGAGTTTTGGAAGCATTATTTGCAACAATTGAAGAGTGTGGCTCGACAATTTGGTTTTGGATGTGTGATTTCCGAACATTGCTTTTTGGGAGAGAGAAGAGCACGATTTTCATGGTAGAAAAGTAGAAGAAAGCACTTTCTTGGAGCACATGGGACAAGGAAAGCATTATTCAATTGTTTATTGAAGAAAGAAAACAAATTTGGGATTTGGTGCATGGAACCTCATGGCCATGAAGGTTTTTAGGCCATTCTAAAAGTTGAATTTCTTTAGTTGGTGCATGTATTGTCACGTGATTGATATATGAAAAAGCATGTTTGATTATTCCTTTGTTTTGAATTAGTTTACATAGTAGGATTAGTTGTTTCTCATTTCTTTAATTTAGTTTTGCATTTAAATAAATTTAACTATGCTAGATAGTTGTTTGTAACAGTGTTGGTGTCTAGTATTTTAATTTATTTTAATGTTGTCTAATGTGTTTGGTCTTGCACATGTGGCATCTTGATAGAAGAGATTAAAGCACCTTTTTGGATTATGAGTTTTGGAAGCATTATTTGCAACAATTGAAGAGTGTGGCTCGACAATTTGGTTTTGGATGTGTGATTTCCGAACATTGCTTTTTGGGAGAGAGAAGAGCACGATTTTCATGGTAGAAAAGTAGAAGAAAGCACTTTCTTGGAGCACATGGGACAAGGAAAGCATTATTCAATTGTTTATTGAAGAAAGAAAACAAATTTGGGATTTGGTGCATGGAACCTCATGGCCATGAAGGTTTTTAGGCCATTATAAAAGTTGAATTTCTTTAGTTGGTGCATGTATTGTCACGTGATTGATAGATGAAAAAGCATGTTTGATTATTCCTTTGTTTTGAATTAGTTTACATAGTAGGATTAGTTGTTTTTCATTTCTTTAATTTAGTTTTGCATTTAAATAAATTTAACTATGCTAGATAGTTGTTTGTAACAGTGTTGGTGTCTAGTATTTTAATTTATTTTAATGTTGTCTAATGTGTTTGGTCGTGTTAATTTTATTGTCATGTTAGCCTAAATTAATTGAGTTGGTGATTAGCAATATTATAATGTTTCCTTGAGATTTTTGGACTGTAATTGTGTTTGCCGCTCTGACTTGGTTAATGTGAAATTTGTATTTGCACTTGCAATTAGGTATACGCTTAGTTGCCCAGTTGGTGTTGAGTCTTCGCTTAGTTAATGAAACTGCATGGTGTAAATTGGATTTGATGTTAACATTGCGTTCGCTTAGTTCGTTTTTATGAAAACATGATTAGCCTTCGCGCAGTTGTTTAACTGTGTTGGATTAGAGGTTTGAGTCGCTGCTTTATTTTGTTGATCTGTGATAGGAAACATTGTAATTAAGTGAATGACCAACCGTTTCCATTCTGTCTTTGAAACCGTTTTTTAGATCTGTGTTTAATTATCAATTTGCATCAGTGTTTTGATTTAATTCATCTGTATTCACCACAACGTTTTCACAAAGCCCCTCACCTTCGTGTTTGACTTAATTTCTGAACCACAAAATTGGTCCTTGAGAGACGACCTAGGAGTCACTTCCTAGTTATACTGCATTTCTAATTGCACATTAAATTTGTGTGGGTTGCGACAACCCATCAATGGCCTTGATCATATGGATCCTGCAAGCAATTAGTTCAATCACAGAAAATTTGGGCAAAATCATTCATGCTTCCAAAGTGATAACAATTATTTAAAAACAATTCTGAAGCCCAACACTCACACAGGTAAACTCACAAGTTCTAAAATTTAGAAAAACATCCTGCTTAGTATCTCAATCAAACTTTATCTCAAGCACCTGTCTCACAAATTGGGATTTATCACTTATAGCACATCATGCATCATCTCAACCTCAATCAAACACTAGAATCTCATAAAGCAAACCCCATCACAAAATAGAGCACAGTTGAATCAAAGCAGTTCAGTTCATTCAAGCAGAGCACAATAAAAATAAAACAAAATTAAAACAAAAACAAAATTGAAATTTAAAAGCAAAAGTTCAGGGAACTAGGTTGCCTCCCAGCAAGCGCTTCTTTAATGTCACTAGCTTGACCCAATAAGTTCATGTTGCATCTTTTATCTTGGTGTCATCCTTTCCTTCAACACATCAACTCGTCTTCAGCAGCTTCCTATTCACCTTTTTGGTTCTCCTTGAAGTAGGGGATTCAATTTTTATCAGTCCATTAGCTCTGAGTTCTTTCACAACGCAAAGCTTTTTGTTGAACTGCACAGGCAAGCCTGGTCTCAGTCCTTCATGTTCTTTCAGAGGACTTTGGTGAACACTTGCTCCTTTGTTGTCTTTTTCTTCATCTTTCACCTGTGACAGAAAACACTTTTTACCTTTCTTCCTTGGCTTCGCGGCTTTGGTGCTAGTCCCGGGTGCATCTTTATATGCAGCTTTGGGACTAGTTTCCTTTACTTGGGTCTACTGCCCAGTATTGCAGGCATTGAAAATCACCTCCTCTTCTTGGTCCTTGAGAGCTATGGTGCCTTCATCAACATTGATGATTACTTTGGCCGTTTTCATGAACGGCCTTCCAAGAATAATAGGGATCTCCGTATTTTCTTCCATCTCTATCACCATAAAGTCCACCAATATTTTGGGGGATCCATCTGCCATAAGAAGAGATATCCTTGTTGGCTTAACTTCCAAGTCACCAATCGTTTTTAGAACAGTTAAGGGCAATAGATTGATATTGGATCCTAAATCAATTAAAGCT
The DNA here is from genome assembly GCA_027742785.1 of Vigna reflexopilosa. Lineage (NCBI taxonomy): Eukaryota > Viridiplantae > Streptophyta > Magnoliopsida > Fabales > Fabaceae > Vigna > Vigna reflexopilosa. The sequence goes on along the minus strand of CM050928.1, from coordinate 16,000,499 downwards.
TTCCCTATTTTGTGGTTTCTAATAGTGCAGGGAATAGTGAAACTTCCTGGATCTTCAACTTTTGGAGGAAGTGCCTTTTTCAAGATCACACTACAACCACCCTGTATCTTTGTTATCTCCTTCTTTAAATATTTCTCCCTTTTGAGGAGCTTTTTCAAGAACTTGGTGTATTCAGGGATTTGTTGCAGAGCTTCAGTCACAGGAATTTTTATCCCCAATTCTTTGGAGATCTCATCAAAACACCCTGGTTGTATGGAATATTTTTCAGGGTGGTGGAAAATTTGTAAATATGTTGGCAAGCAGGTTCAATCTTTGTGATCCAGAGACAACTTCTCCACCACGCGATGCCTTGTATTGCAAGTTTCCTGTTTCAAATGATTCATAAAATCCATTAGTAATAGAATTTGACTTCTCATTGCAAGCGGCAGATACTAAATCAATTTTGAAATCACAGGTTCTTTTAGATTGCGATACATAAGCCATCCCCAGGTCTATAGTCGATTCAAAGAAAAACAGAGTCAACTAGTTTTTTAAATATCTTATGAAAACCAGCTCTGGTTCCAATTTTTGGGAAACAAGTAGGCCTCGTTTTAACACCAAGAGGTGGGGTGAATTGGTGGGTTTTCAAAATCAGATTCTTTTCACAATCTTTGATTCAAAGTACAAAACTTTACAAACTTTCTTGAATCGCAAGTTATAGAAAATTTTGTGCAGTGGAAAATCAAAGTAGACTACGCAAATAGTAAATTCGACTGAATGTAAAAGTATATGGATAGAGAATTCAAACGCAGGTTTTTATACTGGTTGGGCCTCAATGCCTACATCTAGTGTCCTTCCAGTACCAGGAAGCAATTGCACTATAATGGTCAAAGTTTTTACAACAAGACTTTTATAGCAGACCTCCACGTCAAAAATATAAAACACCTCTCTAACCCTCTAACCAAAATATAGGCAAACCACATAGCAAGACTTGTAGCAAGATGTCCCCTCTCCTGTAATCTTCAACCTACTTTGAACAATCCTCAAAGTGTACCAGACTCCATGAGTCCAAACCCTATAGTCACAACAGGTAACAACAATCACCACGGATGCCAACAACAATCTTGATCAATGTTAAACCCCTGGCAAGTGTACCAGATCGTATCAAGTAATAAAAATCGGTAATCCCAATATCGTTCTTCCCAGAGGACTCTTAAGGCCTCATCTTTCGTGTAAACAAATTGTTTAAGACTTGAGTAAAAGAAAATAATTTGAATGGTTTGAATGCAAAACAGATATAAACATGCAAATGCTAGAATTCAATTGACTAAGAGAAACTATGAATGAATGAGGTTGTTGGGGTTTACAATTTTATCTTATCCACCCTCACATATCTACTCTTCTTATTTAGTTTGCTTATTTATCATATTGCCATGCAAACTTTCTTGGTTTACCCTTAACCCAATCCCTTGGTGAAAAGAGCCTATTACTAATTACCGGCTTGCTATCCCTAGCCTCCCCTAGTAACTAATAATGCATGATAAGCGGAAGCAAAATACAATTGATCGTCCTACCCCTATCCCTAGGCGGTATTAACATAATCAAGGAATTCTCCCCAGTTCATGACATTACTATACGTCCCCGTATCAATAAAGACAAACAACATCTACCGAATGAGTTAAACGGTAAAAGCATTAAATACAGGTAAAGAACCCAACAATTGATAAATCAAGCATATGCAAGCATATAAAGTAAATAAGAATTTCAATATATGAGAGTTTCAAAAGATTACATTGTTCCCCAACAACAAAGGGTTTAGTTCACCATAATCATGGTGAACCTAGATGAAATATAATGGAAGAATGGAAAGGCAAACCCTAGATTTGATAAAGTGGAGCCTAAGCATCCAAGAAATCTCCTTCAAAGATGTAAAGCTGCTGTGGACGTTGTTCTCTGCCAAAAGAATTACATTTGGATTCGCACTAGGGCTATATATAAGCCAAAAAGATAACAGAAAGATCTCAAAATCCTAAATATAAAAACAGACAACCGCCCAGGCGCCTAAAATGACCGTTGAGCGGTTTGCCTCAACACACGCCACCGCCCAGGAGCCTAAAATGACTGCTGAGCGGTTTGCTCTCTTGTCGCTCTGGACGCTCAGCATCACCGCCTGGGCGCCAGACAACAACTTTTCCTTGCACTAGGACGCTCAGCGGTGGAATTTACCGCTGAGCGGTTCACAGACTCTTCTTTTCTTCCTTTTTCTCCTTCATTCTTGAGTCTATGACCTTCCTACTTCATTGTCATCTTCAATTTTCATCAAAAACCCTGCAAAACAATGCAAAACAAGCATAATATCTCTAAAAACAACTTTTGACTCTCATGTGACACAACTTAAGAGTTTTACTATATTCTAAGCTCATTTTAAGCTACAAAGGGTGTGATTTAATATCAAATTTATGCATGAAAATAACGGTTTTGAGACCGTTATCACAACCCCAAACTTAAAACTTTGCTTGTCCTCAAGCAAAACAAAACAAAACTTGGCCTTCCAATTTTTCATCAAATAGTTCTACACTTATCAAAACCCTTTTCTTCATGACAAAACATGCATTTTTCTTTTCAATACTTGAACTTAATACTCTTCTTTTGCCTTTCAATTTTCCCCATACAACCCCAAACTTGAACCTTTTCATCACATAAGATTATTCTCAACCCTACTCAAGATAAATAATTTAAAATCAAGGGTTTTCATCTTGTTTAAGGCCAAGGTTCAAAAAGGGTATAACATTTTAAACCTTTCGGGTAAAAATTTGGCTAAATAAGGGCTTCCAAACATGGCCTTCATCATATAACATAAGCATGCAATTCAATCAATTATCATGACTAAGGCAATATCATTCATGATTCCTTGTGAACAATACATATATTAGTAAAAATTCTGGAGCTCAGAACCTCACACAACATGCTTTCTCACACATCATTCATTTATCCTGCTTAGCATCACAAACACAGTCATAAATTACTACACATTTGTTCATATAGTTAGTGAATCATTTAACTGGATATCATCACACATACATTCTCAGTCAACCACATTCAATCATTATCAAATATTTGTCATGCAATTTAATACTACCATCAGAACCATTGTACAAGCCAAGCATAGACTCAAAATAAAAGTTCAACCTATTCTACAAATTCAAAGTACAAAAGAAAAAGAAAAATTCTTGTCCAAGTACTGGCATCCATATGTGGTGCTTCAAAATTCTCTTCATTGTCATCATCCACCTGCTTCCCTGTGCTTGCTCCTGAGGCCAAGCCATAGCTTCATGGAACTCGTCCATAGTCCACATGTGCGCTGGTAGTTGCTGATACAACCCTACTATCATCTCAGCAGTGGCTATCTGCCCTCTACGAAGAGCCTCCATCCTAGCCTCTATCATGGACATATACATGTCCCTCATCTGGAATGGCTCGGCATGCTGTGCCGGTGCATCTACAGGTATATGCTCCTACTGTGCTGTTGTTCTCCTAAGACGTCTTCTAGGTGCTTCGGCTGCCTCCTCTTCCTCACAGTACTTCTGATAATAAGAAGCATCTATGGCCTTCTTAGGCCTCTCATATGGTGGAACTGTAGTATCAGCCCAGCCTGCTGACACAAAAAGGTGATCATGGACGGATGTCCCAACGGTGTCCTGCTACTCACAGTAGTAGCGCAGCTATGAATCTCGTCGGCAATGACTTTCCCGATGTTTACATCCAACTGCCTCAGCATGCAGTAAATGAAGATGATCGATGCATGGTGATGTCGGAAACATGTGAGCACGGCTGAATGTTGGCATGAGTGAATGCCATCCTGTATTTTGCCAAAGGCGTCAAATCTGCCCTTTTTATGTTGACGTGCAATCCATTAGGGTTATTCTGAAAATACCTTCCAGGAAGGCATATAACCCTGTCAATATCTACTATATCTCTGAACCCCCCAAGAAGTGCTGCATACTGGCACTGTTCACCTGGCCATTCAGTGCCCAAAAAGCTGTTAATAGTGTTAGAGTCATACTTGATGATCTGTCCCCTCACATAGCTCATATATCTCTCAGCATCAACTCCTCCTCTAGGTAAAGCATTAGTATAAAATTCCTTTACCAATTCAATGCTGGCCAGTGCAGGATATGTGGCCAACCTCTCCCAATCTCTCCTCATGATTTCTGCTCCAAATTGAGGAGCCAAATTTGGGATAAAAGTGGCCTTCCTTTCCATCAATAATCTCCTCTCCTGCATAGTCCATAAATGTTCCTCATGTTTCCTGGAGAGGAACCTAGAAGAATAGAATCTTCTTTTCCTCTCAGGTTCCTTCCTTTTGTTACCAAGAGTTTTCACCCTTCTTGATGATGATGACATTTCTGCATATAATAAAGTTTAAAAGATCATCGAAATTCATCATTAGAGGTTAGTATATCATTAATCAAATTCCAAACCGATCACATTCCAACACTGAGAGAAAACAGGGCCCCTCAGCACCCTACATCAAAAATCAAGCATCCAACAAAATCTGCAGCAGACCGCCCAGGCGCCAAAGTTGGCCGTTAAGCGGTTTGCCTCAAGCTGCACCACTGCTCAGCGCCAAAGAAGACCGCTCAGCGGTGACAACTAGGGTTTCTTAAACACTATTTTTAAAATCACCCTATTCTCCACTCTAACACTAAGTTCATCAATCCAGACCAAAGTCATGCAATTCAATTGGTTCAAATAGTTCCTATTTCATCAACCCATGCATAAAAATCAAAAGCCCTAATTTATCATGTTCCTACGCATGTTCTTCATCAAATTTCAAATTTAGAAACCCTAAGAATGAAATTGCACAACTTACTTGAATGGAGAAACTAGATGCTTGCTATTTTCCTTTTAATTGATGATGAATGCCTCTTAAGTGTATGATCCCTCAACAAAAACCCCAAAATTTGACAAGACAGTGATAGAAAAGTGAGATTTTTGTGAGTGGGTGATGAGAAAAAGTGGGGAAATCCCTTTGGAAAACCTTTGAAAGTGAAATTGGGTGTTAGGGTTCACAGAGAACGCTTGGACGAGGTTCAAAGAAAGTTTTCGAAAAGTGAAGAACCCCAAAAACGCTGAGCTTTTAAAAGCCCAAGCGGAGTCTGCGCCGCCACCGCTCAGCGGTGGGCAAAAAAATTTTTTTTTTCTCTCTTCTTTGCTTACTTTTGCATGATTCCACCCTCTTGCACTTGATTTTAACCTTCAATTTTTCAATTTCATGCCTTTCCCCTCTTAGATGCACATGCAAACATATAATGACCTTAAGACAGAGTTTAAAAATAACAAATAATCAACTGGGTTGCCTCCCAGGTAGTGCTTGTTTAACGTCACGAGCCTGACCCAAACCTGTTTAGCACTTATTAGTAAGTGTGATTCTTACCAACACCTATCAGTAGGTGTACCTTCCTTTATCGTTCAGTAGATACATAAAAATTAGCATCCCTCAGTAGATGCTACCTAAAATTGTTTAAATATCCAACTAATTTACATAAAATAAAACTAATATATTACAACAACTGGGATGATCCCCACCCATCAGTAGGTGTTGATAACCCTCTTGCTTGATATTCTTTTCTTTTTCTTCTTCCTGCTGAATACCTTCATAAAATTGAGAACACCAAGCACATGTTTCCATGTTTCAATCATAGGAACTTTGATTTCCAATCTCTTAAAGATCTCCCTAAAGCACTTCACTTTCTTTTTCCTCCTATGATATTTCTTTTGAGGAAGGGGTTTTTCATATGATCTTTTCTTCTTTCCTCTCTTCCTATTTTTCTCAATCTTTCCCTTCAACTTTCTCTTTTTCTCTTTTCTTTTTTTTTCTTTCTTTTCACCATTTTTCTCTTTTTTCCTTTTCCTTCAAATACTTATTTTTCCTTATCATCATCTCTATCTCCCTCACTCAACCTTTCTGTTTCTATCTCTTCTATCTCTATTTTTTTCTCATTTTTCTCTATCCTTTCCTCCTCAAGAACCTTTTCTGTTTCTATTTCTTCTATCTTTTCCTCTTCTATCTCTTCATCAACATTATCACTTTCAAAACTAGTGGCATGGCATTCCTCCCTAGGGTTAACCTCAGTATTAACCTTAGAATTCAATATTTCATTGGATTGACGAATCTGTATCTCCAACCTTTTATTCCTTGCTTCATTCTCTTCTGTAGAGGAAAGAGTAATTTGGATAAGTCGTTCCAATGTCTCGTCCGCTTTGTTGATTTGCTCTTTCAAAGCAGACACCTGTTGCCCTAATAGTAATTGTTGATGTGAATCTCCTGCTTCTCCATTCGAACTTTGATCCATGCTTGAGTGAGGTTCCGACCAGTAGTTGAAATTATTTTGATAGAATTGAGTGGCCATAGAACCAAATTATTGTACATAATGCATCCTGTAAGCGTTAGGCACAAAATCCTAGAAATAATTTATTAGAACAAAAAATAAAATAAACATAAAAATCAAGTCAAATTTAATCATTTTACACTACTCGAAAAAGTTAAACCAAGAGTCCCCGGCAACGGCGCCAAAAACTTGTTAAACCTGGCAAGTATACCAGATCGTATCAAGTAATAAAAATCGGTAATCCCAATATCGTTCTTCCTAGAGGACTCTTAACGCCTCATCTTTTGTGTAAACAAATTGTTTAAGACTTGAGTAAAAGAAAATAATTTGAATGGTTTGAATGCAAAACAAAAATAAACATGCAAATGCAAGAATTTAATTGACTAAGAGAAACTATGAATGAATGAGGTTGTTAGGGTTTACAATTTCATCTTATCCACCCTCATATATCTACTCTTCTTATTTACTTTGCTTATTTATCATATTGCCATGCAAACTTTCTTGGTCTACCCTTAACCCAATCCCTTGGTGAAAAGGGCCTATTACTAATTAATGGCTTGTGTTAAACCCCTGACAAGTGTACCAGATCGTATCAAGTAATAAAAATCGGTAATCCCAATATCGTTCTTCCTAGAGGACTCTTAAGGCCTCATCTTTCGTGTAAACAAATTGTTTAAGACTTGAGTAAAAGAAAATAATTTGAATGGTTTGAATGCAAAACAGAAATAAACATGCAAATGCAAGAATTCAATTGACTAAGAGAAACTATGATTGAATGAGGTTGTTGGGGTTTACAATTTCATCTTATCCACCTCATATATCTACTCTTCTTATTTACTTTGCTTATTTATCATATTGCCATGCAAACTTTCTTGGTCTACCCTTAACCCAATCCCTTGGTGAAAAGAGCCTATTACTAATTACTGGCATGCTGTCCCTAGCCTATCCTAGTAATTAATAATGCAAAATACAGTTGATCGTCCTACCCCTATCCCTAGGCGGTATTAACATAATCAAGGAATTCTCCCCAGTTCATGACATTACTGTACATCCCCGTATCAATAAAGACAAACAACATCTACCGAATGAGTTAAACGGTAAAAGCATTAAATACAGGTAAAGAACCCAACAATTGATAAATCAAGCCTATGCAAACATATAAAGTAAACAAGAATTTCAATATATGAGAGTTTCAAACGATTACATTGTTCCCCAACAACAAAGGGTTTAGTTCACCATAGTCATGGTGAAACTAGATGAAATAAATGGAAGAATGGAAAAAGTAAACCCTAGATCTGATAAAGTAGAGCCAAAGCATCCAAGAAATCACCTCCAAAGGTGTAAAGCTACTGTGGACGTTGTTCTCTCTAAAATAATTACATTTGGATTCGCACTAGGGCTATATATAAGCCAAAAAGATAACAGAAAGATCTCAGAATCCAAAATATAAAAACAGACAACCGCCCAGGCGCCTAAAATGACCGCTGAGCGGTTTGCCTTAACACACGCCACTGCCCAGGCGCCTAAAATGACCGTTGAGCAGTTTGCCTCTTATCGGTCTGGACGCTCAGCGTCACCGCCTGGGCGTCAGACAACAACTTTTCCTTGCACTAGGACGCTCAGCGGTGGAATTTACCGCTGAGCGGTTTACAGACTCTTCTTTTCTTCCTTTTTCTCCTTCATTCTTGAGTCTATGACCTTCCTACTTCATTGCCATCTTCAATTTTCATCAAAAACCCTGCAAAACAATGCAAAACAAGCATAATATCTCTAAAAACAACTTTTGACTCTCATGTGACACAACTTAAGAGTTTTACTTGATTCTAAGCTCATTTAAAGCTACAAAGGGTGTGATTTAATATCAAATTTATGCATGAAAATAACGGTTTTGAGACCGTTATCAATCAACCTAGAAACACCTCAATTGTGCAGATTCTAATCAAGCAGTAAGCGCAACATAGTGCTCCTTCAGAAACTCTTCTAAGCAAGATCACAACCATCTTCTTGATGAGTTCTTGGAGCTCTAAATCTCAGAGAATCAATCTGAAACAAAATATGAAATTGTTAGTTCATCAAAAGTCTTTGAAAACAATCAGGTTTCATTTATTTATAGATTTCTATAAATCAGACGCTCCTGTAGTCGATTATGCTACTAAGAAAGTCGATTGTATTATAACAGTTATAACAGGTAAGACACAATAGTAGCAATTCGGTCAAACCAATTAATTTCTCAGTCAATACAGTTGACCAACATTCAATGCTCAACTAACTTTTAAAAATATAGTCGTTACTGTTCATGAGCATAACAGAATTTCAAATCAAGCAACTAATACAATCGAATGCGTGGCGCACATAGTCAACTTCGACACAAAAGTTCACTTTGAAATACTTTTCAATGTAAAATCTCACATAGCACTGTTTCTGAAAATCTGTGCATAGTCACGAGCTTAAATCGACTTCCCCCATAATGAAGTCGACTTACAGCTTGCAGTAATGCAACACAATGTAAGTTCATAAATGTGCATGTGGTGTTCTTCTTTCAAATCATGTGTAATGCAACCAGATATGATGCAACATATACAAGCTTAGTAAATGTGCATTCATATATCAAGATAATCTCATAAACATGTTCAACAATATATCAATAAATAAGCAATAGAACATGTAACATATCAATCAACATATGTGTTATTAAAAATGTGTTGTCACCATAAAAAACCAGAGTTATATAGATATTGTGTTGTCAACAATCTCAACATTTTGTTGCCTAGAAAAACCAGTTTTCTTCTTAGCCCAACCACATTACAAGCCTGAAAAGGTCCTTGTGATGATAACTTGCTTGTGAATATGTTTGATGTGTTTAAATGAAAGGTAAAGTTGATTTACGTGACATTGTGATAGTAGAGTGAAAGAGTCACCTCATTATACACTTTTGAGTTGAGTGAAACACTTTCCTTGGTGGGGAATGGTTACATGCATTATAAGATATCTTTTTGCTTGGTTGTTGATCACTCATGAGGTTTGTATCTGTTGTGTATTCTTGATTGTATGAGCACCATAGTTGAAGATTATTTAGCTAGAACATCATTATATCTTTATTGATTTTTTACGATGAGCATACATGAGTAATTTACTTATCTTAAGAAGAAAATGCATTTTTGGTATGTTAGGCCAAGTTACATTTTGCTTAAGGACAAGCAAAGTTTCAAGTTTTGGGTTGTGATAACGGTTGAATTTTTCGTTATCTATGATGCAATTTTGATACTAAATCAACTCTTTTGACTTTGAAACTTGTTTAAACTCTTGTTTTTAGTTTAGTTTTGTGAATAAGTAAATTGAGGTTATACTTAAGGATTTTATCACTAAATTCCCTTAGTTTTGTAGGTTATTGGTATAATTTGGAAGAGGAGCTAAATTATCAAGGAGTTGGAACTCAAGAGGGAGAGAAAAAACATCAGAGAAGAAGGCCGATGAAGGCGCAGGGCACCTGGTTTCCCTTTTCTAGTGCCCTGGGCACTGGTTGTCACGTAACCACGCCTAATTCCCCTTTTTTGGGGCCCTCAGCTCCATATGTCACGCAGAGCACCTGCTTGCCCTCTTCAGGGGCCCTCAGTGCCAGGTAGCTCGCATCATCCCCTGCTTGCCCTCTAAGGGGCGCTGAGCGCCAGTTCAACACATCGCAGGATGCCTACTTGCCCTCAACCAAGGCCCTCAACGCCATTCTCCACGCAATTTTTGATCTATTTAATAGCCTCTACGCATTAGGGTTTGTATCTTTTGGTGGTTGAAGCACAGAAACACAATTTTTGACCCTTTAGAGGCATATTGGGCATGCGGGAGCTTTCCTGTTCTCTTTCTAGGGTTTCCATCTCATTCTTCCATTGTATATAAAGGTTATCCATAACAATGGAGAACTAAACTCATTTGTTGTTGGGGAAGATGTAACCTCTAAAATTTCATGTATTTGAATATGATTTAAACATTTTATGCTTCTTTCATTGAATGTTAGTGATTTTCTTCTATTTATAATGCAAATTATGTTTTGGGCATTCATAGCTTGATGTTTGATTTATCTGAGTATTGGGAAATATCTTATGAATCATGATCTGGAGAATTTCACCTAAAGGGAATATTGCCTAGACATAAGGATAGGACGTTCAGTTGTCTTGAGCTTTTATTCTGAATGCGGAATTAATTATTAAGGATTGTGGTCTAATAATTAAGGCTAGGCTTTCTACGCCGAGGGATCGAGTTCTAAGTAATTTAGAAAGTAACATTAACATTCCAATGAAGAAGACAAATTCTTATATGCGTGAAAGTAAAGTAGGTGATGCAAAAGGAGAATCATAATCATAGGCATAGGAAGAAGAAGCAGTATTCACATAATCAAAATAGGTAGACATGGAGAAAGAAGGGGGAAGGTAGAAAGGAAATGCTCAACATTACGAAACAAACAAAACACAACACAATTAAACACTCAACACGCACACACAACACATACTAACACAATGAAAGACCTAAAACCAAAACGTTGGTCCCCGGCAACGGCGCAAAATTTGATCGGTGTCGCACCGGAGTCAAATTTAATGTGCAATAAGAATGCAATATAGACTAGGAAGTGACTCCTAGGTCGTGTCTCAAGGACGAAATGTGGTTCGACAATTAGGTCAAGCACGTAGTGGGGGGGTTGGTGAAGAATTTGTGAATGCAAAGAACTAAATTAAAACGCAAATGTAAGCACAGATGTAAACACAAAATTAAAATGGGTGGTCATTAACTCAATTACTATGCTTCCAATCACAAATTACAACAATTACACATTACTCTGATCCAAATCCAACAAGAATCACCCAACTAAGTGAAGGCTAATCTGGTCTTCAAAATTACAAACTAAGCGAATGCAATGCACATGTCCAATTAGTCATGCACAAGTCTTAATTAATCTTGTTATCACACGACTGTTTAGCGCCGAGAGTCCTCTGGGATACAATACTTGGTCTTACCATTTTATATTACTTGTGCGACTTGGTACACTTGCCGATTTATCCCAACAATCAACAAGAGTCAAGCCAAGGCATATGTGCAAGCAATCAAGAGATATATCACACAATAAAGAACATAAAGTGGCTCAAATATCACACAGGGTATTTGTCACAATCAAATCAACCTCTCAAACATCATAATCATATTTCCAAGCAAAGAAAAGAAAGGATTTCAAGCTAAGTATCAATCACGTGAAGTGAAGGACGAGCCTACAACCTAAATAGAGTCCAGAAAACAAGAGAAGCATGCAAAATTGTACACAAGACATGGCAAAAACAACCTAAAAAAGAAAAAACTAACAAAGAAAAATCAAAATCTCCCCCAATAGACCACACTTAAACTACACAATGTCCTTAATGTGTCATAAGCATAAGATCAGAAATCAGAACAGTGAACAAATCATGGACAAGTGCAATAAAAGTGGGGAAAGAAGGAGAAGGGAAAAGAAAACACCCTTCAGTTATGGTGGAAGTGGCCAACTTTAGACTATCAAGGAGATATCTTCCACCATTGGATCTAGCAAGGAAATTTTGAAGAGGAATTGCTTCAACCGCCAGATTTGATTCCAGAACTATATCTAAGAAGGAATGATTGTTGATGAGCAGGATCAGCTAGTGCCTATTGATCTTCAGGTTTTTGTGTATGTGAGCACCTTTGTCTTCCATTGTGGGTGTTTGTAGGTCAAATTCATGTGTACCTCCTGCAACATGGTTAGTACATTGTGGCTCCAAAGAATTGACATGCTGAGGTATAACACCCAATCCCAATGTATCAAGCTAAACATCAAATATACTCTTAGAACATGAATCAAGTTCAAATTTAGAAGCAATATCAACAACAGACTCAGGTTCATGTTCAGTGCATGGAGAATAAACATTCAGATGTGAGCGCAAAAAGTGGTTCTCATCATGCAGAGAGGGAGAATTAAAAACATGTTCATCAACAATATAATCATCAACACAACAACATAATCATCAACAACATAATCATAAATAGCATAATCAAATTGAGGTATGTTTACTTCCACTTCCCTGAAGATTGGTAGAGTGGTGAAAAATGAAAATGCTCTACTTGACTCAATATTGCTGCTTATACCTGCTTGGTCCACAAAATATTTATCAGAAACAATCTCCTCAGGTACAAGAGTAGGGACAAATAAAGGTGGGAAAGTCGGTGGCATAGTGAGCACATGACTCTGCTTCCCATCTCCTAGGTCAATGGCACTGATATCATTTGGAATCTGAATAATCTAAAAATGTATTTGCTCTGAATGTTGAGATTGTTCCTCAATGAGCTGAGTGGCCATTTGTCCCATCTGATTTCTCAAGCTTTGAATGGATGCTTTGGTCTCTTGCTGAAATTGAATGTTCGGCATGGTCATCTGCTTCACAAACTCCTCCAATGTAGGCTCAGAAGTAGTGGAAGGATGAGGAGCTGCTTGGGCAGGCTCATGAAACTGCAACTATTGTTGTTGTTGGACTGGTGGATGCATAAAAGTACTCCGGATTGGTGGTTCTTGATATTGATGTCGATGTGGGGTACCATACCATCCCAGGTTAGGATCATTCCATCCAGGATCGATGTTGTGAAAATACTGATCAAATTTAGAAAGTTGCATTAACATTAATGAAGAAGATGAATTTGTTTATGCATGAGAGTGATTAGGTGAAATCTAAACCCTAATAACATATTCATCTCATATTATCAACATCATCCATTCACTTTTGTCTTTAACCTCAATTGATCAAATTGCATTCATATTTACTTGTATTGTTTTACATTCAAAAACCCCAAAATATTGTTCTTATAGTCTTAATTGGTTAAGCAAAAGCACAATTGTTTAGTGTCGTGAGTCTCTTAGGAAACAATACTTGGTCTTACCACTTATTATTACTTGATACGATCTGGTACACTTGCCAGGGTGTTAACAGTGGGTCACGCAAGTTTTCCTTAATTTATTTATAATGTTAGCTTAAGTGAACTTGGTTGGTCATTAGCGATACTACATTGCTTCTTTGAGATTTCTGGACTGTGCTTGTGATTCTTCTACTCTGCCTCGCATTCTATGAAATTTGATTGTGTTCTTGCAATGGGTATACGCTTAGTTGCCTAATTGGTGATTGCATCTTCACTTAGTTGATCAATCTGTATGAAACATATTGGATGGAATGGGTGTATCGCATTCGCTTAGTTCATTCATTCATGTTGGATTAGAGGTTATAGTAGTTTATTCATGAGACTCTTGCACTTTATTTGTCATATTGTTGCTCTGATTTTGCTCAATATTCAATTTGTTTTATGCTTGTGATTGAGTATATGTTTAGTTACCTAATTGGTCCCTCATCTTCGCTAAGTTGGTTAGACTGTATGGTGCATGACTGATTGGACTTGTGCATGGCATTCACTTAGTTTGTAATTTTGAAGACTGCATTAGCCTTCGCTTAGTTGGGTGATTTGTGTTGGATTTGGATCAGAGTAGTGTGTAATTGTTGTAATCTGTGATTGGAAGCATAGTAATTGAGTTAATGACCAACCGTTTTAACTGTGTTTACATCTGTGTTTACATTTGTGGTTTAATTTAGTTCATTTGCATTCACAAATTCTTCACCTACCCCCCACTACGTGTTTGACCTAATTCTTGAACCACACTTGGTCCTTGAGAGATGACATAGGAGTCACTTCCTAGTTTATATTGCATTCTTATTGCACATTAAATTTGACTCGGGTGCAACACCGATCAAATTTTGGCGCCATTGTCGGGACCAATGGTTCGGTTTTAGGTCTTTTGTTTTGTTAGTGTGTGTTGTGTGTTTGTTTTTGTGTGTGCGTGTTGAGCGTTTAATTGTGTTGTATTTTGTTTGTTTCATAATGTTGAGCATTTCCTTTTTACCTTCCCCCTTCTTTCTCCATATCTACCTATTTTGATTATGTGAATACTGCTTCTCTTGCCTGTGCCTATGATTATGATTCTTCTTCTACATCTAACTCTGATATTGCTTCTCATGTATATTCTGTTGATTTTTATGTTGAGAATAATATGACTCTTCTTCACATTCTTGAGAGTGCTCTTTGGGAGCCAATTTCACTTAATGAGGATGATATTCATTGCGTTCTCACCTCTAGACTGATATATTTGTTGCCTAAGTTTCATGGTTTTGTAGGTGAATTCCCATATAAACATTTGGAGGAGTTCCACATCATTTGCTCTTCAATGAAACCTCCACATGTTCTTGATGATCATATTTTCTTAAGGACATTTCCGCACTCATTACAAGGAGTAGCAAAGGATTGACTTTATTGTCTACCTCCAGGATCCATCACTCCTTGGGAAGATCTTAAGCGACTGTTCTTTGATGAATTATTCCCTGCTCAACATCATTTTGATCAGTATTTTCACAACATCGATCCTAGATGAAAAAATTACCCTAAACCCAATGTCTCGGCGAAAAGAGCCTACTCCCAATTACTAGTTTACTATGTCTAGTCTCCCTAGCACTTAGTCATGCATTTCAGTGTACAAAAGCTTAAAGCAATTGACCATCCTATTCCTATGTCTAGGTAATATTGCATAATCAAGAGAATTCCCCTCATGTCTAGATTTTGTCCGTCTAGATTTCCCCGTATGTGTCCATATCGACAAAATCAATGATCATGACATTGAATGAGTTAAACAATGCAAGCTTAGAGTATAGAGGAAAAAACCTTAACAAATAATGAATGAAAGCATATATATTCAAGAACAATTCAAATACAAGAGAATTTAGAGGTTAGATCATTCCCCAGCAATAAATAAGATTAGTTCCTCATCGTCATGGAGAAACTAGGTGTACAATGGAATGAAAGAGATAGAAACCCTAGAAAGAGAAAAGGAGAGTTGTCAATTCCCCAAATTTGCCCCCAAAGGGGTGAAAAATGTGTTTTTGTGCTTAATCCATCAAAAGATACATTCTCTAAGACGTTTTGGCCTTTAAATAGGGTATGAAAATAACAGAAAACGGATCCAGACCCAAAACAGATCATAAAAATAAAAGAAAAACTGGCCCAGATCCACCCAAATGGCGCTCAGCGCTCAAATACCGCTTAGCGGTAGGTGCGGCACTTAGAATGACACCCAACGGTGTCGCCGAGGCACAAAATAGTGAAGAATTGGCGAGAAAATTGGCGCTCATCGCTGGACTGGTGCTCAGCGCTGGTGCTCAGCGCTCATTTTCCGCTCAACACTACTTTTTCTGCACTCTGGTCAACTTTTCAACATTCTGGTCAACTGTTGACTTTTCTGGTTGACTGTTGACTTTTCTGGTTTACTGGTTGACTTTTCTGCATTCTGGTTGACTTTTCTGCACTACAACTCCTTGATACTTCAACCCTTCTTTCAAATCATTCCAAAAACCTACAAAAATCAAGGGAATTTAATGATGAAATCCTAAAGCATATCCTCAACTCTCTTATTCACAAAACTAAAGCAAAATCATGAGTCCAAGCTGGTTTCTAAGTCAAAAAGGCTGCATTTGATATCAAAATTAAGTATAAAAATAACGGTTTTTAAACCGTTATCACAAACCCAAACTTAGAACTTTTCTTGTCCTCAAGAAAACAAGATGAAACTTAGTTTTCCACAAATCAACACAATGGTTCAATTACATTCAAAAGCTCTTTCTTTCAAGATAAGTAATCACTCAAATCAACTCATCAATAGAATTTAATCAAGATGTACACATGCTTTGATTCAAATTACTCATCATGGTGTTCACACAATCATATAATCTTTCAACAGATGCTATTCTCATGAATGATCAATTAGCTAAGCATAGATATAATCATGAATTCATGGAATCATTCACTAGATAAAGTGTTTCACTCAAGCACTCAAAAGTATATAATCAAGCACTCAAAAGTGTTTCACTCAAAGGTGTATAAAGGTCACTCCATCCCTCTATTACCCACATGTCACATAGAGCAAAATTGTCTTTTATTTACCACAATCAACATTCTCACACACACATGTCATCACAAGGACTTTTTCAAGGCTTATAATGTGGCTTAGGCTAACAAGAAAAATTGGTTTTTCTAAATCACAAAACCCTTGAGTTAAGAGAGTTATTTATGCATCCATATTTCAAGCACAAACTCTATTTAACCAATCAATCTCATTCATGTCCAACTTTCCCCCTTTTTGCATTGAGCTTTTCTTTCTTTCATTATATATTTTTGTATCTTTTCTGTCTTTTCATGCTTTGCTCAATAACTTAGCTCAATGCTTTCTCTTTCTTTCTCAACTTTCCCAACAACCCCAAACTTGAACCTTTATCAATACCATGCAATAATTCTCAACTTAACTCAAGGTAAAGATTTTTTTCACAAGGGTTTTCATCATGTTTAAGGCTTAGGTTCAAAAAGGGTAGAACACATGGTGCTCTTTTTTTTTCTTTGGGACGAAACTTTATGCATTGGCTAAGAAAGGGTTTAATCAAAAATGGCCTTGATCATATGACACATGCATACAATTCAGTCAATCATATAAAATTGGGCAAAATTATTCATGCTTTCAAGTAGATAACAATCATACAATCAAAAACTTTGGAGTTCAAAACCTCACATATTAGCTCAATCACTATTCCAGATATTCTAGATAAACATCCTGCTTAGCATCATAATCACAATCACAACATCATCATGCATCTGTTCACATAGCTTGTGAACCACCACCTGTATATCGACATATTGTACAATCTCAACATCATCAATATCAAATCATCATCAAGAAATTACCATCAAACACACATATCAATATCAAACCACTTGATGGAGACTATATCCAGCTGGAATCACGCTGATAAGAGCTCCAAGCCAGAAGAAGTCAATGAAGACAGTGGTTGTAGCGGAATGAAAATGTTGATGCAGTGTTTGATGTGTTTTAATGGAGGAGAAGTGTATGAAGAGATCTCACAGCTCAGAAGGCCTTCCTAAGGTGTAAGGAAGCTTGAGAAAGGGAGAAGAAGTAGTAATTCAAAGGTAACTTAAGAGCAAGGAAGCTGGAAAATAATTTCTGCAGCATAACATTCAAAGCTCAAAAGTGAAAAAGTACAAAGTCCAAGCACCTCTATTTATAGTACAAAACCCAATTTATTTCTTGTAGAATTAGCTCTTACGGAAGAGGAATTTCCCATGCTGCAATCCACGTCATCTACTCACATGGAAGAAGCCAATTTTGCATCCGCTGGATCACGTGGGGGTGAGCTGTTCGGACACCAAAAGTTCTCACTTTTCCAATCTGTAAGTCAACCACTCCTATGCCTTCTTTTTGTACTTTTATTTTCTTTAATCCAATGGGTATTTGGCTGAAAAGTCCATGGTGTCCTAGCCTTATTGGACCCTATAAAACAACAAAAAATTTGTTTTAATAAAGAGAAGAAGGATTATAATTGACCTTCCATAGAAGTAAAATGTTAGGTGATCCTTCTTCTTCTTGAATTCTCTTTGTCATGGCTCTAGTAAGAGGTCCAATGTGAGCCCTTGATGGTCTTCCATTAGACCCTCCCTCTTGAAAGGGATTTGTCCTCAGATTTGCTTCATCCTGTTGGTCATCTCCTGTGAAAGGAATTAAATCGCAGATGTTAAAAGTAGGACTGACACCATAACTTTCAGGAAGGTCTAATATGTATGCATTATCATATATTCTTTTGACCACCTTGAATGGACCATCTCCTCTTGGACTAAGTTTGGACTTCCACTGAGAAGGAAATCTTTCCTTTCTCAAAGGAAGCCAAACTAGGTCTCCTTCTTCAAAAAAAATTTTCTTTCTCCCTTTGTTGTTGTATTCTGCATATTTTTGAGTTTGTTTATCAATTTGGATTTTAACCTTCTCATGTAATTTCTTGATAAACTCCACTTTAGAAACACCTTCTTTATGAAGAAAAGAAGATGATTCTGGAAGAAGTAGTAAATCAAGAGGTGTGATAGGGTAAAACCATAAACAACCTCAAAAGGATAAAGATTAGTAGTCTTGTGAACTACTCTATTACAAGAAAATTCAATATGAGGTAGATGTTCATCCCAAGATTTGTTATTACCTCTTAATATTACCCTTATTAAAGTGGATAGAGATCTATTTACTACTTCAGTTTGCCCATCAGTCTGTGGGTGACATGTAGTAGAAAATAGAAGTTTAGTTCCAAGTTTTTCCCATAAGGTTTTCAAAAAATGACTTAGGAACTTCACATCTCTATCAGACACTATGGTTTTGGGTAAGCCATGCAATCTCACTATTTCTTTAAAGAAGAGTCTAGAAATATAGCTAGCATCATCTACTTTGTGGCAAGGTATAAATTGTGCCATTTTACTAAACCGATCTACCACCACAAATATAGAATCATACCCCCTTTGAGTTCTTGGCAATCCTAGAACAAAATCCATGCTTATGTCCTCCCAAGGGGTATTAGCTATGGGAAGAGGTGTATAGAGTCCATGAGGCATAATTTTTGACTTAGCTTATAAACAAGCTATGCATTTAGAACAATGCCTTTGAACATCTATTCTCATGTGTGGCCAATAGAATTTACTTTTCAAAATGTTTAGAGTTTTATCAACTCCATGATGGCCCATGAGTCCTCCTCCATGACTGTCTTTGATAAGAAGTTTTCTAATGGATCCTTGGGGTATACAAAGTTTTCCTTTATTAAAAAGATACCCTTCAGAAAGATAGAATTCATCAAAAGGCTTCTTAAGACATGATGAATAAGTGGATGCCAATGTTTCTTCACTTTCATATAACTCTCTTATATCATCAAATCCTAATATTTGAGAGCCTAGTGTTACTAATAATGCATGTCTTCTAGATAAAGCATCCGCAATAACATTATTACTCCCCTTCTTATGTTTGATGACATAGGGAAATTGCTCCAGGTATTCCACCCACTTGGCATGTCTTTTGTTTAGCTTTCCTTTCCCTTTAAGATACTTGATAGATTCATGGTCAGTATGTATGATGAATTCTCGAGTTACCAAATAATGCTCCCAAGTCTTTAAAGCTCTAATTGTTGGAAAACAGGTTCGCTTCTTTCTTCACCAAGAGGGGGGTGAATTGGTGTTGTTTCAAAAACAAGTTCTTTTCGCAATCTTGAAATCAAAGTCTAAAGCTTTTTCAACTTTCTTGAAATGCAAGCAATCAGAATATGTATGTAGCGGAAAATACGTAGTTTACTGCATAAAGAATAAAGTTGACTGTAATGTAAAAGATAAGGGATAGAGAAATGCAAACACAGGTTTTTATACTGGTTCGGCCAACAATGCCTACATCTAGTGTCCTTCCAACCCAAGAAGCAAATGCACTATAATGGTTGCGGTTTTTACAACAAGGAATCTATAGAAGACCTCCACGTCAAAAATATAAATCTCCTCTCTAACCCAAAACCAAAATATAGGCAATAAACCAATAAGACTTGCAGCAAGAATCCCCTCTTCTGCAATCTGCCAACACCACTTTGAGCAATCCTCAAAGTGCACTATCCCCTGCAATCAACAGGTAAAAAACCAGCAGTCTTCATGGATGCCAAGCCGCACAAACAATTCCAGCAGTCTTCACGGGATGCCAAGCCTCCACGATCAATGACAGAACACCTTCTTGTGCAGATATTGATCAGACAATGAATGCGTAGTATAATCTCCTCTTTGAATCTCTTTCAAGAAAGATCACCACCATCTTCTTGGAGAATTCTTGGAGCTAAGAGAAATCTGAAACAGAATTATGAAAATTTTAGTTCATCAAAAGTTTTTTTTTAACAGACTCGTGTTAAGTCTATTTATAGATTTCTGTTAGTCAGATGATTTCTCAGTTGAATACGCTACTAATTCAGTCGACTGGATTATAACAGTTATAACAGATCAGTCAACATAGCAACTTTCAGTCAACCAAAAACAAACCATATTTATTACAGTTGACTAAGTCACCAATGCTCAACTAACTTTCAAAAATATAGCCGTTAGAGTGCAAAAGCATAACAGAATTTCAAATCAGACAACAGATACAGTCGAATGTCTAGCACACATATTCGACTATCAACATGTAAAACATTTTGA
Source organism: Vigna reflexopilosa (assembly GCA_027742785.1). Lineage (NCBI taxonomy): Eukaryota > Viridiplantae > Streptophyta > Magnoliopsida > Fabales > Fabaceae > Vigna > Vigna reflexopilosa. The sequence goes on along the minus strand of CM050928.1, from coordinate 15,980,010 downwards.
AATTCTTTTCTTCTCAAAATAACACATAGCACTGGTTCTCAAAGTCTGTACAAAGATTTTAGCAAAGTCGAATCAATTAGTAATGTAGTCGATTGTACTCTTACTTTGTCGCACAAGAATAAGTTCATAAAAGTGCTTGTGATTTTTAGCTTTAAAACATGTGCAGTAAAACATATGAAATGATGCATAACACATAGCACATAAAGCATGCAAACACGTTCCAGATATATATCAATCAATCAACACAGAAACATGTAACACAATACATAAACATGTTCAACAAATATCACAATCAATCAGTATAAGAACATGTAATGCAGCAACAACATGTGCTTGTTATTAAGCAATGTGTTGTCATCATCAAAAACCAGATTCATATAGAATTTGTGTTGTCAACAATCTCAACACTAATGAGGGCATATAATTCTTTATCATAGGTAGGATAGTTTAAGGTAGGTCCCCTAAGTTTTTCACTAAAGTATGCCACTGGGTGACCTTCTTGAATCAAGACAACTCCTATTCCTACCCCTAGATGCATCACATTCTAGTTCAAAGGCTTTGGAAAAGTCAGGCAAGACTAGAATGGGTGCATGAGTTAACTTATTTTTCAAGGTCTCAAAAGATATGGCTTGTTTATCACCCCAAATAAAAGGAACATCCTGTTTGACCAATTCATTCAAAGGGGCAGCTATAGTGGGAAAGTCTTTAACAAATCTTCTATAAAAACTAGCTAGCCCATGGAAGCTTCTTACTTCTCCAACTATTCTTGGGATTGGCCATTCTTGTATTCCTTGATCTTCTCAGGATCAACATGTACACCTTTTTTTCCAACTTTGAATCCAAGGAAAATCACACTTTCTTGACAAAAAGTACATTTATCAAAGTTGGCAAAGAGATGATGTTCTCTAAGAAGAAGCAAGACTTGTTTGACATGGCTAAGGTGCTCTTGAAGACCTTGACTATAGATTAAGATGTCATCAAAGTAGACCACTACAAACCTCCCTATGCATTCCCTAAGAACATGGTTCATCAACCTCATGAATGTACTTAGAGCATTGGTCAAGCCAAAGGGCATGACTAACTATTCATACAAACCAAACTTGGTCTTAAAAGCAGTTTTCCATTCATCTCCTTCTTGAATTCTTATTTGATGATATCCACTTTTGAGATCAATTTTGGTGAAGATGTTTGCTCCATGTAATTCATCCAACATGTCATCTAGTCTAGGAATGGGATGCCTATATTTAACAGTTATGTTGTGGATGGCCCTACAATCTGTACATATTCTCCAAGATCCATTCTTCTTAGGAACCAACAACATAGGCACAACACAAGGACTTAGACTCTTTTGGATCCACCCTTTATTCAACAATTCATTAACTTGTTTCTCTATTTCTTTTGTTTCCATGGGGTTGGTCCTATAGGTTGGCCTATTAGGAAGGCTTTCCCCAGGCACCAAATCTATTTGATGTTATATTCCCCTCAAAGGTGGTAATCCACTTGGTACCTCTTTAGGAAATATATCATCAAATTATTGTAAAAGTTTTTGCAACCCCTTTGGTAGAGAACCAAGCTCATGACTTGTTGAAATTAATGCCTCTTTGCAATAGAGGAGAAAATGAGGTTGTCCAAGCAAAATATTTTTAGAAGCTTTCAAAGTTTGAGGTTGAACAACTTCTTTGGATAAGGCATTGCTTACCAAACTCAGTTTCTTCTCCTTTTTCTCTTTGTTATTTCCCTTTTTCTTCTCTTCATCCAACTTCTTCTTAAGAATTATTTGGTCCTCTCTTACTTGTGTAGGTGTAAAAGGACACAAAACAATCTTATTTCCCTTGTGTTGAATGGTGATTGTGTTGGTGACTCCATCATGTAAAGATTGCTTATCAAATTGCCAAGGCCTTCCAAGTAATATGTGCCCAACTTCAATTGGTACTATATCACAAACAATTTGATCTTCATATATTCCAATGGAAATGGGTACACTCACTTGTTCTTTAACTATTATCCCTTCATCCTCTTTGATCCATTGAAGTTTATAAGGTTTAGGATGAGGAGTAATAGTTAAGCCTAGCTTTTCTACCATTCTTGAACTACAACAATTGCAACAAGAGCCAATATCCACAATCATTGAACATGTCTTTTCAAAGACTTTACATCTTGTGTGGAATAGGTTCTCTCTTTGTGATTGTTCTAGTTCAACATGTTTCCCTTCTAGGAGTCTTCTCACCATGAGTAAATCACCATCACAAGGTAAAGTTTCTTCTTCCGAAGTGGATGTTCCAAACTCACTATATGAAGAACCCTCACTTTCACTCTCATGCTCAAGAATGTAAGTTGACCTTCTATTGCGACACTTTGTTGCATAGTGCCCTTTTTCCCCACATCTAAAGCACTTAGTCTCCTTACTCTTATGTTCTCTTGAAGGTTCTTTGGCCTTTTTTCTCTCTCTCTCTCTCTAGGCCCTTCATATCTTGGTTTAGATAAACTTCCCTCCCTCTTGTATTCTTTCTTATGGTTAGAACCAATAGGGTAGTCTTTTCTAGTGGAGCTTTTCCTCTTGAGTTGTTGCTTCACCCTTACACAAAGTTGGACTAACTCATTTAGATCATTGTAAGGTAAGAGTTCTGCCTTATCTCTTATGTCAAAGTTGAGTCCACTTTGGAACCTAGCAATTGTGATTCTTGGCTCTTCTCTTATTCCAGCTCTCAACATGAGTAACTCCATTTTTTGCCTATATTCCTCAACACTCATGTTACTTTGTTGGAGTTTATGGAGCTTATCCATTAACTCTCTATCATAATAGGCTAGAACATGCCTTCTTCTTAAGGCTGACCTTAACTCATTCCAATACCTAATGGGAGGTAGGTGTCTTAGTCTAAGGTCCTTGACCAAGGCTGTCCACGAATATAAAGCATAACCTTGAAAACTTAGTGAAGCAATGGTTACTCTCTTCTCATCATCTATTTGGTGGCACTCAAAAAATTGCTCAACTTTCATCTCCCATCTAGATATTCTTCCACATCATCCTTTTCATGAAAGTAAGGAAGATCAATCTTGGGTTCTCTTGGGTGATGCTCCCTAACTCTATGATTTCTCCTAGGAGGTATTTGATAGTGGTCATCATTGTGATGGCTACTATATTGTTCATGCTCACTAGGGGAAGAAAATGTATCCCCATGATAGTCTTTCCTCCTAGATGAAGTTCCTTCTTTCCTTTTGCCCTTGTTTTAATTGACCCAAAGTTGACCAATCATTTCTTTGAGCTCACTAATCTCTATCCCTTTCTTGAAATCTTTGTTCAATTTCCTCTCTTAGTTGTGTACTTTCAATATTGGGTTTCAAACTCCCTTGCACACTAGATTGACTCATCCTTGTTATATGAGAAAAGGTTTTCACAAGGTTTTCAAAATTTGACAAGTAATGAGTGAAAAAGGTTTTCACAAACTTTCTTTGTTTTTGGTGACAAATTTCTAAAAAGATTCTAAAGGTAAAAATATTTCCAAGTAGCTCCCAAGAAGAAGAGATGAGTCACAAGTGGACAAGCTTCGAAACCAAGTTCTTCCTAGCCAGAGTTTCCTTAGATTTCCTTTTACCTTAGTTTCTAAATAGAAATCTTTCAAAATGTTTTTGAATGCTAATGGAATGCTCCTAAAAACCAAAAGAAGGTTTAACTAGATGCTATGCTTCCTATATTCCATAGAGACTTAAAACAAAAAGATTAAGCAAGCAATTAAAGAAAGCAATAAAGATGCAAGAATGTAAATGCTAGACGATCCTAAGTGAAAGTGCAAGTGACACTTGGAGCCCCTTGACACACTTCCACACTAAGAAAACGAAATTGCACTATTACAATGTTCAAATGTGATCTTGGAATTTAGTCAAAGGAACGAAATTCAAATTAAAACAACAGAGGTTCCGTGATATGTGGTGTAAACAAGCTTAAAATAAGGCCTAAAACTAATGTGAGCTACAACTTTTTGCTGCTGCAGAATGCTTACTTCAAAACAGATTGCCTTTTCCACTTTTTTTGGTGTATTTTCAGCTGCTGGACAGCGGGGTTGCAGATGATCAAAAGCACCTTCTTAGTTCCCACTTCAGCCCCCTTTTCACTTCCTAATATGCTACCACATTAGGTGAAGAATTCTGCTACTGGATGCCTCTCAAAGATTACCACTGCACCAGAATTCCAAATCAATTTGAAGGGTATTTGACAGTTTGGAGGCCAATAATGTGGAAAAAAAAAGATAATAGGGATGGAATAACAGCAAGCACTCAAAAGGAACCTATCAAAGGCACTAGAATAGATTAAGAAAGCAAGAAAAACTCAATGCAGGTTGAAAGACAGTTAACACGAAACTGTTTGATAAAAAACAAAGGTGTTTGATGAAATGCTTCAAAGAAATCCAGATTTTGTGTTTTTGGGTTTTGACTGGTCTGCACGGTTCATAATCCCTTTTAAAACTTTGTTTTGCTTCTTTTAATTATTTAATTCCATTTTAAATCACTGAACCAGGTCTTGCTGCAAGCCAAATCAATTTTCAAAGCAAAGTCATCAAAAACAGCACCTAATGTTCAACTCTGCACCAAGAAAAGGACTTAGAATTTGGTGGTTTTGAAGCCAAAAACGAATGGAAGTGTTTCAACAGGTCATGTGACTGATCAAACAACTTTGCTTGATTATTTTAAGCATGTTCAAACTCTTAAACAACTCAAAAACTGATTGTAACTCAAAATCACTGGTTCACTTCCATTTTTACCCAAAATTTGATGGTTTCAAATGCAAATCTGCATATAGGTCATGTTTTGACCAAATGAACAGTGCTAGCACCTGTAAACCATCAATTTAAACTTGTCCAAACTGTGAAACAGCAGAGAAACAGAATATTTCCAATTTTTACCACTCCTGTACCAATTTATGCAGTAAAATGCACTAAATCACCACCAAAATCAGTTTTCCAAAGATTCAAAGGCTGGACAGCAAAGAAATGACTCAAGGAAGTGTAATTACTCTGAACTAAGCTAGAATGAATGTGCTTAGTATGATTAAACTCAAAATGGATCAAACAAGGATGTTTAGCACGGTGAAAAGCTGATATATAATCTGAAACAGTGGAATGCTACTGTTTGTGAGCAACCAAGCTATGCAAATTGCATTTTATTGCTTGTACATGTATGTTGCACTTTTAGCACCATTCAATATAATCAACCAAATTTGTGCAAAGCAGTAGAATCAATTAAATCAGCTGGAAAACAGGTTTAAGAATTAAAACCAGAAACAGATTTCTGCATCAGAATGGCAAAACGGAAATAAAATCAAATTTGCTTTTGGTGCTTCAGCTTGTATCACCAAGGCTAGATCAATTCTTCATTGCCTTATTTTGGTTGATTTAAAGCTTTTCCAGCACAGCAAACTCAAGAAAACCGAAACAAAAACCAGCGGAACAGAAACTAAATGGAAACAGAATTAAAACTGCAAAATGGATTGCACAAGACTAAGATATAACTGGAATTGTAAATTGAAGCTGGAAATGACTCAAGCAATGGATATTCACCGTTTAAAATGATAGGAAAACATAAAGACACAGTGGAAACAAGAATTCGATGACTGGAATAAAAAATCAAAACAGAAACAGAAAGAGAAACAGAAACAGAAACAACATACTGTGACAGCAGCAGAACAGGACACGGCAACAGCAGAAATGAAATGAAAATATGGAGGAATTGCTTAGCTCTTGATGCGTGGACAACCTGGTTCTGATTCCACTTGATGGAGACTATATCCAGCTGGAATCACGCTGATAAGAGCTCCAAGCCGGAAGAAGTCAGTGAAGACAGTGGTTGCAGCGGAATGAAAATGTTGATACAGTGTTTGATGTGTTTTAATGGAGGAGAAGTGTATGGAGAGATCTCACAACTCATAAGGCCTTCCTAAGGTGGAAGGAAGCTTGAGAAAGGGAGAAGATGTAGTAATTCAAAGGTGACTTAAGAGCAAGGAAGCTAGAAAGTGAAAAAGTACAAAGACCAAGCACCTCTATTTTCCCAAGGTCTGACCCATTTTCCCTCCAAAACCCAATTTATTTCTTGTAGAATTGGCTCTTACAGAAGAGGCAATTCCCATGCTGCAATCCACGTCATCTACTCACATGGAAGAAGCCAATTTTGCATCCGCTGGATCACGTGGGGGTGAGCTCTCCAGACACCAAAAATGCTCACTTTTCCAATCCGTAACTCAACCACTCCTATGCCTTCTTTTTGCACTTTTATTTTCTTTAATCCAATGGGTATTTGGCTGAAAAGTCCATAGTGTCCTAGTCTTGTTAAACCCTACAAAACAACAACATAATTTGTTTTAATAAAGAGAAGAAAGATTATAATTGACCTTCCATAGAAGTAAAATGTTAGGTGATCCTTCTTCTTCTTGAATTCTCTTTGTCATGGCTCTAGTAAGAGGTCCAATGTGATCCCTTGATGGTCTTCCATCACCACTACATCAGATATAGTGTCTAACCAAGTTCATCAATCCTACACTACTTAACAAAAGCAAACTTATACTAAGAATTCAAATTACAAAAACAAAACAAAAGATAAGAAAATCCTGTGTTGCCTCCCAGTAAGCGCTTGTTTAACGTCACGAGCCTGACCCGAAATCTTTCTAGCACCCATCAGTAAGTGCAATCCTTACCAACACCCATTAGTAGGTGTACCTTCCTGTATCCTTCAGTGAATACATAATCATCTAGCATCCCTCAGTAAATGCTATCCCAGTAGCATTCATCAGTAAATGCTATCAGTGACATCCATCAGTAGATGTCTATTCATCACTGCCATCAGAAGCAGCATATAACCTAAGAAAACTTAAACACACAAAAATCAAATCCAAATCACACAAATAATTAATTAAAAAGAAAAAGTGAGAAACTGGGTTGCCTCCCAACAAGCGCTCTTTTATCGTCTTTAGCTTGACTCGGTAAAGCTCAAACACCCACTAGTAAGTGTTGATATTTTATGTTGGCATTCTTCCTTCCTTCATGACACCAACAAAATCTCGGAAATTTCCTTGTCACCAACTCTAAGGATCCTCAATCTCAAGAACTCTGTTTGCTTTGATAGTCTTGACAACTCATAACCTAATCTTGAAAGGTGTGTCAGGTTTGGGTTTGTCACTTTTCACATCAGGATGTTGGTAAACCAATTCTCCTTTCTTATCTGCCTCCTGGGGATCTTGTGCTCCTGGTAAAAATTTTATCCTGCATACACTAAAGAACACTGCACTAGAGCACACAATTAGCCCAAAAAAATTAAAAACAGTAAAAGATTTTTTTTTCGTTTTTTTTTTAGAAAGATAAAGATAGAAAAATAGAAAGATAGAAAGATAGATAGAAAAGAAAGATAGATAGAAAGAAAGATAGATAGAATGATAGAAAGATAAAGAGATAAAAAGATAGAAAGATAAAAAGTCTAATCGGTTAAGAATCACACACATAGAATAGTTATACCACGAGTCCCCAACAACAGTGCCAAAAACTTGTTAACACCCTGGCAAATGTACCAGATCGTATCAAGTAATAATAATGGTAAGACCAAGTATTTCCAAGAGACTCACGGCAATAAACAATTGTGCTTTTGCTTAACCAATTAAGACTATAAGAACAATATTTTGAGGTTTCTGAATGTAAGACAATAAAAGTAAATATGCATGTAATTTGATCAATTGAGGCTAAACACAAAAGTGAATGGATGAAGTTGATAATATGAGATGAATATGTTATTAGGGTTTAGATTTAACATAATCACTCTCATGCATAAACTAATTCATCTTCTTCATTAATGTTAATGCAACTTTCTAAATTACCCTAAACCTGATGTCTCGGCGAAGAAAGCCTACTCCCAATTATTAGTTTACTATGTCTAGTCTCCCTAGCAATTAATCATGCATTTTAGTGTACAGAAGCTTAAAGTAATTGACTGTCTTATTCCTATGTCTAGGTAATATTGCATAATCAAGAGAATTCCCCTCATGTCTAGATTTCCCCGTATGTGTCCATATCGACAAAATCAATGATCATGACATTGAATGAGTTAAACAATGGAAGCTTAGAGTATAGAGGAAAAAACCCTAACAAATAATGAATGAAAGCATATATATACGAGAACAATTCAAATACAAGAGAGTTTAGAGGTTACATCATTCCCTAACAACAAATAAGATTAGTTCCCCATCGTCATGGAGAAACTAGGTGTACAATGAAATGAAAGAGATAAACACCCTAGAAAGAAAAAAGGAGAGTTTTCAATTCCTCAAATCTGCCCCCAAAGGGGTGAAAAATGTGTTTTTGTGCTTAATCCATCAAAAGATACATTCTCTAAGACGTTTTGGCCTTTAAATAGGGTATAAAAATAACAGAAAACGGGTTTAGGCCCAAAAGAGATCATAAAAATAACAGAAAAATTGGCCCAGATCCACGCAAATGGCACTCAATACTCAAATACCGCTCAGCAGTAGGTGCGACACTCAGAATGGCGCCCAACGGTGTCGCCCAGGAGCAAAACAATGAAGAATTGGCGAGAAAACTGACCTTCAACGCTGGACTGGCGCTCAACGCTGGCGCTCAGAGCTCATTTTCCGCTCAATGCTGCTTTTTCTACACTCTGGTCAACTTTTCAGCATTCTGGTCAACTGGTTGACTTTTCTGGTCAACTGGTTGACTTTTTTGGTTGACTGTTGACTTTTCTGGTTGATTGATTGACTTTTCTGCATTATGGTTGACTTTTCTGCACTGCAACTCCTTGATACTTCAACCCTTCTTTCAAATCATTCTAAAAACCTACAAAAATCAAGGGAATTTAATGATGAAATCCTAAAGCATATCCTCAACTCTCTTATTCACAATACTAAAGCAAAATCATGAGTTCAAGCTAGTTTCTAAGTCAAAAAGGGTGCATTTAATATCAAAATTAAATATAAAAATAACAGTTTTTGAACCGTTATCACCCACTTGAAAAGAAATTGATAAATAATAAAAAAAATGTATCATTCAGCTGGAATAAAAGAAGCTATTTTTTATCTAATAATTGAAATGAAATTTCATCACGAAAAAAATGTGAAAATTGAATCAGCCACCATGTGCACATCTTCTTCTCCAAGTGAATTGAATGACTGCTCTTTTTAAAAGAAACAAAATTAACGCACCTACCTCCTAGCTAAACATCATCGTGCACCTGTAATCCAATATTCAATGCAAAAAGTGTTGAACCCATTTGAAGGCAGCGAGAACGAATTTTCCCTGGACGTGACATGTGTGCACCTTTTTCCCAATGAATCAGCGTTTTCCTAAGTAAATGAAAGTAAACCGTGCAGCTCTTTTCTAAAAGAAATGAAAACGAATTGATAAAGGATGTCCAGCTTGCCACCGAATGAAACATCGCTTGCTTCCTCTCTCAATGAAAATTAATCACCGCTTGTGCACCTAATGATAAACGTAACAACAGCAAAATCAAATTAAAATGGAATACGTCTCTTCTCTCATGAGTTAGCGTGTTGCACCGTCTCCAACCGTGTTGGACGCTACTCCCTTTCTCCAGATGAAATTAGCTTGCTACTTCTGATGGAAGTTGTCTCCACCTTCGAGAACGGAGCGACTTCAAGCTTCAAAAGTGGCAGCGGAATGATGAAAAACGAATAAACTGATGGTGCACGGTAGGTGTTCGATGAAATGTGCGAACGTGTTTAGCTATGGTGTGTAGATAGAATTCTAGCTCAGACAGCTTTCCTAAGGGGAAAGAAGCTAGAGGATGCAAAGCTAAAGCTAGCAAAGAGTTTGAACTTGAGAGAAGTGGCTGAATTTTGACAGCATAACACTAATTTCATTCAAGTTGAGTTTACAAAGGATCAAGCCTCTCTTTTATAGATGAAGGAAAGCTTGTGATCCGTGCAATGCAAGCTACTAAGTGTGCCTATTCTAAACGTGATGTAAAAGAGCTGAAGCATGCAAAGGAAGTCTTCCAGTTGGCCACATGTTACAGATGAAAAACGTGCAAGAGTGAGAGCCACGGCTGGCTATGCTGCACGTGGAAAATGTGCTGGCCGTGAACACTAAGTGGCTCGCTGCTGCTTGGACGGTCACTACAAAGCTTGGAAGGTGGCTGCCATTTGTAACCTTTGTTGGATATCTTTTAGGCATGGATCCCTTCCTTTATTTATGACCTACAAAGCAAGTAAAGTTATTTAGTTTTAAAGAACATGCTAAGACTTTAGAAAGAAAAGATTAAGCTTTTATTCAACTTCCCTTTCTTGGTCTTAGTGTGAAGTTGATACTTCTTTGGATGGGAAGTCCCTAAAGGGGTTGTCATCAACTTCCTTCCAGGCCGTGACACCCTTTTATTTTTCCAATTGAAAATAGCGTGCCTCCAAAAGAAAAATGAAATGTGATGATCAAACAAAATCCCCCATGAGCCGTGAGTGTAACAACGTGCACCATAAAAAATTCAACGAGCTCTACATTGTAGCCTAATAATCAACACATGTCTCTAAAATTGAAATGAAAAAAATGTGTGTTCCATGTGGGTGGTGGCTGGCACCAAAAACCTAGGGTGCCAAGTCAGCCACCCTCAGTTTTGGACCCAACATCTTTTGACAAAATTGGCTCACAATGCACAAGTTGGTCCAAAGAGTCTTAAAATAATTCAATTACACTATAATTAAATCTAAAATGCTTGTGTGGAGAGTGTTGAATTATGGGGCAACTTTCCTAATGTCCCAAAATCTACTTCCAAAATTTTCCCTGCAATCAATAATGAAAATAATAAGCTCAGATAATTCAAATGAATTAAAATAAGAATTTTTTGTCAAATTAGACACAATTAGAAAAAATGGGGAAATACTAGACATTCAAGCACAATTCTCTAATTAAATCTAGCACAATAAGCTAAGTGAAGTCAAGAAAATATTGACTCATCAAAACCCCAACAACATTTTCATCTCATCTTATCAACATCATTCATTCATTTGTAATTTTAATTAGTTAAGGTATTACACGATTGTTTAGTGCCACGAGTCTCTTGGGACACGATACTTGGTCTTACCATTTTATATTGCTTGATATGATTTGATCCACTTGCCGACCGTTTAACAACTCCCAATTGTTTCACCCTCACCTCTCGCTGGAGCTGTTGGAAAACAGGTTGGCTTCGTTTCAACACCAAGAGGGGGGTGAATTGGTGAGGTTTCAAAATCAGAGTCTTTTTAAAATCTTTTTCGCAAAGTATGATCCTTTTCAAAGTTTCTTGAATCGCAAGGAATGAAAATTTTAAGTGCACCGGAAAATACAAAGTTGACTACAAAAGCAGTAAAGTCGACTTAATGTAAAAGTGTAAGGATAGAGAATTCAAACGCAGGTTTTTATACTGGTTCGACCTTAATACATTCAGTGTCCTTCCACAATCCAGAAGCAAATGCACTATAATGGTCAAGGTTTTTACAACAAGGCTTTTATAGAGACCTCCACGTCCAAAATATAAAACACATCTCTAACCCTCTAACCAAAATATAGGCAATACACACAACAAGATCTGCAGCAAGATATCCCCTCTTCTGTAATCTTCAACCCACTTTGAACAATCCTCAAAGTGTATAGACTCCACTAGTCAACAACGTCTTGCAATCCTAGCAGGATAACAACAACAATCTTTACAAAGACTGATATAAATCTTGATCAGCAACAGAGCACCCTGATGTGCAAGATATGATCAACCAGTAAGCACAACAATCTTTCTCCTTCAAAGAACTTTTTCAAAGATAGATCACCACGGTCTTCTTGATGAGTTCTTGGAGCAAATTCTTAGAGATCACAATTTGTAAATCACAAATGAAAGTGTTAGAATTTCCAAAGTATCCGTGATCAACTGAGGAACGTCTATTTATAAGTTTCTATAAATCGGACACTCCTGTAGTCGACTAGGCTACTAATAAAGTCGACTGTATTCAGAAAGTTTATAACAGATAAGTCAAATAGTAGCATTCAACACTGATGAGTCGATATTTCATTGATTTCACTTAGTTTATTGTGCTAGAATTAATCAGGGAATTGTGCTTAATTGTCCAGTATTTTCCCGTTTCTTCTAATTGTGCTTAATTTGACCGAAAATTCTATTTTTAATTAATTTGAATTTTCTGAGCTAATTAATTGCATTATTTATTGTAGGAAAATTTTGGAGATACAATTTTGGACATTAGAGGAGACATCAATTTATTCAAGACTCTCCACATGGACAATCTAAAATTAGTTATATTTTAATTTAGTAGTTTAGAATTAATCAAATTTTAATTTAAAAGTTTAGTTTTTTTTTTAGACAAGCTTGTGCACATTGGGCCAAGATTTTAGCAAAAAAAAATATGATGGGCCCAAATTGTGGGGGAGACACTTGGCACTTAGGGTTTTTGGGTGGACCCCACTCATTTTAATTTGGGACTCTCGGCCTCTTAGTGGTAGGGGCTGCCGAGACTCACTTAGGATTTTGGCTGGAACGTTTTTGCTGAATCTTCTTTTTCCTTTGAAGAATGTTCACGCTAAAGGGCATGGGTTGAATAAATGAGAGCACCAATTTATTTTCCCTGGTTGATTTATCATTGCTGATTCATTTAGTTTTGTGCATCTTTTCTTTTATTAAAGCTATGGTGTGCTGTCACGGTTTTGCTACAAGTTTTAATCCATTTCTTCACTTGCTTTTACGTTGATTGATGGGATGTGGTAGCAGCTATATGTTTTCCTTCTTGATTGAGTGCTTGGAAGCTTTTCCTTTAATTTGAAGAATGCAGAATATTCCCTTTGTTGAAGCTGCACGTGATTGTCTTGTTTAGAAGCACACTTCATTTTATTCTATTTCATTATCTAGTGGGTCTGGTTGTGATTGAAGAGGTGACTAGGTGAGGTTAGGTACAAGTAGATGTTGCTTGTGATGATGGGACGGTTGGAGCAATGGAATTTCTTTTATTCATTGAAGAATGGGAGTCAAGGATGCGACGTGCAAGCTGCTGAATTTTAGCAATTAGTTTTGTTTTCAAGAAGTAGCAAAGTGAGGTGATAGGAGTTGGTGGAAGGTCTTGTTCGGCAAAGGGGGCCTAAAGGAGGAAGGCTATTCCAATTTCTTTTAAAAGCACAAAGGGTGATTTAATTCTAGCTGGAGAGGTGCATTTCCTTTCTTCACACGGATGCTCATAGCTTCACGCATAGGATTTTGTTCTTTTTTTTTATTTAAATCACGTATAGCCAGCAACGCTGAATTCAGCTTTGTTCATTCACGGTGCGCATGCGGAAATTCTTTTCTGGAAGCACGGTGATTTATAGGCTTGGGAGCAGATTCACTCTGTTGGCATATTTTACCAATTTCCATGCATTTCCTTGCTTTAAAAATGTGGTACAAAAATTTCTTTATTTTTTCTTTCTTCATGCATATGAACTGAGACTTAATTTATAGTATATATTGGAAAGCATTCAAGGTAGTAGCTGACTCATTTCATTTTTATTTTACTATTCAAGCATTTATTTTCTTTCTAAGTGTTGTTGTCATGTTAGCTTAGATTAGTCGGGTTGGTCATTAGTGATATTACATTGCTTCCTTGAGATTTCTTGGACTGTTCTTGTGATTATTCTGCTCTGTCTGACACTCTATAAAATCTGTCTGTGTTCTTGGAACGGGTATACGCTTAGTTGCCCAGTTGGTGATTGTGTCTTCGCTTAGTTGATCAATCTATATAGAACACATTAGATGGAATAGGTGTATTGCGTTCGCCTAGTTCGTGATTATGATAGCATGATTAACCTTCGCTTAGTCGGTTAGCTGTGTTGGATTAGAGGTTAGAGTAGTTTATTCATGAGTATCTTGAACTTTAATTGTCATACTGCTGCTCTGATTTGGCTCAATATTTAATCTGTTGTGTGCTTGCGATTAGGTATACGCTTAGTTGCCTAGTCTGTGTTTAATCTTCGCTTAGTTGATTAGATTGTATGGTGCATGACTGATTAAATTTGTCCATTTCATTCGCTTAGTTTGCAATTTTGAAAACCGAATCAGCCTTCGCTTAGTTTGTTGATTCGTGTCGGATTTGGATTAGAGTAGTGTGTACTTGTCGTTGATCCGTGATATGAAGTATAGTGATTAAGTTAATGACCAACCGTTTTTATTCTGTATTTGATTTCGGTTTGCATTTCTGTTTGCATTCGTGTTTTGATTTTGTTTATCTGCATTCACAAAACCTTTCACAACCCCCCCCCACTTCGTGTCTGACCTAATTCTCGAACCACATTTGGTCCTTGAGAGACGACCGAGGAGTCACTTCCTAGTCTATACTGCATTCTTTTATGCACATTAAATTTTCCATGGGGTGCGACACCCATCAAACACCAAACAAATTTATTTTGCATTTAATACAGTTGACTATCATCAATGTCATAACTAACTTTTGAAATATAGCCGTTACTTTTCACAAACATAACAGAATTTCAGACAACACAACTAACTAAGTCGGATCCACCGCGCATGTAGTCAACTTAGGCACATCGGCTCAATTTGAAAAACTTTTCAATGCAAAATCACACATAGCACTACTTTTGAAAATCTTTGCAAAGTCACGAGTTTAAATCGACTTGCTTTGTAATGAAGTCGACTTAAAACTTGCAGATTTGCTACACATTTTGAGTTCATCAAAGTGCATGTGGTTTTCCTTTCAAAAACATATGTAATGCAATCAACAATGATGTATCAGATATAAGCTTAGTAAATTTGCATTCACATATCAAGATTAACACATAACATGTTCAATAAGATATCATCGAATAAAGAACAGAACATGTAATAGATAACAAAACATGTGTTATTAATAATGTGTTGTCATCATCTAAAACCAGAGTAATAAAAGCATTGTGAGATTAAGGTTAATTAAACTAGTGCTTCCCTTATCAATAATCTCAATAGGAGCAACTGTAAAGAATGTCTCCCTAAACTCACACCATTAAGGTGATCATCGTAAAAGAGAAAACATACACAAAGACAGACAACACACAAGCAAGGGTAAGCTAGATTCAAAACAATTAATGATATTTATATATATACCTAATTAAACATTATACATAAGGCAAACATGTTACAACACAATCACCAAACACTTTATGCAATACACTATTATGAATGGACTATTCGGACTTAGAATGATTGTTGAGCTATTGCGGGTTATGCACTTATGGTAGCCTCTACTACTTTGTAAAGCCATTACAATGGGTTTCACCTTACCACACTCATAAGGTTAGTTTGTTCCATGCCTTGGATCATACTGGAAGCAGCCCAAGACTAAGACCTCCTACTACTCTCACCACATGTGTCAATTTTCTCTACTTGAGAATGAAAGACCATTAGAGTTTCAGGATAACCCCCAAAACTAAGCTACCTTCATTCTTTCAAACACACTTGAAATCACACCAAGAAGTTCCACCTTGGAACTAACCATCGTAACTTTGAAACCATTAATATCACTTTACATTCACATAGTACACCAATACATGAGACTATTGCTTATACATTAAAGAAATAGAAACAACCATACAAGTCAACAGAAATCACTCAATAACATAATTTATTCATGGCATCTTGATACTCATATTTAGGTAAGGAAAATAGCTACGAAACCCTCACCAACAGCTCCGGAAGGGTCCAAAACCCCCCAAAATGACCTAAAGAATGTCCAAAACGGACATCTAAAACCCTGAAAACTCCCCAAAAATGTTGTAGTGCAATGCAGTGACACTTAGCAGACTACCACCGTGCCGCCCAGCAGTATGAGAGCAACTAAACCAGTTCAAATTGAACTTTGGAGACCTACCCTCAATTTCTAAATACCCCTAGGGCCCTCCAAAACATTAGAAAACATAGAGAACCCTGTTGTAACTCATATTGACACTTGAAAACCCATTTTTCACTTCTACAAGCTACCCAATTTCATTTCTACTCTTTTAAACCATCAAACCAGTTTGCAACATGCATAAACAAGTCCAATTGTACTTGCTAGTGCACTCCAAAACCACAAAATACTCCCAGCTATCCTACTTCTCATTTTCACCCCTTATATTCTCTAAAGTGAGCTAACATCTCAACTTATGAAGCCATTTTCCATTTCATAATAGATTTTACTGGTTTAAGCACCTAAACAAGCCCTAATAAGTGTGATAACATACCTCTAACCTTCCAAAATAGTGCAGACCACTTACCTCAACATTTCACTACTCAACCCCTTCTTTTACACCAAAAACACTTGAAAACAACCCCTATAAACTACCCTTTTTATTTCACACATTTTTAACGATATAATCCCTCCTAACAAGTTCTAAATTAACTCATGATAGTACCAAAACAGATACCATGGCATCCCCATACCTATTTTTAAATTTCACTACCCAAAACCCCTTCTTTTAAGCTTAAAGTCTAAGTAATTTGACTAATACTCTCTAACCACTTGAATTCGGTTTCAAACCATAAAATATCCTCATCACACACAATTAAAATAGTATACAACAACAAACACATCCTCATACCAATTATAATAACACCATATCATCAAAACACCAATTTAACATACGTCAAATTTATCCAACACACAAATTTTTACTAAAACGTCTAAAATTTATAAAATTACTAAATTTACACTACAAACACAACTAAGACAAGGTCTAGCTTCGCTTACCTCAAAATAACAGCTTAACCCATAGAAATGTCTCGTCGGTCGCTTAAAATGCAAGAAATCTAAACGAACCTATGATGTACCAAATTGGAAACGGACAGAGTTCTTAAAACTCTAAATTTACCAAGAACAAGAAAAGAGAGTTAAATGATACTGATAACAGTCTCAAAACCGTTATTTTCATGCATAAATTTGATATTAAAACACACCCTTTGTAGCTTAAAATGAGCTTTGAATCAAGTAAAACTCTTAAGTTGTGTTACATGAGAGTCAAAAGTTGTTTTTAGAGATATTATGCTTGTTTTGCATTGTTTTACAGGGTTTTTGATGAAAATGGAAGATGGCAATGAAGCAGGAAGGTCATAGACTCAAGAATGAAGGAGAAAAAGCAAGAAAAGAAGAGTTTGTGAACCGCTCAATAGTCAATTCCACTGTTTAGCGGCCTAGTGCAAGGAAAAGTGTTGTCTGGCGCCCAGGCGGTGACGCTGAGTGTCCAGAGCGACAAGAGGTAAACCGCTTAGCGGTCATTTCTGGCGCCTGGGTGGTGGCGTGTGTTGAGGCAAACCGCTGAGCGGCCAATTTAGGCGCCTGGGCGGTTGTCTGTTTTTATATTTTGGATTCTGAGATCTTTTCTGTTATCTTTTTGGCTTATATATAGTCCTAGTACGAATTCAAATGTAATTCTTTTGGCAAAGAACAAAGTCCATAACAGCTTTACACTTTTGGAGGAGATTTCTTGGATGCTTAGGCTCCACTTTATCAATTCTACAGTTTGCTTTTTCCATTCTTCCATTCAATTCATCTAGTTTCACCATGATTATGGTGAACTAAACCCTTAGTTGTTGGGGAACAATGTAATCTTTTGAAACTCTCATATATTGAAATTCTTGTTTACTTTATATGCTTGCATATGCTTGATTTATCAATTGTTGGGTTCTTTACCTGTACTTAATGCTTCTAGAGTTTAACTCATTCGGTAGATGTTGTTTGTCTTTATTGATACGGGGACGTATGGTAATGTCATGAACTGGGGAGAATTCCTTGATTATGTTAATACCGCCTAGGGATAGGGGTAGGACGATCAATTGTATTTTGCTTCCGATCATTATGCATTATTAGTTACTAGGGGAGGCTAGGGATAGCAAGCCGGTAATTAGTAATAGGCTCTTTTCACCAAGGGATTGGGTTAAGGGTAGACCAAGAAAGTTTGCATGGCAATATGATAAATAAGCAAAGTAAATACGAAGAGTAGATATATAAGGGCGGATAAGATGAAATTGTAACCCCCAACAACCTCATTCATTCATAGTTTCTCTCGTCAATTGAATCCTTGCATTTGCATGTTTATTTCTGTTTTGCATTTAATCATTAAAACTATTTTCTTTTCTCAAGTCTTAAAAGATTTGTTTACATGAAAGATGAGGCCTTAAGATCCTTTGGGAAGAACGATATTGGGTTTACCAATTATTATTACTTGATACGATCTGGTACACTTGCCAGGGGTTTAACAAGTTTTTGGCGCCGTTGTCGGGGACTCTTGGTTTAACTTTTTCTAGTAGTGTAAACTGATTAAATTTGACTTGATTTTTATGTTTATTTTATTTTTGTTCTAATAAATTATTTCTAGGATTTTGTGCCTAATGTTTACAGGATGCAGTATTTACAAGAATTTGGTTCTAAGGGCACTCAATTCTATCAAAATAATTTCAACAATTGGTGCGAACCTCACTCAAGCATGGATCAAAGTTGGAATGGAGAAGCAGGAGATTCACATCAACAATTACTATTAGGGAAATAGGTGTCTGCTTTGAAAGAGCAAATCAACAAAGTGGACAAGACATTGGAACGACTTATCCAAATTATTCTCTCCTGTACAGAAGAGAATGAAGCAAGGAATAAAAGGTTGGAGATACAGATTTGTCAATCCAATGAAATATTGAATTCTAGGGTTAATACTGAGGTTAACCCTAGGGATGAATGCCAGGCCACTAGTTTGGAAAGTGAGAACGTTGATGAAAAGATAGAAGAAACAGAAAGGTTGAGTGATGAAGACCAAGATGAGGAGAAAGAAAAAGAAGTGGTTGAAAGAAAAGAAAAAAATAGAAAATGTGGAAAAATAAAGAAGGAAATAAAAAGAGAAAAAAAGAGAATGTTAGAGGAGGAGAAGAGTGAGAAAAAGAGGAAGAGAGGAAAGAAGAAAAGATCATATGAAAAACATCTTCCTCATCCAAAGAAGTATCATAGGAAGAAAATGAACTTCAAGAGCTTTATGGAGATCTTCAAGAAATTGGAGATTAAAGTTCCTATGATGGAGACATGGAAAAAGGTGCTTGGTGTTATCAACTTTCTGAAGAAATTCAGCAGGAAGAAGAAGAAGAAAAGAATATCAAGCAAAGGGAGTATCAACACCTACTGATGGGTGTTTAAACTCTACGGGGTCAAGCTAATGACGTTAAAAGAGCGCTTACTGGGAGGCACCCGAGTGATTGTTGTACATTAATTTTCTTTTACTTGGACTTGTAAATATTGGTATTTTTGAACAATTTTTGGGTAGCATCTACTAAGGGATGCTAAATTCTATGTATCTACTGAAGGATACAGGAAGGTACACCTACTGATGGTGTTGGTAAGAATTGCACTTACTGATGAGTGCTAAACAGGTTAGGGTCAGGCTCGTGACATTAAACAAGCGCTACCTGGGAGGCAACCTAGTTAATTATTTGTTTTTTTTAAATTCTGTCCTACGGTCATTATACGTTTGCATGAGCATCTGAGAGGGGAAAGGCATGGAATTGAAAAATTGAAGGTTAAAATCAGGTGCAAAAGGGTGGAATTATGCAAAAGTAAGCAAAGAAGAGGAATTTTTTTTCCTGTCCACCGCTGAGCGGTGCATATTTACTGCTGAGCGGTGGCGGCACAGACTGCGCTTGGGCTTTTAAAAGCTTAGCGTTTTTGGGTTCTGCACTTTTCGAAAACTCTCTTTGAAGCTCGCCCAAACGTTCTCTGTGATCCCTAGCACCCAAATTCACTTTCAAAGGTTTTCCAAAGGGATTTCCCCACTTTTTCTCATCACCCACTCAAAAAAATTTCATCTTTCTATCATTGTCTTGTCAATGTTTGAGGTTTTTGTTGAGAGTTCGTACACTTAAGAGGCCTTCGTCATCAATTAAAAGGAAGTTAGCAAGCATCTAGTTTCTCCATTCAAGTAAGTTGTGCAATTTCATTCTTAGGGTTTCTAAATTTGAATTTGATGAAGAACATGCGTAGGAACATGATAAACTAGGGTTTTTGATTTCTATGCATGAGTTGATGAAATAGGAACTGTTGAAACCGATTGAACTGCATGATTTTGGTCTGGATTGATGAAATTAGTGTTAGAATGGAGAATAGGGCGATTTTAAAAAGGATTTTAATAATCCCTAGTCACCACCGCTGAGCGGACTCCTTTGACGCTGAGCGGTGGTGCAGCTTGAAGCAAACCGCTGAGCGGCCAACTATGGCGCCTGGGCGGTCTGTTGCAGATTTTGTTGAATGCTTGATTCTTGATGCAGGGACACTGAGAGGCCCTGTTTTTTTCTCTCAATGGTGGGATGTGATCAGTTTGGAATTTAATTGATGATATACTAACCTCTAATGATGTATCTCTGTGTTATTTTGAATATTATGCAGAAATGTCATCATCATCAAGAAGGGTGAAAACTCTTGGTAACAAAAGGAAGGAACCTGAGAGGCAAAGAAGATTTTATTCACCTAGGTTCCTCTCCAGGAAACATGAGGAACATTTTGTGACTGTGCAGGAGAGGAGATTATTGATGGAGAGGAAGGCTACTTTTATCCCAAATTTGGCTCCTGAATTTGGAGCAAAAATCATGAGAAGAGATTGGGAGAGGTTGGCTACATATCCTGCACCTGCCAGCATTGAATTAGTGAAGGAATTTTATACAAATGCTTTACCTAGAGGAGGAGTTAATGTTGGTAGATATATGAGCTATGTGAGGGGACATATCATCAGGTATGATTCTGACACCATTAACAGCTTTTTGGGCATTGAATGGCCAGGGGAACAATGCCAGTATGCAGCACTTGTTGGGGGGTTCAGAGATATAGCAGATATTGAGAGGGTTATGTGCCTTCCTGGAAGGCATTTTCAGAACAACCCTAATGGATTGCCCATCAACATAAAAAGGGTAGATTTGACGCCTTTGGCAAAATACTGGATGGCATTTACTCATGCCAACATTCAGCCATGCTCACATATTTCTGACATCACCATGCATCGGATCATCTTCATTTACTGCATGCTGAGGCAGTTGGATGTAAACATTGGGAAAGTCATTACTGACGAGATTCAGAGTTGCGCTACTACTGTGAGTAGCAAGACACCGTTGGGACATCCGTCCTTGATTACCTTTTTGTGTCAGCAGGCTGGGGTGGACACTGCAGTTCCACCATATGAGAGGCCTAGGAAGGCCATAAATGCTGCTTATTATCAGCAATACTGTGAGGAAGAGGAGGCAGTTGGAGCACCTAGAAGACGTCCTAGGAGTGTAGCAGCACAGCAGGAGCATATACCTGCAGATGCACCGGCACATCATGTCAAGCCATTTCAGATGAGGGACATGTATATGTCCATGATAGAAGCTAGGATGGAGGCTCTTCGCAGAGGACAGATAGCTACTGTTGAGATGATAGTAGGGTTGTATCAGCAACCACCAACACACATGTGGACTATGGATGAGTTCCATGAAGCTATGGCTTGGCCTCCAGGAGCAAGCACAAGGCAGCAGGGCTGGAGCAGATGAAGCACCAGATATGGATGATGATGATAATAAAGAGAATTTTGAAGATGCTGATGATGGAGACCAGGAGGACTCAGATGAGGACTTGCGTTGAGGGCATCTACTGATGGATGTCAGTACTTAGACAGGGATTTTTTCTTTTTCTTTTGTGCTTTGAATTGGTAGAATAGGTTGAACTTTTATTTTGTGTCTATGCTTGGCTTGTACAATGGTTCTGATGGTGGTATTAAAATGCATGACAAGTATTGGATAATGATTGAATGCGGTTGACTGAGAATGCATGTGTGTTGATATCCAGTTAAATGATTCACTTATTATATGAAATAGATGTGTTGTGGTTCATGATTCTGATTGTGATGCTAAGCAGGATAAATGAATGATTTGAGAGAGAGCATGTGTGTGAGGTTTTGAGCTCCAGAGTTCTTATTGATATATGTATTGTTCACAGGGAATTATGAATGATATTGCCTTAGTCTTGATAATTGATTGATTTGCATGCTTATTTTATATGATCAAGGCCATGTTTGGAAGCCCTATCTAGCCAAAAATTTCACCCAACAAGTTTAAAATTTTATATCCTTTTTGAACCTTGGCCTTAAACAGGATGAGAACCCTTGATTTGAAATTATTTATCTTGGGTAGGGTTGAGAATAATTTTATGTGATGAAAAGGTTCAAGTTTGGGGTTGTATGGGGAAAATTGAAAGGCAAAAAAAGAGCATTGAGTTCAGGTATTGAAAAAAAAATGCATGAGTAAAGAAGAAAAAGAAAAAAATAAAAGCATGAAAAAGGAACTCAATGCAAAATTGATAAAAAGGGAAGAAGTTGGGAATAAAGGAGTTTGGTGATAGAGAGAGTTTAAACTTGAACCTTTTCAATGATGAAATAGCTCTCTTAACTCAAGGATTTTGCAATCTACAAAAACCAAATTTTCTTGATAGCCTAGCCTCATTATAAGCCTTGAAAAAGTCCTGGTGATGATATTTGCATGTAAGGATTTTGATTGTTTTAGATAGAAGGCAATATTGTTCTATATGACATGTGAATAATAAAGAGTGGAGTGATTCCTTAAAACACTTGAATGATTGAGTGAAACACTTCCTTGGTAAGAATTGTTGAAATCCATGTTTACATCTATGCTTAGTGGATTGATCATTCATGAATAAAACATCTGTTGGGAAATATTGGAGTAGGTGAACTAGATTGGATTGAAAGCATGTTTGCATCTTGGTAGGATTCCACTGAAAATCTGAATTAACTTGTCATGAAGAAAAGGGTTTTGAAAAGTGTAGAACTACTTGATGAAAAATTGGAAGGCCAAGTCTTGTTTTGTTTTGCTTGAGGACAAGCAAAGTTTTAAGTTTGGGGTTGTGATAACGGTCTCAAAACCGTTATTTTCATGCATAAATTTGATATTAAAACACACCCTTTGTAGCTTAAAATGAGCTTTGAATCAAGTAAAACTCTTAAGTTGTGTTACATGAGAGTCAAAAGTTGTTTTTAGAGATATTATGCTTGTTTTGCATTGTTTTGCAGGGTTTTTGATGAAAATGGAAGATGACAATGAAATAGGAAGGTCATAGACTCAAGAATGAAGGAGAAAAAGGAAGAAAAGAAGAGTCTGTGAACCGCTCAGCGGCCTAGTGCAAGGAAAAGTGTCGTCTGACGCCCAAGCGATGACGCTGAGCGTCCAGAGCGACAAGAAGCAAACCGCTTAGCGGTCATTTCTGGCGCCTGGGCGGTGGCGTGTGTTGAGGCAAACCGCTGAGCGGCCAATTTAGGCGCCTGGGCGGTTGTCTGTTTTTATATTTGGATTCTGAGATCTTTTCTGTTTTCTTTTTGGCTTATATGTAGCCCTAGTACGAATTCAAATGTAATTCTTTTGGCAGAGAACAAATTCCACAGCAGTTTTACACCTTTGGAGGAGATTTCTTGGATGCTTAGGCTCCACTGTATCAATTCTACAGTTTGCTCTTTCCATTCTTCCATTCAATTCATCTAGTTTCACCATGATTATGGTGAACTAAACCCT
The DNA here is from genome assembly GCA_027742785.1 of Vigna reflexopilosa. NCBI lineage: Eukaryota > Viridiplantae > Streptophyta > Magnoliopsida > Fabales > Fabaceae > Vigna > Vigna reflexopilosa. Next base: position 15,956,454 of record CM050928.1, on the reverse strand, counting down.
TAGTTGTTGGGGAACAATGTAATCTTTTGAAACTCTCATATATTGAAATTCTTGTTTACTTTATATGCTTGCATATGCTTGATTTATCAATTGTTGGGTTCTTTACCTGTACTTAATGCTTCTAGAGTTTAACTCATTCGGTAGATGTTGTTTGTCTTTATTGATACGAGGACGTACGGTAATGTCATGAACTGGGGAGAATTCCTTGATTATGTTAATACCGCCTAGGGATAGGGGTAGGACGATCAATTGTATTTTGCTTCCGATCATTATGCATTATTAGTTACTAGGGGAGGCTAGGGATAGCAAGCCGATAATTAGTAATAGGCTCTTTTCACCAAGGGATTGGGTTATGGGTAGACCAAGAAAGTTTGCATGGCAATATGATAAATAAGCAAAGTAAATACGAAGAGTAGATATATGAGGGCGGATAAGATGAAATTGTAACCCCTAATAACCTCATTCATTCATAGTTTCTCTCGTCAATTGAATTCTTGCATTTGCATGTTTATTTCTGTTTTGCATTTAATCATTAAAACTATTTTCTTTTCTCAAGTCTTAAAAGATTTGTTTACACGAAAGATGAGGCCTTAAGATTCCTTTGGGAAGAACGATATTGGGTTTACCAATTATTATTACTTGATACGATCTGGTACACTTGCTAGGGGTTTATTAGATACATGCATAACAATTTTTATGCATGATCATTGACCAAAGCAAAGAGGTAAGAAATGAGTAGAAACTTACTTACTCTAAAATAGAAATTGATTGGTTGGATTTGTAGGCCTTGACGCTGTTATCGTCTAGGCACCTCTTGATCGTCAAAGAGATGACTTAGGAACAAGAACATTTAGAGAGAAGGTATAGAACTCTAGAAAAGTGGTTTCTAGAGAGATGATGAGTTTTAAAATAATGAAACTTGTTTATAACAAAACTATTTATAATTAAACCATTTAATATTAAAATAATCGAGTCTCACTATTTTTAAACTATCATCACTTCTAAAATACCATTTTTTGAGCTTTTACAAGCTATGTAAACCAATCTAATAGCTTTTAAACAATTTTTTTAAACTCTATAAATGGAATCTTTGAAACATTTTAATATAACTTTCATCATACATTACAAAACACAATCTAAAACGTTTAGAATAGCAAAAGTGAGTTTTTTTTTTCATAGTTCCTTGATTTTCGAGAAGTCCTTCAACTCTTTTGATTTTTTAAAAGATTTCAAAAGATTGTGTATTAGTGTTGAAACTTCGTTTGTGGTTGCTTTTGCCTTGTATTTGATAACTTATTTTCATTGTGGAGTTGTTGGGTTAATCCCATATTATTTCCTATTAAATTTTTCACGAGTTAAGATGTTCTTTTAAAAGTTTTCAAGAACTTTGTTGTATTTCTCTTTGATCCAATAATAGAACTCCTTAAGTGTGTTCAGGATTAAATTCTTTTTTTTTTTTCATCTTCTATATGATCCGCATGTTTTGAAGACTTATAGTTAACATATAAAAATAATAGATATTAGATTATTTTTAAGTTGAATAATTAATAAACACGTCTTAAAATATTTATTATTATTTTCTTAATAGTATTATTTGTTGAGGTAACAAATGATATAAGATTAAAAAGTTTAACCATTTAGTACAATAAAATTTTAATTAATACACAGAATAAATAATTTTTAACCTATTTATAGACTTGCTGAAAAATATTTTAATTCTGTTACTATAAAATTATTATATCTTTAATGTAAATAAGTAATATAATATTCTTGTAAACGACAATCGATGAGCATTTGTTATAATATTTGACGTTATTATAACAGATTTTTTTTTTATATAAACGAGAATCGATGAGCATTTATTAACTCGGATAAATAAATAAATTAATTTTGGAAACCGTGAGAAATTGAGGTAGTTTGCACATAGAACAAACTGGTTGCTTTCTTCTTTGCTTCAATATAAAGTCCAAAACTCTTTTTCTCACTTCACACAACAAATAACATCAACTTCCATTTTTTCTTCAAATAATCAATCTTTCATCCAAAACCGACACAAACACGGAACAAAGCATCACCTTTCTCTTTCACCTCATTCTTTACCATTGATTCAAACTTCCATTATTTTTATTACATTCATTGAACTGTATTTATGTTTTCTTACAGTTACTACTTTCTCCTATAGTTCAAAGCCTTTCTCAAGTTACGTGGCTATTATTCTAACTCTCTAGATCCACAACCTGGTGTCACCTTACCTCAATCACAACAAAGTTGCGGAGGTAATCAATACTTGTCTTTCTTCTTTGGGAGCTAAAGGGATTTTCATTCAACCTTTTTTTTCATAAATTTTTCAAGTTTTCTCATTTTGTCACTTATTTTAGTCAGAAAAGTGTAGGGAACAAACAAACTTGCTTCTTGTATTTATAAGAAAGAACATCTGGGGGTTGGCATTCTTCATATTCAATATAGATTGGTAAAATACTGCAAACCATAGCAAATAGTTTTTGTTTTTAAACCAACTCATTCTTCTTCATTGGTGGGGTGAAAAAGTGTTCTGGATTTTTCATCCTAAAAAGAGCTCACTTTCACTTGCCACACTAAGCAGTGTTTTGAATAGACAAATCTTGTGATCACCCAAAAGCCTTTGAATAGAAAATAATTTGTAGGAATACACTTTTGTTGTTTTTTCGGGAGTGATGGGAAAAGGGTGGTTTTTGAGATGGGTTTTTGCAGTGATTGGGGTGATGAGTTGGTGGGGTGTGGAAGGGCTTGGGGTGAACTGGGGGACTCAAGCCACACACCAGTTGAGAGCAGACACTGTGGTTGAGATGTTGAAGGACAATGGGATTCAAAAGGTGAAGCTGTTTGATGCAGATGAGTCTTGCATGAAGGCTCTATCTGGGTCAGCGATTGAAGTCATGGTTGCCATTCCCAATAACCAACTTTCTGAGATGAATGACTATGATCGTGCCATGCAGTGGGTGAAGAAGAATGTCACAAGTTACAACTTCAAGGGTGGAGTTAACATCAAGTGAGTTAAATAATTTTCTTTCTCCTATTGTGAACGTGAGATGAGCTTTAAATCTTGAGGGAGTGTGGAATGTAGGTAAGAAGTTATGTAATATATTTCAATAATGAATCCCATCTAAATGCTTATTTGATTTCATGTTTTGCTTGGTAATTTGGATTCTTGCTTGATGAGGTTCTTTGTGATTAAGAAAACAAAAACAGATTACTGATATTTTGTTTTGGTAAATTTGATTTAAAACACATCCTAACTGTTTGATTTGTATCTTTATACGTTGTTGTTCAATCAAAATTGAAATTTTATTACTTAATAGTTCACATAATAAAAATTACCTTAAAAATTAAGTACATTACTGAGATAAAATTTTATTCCGAACGAAAATTAGTACATAATTTTTTCTACATTTTATCTTATGGTTAAAAGTATGGTTACTGTGTGACTGTATGCAAATTTGCCTTCACTGGATCTAAAATGGAGACAGAAAAGTGACCTGAAATTGTACCTTTTTCTGCATATAGATTCTTTTTTTTGGTAGTTGTGGTGTGGCTTCTTGTGAGAGTGCTTGAAAAAAGTGATTTTAATCAACTGCTAGATCAGTAGTACTAATTATTCCCTTTGTGACTAGAAAATCATTTAGAACTTTACTATTTGAAAATAAATAATTTTGAGAAAGCTCATTGCACTTCTTTTTTTCCCATCTTTAATAAATGGAGAACATTGATCATGAAAAGATGGAAGGAAGAGGAGAAAAACTTTGGATAAATTCTGCCTGTGTTTGAGCTTCAGAAAAACTTCTGTGCTACTCCAACTTGGTTTTCTTTTCCTTTGCAATTGCTCAAGAAATTTGAGATTAAGATTTAAGTAAAATCATCCACAAAGTTACAACTCCAAATAACAAGTCCACTAAGTAAGGATGAAATATTAGTATTGGAAATTGGAGTTGCCACTTGAAAAAGAAATCATAGAACTTTTGTCCTGTCTTGAGAACTTTTCCTCAATTCTGAGTTTTGAACTAGGTGATTCCAATCAATAATGAATGCATATTGGTTTTGTTTATATTTTTCACTCCATGTTTATTCTTTCACAGGTATGTAGCAGTTGGGAACGAGCCATTTTTGAAATCCTACAATGGCTCATTGATGCAAGTCACCTTCCCTGCAGTACAGAACATTCAGAATGCCCTCAATGAAGTTGGTGTAGGAGACTACATAAAAGCCACAGTGCCCTTAAATGCTGATGTGTATGAGTCTCCAATAAACAACCCTGCTCCATCAGGTGGAATGTTTAGGCCTGATATAAGTGACCTAATGATTCAAATTGTGCAATTTTTGGCCAAGAACAATGCACCATTTACAGTGAACATTTACCCCTTCTTGAGCCTCTATGGGAATGACAATTTCCCTTTTGACTATGCCTTCTTTGATGGGGTAGCTAACCCCATAAATGATAATGGGGTTTCATATACCAATGTCTTTGATGCAAACTTTGACACCTTGGTCTCTGCCCTCCAAAAAGTGGGGTATGGAGACATGCCAATTCTGGTAGGAGAGGTAGGATGGCCAACAGATGGTGACAAAAATGCCAATGTAGGCAATGCGTTTAGGTTCTACAATGGACTTCTACCGAAGCTTGCATTGAACAGAGGGACCCCACTTAGGCCAAAATATATTGAAGTTTATCTTTTTGGCCTCATTGATGAGGATGCCAAAAGCATTGCCCCAGGGAACTTTGAACGCCATTGGGGAATTTTCAAGTATGATGGAAAGCCTAAGTTTCCAATGGACCTTTCTGGAAAAGGCCAAAACAAGTCACTAGTTGGTGCTCAAAATGTGTACTATCTTGATCCAAAGTGGTGCATGTTCAACCCTGATGCACAGAACCTAAGCAAACTTGCTGATAACATAAACTATGCTTGCACCCTTGCTGATTGCACTGCACTTGGATATGGATCTTCTTGCAACAACTTGGATGCAAATGGGAATGCCTCTTATGCATTTAATATATATTATCAGACACAGGATCAGAATGACTTGTCCTGCAATTTTGAAGGTTTGGCAAGGCTTACAACAAGCAACATTTCAACACCAACTTGCAACTTTATTGTTCAGATAAATCCTTCCCTTTCCCCTTCTTTGAGGCCATCAATAGTAGCTTTCTTATCAATCACTCTTCTACCCTTGATTTTAATGTTGTAGGGTCTTGTACATACATCATTATTAATATTATTATAATTATTGTTATAGGTAGTAGGAACTATACACATACATGTGATCATGAGTTATTGTACTTGAGATATTCTGAATGTTTGAACATTCATTTACTAAAGAACTTTTTATCCGATCAGATGGAAAAAGTTGTTTTTTAAGTCTTAAGTAAAATGCATTTGACTTTTTCTTCTGTGATCTAATTCAGCTGTCTTCACATGTGTCTTGGGAAATACCATGATATTATATATAAATGGTGTCATCAATGCATTGAGAATAGCTTATTTTAAAGATTAAAATAAATCAGTTTCATTGATAATACAAAAATCAACCGACAACTACATGAATTAAAGATTATAAATTTGTAGAGGCGTCAACTTTTCTTCATTAACCACTAGAATTGTTTATTTTAATTTTCATGAATAAGCTCTTAAATTATTAGATGCTAGAATCAAATGTATTATTTACAAGCAAAGTGCTTATAATAAAAGAAGAGAATGTTTTAACTGGAAAATCAATACACTAACTAGTGGAGTGTTTAGAAATAAAGTTTTAAAACCTGTGATTTTACTTATAAAACTTATACCTTATTTTCTTTTCTTTTCAAATATTCGTAAAAGGAAACAGAAAACAAACAAATGTCATTTTCAGTGTTTTCTGTATAAATATTAGAAAAGCAAAATTAAAGAGAAAACAAAGTGGCAGTTTAGTAATTAAAAACCTAAAGGAAAACAAAGAAAAACATAAACAAACGCTGTAATTTTGTTCCTCTTATTCTTAGATGAAAGTATAGAGAAAATAAAAGTCACGAGCATATTATAATGGAGGAAGTAGTGCATGCCAACTGCAAAGTTCAAATTTCAAACAAATAGCTCTCTCACGTGCTTATAGTGAAAGCATATGATACCAAGTGGAATAAAATTCGTGACATTGACAAGGAAATTTCAAAGCACAAAAAGACCAAATTTAGAAAAATGGAGCAATATTGAAAATCCAATAAGCCACTTGTTGACAAGGGAGCACTATAATAGCTGAACACAATTCCTGTATCTTGTTTTTTATGATGACAACATATTAATAGCAACAACACATGAATGTTGTCATGTCACAACAAAAAGGTGTTTCTGTGTTGTGTTATACATATGTTGAATGTGTAAATGCTTACTGTGTAATATGCACATACTGTGATAGTCACATTTGTTGGACATACTGTTGATTGATGCATACTATTGTGATTATGAAGAGATTATATTTGTGTATGCTCACTGTATGCTTTTGAGAAAAGAAAACCACATGCACAAAAGCATATATGCATGACTTAATCGATTACAGTGTTGTGATAATCAATTAAGGTCATCAGACATCTTAGTATTTGAAATGTGGCAAAACAACTAGTTTTGAATCGATTACATTAGTTTTTGAATCGATTAAAACTTGTGTGTTTGCATATATCTTTTTCAGATCTGCTGTGTCAGAATGATCAAAAGTTTTCAAAATTTGCTTAAGTGATAAACTTCATCGATTACCTTTTCTGTGTATTCAATTAAGTCTGTTATGTTTTGAAAACTGATTGAATGCTAGTCATAACTACTATAATGGTAATTTTTTAAATGTGTTTGACTAACATTTAATTCGAATCGATTACATTAATTGAACATTCAATCAATGAGCTGAGTTAGTTGTAATATTGTTACAAAAGTTTTATGTAACCGATTACACTACTAACCTAATTGATTACTTTGCATCTGATATGATAGTAACTATAAATTGATTCACTGTTTGTATTTCTGTGACTTTTGATCATTCTAAGACTTTCATACTTGATTGTTTTGATATTAGAAAATTTAAAGATTACTCAGTTTGCTCCAAGAATCAAGAATGCGAAGAATATGAAGAATCTTGAGGAATTCTTATGAAACATGATGACTCGCTCCTGGTCGATTTACACCAACGGAAGAGAAAGACGTAGAAACAGGGAAGCAGTGGAATGCAGAAGCTATGAAGTGATGAATCGATGATGAATTGAAGAGCTTGCGGTGCAGAGGATAGTAGCTCAGAAGGCCTTCATTTGGAAGGAAGCTAGGTGGAGAGGGGAAAGCTCAGGGAGGTGACTTTTGGCCAGAGGTTAGGGTGCTGGAGTTTTCATCAGCAGAGTGAATCTCATATATCATCAAAAGTAATTACACAATACATGCTACCGTGAATTTATAAAAGATTCACGTAGCTATGGCGTGGAGGATGATGGCCCGTGAATAGTGGATCACAAGACACGTGGATCAGCCTAATTAAAACATGCAAACTATCTAGAACAACACAAGATACACGTGCTGAAAATAAAGGGAAGCTGGCTCGCGGGCACTCAACGGTAGTAAGGGTGCGCTAAGTGCTACCCTGTCTTATTCCTCTTTTCTTGATTTCTTCTATCCTTCTCCTTGTGCTGGTTTGACCCATACTGGTTCAGTTGATGTGTCTCCAGGTCTCCACTCAAAGTGTATGAATAAGGCTTGTCCTTCTGTGCCAAGTTCTTCCAAGTCTTGTTGTAGTTTCCTGGCCATGCTTCGAGTGAAGGGTGTTAAGGCTCTGGCAAGTGTACCAGATCGTATCAAGTAATAAAGAGACTCTTAGGCCTAATCGTTCATGTGAATTGATTTCATAAGACTTGAATAAAGAATGAATTTTGAGTTTGTAATCCAAAAACTAAAATAAACATGCAAATGCAAAAGTTTGATCAATTGACAGATAAAAATATGGACGAATGGTGTTGTTGGGGTTTACGGTTTCATCCTAATCCATTCTCCTATATCTACTATTTTTATTAAATTCAACTTTGTTATCAATGTTCATGCAACTTTCTAAATTACCTTAAATCCGATTCCTCGACGAATAGAGCCTACTCCCAATTACTAGTTTACTATTTCTAGTTTCCCTAGCAATTAGTCATGCATTTTAGTGTACAGAAGCTTAAAGCAATTGACCATCCTATTCCTATTCCTAGGTAATATTGCATAATCAAGAGAATCTCTTTCATGTCTAGATTTCCCCGTATGTTCCCATATTAACAAAATCAATGATCTTGACATTGAATGAGTTAAACAATGCAAGCATAAAGTATAGAGAAGAAAACTCAAACTATTGATAACTAAAGTCTACGAATAAAATAAGAACTTCGATATAAGAGAGTTTCAATAAGATTACATCGTTCCCAAACAACAAAGGGTTTAGTTCACCATTTTCATGGTGAAACTAGATGAATTGAATGGAAAATATGAAAGAGATAACCCTAGAATTGAAAGATTGGAGGTTTCGCATCCAAAATTCGCCTCCAAGCTGTGTGGAGAGTGTTCTGCCGTCTTTCTTCGACAAAATATAACCCTAAGGTTTGTCTGGGGTCTATTTATAACAAAGAAAAATAACAGAATTTTGGCCTAGGCCCATAAGTACAACGCTGGTTTCACCGCTCAGCGGTAGGTGCGTCATTGAAGTGGGATGCTCAGCGTTCACGCTCAGGTGTCTGACAGTGCTGTTTCTGAGAAGGCCAACGCTCAGCGCTGGATCTGCCGCTCAACGGTAGGCGCGACTCCATCTTTTCCCCTCAGCGTTGGCGCTTAAGTGTCTAACAATGTCTGTCTTCACAAAGCTGGCGCTCAGCACTGAAACTGGCGCTTAGCAGTGGCTGTGATTCTTCCTTTGCACCTTTTTTCATCCTTTCTTGATCCCAACTCCTTCCTACTTCACTCTTCATCATTCAATTCTCGTCTAGCCCTGTCAAAACAAGGAAAACCAAGCATAATATCTCTAAAACCACCTTTGACTCTCTTTTAACCTAACTAAAGCAATTTTCATGATTTCAAGCTAATTTCTAAGTCATAAAGAATGTGTTTTATATCAAAATTAAGTATGAAAATAATGGTTTTTCAACTGTTATCATAGCCCCCAACTTAGAATTTTGCTTGTCCTCAAGCTAAGCAAGATGTAACTAAGTAATCACTCTCAGCTCATCATAAAAATATCAGTCAAGATGTATAGATGCATTACTTCCATTAAACTTAATATGGTGTTCACATAATCACAGTCTTTCCAACAGATGCTATTATCATGAATGACCAATTACCCAAGCAAAGATGCAATCATGTATAACTAGAACTACTCCTCACCAAGAAAAGTGTTTCACTCAAGCACACAAGTGTATATTGAGGTGACTCTCTCTACTATCACAATGTTACACAAATTAACTTTGCCTTTCATTTAACCACAATCAATCATACTCACAAGCAAGTTATCATCACAAGGACTTTCTATGGCTCGTAACGTGGTTGGGCTAAGAAGAACATTGGTTTTTCTAGATCACAAAATACTTGAGTTAAGAAAGTTATTCACATTTATAATTTAAGCACAAACTCTCTTTAATAACCAATCTCACTCATCCCCAACTTTCCCTTTTCTTTGCATTGAGCTTTTCTTCTTATTTCTATCTTTTCTATCCTTTTCATCTTTTCATGTTTTGCTCAACACATTAGCTCAATGCTTATCTTTTGTTTTTCAAATTTCCCAACAGCCCCAAACTTAAACCTTTATGAATAACACACAATAATTCTCAACTTAACTCAAGGTAAAGATTTTCAAAAGGGTTTTCACATATTGTTTAAGGCTTAGCTTCAAAAAGGGTAGAACACATTGTGCTCTTCTTATTTGGGACAAAACTTTTTGCATTGGCTAAGAAAGGGCTAAACAAAGATGGCCTTGATCATATGACACATGCAAGCAAGTGATTTAATCATAGAAACCCGGGCAAAGTCATTCATGCTTTTCAAAGTAATAGCAATCATTCAATCAAAAACTCTGGAATTCAAAACCTCACAAATGCTAATTTCAAGTTCCAATACATAAATACACATCCTGCCCAGTACAATCACAATCATGTTATCATGCATATGTTCACACATATTGTGAACTACCACCTGTATATAGCATCTCATATATCATCTCAACATCAATCAATATAAAAACATCATCAAGCACACTCATCAAATCATCATCAACCCATTGCATCAGATATAAGTTTTAAACTAAGTACATCAACACCTATTCTAAAAACAAAAGCAAATAAAGCATAAATTAAAAAAAAAAGGTTTAGAAAACTGGGTTGCCTCCCAGGTAGCGCTTGTTTAACGTCACGAGCCTGACCCAAACCTTTCTAGCACTCGTCAATAAGTGCATATCTTTCCAACACCCTTTAGTAGGTGTACCTTCCTGTACCCTTCAGTGATTACATAATCAACCTAGCATCCCTCAGTAGATGCTCAAACACCCATTAGTAGGTGTTGATATTCCCCTTGCTTGATATACTTTTCTTTTTCTTCTTCCTGCTGAATTTCTTCAGAAAGTTAAGAACACCAAGCACCTATTTCCATGTTTCAATCATAGGAACTTTGATCTCCAATTTCTTGAAAATCTCCATAAAGCACATAAATTTCTTTTCTTTCCTACAATATTTCTTTTGATGAGGAAGGGGTTTTCCATATGATCTTTTCTTCTTTCCTCTTTTCCTCTTTTTCTCACTCTTCTCCTCCTTCAACTTTCTCTTTTTCTTTTTTCTTATTTTCTTTTTTATTTTCGCACATTTTTTCCTTTTTTCTTTTCTCTCAACCACTTCGTTTTCTTTCTCATCATCTTTATCTTCCTCACTCAACTTTTCTGTTTCTTCTTCCTCTACATCTCTCTCTTTCTTTTCCTCCTCTATCTCTAATTTTTTCTCATCAACAACCTTATCACTTTCAAAGATAATGGCTTGACACTCCTCCTTAAGGTTAACTTCAGTAATAACCCTAGAATCGTCCAGAGATGCAGTAACACACCCCAATTCTATCTCCTTCCTTTTACATATTGCGTCCTTACATTCTTAATAGGAGATGGTATTTTGCATCACTTGTTGGAATGTCTCTTCACTACTTTTGATAGAGGTGGTTGCTGCCAATGTTGTTCAATTTCCTCCTCTATTTCTTCACGTGAAAGAGGATATTGCTGCCTTTGACGTTCTACTTCTTCAAGTGAAGGAGGATATTGTTGCCTTTGACGTTCTATTTCTTCAAGTGAAGTAGAATATTGTTGCCTTTGACGTTCTACTTATTCAAGTGAAGGAGAATATTGTTTCCTTTGACGTTCTACTTCTTCAAGTGAAGGAGAATATTGTTGCCTATGATGTTGTCGCATCTCCTCCAAACTTTTGATATAAGATATATCCATACCCATGATCCGCCGAAGAAATTTGTCAAAATCTGTGTTCTCCTTGAGTGGAGTAATTTGTTGCTCGACAGCTTGCCCAAATTAGCTTTGATCCATGGTTGAGTGAGGTTCTCACCAGTAGTTGAAATTATCTTGGTAGAATTGAGTGCCCATATAGTCGAATTCTTGTCCAAACTGCATCCTGCAAACATTAGGCATAAAACCCTAGAAAACATTTATTAGAACAAAAATATAAACAAACATAAAAAATCAAGTCAAATTTAATCAAATTCACACTACTAGAAAAGTTAAACCAATGAGTCCCCGACAACGGCGCCAAAAACATGTTAAGGTTCTGGCAAGTGTACTAGATCGTATCAAGTAATAAAGAGACGGTAAGTCTGAATATCGATTCCCAAGGAACTCTTAGGCCTAATCGTTCATGTGAATTGATTTCATAAGACTTGAATAAAGAATGAATTTTGAGTTTGTAATGCAAAAACTAAAATAAACATGCAAATGCAAAAGTTTGATCAATTGACAGACAAAGATATGGACGAATGGTGTTGTTGGGGTTTACGGTTTCATCCTAATCCAGTCTCCTATATCTACTATTCTTATTAAATTCAACTTTGTTATCAATGTTCATGCAACTTTGTAAATTACCCTAAATCCGATTCCTCGGCGAATAGAGCCTACTCCCAATTACTAGTTTACTATTTCTAGTCTCCCTAGCAATTAGTCATGCATTTCAGTGTACAGAAGCTTAAAGCAATTGACCATCCTATTCCTATTCCTATGTAATATTGCATAATCAAGAGAATCTCTCTCATGTCTAGATTTCCCCGTATGTTCCCATATTGACAAAATCAATGATCATGACATTCAAAGAGTGAAACAATGCAAGCATAAAGTATAGAGAAGAAAACTCAAACTATTGATAACTAAAGTATATGAATAAAATAAGAACTTCGATATAAGAGAGTTTCAATAAGATTACATCGTTTCCTAACAACAAAGGGTTTAGTTCACCATTTTCATGGTGAAACTAGATGAATTGAATGGAAAATATGAAAGAGATAACCCTAGAATTGAAAGATTGGAGGTTTCGCATCCAAAATCCGCCTCCAAGGTGTGTGGAGAGTGTTTTGCCATCTTTCTCTACCAAAAGATAACCCTAAGGTTCATCTGGGGTCTATTTATAACAAAGAAAAATAACAGAATTTTGGCCCATGCCCATAAGTACAACGCTCAGCGTTGGTTTCACCACTCAGCGGTAGGTGCGTCACTCAAGTAGGACGCTCAGCGTTCAGGCTCAAGTGTCTGGCAGTGTTGTTTCTGAGAAGCCCAGCGCTCAGCGCTGGATCTGTCGCTCAGCGGTAGGCGCGGCTCCATCTTTTCCCCTCAGCGTTGGCGCTTAAGTGTCTAACAGTGTCTGTCTTCACAAAGCTGGCGCTCAGCAAACTGGCGCTGAGCAGTGGCTGCGATTCTTCCTTTGCACCTTTTTTCATCCTTTCTTGAGCCCAACTCCTTCCTACTTCACTCTTCATCATTCAATTCTCGTCTAACCTTGTCAAAACAAGGAAAACCAAGCATAATATCTCTAAAACCACCTTTGACTCACTTTTAACCTAACTAAATCAGTTTGCATGATTTCAATCTAATTTCTAAGTCATAAAGGATGTGTTTTATATCATAATTAAGTATGAAAATAACGTTTTTTCAACCGTTATCAATGGGTCCATGACTGGTCTTGAGACCCAAGTCATCATCATTGAAGATTATCTAAGATGAAGCCAAACTAAGTCACCTTCATTGAAGATTACCTCTTTTTTGCCTTTGTTGTTTTACTTGGCATATCTTTCATTTTGTTGTTTAATTTGTTTTCGAATCCTCTCATGAAATTCTTTAATAAACTTGGATTTAGGTATCCCTTCTTGATGAATAAATTCAGAAGAAATGGGTAGGGAAATTAAATCCAAAGGTGTAAGAGGATTGAAACCATACACAGCTTCAAAAGGAGATATTTTAGTAGTTCTATGAACTACTTTATTGTATGCAAATTCCACATGTGGAAGATACTCATCCCAAGATTTGTGGTTTCCTCTGAGGACGACTCTCAGTAAAGTGGATAGAGACCTATTTACTACTTCAGTTTGACCATCCATTTGAGGGTGGCAAGTAGTAGAAAAAGATAACTTAGTCCCTAATCTAGACCATAACGTCCTCCAAAAGTGACTAAGAAATTTGGTGTCTCTATCTGAAATAATAACATGAGGTAGTCCATGGAGTCTAACCACATCTCTAAAGAATAGCCTAGACACATTGCTTGCATCATCTATCTTGTGGCATGGTATAAAATGGGCCATTTTACTGAATCGATCTACCACCACAAAGATGGAATCAAATCCTTTGGAAGTTTTTGGAAGTCCTAAGACAAAATCCATGCTAATATCTTTCCAAGGATTTGACGCAATGGGTAAGGGAGTATAGAGACCATGAGGCATTGCTCTAGATTTTGATTCTAAACAAGTGATACACTTGTAGCAATGTCTTTGGACATCTCTCCGCATGTGGGGCCAAAAGAATTTGTCGTTCAGCATGCTTAGGGTTTTATCTACCCCAAAGTTCCCCATTAACCCTCTCTCATGCATTTCTTTGACAAGGAGTTTTCTATGTGAGCCTTGGGGTATACAAATTTTGCCTTCTTTGAAGAGGTACACATCTCTCACATAGAACCCTCCTTGTGGTTTGTGCAAACATTCTTCATACAAGGTGGCAAACTCACTATCTTGAGTATACAATTCAATTATGTTATCAAAACCAAGAATTTGAGCACCTAAAGTGGCTAACAAGATATTTCTTCTTGATAAAGCATCAGCCACAATGTTAGATTTTCCTTTCTTGTATTTGATAACATAAGAGAATTGCTCAATAAATTCAAGCCATTTAGCATGTCTCTTTTGCAACTTGTGTTGACTCTTCAAATATTTAAGTGATTCATGATCACTATGAATGATGAATTCTTTAGAAACAAGATAATGTTCCAAAGTTTGAAGAGCCCTCACAAGAGCATAGAGTTCCTTGTCATAGGTTGGGTAATTACAAGTGGCCCCATGAAGTTTTTCACTAAAATATGCAATGGGGTGACCTTCTTGTAATAGCACAACACCTATGCCAACTCCAGAAGCATCACATTCTAGCTCAAAAGCTTTTGAAAAATTGGGCAAAGCTAGAATAGGTGCTTGAGTGAGCTTCTCCTTGAGTAGCTCAAATGCTTTTTCTTGTTTTTCTCCCCAATGGAATGTAACATCTTTTTTCACCAACTCATTGAGAGGTGAAGATAGACTAAAGAAGTTAGGAACAAATCTTCTATAAAAACTTGTTAGACCATGAAAACTCCTGACTTCTCCTACATTCTTTGGGGGTGGCCAATCTTGGATGGCCTTTATTTTCTCAGGTTCAACATGGACCCCATTTTTATTGATTACAAATCCTAGAAAGATGACACTATCAACACAAAAAGTACATTTATCAAGATTTTCAAACAATTGATTGGTTCTAAGAATTGTTAAAACAACTCTCAAATGTTTTTCATGATTTTGCAAATCTTGACTATATACCAATATGTCATCAAAATAAACTACTACAAACTTCCCAATGCAATCCCTTAACACATGGTTCATAAGTCACATGAATTTACTTAGGGCATTAGTTAAGCCAAAATGCATCACTAACCATTAATACAATCCAAGCTTAGTCTTAAAAGCAGTTTTCCACTCATCACCCTCTTTGATTCTAATTTGGTGATATCAGCTTTTAAGATTTATTTTGGAGAAAATTTGAGCCCCATGAAATTCATCTAGCATATCATCAAGTCTAGGGATGAGATGTTTGTATTTTATTGTGATGTTGTTGATAGCCCTACAATCACAACACATGCGCCACTTGCCATCCTTTTTGGGCACCAACAACACACGCACAACACATGGACTTAAGATCTTTTGAACCTAGCCCTTATCTAACAAGTCTTGGACTTGTGACTCAATCACTTTTGTCTCTTGGGGGTTAGTCCTATAGGCAGGCCTATTAGGAAGAGTTTCCCCTGGGACAAAATCAATTTGATGCTCTATTCCCCTTAATGGTGGAAGTCCAATTGGAACTTCTTTGGGAAATAGATCACCAAATTCTTTCAAAAGTTTTTGAATTGGAAGAGAAAGTGTAGAAGTCTTGGACTCACTAGATGTGCATGTGAGTGTTCCTTGACATAAAAGGATGTATGAAGGTTGCTCAACTTGAAGAGTATTTTCTAAAGTCTTTTTGTTTAAAAAGACTTTTGGTTGAGTGACCTTGTGAGAGGGAACACTAGACTCACACACCTCTAAAACACGAGACTGTTCCTCAATGGCCTGCCTGGCTATTTGCCCCCATAACTCATTCAATGTTGGCTCAGAAGAAGTAGAAGATTTGGAAGGTGGTCGGGCAGATGCCTCTTGTTGTTCCTGTTTCCTCTGATTTTTCTGTTGTGGCTGCTTATTGTTGTATATGTCGGTAGCATAAGCTTGAGGCTCATCATGAGTAACAGGGTGGTCCAAAGAAGGACATGCATCCGTAGAGTGGTCACTGGAAGGACATATAGCACACAGTCGTGCAACAGATGCAGATGAAGGTGCTGGTCTCTGGTTGGATGCCAGCTGTGTCACCAAACTCTCAAGAGAATCAAGCTTGCTTACCAATTTCCTACCAACAACTGATAAAGAATGGGCAGGCTCATGAAGTTGTGGCTGCTGTGGTTCCTGAACAGGTGGAGAAGGCATACAAGGAGTCTGGAATGATGGTTCCTGATATTGATGTTCTGAAGTACCATACCATCCCAAGCTAGGGTCATTCCATCCAGGATCGTTACTGTGACCATACTGAGCAAGGAAGAATTTATCCAAGAACGTATGCTTAAGATCTTCCCAAGAAGTGATGGATCCTAGAGGAAGATAATACAACCAACCCCTTGCTGCTTCTTGTAATGAATGCGGAAATGCCCTTAAAAACATGACTTCATCCGGGACATCAGGAGGTTTCCTTGAAGAGCAAATGGTGTAGAAATCCTCCAAATGTCTATGTGGGCATTCACCTGCAAAACCATAAAACCTAGGCAGCAAATGTATCAGTCCAGTGTTGAAAACACAACGAATATCCTCCTCATCAAGTGGAACCGGCTCCCTAGGAGCACTCTCATGAGATGGAGGAGGAACCGTAATGTTCTCAACATAAACATCAGCTGAGTATACATCACAAGCAATATCAGAGTCAGATGCAGAAGGATAGTCATAGACACAGGCAAAATAAGCATTACTCACATAACCAAAATAGGTAGACATGTAGAAGAAGGGGGAAAAGAAGAATGCAATGAAAATACGTAACTAAAGCTACCTAAATGCAACACACAATGACGAACACACAAAACAGAACATCACACTCACAACACAAGACAAAACAACACACACTAACACAACAAAAGACCTAAAACCGAACCGTTGGTCCCCGGCAACGGCGCCAAAATTTGATAGGCTGTCGCAACCCACACAAATTTAATGTGCAATTTAGAAATGCAGTATAGCTAGGAAATGACTCCTAGGTCGTCTCTCAAGGACCAATTTTGCGGTTCAAGAATTAAGTCAGACACGAAGTGGCGGGGGTTTTGTGAAAACGTTGTGGTGAATGCGGAAAAATTAAATGAAAACACTGACGCAAACAGATAATTAAACACAGAATTAAAAAAATGGTTTCAAAGACAGAATAAAAATAGTCGGTCATTAACTCAATTACTATGCTTCCTATCACAGATTAACAAAATAAAACCAACTCAAACCTCTAATCCAACACAATTAATCAACTAAGCGCAGTCTAATTATGTTTTCATAAAAGCGGACTAAGAGAACGCAATGCTAACGTCAAATCTAATTTACACCATGCAGTTTCATCGACTAAGAGACGACTCAACACCTACTGGGCAACTAAGTGTATACCCAATTGCAAGTGCAAATACGGATTTGATATTAACCAAGTCAGAGTCACAATTACAAATACAGTCCAGAAATCTCAAAGAAGCAATGCAATAACGCTAATGACCAACACAGTTAATTTAAGCTATCATGACAATTAAAGTGACAAGACCAAACATATTAGACAACATTAAAACAAATTAAAATTCTAAATACCAACATAGTTAGAAACAACTATCTAACACAATTAAATAAAATTAAATGCAAAACTAAATTAAAGAAATCAAAACCAACTAATCCTTCAATGTAAACTAATTAAAAGCTAAAGAAATGAAAAGGTAATTCATCACAAAAAAAAACTCTAAAAAGAAAACGTGAACAATAGCATTAAAATGAAATGAGTAATCTGCTTCCAAGCTAACTACGCTCCAATACATATTGAAATCATGCGTTGAGAAAGAAAAAAAAGATAAGTAAACTTTTGTGAGCAAACCGTGTGGTGCTTCCCATTTCTGCCAGCAAAATTGAAATGCCTTTCTCTTAAAATAAAATCACCGAGGTCTCCTCCAAAAAGAAATCACGCTGGAATCAAATTAAATGCACCGTTTGCTGTGACCGTGAGCAATGTGCACCGTTTCAACAAGAAGAATGAATTGCTTTCCCTTAAAAAAAATAAAATCACCGTCCCCTTTTTTTGTCAAAGAAATTGCATCAGCACTTTTTGGAATAAAAAAAACAAAGATTCCATTCAAATGGAATACGTCTCCTCCTTCAATCAGTGCATCTCCATTTTCCAAGCAAAGATAAGAAAAACGAAAATACCACCTCTAATAAAGCAAATGAATCAGCTATGTGCTTTCTAAAAGAACAGAAAAATGCCAGCTTTGTTTCCATAAAAGAAAATCAACGTCTCCAGCAAAGAAAAAGAAAAGTGAATCCTCCCTGCACCGCTTCTTCTCCAATCCTTGAATCTCTCAAGGAAAGAAAGTAAAATGCATCCTAAAGCTCATTTCCATTTAATAAACAAAATTTAAAGCAAAGCCAAGTGAAGGTGGCTGGACACCTAAGGCCGTGACATGTACTGGAATTAAAAGAAACCAAAGAACACTCAAAGAAAAGTGTTAAATCCTCTAGCCGTAACCCTCCATGGTGTCTGTGTGTTTTCAATGTTCAAAGAAACTCCCCCCAGAGTGTGGCGGCTTGCTGGATGTAACCCTCGAAGCTGAATGTAAAAGCCCCTCCAAAGTGATGGCTGGTCATCTTTCTAAGAGGCCATGTGTCTCAAAATTTAGGGTGGGGTCCACCTAACCCTAGGGTTGCCAAGTGCCAAGTGTTTAATAAAATTGGGCCCAACAACATTTTTCTAAAATTGGCACAAGACGCAAAGAGTTTGTCTAAAAAGTTTTAACAATTAAATTACAATACAACTAAAATTTAAAATGTCTAAATTTGAGAGTCTTGAATTTATTTGGTGTCCTCTAAATGTCCCAAATTGTGTTTCCAAAATTTTCCCTGAAAATAATAATGCAAATAATTAGCTCAGAAAGTTCAAATTAATTAGAATTAGAATTTCCGGTCAAATTAAGCATAATTAGGAAAAACGGGAAAATACCGGACAATTAAGCACAATTCCCTGATTAAATTCGGTACAATAAGCTAAGTGAAATCAATAGAATATTGACTCATCACTTATCATTCATGCAAATTGAAATCGTAAGACTAGTAAAGAGAAATTAATTGGTTTGGAAGCAAGAAACAAAAAGTAAACATGCAAATGCGATAAGAGCCTATTAATAATTACTAGCTTGCTATCCCTAGCCTCCCCTAGTAATTAATAATGCATTATAACCGGAAGCAAAAACAATTGATCGTCCTACGCCCCCTATCCCTAGGTGGTATTGCTTAATCAAGGAATTTCCCCAGTTCATGACAGTATTGTACCTTCCCGTATCAATAAAGACAAACAACAATTATCGAATGAGTTAAACGATAAAAGCATTAAGCGCAGGTGAGAAACCCAATAATTGATAATCAAAGCATACGACAAGCATATAAATAAATAAGAGTTTCAATAAAAGAGAGTTTCAAAATATTACATTGTTCCCCAACAACAAAAGGGTTTAGTTCACCATTGTCATGGTGAAACTAGATGAAAAATGATGGTAGAATGGAAAAACAAACCCTAGATTGGATAAAAAGGAGCCTAAGCATCCAAGAGATCTTCTCCAAGGAGTGAAAACTAGGTCTGGCCGCCCCTTTCTGTCAAAAGAATACATCTAAACTCGCACTAGGGCTATTTATAGCTGAGGAGCGTCACAAAATTTAGGCCCAAGCCCAGCAGACAACCGCCCGGCGTCACACTTTTGGCGCCAGGCGGTTTCCCCTTAATCGCGCCACCGCCCGGCGGTAACCCGCAAAACCGCCCACAAAAACTGCACCAAAACACAACGAAAACTCATTTTAATCGGTTCAAATGAGAGATAATACATCAAATATTACTTTAATCGGAGTAAAAACAACTTTAAATGGGTAAAAGGAGATCAAACGCACCTGGAAATGCAGTGCAGCGGAGAGAAAAGGCGAAGACGAGGAAACTGTTGGTTCGCAAACTACTGGTTCGCACGTATTATTTAACAAGAAATTAAACGTCAGTTGGACACAAACCCGACGTCTATAATCGCATATACGTCGGTCGCCTCACTAATATGACGTCCATTCGATTTAAAAATTAATATTTGTGTTATATATAGACGTCGGCTTGATGGGATGAGATCACTAAAGCAACTAACGTCTAGAAATGTATATAGACGTCAATGTGGCAGGATCCGACGTCTATAACGCGGAAAAAAGTGACTATTCACCTACCTGGCAAACATATAGGCGTTAGTTAGAAGGTGCCCCGACGTCTATAGTCTGACAGGTAGGTGAATAGCCATTAATTTGCACCATATAGACGTCGGGGATATCTAATCTGACGTCTATATGTCTGACAGGTAGGTGAATAACATTAATTTCTGCCATATAAACGTCGGGGCCCACTCCGAACTGACGTCTATATGTCTGAAAGAAATGACTTTTCACCTAACTGTCAGACATATAAACGTCAGATTGGAAATCCCCGACGTCTAAAATACTATAGACATCGGGGAGCCATCTAACTGACGCCTATATGGCCAACTTTTTTACGGAAATGCCACCGGTCATCAATATACGTCGTGCTTACCCTTAACTGACGTCTAAGGGGTGACGTTAAACATCGTGTTTGCACTAGTGGACAAATAAAAGTTACAAGGATGATCAGAGTATTACCAAGGATCAAGGCTTGCAGGAAAATGATCTCAGCATGATGGCAAAGTCGAATGCAACTAGAACGAGTTCTGAACATCAAGAGAAGTAGTCCATGTGGTATTTGGACAGTGGATTCTCGAGGCACATGACAGGCGACCCGAATAATTTTACGAGCCTCTCTCCACGACAAGTGGTCATGTCACTTATGGTGACAATAATAAGGGTAAAATCATTGGAGTTGGTAAAATCCAAACACCCTCCTCATATGTTATTGAGAATGTATTGCTTATTGAAGGGCTGAAACATAATTTGCTTAGCATAAGTCAGCTATGTGATAAAGGCTTAAAAATAATCTTTGAACCTAATCATTGTCTTATGAGTAATGGATCTACAGATGAACTTTTGTTAATAGGGAAGAGGTACAATAACATTTACATGATTGATTTTAAGAAAACCTCTTTTAAATCTATTGTATGTCTGTTATCCAAAGACGACTATGTTTGGTTATGGCACAAAAGGTTTGCTCAAATATGTTGGGATGAATCGACAAGTGTACCGAGTCACACAAGTAATATAAAATGGTAAGACCAAGTATCGTATCCTAGAGGACTCTTGGCGCTGAACAGTTGTGTGAAAACAAGATTAATTAAGACTTAAAAATAAAAAAAGATCATTGGGATTGACAAAAATAATAAAATAAAATAAAATTAAGCAGTGGCAAAGAAGCACAGAGATGAATGAAGGTTGATTTATATGAGATGGATATGTTGTTGGGGGTTAGATTTCACAAGGGTCCCTCTCATGTATATAAGAATTCTTCTTTATGCATTAGTCCCAACGTCTCTCACTAAATTACCTACCCCGATCCCTCGGTGAATAAGCCTGTCCCTAATTACCAGTTTTTACAATTCCTAGCATTCCTAGTAAAAAGATGTGAAGAACAAGAGATTAAGACGACCAAGACTCATACCCTCATCCTTGAGAAATATAACCCTTAGGAGTAATTCAACAAGAACCTGGATTGAAAGGAACCTCCCGGCACTCATGCAATTCATAAATCATGCTATTGTATAAGCAAGCAAAGAAACAGATGAATTACTCTAACAATTAATGAAAAATCATATGGAATTAAGAATCAATTCAAATACATGAGAGTTTACAAGGTTACATCATTCCTCGACAACAAATAGAAATTAGTTCCCCATAGACACGGGGGAACTCTATGAACAATGGAAGAAAGAATGGGAGCAAAACCTAGTGTCAGAGACGTGCCAAAACAGGGTCCGGTCCAAAAGAATCGAAATGGAGCAGAAACAAGGCCCTAGAGGTGTCAGAGCCTCAGAGGTGTTTTGAACCATTATCACAACCCAAAACTTAGAACTTTGCTTGTCCTCAAGCAAACAGAATGTAACTCAGCTCTTCAGAACAATCACTACAATGACTCAACATTTTGCACAAACTTTTCTTTCTTGGACAAGAAATTACTTTTATCAACCAAGCAGAGATGCAATCAGAAATTCAAAGAACCACTCCTCACCAAGGAAAGTGTTTCTCTCAAGCACTCAAAAGTATATCACTCAAGCACTCAAAAGTGTTTCTCTCACTCAAAGGTGTATAGTGAGGTGTTTCACTCTACTATCACAATGTCACACAAATTAATTTTTCCTTTTATTTAATCACAATCAAACATACTCACAAGCAGTTAATCATCACAAGGGATTTTCATGGCTTTTAACTTGGCTGGGCTAAGAAGGAAATTGGTTTTTCTGAACAACAAAGTTCCTTGAGTTAAGAGAGACATTTGTGAATTTAACATTCAAGAACAAATTCTCTTTCTTTTTCCCAGCTTTCCCTCGCTGTGAGCTCTTTCTTTTATTTTCCTTTTCTTTTCTTTTCTTTTCTTTTCTTTTCTTTTGCCTTTACTTTTTCTTTTTATTGCTCACTTCCTAGAGAAGTGGGTTGTTACCTAGTAACCCCAAACTTGAACATTTATCAGTACCTCATCAAATGTTCTCAACTTAACTCAAGGTAAAGATTTTTTTCAAAAAGGTTTTTCAAATAAGCATAAGGTTCAAGGTTCAAAGGTTAGAGTAAATTGTTCTCTTTTTAGTGGGCAAAAATTATGTGAAGGCCAAAGAAATAAGGGATAACAAAAGATGGCCTTGATCATATGAAAACTGCAGGCAAGTAATTTAATCACAGAAAATTTGGGCAAAATCATTCATGCTTTCAAAGTAATAACAATTATTTAAAAAGAACTCTGAAGCCCAAAACTCTCACAGGTAAACTCTCAAGGTAAAGATTTTTTTCAAAAAGGTTTTTCAAATAAGCATAAGGTTCAAGGTTCAAAGGTTAGAGTAAATTGTTCTCTTTTTAGTGGGCAAAAATTATGTGAAGGCCAAAGGAATAAGGGATAACAAAAGATGGCCTTGATCATATGAAAACTGTAGGCAAGTAATTTAATCACAGAAAATTTGGGCAAAATCATTCATGCTTTCAAAGTAATAAAAATTATTTAAAAAGAACTCTGAAGCCCAAAACTCTCACAGGTAAACTCACAAGTTCTAAGATTCAGAAAAACATCTTGCTCAGTATCTCAATCAAACTTTACCTCAAGCACCTGTTTCACATATTGTGAGTCATCTCTTACATCATGCATCATCTCAACATCAATCAAATACTAGAATCTCATAAAGCAATATTCAAAACAAAACAAGCACGGTTGAATCAAAGCAGTTCAGTTCATTCAAGAAGAGCACAATAAAATAAAATAAAGCAGATAAAAAATTAAAAATTAAAAAGTAAAGTTCAGAGAACTAGGTTGCCTCCCAGCAAGCGCTTCCTTAACGTCACTAGCTTGACCCAGTCTTTCTCAGCTTCCATCAGTAGATGTTGATATTTGAATCCTCTTAGCATCCTTCAGTAGATGCTATCATGGCTGCAAAACAAAAATCATACCACATAACTAAAAATTAAAAATTAAAAACTGGGTTGCCTCCCAGTAAGCGCTTCTTTAACGTCACTAGCTTAACCCAATCAATAGCATCCCTCGGTGAACACTTGATCACTTGCAGCTGCCCTGTGTCTTCAGTGATTCCTTTTTCTGAGCAATTTCTTCTTATTGTTGAATTTCTTCAGGAATTTGATATAACCAGGGTCTTGCTGCAGTATTTACTCACAGGAAGTTTAATCTTCAATTTCTTGAAGATTCTCATGAATTGCTCAAATTCTTTTTCTGTCTTCTTCCTGTTGTGCTTTTTTGAGTGAGGCAGAGGTTTTTTATGCACCCTTTCTTTTTTTTCTCTCAACTTCCTCTTCTCCCTTTATTTCTTCACCCTTGTCTTTTTTCTCTTTTCTTCTCTCTCTCCCTTTTTACTTCTCCCTCTTCTTTTCCACTCAGGTTTTTCTTTTCTTTGCCCTCATCTTCCTCTTTTTCTACCTCTTTCTCTCTTACTCAAACTTTCTTCTTTTTCTCTCTCTATTTTTATCTCATCCTCTTTCTTTTTCTCATATTTTTCTCTCTTCTCATCTGACACCTTGCCACTCTCAATGACAACATCTCTGCATTCCTTACCAAGGTCATCTCTCAAGTAACTCTCAAGATTATTCAGTTCTTGAATTATGAATTTACATTATACCTTCATCCTTTCAGATGTTGCTTAAGTGCTTTCTTGAATTGAGAAAGATTCTTGCATGAACCACTGGAGGGTCTCCTCAAGCTTTGTAGCACTGTTAGCTTGTGGTGGTTTGGTGAATAGTCCACCAACTTGCTCATATTGATTTTGATTTATGCTTGAGTGAGGTTCCCACCAATAGTTGAAATTACCTTGGAAGAATTGCATCCTTGTTAGATCATACTGTGAGGCCTGTGAAATTTTCTCTAGAGAAGGATCTCTAGATAATCTATCTTCTTTAGGCCTCCTTTAGGTCTTGAGTCCTGCACAAAAATTCTAGAAAATATTGTTAGTATAAAAAGAGAAATAAAAAAAGAATAAATACCCAAATTAAAATTAAAAATTAAAGATAGGAGAAATAAAAATAAAAATAAAAATAAAGTCAAAGTTAATCAAATAGCTTAAACCATGAGTCCCCGGCAACGGCGCCAAAAACTTGTTGGGACGGATCAGCAAGTGTACCGAGTCGCACAAGTAATATAAAATGGTAAGACCAAGTATTATATCCCAGAGGACTCTCGACGCTGAACAGTTGTGTGAAAACAAGATTAATTAAGACTTAAAAATAAAAAGAGATCATTGGGTTTGGCAAAAATAATAAAATAAAATAAAATAAAATTGATCAGTGGCAAAGGAGCACAAAGATGAACGAAGATTGATTTATATGAGATGGATATGTTGTTGGGGGTTAGATTTCACCAAGTTCCCTCTCATGTATATAAGAATTCTTCTTCATGCATTAATGCCAACGTCTCTCACTAAATTACCTACCCCTATCCCTCGGCGAATAAGTTTGTCCCTAATTACTAGTTCATACAATTCCTAGCATTCCTGGTAAAAAGATGTGAAAAAAAAGAGATTAAGATGACCAAGACTCATACCCTCATCCTTGAGAAATATAACCCTTAGGAGTAATTCAACAAGAACCTGAATTAAAAGGAACCTCTCAGCACTCATGCAATTCATAAATCATGCTATTGTATAAGCAAGCAAAGAAACAGATGAATTACTCTAACAATTAATGAAAAAGCATATGGAATTAAGAATCAATTCAAATACATGACAGTTTACAAGGTTACATCATCCTCCAACAACAAATAGAAATTAGTTCCCCATAGACTTGGGGGAACTGTATGAACAATGGAAGAAAGAATGAGAATGGAAGCCTAAGAATTGAAAGTAGAGTGTATTGCTATGCTCTTCTCTGCCAGGGATGCAAAACCTAGAGCACAAAGCAGGGTTCGGTCCAAAAGAATCGAAACGGAGCAAAAACAGGGCTTGATCCATAAAAATTGTCGCTCAGGCGTCCAAGGAGGTCACCCGGTTGAGAAGAGCACCACATGTATGGCCCGGGCTACGAGTGTGGTCGCCCAAGCTTCGAGACCTCGTCGCCCAGGCAGCCAGGGTCGTCGCCCGGGCGACGGACGTCGATACAGCATGCTTGAGCCTCACTTCTGGTCGCCCGGGCTTCGTGTTTTCCCTCCTTCTGGTGCCTTTTTGAGCCCTTCTGAGCTCCATCTTCTTGGCTTTTCATCTATTCTTCCAGTATTACCTCAATCTCTGTCAAAACAAGGGGAATTAGTCATGAAACCATTGAAATCAACCTCAACTCTCTTATTCACACAATTTATTGAAAAAGTATGAGTCCAAGCAAGTTTCTAAGTGGAAAAGGTTGCTTTTAGTATCAAAATCATATCACAAATAACGGTGTTTTGAACTGTTATCAGTATGCACATGGCACAATTAAATAAACATGTTGTAAATAATCTTGTTATTGGCCTTCCAAACATACGATATACCTCTGACAGACTTTGTGACGGTTGTCAGAAAGGGAAGCAAACAAAGACATCATTTAAAAACAAAAGGGAGATGTCTACTTCGAGACCTCTTGAACTTTTGCAAATGGATTTGTTTGGTCCCTCAAGAGTCAGAAGTCTAGGAGGAAATCTGTATGGATTAGTAATTGTGGATGACTATTTTCATTTTACCTGGACTTTTTTCATTGCTTCCAAAAGTGAAACTTTAAGGGTTTTCAAGAAGTTTGCAGCTATGATATAGAATGAGAAAGAGCTCAAGATCAAGTCTATAAGAAGCGACCATGGCAAGGAGTTTGAAAATGAGCTCTTTGATAACTATTGTGCATAGATGGGAATTTCACACAAATTTTCTACCCCTAGAACTCCTCAGCAGAATGGAGTTATTGAAAGGAACAATAGGGCTTTGGAAGAACATGCCAGGACTATGTTGAATGAGAGAGACTTGCCAAAGTACTTCTGGGCAGATGTTGTCAGCACAACTTGTTATGTACTCAACAAAACCATTGTCAGATCCATGCTTAAGCTCACACCCTATGAGTTGTTCAAGGGAAGGAAGCCAAACATCACACACCTAATGATATTTGGTAGTAAGTGTTTTGTTCTTAACAATGGTAAAGATAATCTAGGAAAGTTTGATTCTAAAGCTGATGAAGCAATCTTTATTGGTTATTCTCTTAGTAGTAAAGCATATAGTGCGTATAATAAGAGGACTTTATGTGTTGAGGAGTCAGTACATGTAGCCTTTGATTAATTCATTAACAACTTGAAGATGAAACCCCAGAGGTGACTGTTGATCCTCCAAAAGCTGAAACTATTAAAGAATGAAAGACTCCCAGGAATGTTTCTACCAGCAACATTATTGGATATTACAAGAGGAGTTTCTACTAGATGTCAGCTTAATCAACTTTGTATGAATGCTTCATATGTTTCAAAGATTGAACCTAAGAATATTTAAGTTGTACTTGCTGATGAAAACTGGATGATGGTTATGCAAGAAGAGTTAAATCAGTTTAAGAGGAACAATGTGTGGGAATGATAACGGTTGAAAATACCGTTATTTGATACTTAATTAATTTTGATACTTAAAACACCCTTTTTGACTTAGAAACTAGCTTGAAATCTTGATTTTGTTTAAGTTGTGTGAATAAGAGAGTTGAAGGTGAACTTATTGTTAGGGCAAATCGGCAAGTGCACCGAGTCACACAAGTAATATAAAATGGTAAGACCAAGTATCGTATCCCAGAGAACTCTCGGCACTAAACAGTCGTGTGATAACAAGATTAATTAAGACTTAAATAAAAAAGAGATCATTGGGTTTGAATGCAAAAACATAAAATTACATATGAATGCAATTGATCAATAGCAAAGGAGCACAAAGATGAACAAATGTTGATTAATATGAGATGGGTATGTTGTTGGGGTTAGATTTCACCAAGTTCCCTCCCATGTATATAAGATTTCTACTTTATGCATTAATGCCAACGTCACTCACTAAATTGTAGGAAACACAATCGGTATCCGTGATAGAGTCGCGTAGCAGAATAAAAATGATTTAATCGGAAAGTGTGTTCGGTCACAAGTTAAATAAATACAGTTCGTTTTAAAAGCAAATTTTCTATCAGAAAATTTATCAAACAGTTGATGTGTATAAAACAATAAAGAGTGTAGGGAGTAGAAAAATCACACAGATAATTTTTATACTGGTTCGATTAAAAAGAATCTACGTCCAGTCGTTAATCACTATAAAAAGTGATTAACAGTTTCACTAAAAACAGTTTCACAATTTTACAATAAGTGAATGAAATAAAATGATAGAACCTTCCTTCGACAAACAAACCAGAAGGGTGCTTCCTTCAACAAATGAACTGGAAGCGAACACTCTGCACTTTCCTTCGACAAACTAACTGGAACAACGCGGAGAAAATCTTCCTTCGTCAAACGAACCGGAAGATGACCACTTTGCCAACTAAAAGAGAACCGCTCCGACTTTCGACAAACGAAACGCGAGCTTCTCCTATTCACGAGACCAAGCAAAGCACCTTACCAACTCGAAGAGAACCGCTCTGACTATCGACAAACGAAACGCGAGCTTCTCCTATTCACGAGACCATGAACAAGCTTTTGAGAACTTCCACAAATAAACTATATTCTGCAAAAACTCTAAGTTCAAAAGTTATTTTTTGAAGTTCTCAAAGCACCTATTTCTAGGCAACTAGTCTGAATATGAAAGGTCATGTTACAACGGCCAGTAATAATCGATTATTGTAAGTGATAATCGATTATTTAAGTTCGTTACAGGTTTTTCAAAATAACTTGGGCAGTTTTCAAAACAGACCTGTGATAATCGATTATTTGGAGTGATAATCGATTATTCCAGAGCAACATGGTTTTTCATAAAAGCTCAGGATAATCGGTTATTGCTCTTCATATTTACATATTTAAAGTCATTCCTAATACATTTATATTCTACAAAGTGCTTTTAAAATAATTTCTAATATCTTCTTCAAGTTATTTACCAATGTTCCTTATTGGTAACATAAATTACCTAAACTTGATCCCTCGGTGAATAAGCTTGTCCCAAATTAGCAGTTCATACAATTCCTAGCATTCCTGGTAATAAGATATGAAGATCAAGAGATTAAGACGATCAAGACTCATACCCCATCCCTGAGCAATATAACCCTTAGGAGTAATTCAACAAGAACCTGAGTTGTAAGGAACCTTCCGGAAGTCCTGCAATTCATAAATCATGCTAATGAATGAGTTAAACACAACAAGCATTGAAACAGATGAATTACTCTAACAATTAATGGAAAAACATATGGAATTAAGAATCAATTCAAATACATGAGAGTTTACAAGGTTACATCATCCCCCAACAACAAGTAGAAATTAGTTCCTCATAGACATGGGGGAGCTCTATGAACAATGGAAGAGAATGAGAATGAGAAAGCCTAATAATTTGGAAAAAAGTGTATTGCTATGCTCTTCTCTGTTAGAGATACAAAATCTAGAGCCCCAGGGTCCTTTAAATAGGGTCAGAAACGTGCAAAAACAAGGCCCGATCCAATAGAGTCGAAACAGAGCAGAAATAGGGCCTGATCCATGAAAAGACGATATTCAGGCACCCCATTTAAGGCGCCCGGGCGGTGAACGATGCTCATGTAAGGCCCGTGCCTTCAATCTGGGCGCCCAGGCTTCGAGGCCCCGCCGCCCAGGCGGCCAAGGAGGGCACCCGGGTGGCGGACGTCGATTTCCTCGCTTGAGCCTTCATTCAGGGCGCCCGGGATTCGTGTTGTCCCTTCTTCTAGTGCCTTTTTAGGCCCTTTTGAGCTCCATCTTCTTGGCTCTTCATCTCTTCTTCCAGTATTACTTCAATCTCTATCAAAACAAGAGGAATTAGTCATAAAATCATTGAAATCAACCTCAACTCTCTTATTCACACAATTTATTGAAAAAGTATGAGTCCAAGCAAGTTTCTAAGTCAAAAAGGGTGCTTTTAGTATCAAAATCACATAACAAATAACGATGTTTTAAACCGTTATCACTTATTGATTTTATGCTTAGATTTCCTTGTTTTAACAAGAATTGAGATGATTTGGAAGAAGAGTTGAAGTAGCAAGGAGTTGAAACTCAAAAGAACTGGAAAAACTTCAAAAAGAGGAATCGTGGATGCCGCTTGAGCACCCTTTTGGAGGCCCTCAGCGCCAAAGTCTCGCATTGGCGCCTGATTGCCATTTTTCTGAGGCCTCAGTGCAGTAGTCTCGCACTCACGCTTGAGCGCCCTTCCAGTTCCGCTGAGCGCCATTTTTGTATAGCAGTTGACGCCTGGGCGCCCTTTAAGGGGCGCTGAGCGTAGAGCTCTCGCATTCATGTCTGGGCACCCTAAATTGGGGCACTGAGCGCCGGCGAATGGGCTTGGGCTGTGTTTTCTGCAATTATTTTGAGCTATTTAATGATTTGGACGACCTAGATAAGGTATCTTTTGACAGAAGAGGCACAGAAACACACTTTTTCACCCCTCGGAGGCAGATTTGGATGCGGAAGCTCCTATCTTCAACTTTTAGGGTTTTATCTTTCATTCTTTTCCATTATTAATCTAGTTTCACCATGCCAATGGTGAACTAAAATTCAATTTGTATTGGGAAACGATGTAATCCTTTGAAACTCTCATGTATTGAATTGATTTATATTATATATGCTTCTTTCATTAATTTTTGGGGTTTTTACTTTATAGACTATTCTTGCTTTGTTTAACTCATTCATAGCATGATAATTGATTTCATTGATATGGACATATACGAGGAAATATAGATTTGGGGAATCTCTCCCAAAAGTAGTATTATCTAGACATAGGGATATGAGTTTTGGTTACCTTAAACTCCTGTGCTTCAGAATTAATAATTAGGGATGCTAGGAATTGTATGAACTCGTAATTAAGGATAAGCTTTCTTCGCCGAGACATTGGGTTTTAAGTATTTTAGAGAGTGACATTAACATTAATGAAGAAGAAGAATTCGTTTATACATGAGAGTGGATAGGGGAAATCGAAACCCCGAGCAACATAATCATCCCATATTTTACAAACCATTCACCTGTGCATTTTTCTTGTCAAATGATCACAATTTGCATTCATGTTTATTTTCTACATTATAAACCAAATGATTTTGTTTTCAAGTCTTAATTAATCAAGAAATCACATGGCTGTTTAGGTCGTGAGTCTCTAGGGAAAACGATACTTGGTCTTACCATTTATATTACTTGGTACGATTCGGTAAACTTGTCGGAGTCTTAATAGGGAACTTGTTCCAAGGGTGAAAACTCAGCAGGTTATTGGCACAAAGTGGGTGTTCTGAAATAAAATGGATGATTATGGTGAAATCATAAAAAATAAGGCTAGATAGGTTGCAAAGGGTTATAGTCAAGAAGAGGGAATCAGTTATGATGAGACTTACACTTTAGTGGTCAAGTTGGAAGCTATAAGAATACTACTAGCCATTACTTCAATGATGAGATTTAAACTCTATCAAATGGACGTAAAAAGTGCATTTCTAAATGGGTACATTAAGGAAGAAGTATTTGTTGAACATCCACTAGGTTTTCAAGATTATGAGTATCCAGACCTTGTGTTCAAACTGAAAAAAGCTCTGTATGGATTGAAACACGCGCTAAGATCATGGTATGAACGTCTGAGTGAATTCTTAATCAAGAAAGAATTCACAAGGGATAAAGTTGATTCAACACTTTTTATTAAAAACACTAGAAATGATAGACTGTTTGTACAAATTTATGTTGATATTATATTTGGTTCAACTAATCCTCTATTATGCAAAGAATTTTCTAAGACCATGTAGGATGAGTTTGAGATGTCCATGATGGGAGAACTCACCTATTTTTTGGGACTTCAAGTAAAACAAGATGACAATGGCATCTTTATTCATCAATCCAAATATTACACAGACCTGTTGAAAAAGTACAAAATGCTAGAATGCAAGGAAGCTTCCACACCAATGGTAATGAACTGTTATCTTGATCTAGATGAAAAAGGTAATCTTATAGACTAAAAGCTTTATAAAGGTATGATCTGATCTCTGTTACACTTAACTACTAGTAGGCCCGACGTCATGCATAGTGTTTGTCTTTGTGCTAGATTTCAATCACAACCAAAGGAATCACATCTAACTATTGTTAAAAGAATTTTAAAATATATTAAGGGAACCAAAAATCTGGGATTGTGGTACCCTAGTGTTTCAAATGTTTTCCTAGAAGGATATAGTGATTTAGACTTTGGTGGTTGTAAATTAGACAGAAAAAGCACTAGTGACACATGTCATCTATTAGGCTGCTCTCTAATTTCTTGGCATTCAAAGAAACAGGCTTGTGTGGCACTGTCCACCACAAAAGCCGAGTACATTGCAGCTGGAAGTTGTTGTGCTCATTCTCTTTGGATCAAGAGCCAACTAGAAGACTATGGTATATCTCTAGATCATATTCCTCTAAAGTGTGATAATACTAGTGCTATAAATTCAACTAAAAATCTTGTTCTTCATTCTAAAACAAAGCATATTGAAATATGGCATCACTTCATAAGAGATCACATCCTTAAGGGTGAGATTAAAATTAAATATGGGGATACCTTACATCAATGGGTTAACATTTTCACAAAACCTCTAAATAAGGAACAATTTTATACAATAAGGAATGAACTAGGAATTCTGGATCACAGTAGTGTCAAATAGCATTAATCGATTAGATCACATGTATGATTACAATTGAACACTTGAATGTTACATCATTATATTACATACTCATACTTAATCTGTTATAAATGGTTATATCACAATTACATTGCATAAGGACTAATGCTTTATCGAGATGAGATGAAAAGTATATGCAGGAGTGTTGATTAATGACTGAGATGAAATGGATATTTCACATTGCAATGCAGATCAAATCGATTAAGGGAAAGTCATAATAGATTAATCGATTAAGGGAAAGTCATAATAGATTGTGTTTCGTCAACTGGTTTGAAGTCTCTAAACTTTTGATTTCTTTTACTTTAAACCATGACTAATGAATTGATATGTGTTTATTTATCATAAACTTCATTGTGTATAATTCGTTGTGTATCTGGTATGAGTTTATGATTGTTAATAATAGGTTGTGTGTTACAAGCTGTATCTGAAATATTTTGATACTTGTGATATTTTTTTCTGATACATTGCTTAATGTGTATGGATGATACATACTCTAATATATCTCTATCATGCAATTTTGATACTGAAATGTAATATGCATACTGATAGGGGGAGTGTTGTATTATGTTCAATGCTTGTTCACATGTTAAAAGGGGAAGAAAATTAAAATCATGTGAATATTGCTGACACGGGAAGCATCATCATAATTTTTTTTTCTGATAACATGTTTGATGCATCTCTATGTAATTCAATATCTCTATTTCAATTACATTGTGTTATATATCTTTTTCTGTTAATGCCCAAAGGGGGAGAAATAATTGAACATTGATTGAGATAATTGAATGAGTATGACATATGTTTGTCTATATGTCTGATTAAATTATGTTGAAACAATTTTTGTTTATGTACTATACATCATGGTTGTTTTATTAATCATGGTTGTGCATCATCAAAAAAGGGAGAGATTGTTGATAAGGGGAGTTGTTAACACTTCAGCAAGTGTACCGAATCGTATCAAGTAATAATAAAACGGTAAGTCCGAGTATCATTTCTCAAAGGACTCTTAGGCCTAAACGTTCATGTGATTTCTTGATTATTTAAGACTTGAATAACGAAAATTAGGGTTTTATAATGCAAAAACGAAAATTAAATATGCATGCAAAGGTTTTGATCAATTGACCAAAAGAAAACGCAGGTGAATGAAGTATGAATTATGTTGTTGGGGTTATGATATCATCTTATTCACTCTCATATATCTAAGAACTTGACTTTTTCATTAATTTCAATGCCACTTTCTAATTTACCCTAATCCCCTATGTCTTGGTGAAAAGAGACTACTCCTAATTACTAGTTTACTATGTCTAGTCTCCCTAGCAATTAATCATGCATTACATAATTCGCACAGAAGCTTAAGGCAATCGGTCCTCCTATACCTATGTCTAGGTAATATTGCTACCAAGAGAATTCCCTCATGTCTAGACCTACCCACACGTGTCCATATAGATAGAATCAAAGATTATGCTATTGAATAATGTTTTAAACAAAGCATGCAAATATAATGGAGGAAAAACCCTAACAATTAATGAATAAAAGCATATGAATAAAGCATCAATTCAATATATGAGAGTATCAAAGGATTACATCAATTCCCCCAACAACCATGGAGGTTTAGTTCACCATAATCATGGTGAAACTAGATGAAAATAATGAAAGGAATGAAAAGATAAACCCTAGATTTGATAGATTGGAGCTCTCGCATCCAAAATCCGCCTCTAAGGGGTGAAGAGAGTGTTTTTTCATCCTTTCTACCAAAAGATACATTCTCTAGGGTGTTTGGGTCTTTAAGTAGGACATAAAAATAATAGAAAACAGATCCATGCCTAAAACAGATCATAAAAATCGTAGAAACTGGTCCAAAACTCGCTCTGGTTGACTTTTTCAGCATTCTGGTTGACTGTTGACTCTTCTGGTTGACTGGTTGACTTTTCTGCATTCTGGTTGACTTTTCTGCACTGCAACTCCTTGATACTTCAACCCTTCTTTCAAATCATTCAATAAACCTACAAAATCAAGGGAAAACCAAGCATAAAACCAAAAAAACCAACTTTAACTCTCTTTTTCTCTAATTCAAGCAAAATGCATGATTTCAAACTAATTCTAAGTCACATAGGGTGTGTTTAATGTCAAATTTAAGTATGAAAATAACGGTTTTTCAACCGTTATCAGGAGCACTGTAATAACTGAACCCAATCCCTGTATGTTGTTTTTGATGATGACAACACATTAATAGAAACAATACATGAATGTTGTCATGTCACAACAGAAAGGTGTTTCTGTGTTATGTTATTGATGAGTCAATATTTTCTTGACTTCACTTAGCTTATTGTACTACATTTAATTATGAAATTGTGCTTCAATGTCCATTATTTCCCCATTTTTGCTAATTGTGCGTAATTTGACCAGTAATTCTTATTTTAATTAATTTGAATTATCTGAGGCTAATTATCATCATTATTAATTGCAGGGGAATTTTTGGAAGTTTATTTTGGGGAAATTAAGATCTGCCACGTCAACAAATACTCTCCACATAGGCATTTTAGTTTAGAATTAAATTGTAAATTTGTTTTTAGAATTTTTTGACATATTTTAGTTTTAGGTCATTTTTGGGAAAAAGTCCATTTGTGGGCTGACCTAGGTTTTAGTGCAAAGGAGGGGGCAGACCCTAGGGACATTTTTCATTCTCTCATTTTCGTGTTCTTGGTTCTGGACAGCAAAGGGAGCTTTCTCCCATAGGTTTCAGTTTACATTTTTTAGCACTTTGAGTTGGAGTAATTTAATTTGGATTTCTGCACTTGTTTTGTCCATTGCTTTCGTTTTTCTCTTCCTTTTTGTTGTGGACTTTCAATTTTGATTCTTAATCTTGCATTGCAACTTCGTTTTCAAGATCTTTTTCGTTATTGTGCTTTGGGTTTTCGTTATTGTGCTTTGGCTTTTCGTTTTTGTGCTTTGGGTTTTCATTTTTGTGCTTAGGTCTTTGTTCTTGCTTTGGATTTTTGTGTTCTGCATAATTTAGGCTTCCATTCTGCTTCCAATTTTGTGTTGCAGCATTAACAATGGATTTCATTGCGTTTTGGTGTTTTAGTTCGTTCAAAATGATAGGTTAAATCTGTTTGGGTTGGTTATTAATGAATCTGCAATGTATCCATGAGATGTTGTGCAAGATTATGTTTGAACCAATTTTGCCTCGCACTGTATAATCTGTTTGTGCTTGCAATTGGGTGTGCGCTTAGTCACCTAACTTGTACTGAATCCTCGCTTAGTAGATGATACTCACAAATGCTTAATTTCTGGGAGAGCAAACTGATTAAACGTATGCATTATGAAAAAGGTGTTTAGTCTTCGCTCAGTAGACTAATCAATGTTGTATTAGAGTGATTTGAGCAGATAATTATTGGTAATCAAGGATTGGATTCATTGTAGTGGAGTCAATAACCAAACCTGTCTTTAAATCTATGTTTGAATTTGTACTTTACTTAGTTTATTTCAATCACCACTGTCCACACAGCCACCCCCCACCAAGTGCTCAACCTATTGTTTGAACCACAGTTTGGTCCTTGAGGGTCGACCTAGGGGTCATTCTCCTAGTTATACTGCATTTAATTGAACATTAAATTTGATTCATGTAGGCCTCGATCAGTTATGCATATATTGAATGTGTAAATGCTTACTATGTAATATGCACATATTGTTATAGTCACATTTGTTGGACATATTGTTGATTGATGTATACTATTGTGATTATGAAGAGATTATATTTGTGTATGCTCACTGTATGCTTTTGAGAAAAGAAAACCACATGCACAAAAGCATATCTGCATGACTTAATCGATTACAGTGTTGTGATAATCAATTAAGGTCATCAGACAACTTAGTTTTTGAACTGTGGCAAAACAACTAGTTTTGAATCGATTACATTAGTTGTTGAATCGATTAAAACTCGTGTGTTTGCATATATCTTTTTTTTCAGATCTACTGTGATGAGTTTTGAGAAGAAAAGTTTTCAAAATTTGCTTAAGTGATAAACTTAATCGATTACCCTTTTTGTGTATTCAGTTAAGTCTGTTATGTTTCGAAAACTGATTGAATGCTAGTTATAACTGCTATAACGGTCATTTTTTTTAAATGTGTTTGACTAACATTTAATGCTAATTGATTACATTAATTGAACATTCAATTAATGAGCTGAGTTAGTTGTAATACTGTTACAACAATTTTATGTAACTGATTACACTACTAACCTAATCGATTACTTTGCGACTGATATGACAATAACTATAAATTATTGCACTATTTGTATTTTCGTGAGTTTTGATCATTTTGACACTTTCATACTTGATTGTTTTGATATTAGAAAGTTTACAGATTACTCAGTTTGCTCCAAGAATCAATAACGTGAAGAATTTGAAGAATCTTGAGGAATTCTGGTGAAGCATATTATGGATTACATTGGTTGATCGCATTAGCACGACTGAAGGTGCAACTGGTTTTGATCAGAGGAAGATTTGAAATCTTTATCTTGTTGTTTCCCTAGACGTGGGGCGTGGTAACGGTTGAAAAACCGTTATTTTCATACTAACATTTGTCATTAAACACACCCTTTATGACTTAGAATTAGCTTGAAATCATGCATTTTGCTTAAGTTTGAGAATAAGAGAGTCAAAGTTGGTTTTCTTGGTTTTATGCTTGGTTTTCCCTTGATTTTGTGGGTTATTGGAATGATTTGAAAGAAAGTGATAACAGTCTCAAAACTGTTATTTTCATGCATAAATTTGATATTAAAACACACCCTTTGTAGCTTAAAATGAGCTTAGCATCAAGTAAAACTCTTAAGTTGTGTTACATGAGAGTCAAAAGTTGTTTTTAGAGATATTATGCTTATTTTTCATTGTTTTGCAGGGTTTTTGATGAAAATGGAAGATGGCAATGAAGTAGGAAGGTCATAGCCTCAAGAATGAAGGAGAAAAAGGAAGAAAAGAAGAGTCTGTAAACCCTTAGTTGTTGGGGAACAATGTAATCTTTTGAAACTCTCATATATTGAAATTCTTGTTTACTTTATATGCTTGCATATGCTTGATTTATCAATTGTTGGGTTCTTTACCTGTGCTTAATGCTTCTACAGTTTAACTCATTCGGTAGATGTTGTTTGTCTTCATTGATACGGGGACGTACGGTAATGTCATGAACTGGGAATTACTTCAACCCTTCTTTCAAATCATTCCAATAACCTACAAAATCAAGGGAAAACCAAGCATAAAACCAAGAAAACCAACTTTGACTCTCTTATTCTCCAACTTAAGCAAAATGCATGATTTCAAGCTAATTTTAAGTCATAAAGGGTGTGTTTAATGACAAATTTAAGTATGAAAATAACGGTTTTTCAACCGTTATCACAACCCCAAACTTAGAACTTTGCTTGTCCTCAACCGAAAAAGATGAAACTTAATCTTCCACAAATCATGACAATGGTTCAACTCTTTCCAAAAAAATTTCTTTCAAGACAATTAATCACTCAAATAAGCTCATCAATAGAGTTTAGTCAAGATGTGCACATGCTTTGATTCAAATTACTCATCATGGTGTTCCGACAATCACATAATCTTCCAACAGATGCTATTCTCATGAATGATCAATTAGCTAAGCATAGATATAATCATGAATTCATGGAATTCTTCCTCACCAAATAAAGTGTTTCACTCAAGCACTCAAAAGTATATAACTCAAGCACTCAAAAGTGTTTCACTCAAAGGTGTATAAAGGTCACTCCATCCCTCTACTATCCACATGTCACATAGAACAAAATTGCCTTTCATTTACCACAATCAACATTCTCACACACACATGTCATCACAAGGGTTTTTTCAAGGCTTATAATGTGGCTTGGGCTAACAAGAAAAATTGGTTTTTCTAGATCACAAAACCCTTGAGTTAAGAGAGTTATTTATACATTCATAATTCAAGCACAAACTCTCTTTAACCAATCAATCTCATTCCTAACTTTCCCCTTTTTTTCATTGAGCTTATCTATCTTTTTCATTCTATCTTTTTCATACTTTGCTCAACACCTTAGCTCACTTTCTCTTTCTTTTTCAACTTTCCCAACAACCCCAAACTTGAACCTTTATCAATACCATGTAATAGTTCTGAACTTAACTCAAGGTAAAGATTTTTTCACAAGGGTTTTCATCCTGTTTAAGGCTTAGGTTCAAAAAGGGTAGAACACACAGTGCTCTTTTTAATTGGGACGAAAATTTTGCATTGGCTAAGAAAGGGTTTAATAAAAAAATGGCCTTGATCATATGACACATGCATACAATTCAGTCAATCATATAAAATTGGGCAAAATTATTCATGCTTTTAAGTAGATAGTAATCGTACAATCAAAACCTCTAGAGTTCAAAACCTCACTCATAGGCTCAATCACTATTCCAGATATTCTAGATAAACATCCTGCTTAGCATCATAATCACAATCAAAACATCATCATGCATCTGTTCACATAGCTTGTGAACCACCACTTGTATATCAGCATATTGCACAATCTCAACATCACCAATATCAAGCATCATCAAGCAATTACCCATCGCACACAAATATCAAAATCAAACCACTACATCAAATATAATGTCCAACCAAGTACATCAATCCTACACTACTTAACAGAAGCAAATAAGTTCAAAATACAAATGATAGAAAAATCATGTTCTAGTGCAGATAACATCCATCTGTAGATGATATCTCATCTCCTCAGCCCATGTTGCCATCAGATTCCTCCTCCTCTCCTTTTTCTATAGCTTCAAAAATCATCATCCTCATCATCTTCCTCCATAGCTGGAGCTTCAGCTACTCCAACTCTGATTCCTTGCTCTTGTTCCCCATAGTCTTGATCCCTTTTCCTGATGAGGAGGCCATCCCTGCCCCAAGTACAATTCACAAAACCACAAGGAATCTCATTTAAACGTTAGTAGAACACAAAACTTCTTCCAAAGAATGTGGAGGAATCAACCCCAAATAGTTGTGCTCTCACAAAACCCAAAACTTGGATGAAAAAGTGATGCTAAAATGGTGGAGGAAGGGTTTTCTAAAATTAGGATGATAGGAGAAGTGAGAAAAGTGCTTAAAAGAGTGTTTGAAAGTGAAAGAGAGGTTATGGATCTAGGAGAGACTACTTGGACGAGCCCTAAGGGGTTTATAAATCATACAATGAGCCATAGAAACCAAGCCCAAGTTTAAAAAAAACAACATTACCCCTTAGCGACGCCACCACCCGGCGGTGTGCGTGATTTTTCTCTTCCCCTTTTTGCTTTGTTTTCAAACATCTTTGACCCTGTAATCTTCAAGTTCAACTTTCAAATTTTAATTCTCATGCAATTCCCACTCACTTTACTCACTTATGCAACAATTAAGCCCTATATGCAACTAGAACAAATCAATCAACTGGGTTGCCTCCCAAGTAGCGCTTGTTTAAAGTCACGAGCCTGACCCAAAATCTTTCTAGCACTCATCAGTAGGTGCAAACCTTACCATCACCCATAAGTAGGTGTACCTTCCTGGTATCCTTTAGTAGATACTCAATCTACTAACATCCCTCAATAGATGTTATCCTAGTGGCATTCATCAGTAAATGTTGTCAGTGACATCCATCAGTAGATGTCTAATAACATAGCATCCGTCAGTAGATACTTAATCCCTTAACCTCCCTCAGTAGATGTTGTCATCTTTGTTATCAGAAGCAACATAACCTACAAAAACTTACACACACAAAGAAAAACCACATGATTAATTAATTAAAAAGAAAAAGTTAGAAATTGGGTTGCCTCCCAGCAAACGCTCTTTTAACGTCATTAGCTTGACCCGATAAAGCTCAAATACCCATCAGTAGGTGTTGATATTCCCCTTGCTTGACATTATTTTCTTTTTCTTCTTTCTGCTGAATTTCTTCAGAAAGTTAATAAAATCAAGCACCTGTTTCCATGTTTCAATCATAGGAACTTTAATCTCCAATTTCTTGAAGATCTCCATAAAGCACATAAATTTCTTTTCCTTCCTATGATACTTATTTGGATGAGGAAGGGGTTTTTCATATGATCTTTTCTTTTTTCCTCTCATCCTCTTTTTCTCACTCCTCTTTCCTCTCAAGTTTCTCTTTTTATTTTCTCTTACTTTCTTCTTTATTTTCACACATATTCTCTTTTCTTCTTTTCTCTCAACCACTTCTTTTTCTTCCTCCTCATCTTTATCTTCCTCACTCCACCTTTTTATCTCCTCTATCTTTTTCTCATCAACAACCTTGTCACTTTTAGTGATAGTGACTTGACATTCCTCCCTAGGGTTAACTTCAGTATTAACCCTAGAATCCAATTTCTCAATTAAATGAAGAATCTGCATCTCCATCCTTTTTAATGCCACTTCCTTGTTTTTTTGATCGGAGATGAAATTTTGCATAAGTTGTTCAAACATCTCCTCCAACCTGTTGATATTCTCAATCAAAGCAGATACAAGTTGCCATAGTTGTTAATCGTCCTCCAACTTTTCTTTTGGTAACGAGGATTGTTCCTGCCATTGACGTTGTTGTAACTCCTCCATGTATTTGATACAAGATACCTCGTATCCATGACCCGTTGAAAAAGTTTGTTAGAATTTATGTCCTCCTTGGGTGGAGTGATTTGTTGCTTAGCAGCTCGCCCAAATTGGCTTTGATCCATGTTTGAGTGAGGTTCCCACCAGTGGTTGAAATCATCTTGGTAGAATTGAGTGCCCATATAGTTAAATTCTTGTCCAAACTGCATCCTGCAAACATTAGGCACAAAACACTAAAAAACATTTATTAGAACAAAAATAAAAACAAACATAAAAAATCAAGTCAAAGGTAATCAATAATCACACTACTAGAATAGTTAAACCATGAGTCCCCGACAACGGCGCCAAAAACTTGTTAACACTCTGGAAAGTGTACCAAATCGTATCAGGTAATAATAAAATGGTAAGTTCGAGTATCGTTTCCCAAAGGACTCTTAGGCCTAAACGTTCATGTGATTTCTTGATTATTTAAGACTTGAATAACGAAAATTAAGTTTTATAATGCAAAAACGAAAATTAAATATGCATGCAAAAGTTTTGATCAATTGACCAAAAGCTAACGCAGTTGAATGATGTATGAATGAATTATGTTGTTAGGATTTATCATTTCATCCTAATCCACTCTCATATATCTAAGAATTCTACTCCTTCATTAATGTTAATGCCACTTTCTAATTTACCCTAATCCCAATGTCTTGGTGAAAAGAACCTACTCCTAATTACTAGTTTACTATGTCTAGTCTCCCTAGCAATTATTCATGCATTACACTTGCACAAAAGCTTTAGGCAATTGATCCTTCTATTCCTATGTCTACGTAATATTGCTATCAAGAGAATTCCCTCATGTCTAGACCTAACTATACGTGTCCATATAGAAAGAATCAAAGATTATGCGTTTGAATAATGTCTTAAACAAAGCATGAAATATAACGGAGGAAAAACCCTAACAATTAATGAATGAAAGCATATGAATAAAGCAACAATTCAATATATGAGAGTTTCAAAGGATTACATCAATTCCCCAACAACAATGAAGCCTTAGATCACCATAATCATGGTGAAACTAGATAAAAATAATGGAATGAATGAAAAGAAAACCCTAGATTTGATAGATTGGAGCTCCCGCATCCAAAATCCGCCTGTGAGGGGTGAAAAAAGTGTTTATGCGCCTCTTTTTGTCAAAAGATACACCTTCTGGTTCGTCTTGGTCTATATATATCACAGAAAAATAGCAAAAGTTTGGCCCAGGCCCATTAGTACACCGCCAGACGGTGTTAACACCGCCCAGTGGTAGGCGCGACACTCAGAATAGCGCCCAGCAGTGTCGCCCAGGCGAAAAATAGTGAAAAACTGGAAAACTCCCGCCCAATGGCACCGCCCCGCGGTGGGTCACCGCCCGGCGCTCCCTGCGGCACAAAACTGCACTCTGGTTGACTTTCAACATTCTGGTTGACTGGTTGACTGGTTGACTTTTCTGCATTCTGGTTGACTTTTCTGCACTGCAACTCCTTGATACTTCAACATTTCTGTTAAAACCCTGGCAAGTGTATCAGATCGTATCAAGTAATAATAATTGGTAAACCCAATATCGTTCTTCCCAAAGGACTCTTAAGACTTGAGAAAAAAAAATATTTTTAATGGTTTCAAATGCAAAACAAAAATAAACATGCAAATGCAGGAATTCAATTGACGAAGAGAAACTATGAATGAATGAGGTTGTTGGGGGTTACAATTTCATCTTATTTGCCCTCATATATCTACTCTTCTTATTTACTTTGCTTATTTATCATATTGGCATGCAAACTTTCTTGGTTTACCCTTAACCCAATCCCTTGGTGAAAAGAGCCTATTACTAATTATCGGCTTGCTATCCCTAGCCTCCCCTAGTAACTAATAATGCATAATGAGCGGAAGCAAAATACAATTGATCGTCCTACCCCTATCCCTAGGCGGTATTAACATAATCAAGGAATTCTCCCCATTGCAGTGCAGAAAAGTCAACCAGAATGCAGAAAAGTCAACCAGTCAACAAGGAAAGTCAACCAGACAACCAGAAAAGTCAACCAATCAACTAGAATGCTGAAAAGTCAACCAAAGTGCAGTTTTGTGCCGCAGGGAGCGTCAGGCGGTGACCCACCACCGGGCGGTGCCGCTAGGCGGTGGTTTTCTAGTTTTTCACTGTTTTTCGCCTAGGCGACACTACTAGGCGCTATTCTGAGTGTCGCGCCTACCGTCGGGCGGTGTACTAATGGGCCAAAATTCTATTATTTTTCTGTGCTATATATAGACCCAGACGAACCAAAAGGGGTATCTTTTGACACAAAGAGGCGCAGAAACACTCTCTTCACCCCTTAGAGGCGGATTTTGGATGCGGGAGCTCCAATCTATCAAATCTAGGGTTTATCTTTTCATTCATTCCATTATTTTCATCTAGCTACACCATGATTATGGTGAACTAAAGCTCCATTGTTGTTGGGGAATTGATGTAATCCTTTGAAACTCTCATATATTGAATTTTCGCT
The DNA here is from genome assembly GCA_027742785.1 of Vigna reflexopilosa. Classification (NCBI taxonomy): domain Eukaryota; kingdom Viridiplantae; phylum Streptophyta; class Magnoliopsida; order Fabales; family Fabaceae; genus Vigna; species Vigna reflexopilosa. Next base: position 15,912,869 of record CM050928.1, on the reverse strand, counting down.
TTACCACTAGTAAAACATTGACTTTTACAACGCACATTATGCCACGGTTCACCAGAAACCGCAACATAATACTACGCGGTGGCAATTTTGAAAATAAAACGAACTTATAGGCCGCGATTACTCTGAGAACCGCGGCCTATTCCACTGCAACCTTCTGACATTCTCCAATAGTTAGCCCTGCAAATTTATTTCAGGGGCTGACAATGTGAAGAATTTCAGAAGATGCAACTTCTGGCCATGTCAGCGCCTATAATACATTGGGGGAATATCAGAAGGGAATAGGCCGCGGGTGCTCAAAGAACCGCGACCTATACCCTCTACAACCTGTGTGGAGGCAGTTGAACGTTATTCTGAAAATAATAGGACAATAAATTGCGGTTGGGGGGAAACCGCGGCAGAAAGGTTTCTGAAAATTTGAAAATTGCCATTACATTTTAGTTTTTATTTTTATTTAATGAGAATAGGTCGCGGTTTCCCTCTCAACCGCGGCCTATTCCACCATATGACAGCGGTTTTAATTTGAACCGCGGTAGTATGTTTAATTAGGTTAAAAAAAAGTTTGAACAGTTTTCGTCTTCCACGCAATCAGAAAACGAAAATCCCGATCAGTTTCCTCCGTTCTGCTGCGAGCTTTCCTCTGTCAGCCCTTTGACGCCAGTCATTCCTCCGTTCGTCATTATGCTGCGTCGCACCCCTGGTTCTCCGTCGGACCCCTGCTTCTCCGCCGGACTCCTGGTTCTCCGCCGCGCCCCTTCTTCTCCCTCGCGCCAAATTTCTTTTCGAAGAGAACCAAAAGCAGGTATGGAGCTAACCTGGTTTGATTTCAATATCTTCCTGATGTCTGATTGCTTGTGATGAAATGTTCTTGCAATTGATTTTTATTGGTTTTATGCGTTTCCTTTTGATTTCAATTGGCACGGGAGGAAAGGGTTTGTTTGAGGGGTAGAATTCCAATGCCAAACCCACCAATAGAAACATCCAAATTCTCAGTGGTAAATATTATATCAAGATGATCAAGCAAAACTTTTTTGTTTACTGTGAGTGTGTGAGTGAGGAACAAAATTGACCATTTAGTTAATAGGTATTGTATGTGAGGAGTAACAGAAAGAGAGTTGCTATTTTAAATTGTGGACTATTAAACTAAGATATCTTACTATGTTAGAAAGTGAGATAAACTTCCAGCAAATGGAAATGTTTGAAAACAAATATAAATGTTTGTTCATGTATAAGAAGATATGTATAATAGCAAAGATATAGGAGAAAATAAGTTAAAGCTTCATCTTTATAAAAATAAAGACATTCAAAGTGTAAGACTTATCATTATTTATTCTTCCCTTAAATTTCCATGTCAATGTCACATTAGTCAAATAGTTTCATATTAAAAGTAAAATTAAATATAATTTAAATATATATTCTCTCTTAATATTCAAGATATTTTATAGAAATAAAATTGTGAGTTCCCAATTTTCCAAAACAATATTTTAAATACAATAATTAACAAATACAATATTTTATCAACTCAACAAATTTAAGTAGAAAATGAAAATTGTTCTTATACTTGGACTCTTTTTTATTATCATTAATACATATATAATTAATTTGAACTTAATTTTTACCAATTATATTTTATTTTAATATATTTTTATCATTTTGATTTTTTTTACTTTAAATATTAACAAATATAATTTACACTTATCATATTTTATTTTAACTTACTTTTTTAATAATCTTCTAATTTTAACAATTAAAATATTATTTGTATCTATCAATCTATGATATAATTCACAAACTTTTATAAACTTCCATTTCGAATTTTTTATTTTTACTATTCTTTTCTTAATTTAAACAACTTCACTCTCCCTTCAATTTATATAAAATTTACTCAAATTCATTTAAATTTGTCTTTAGAAAAAAAATACCCTAATAAACTGTGATAATTCCCATATGTACTTATGTGTGATTGAATGTTTAAATTGATCATTTGAATGCTTATTAATTGTATGATTATATGACTGAATTGATTGTATGATTGAATTGATAATTTTATATAGAAAATTGTATTATTGTAATTTTGTAATATTTAGGAATGGATCGAAATTGGATTAATTTACCACGCATTAGTGTTGAGTACGAGAGAGGGGTAGAGGAATTTATACAATTTGCACAACGTAATGAGGGTACAAGTGATGATGAAATGACGTTTAGATGTCCTTGTGTGAACTGTTTGAATGGGAGAAATTTGAACGCAACCCAAATTAGAGAACATCTTATATGTGATGGTTTCCTAAGATGCTATACAACATGGATATGGCACGGCGAAGAAATGCACTTTCCAACTGACTCCGAAACTGAAAATGTTATTGATTCCACCATGGAAGAAGATCGACCGGATGAAGACAAATTAGAGGACATGATCCGCGATGTTGGCGCAGAAAATTTTTCCAAAGCTCATGTGTATGAGACGATGTCGACTGATGCGGAAACACCTTTGTATGTCGGTTCAACTAAGTTCACACGTTTGTCAGCAATGTTAAGGCTCATGAATTTGAAGGCGAGCAATGGATGGACTGATAAGAGTTTTACAGAATTGTTGACGTTGTTGAATGAAATGGTGCCAGATGGAAATACACTACCCACTCGTAATTATGATGCGAAGAAAATTCTTTGTCCAATGGGTATGGAGTATAAAAGGATACATGCTTGTCCCAATGACTGCATTTTATATAGGAAAGTGTTTGAATTTTTGACAAAGTGTCCAAAATGTGGGTTATCACGATACAAGTCAAGAAACAATAGTGAAGATAATGGTCAGATAGAAAAAAATGGATCTGCTTTGAAAGTAGTATGGTACCTTCCAATAGTGCCCAGACTTAAGCGTTTGTTTGCGAATCCCAAAGATGCTAAAAACCTTAGATGGCATGCATATGAGAGAAAAATTGACGGGCTGCTTCGTCATCCAGCTGATTCAAAGCAATGGAAAAATATTGATCAATAATTCCCCCAATTTGGTAAAGAGTGTAGAAATCTTAGGCTTGGTTTAGCCACTGATGGAATGAACCCATTTGGTAATCTGAGTACCAATCACAGTTGTTGGCCAGTTATATTGATAATTTACAACTTATCTCCTGCATTGTGCATGAAGAAGAAGTACATGATGTTGTCTATGATGGTATCTGGTCCAAAGCAGCCTAGAAATGACATAGATGTTTATCTAAGCCCACTAGTTGAAGACTTGAAGTTTTTGTGAGTTGATGGTGTTGAAATATTTTATGCATTCGCTTCTGAGACTTTTGTGATGCGTGCAATGTTATTTTGCACCATTAATGACTTTCCAGCTTATGGTAATTTGTCAGGATACAGTGTCAAGGGTCATAAAGCATGTCCTATCTGTGAAGAAAACACTGCAGCTCATCAATTGAAACACGGAAGAAAGACGGTGTATCTGCGTCATCGGAGATTTCTAAAACGTAATCATCCATATCGAAGGTTAAAAAAAGAATTCAATGGAGATCAAGCGAGGGACGAAGCACCAAATCCTCTTACTAGCCTTCAAATTCTTGAAAAAGTTAATAAAATACATCATGTATTTGGGAAAACATCCAAGAAGTCATCTGTAACGACCCCTTGGATGAAGAAATCAATATTCTTTGATCTACCATATTGGTCAAAGTTAGATGTTCGACATTGCATAGATGTGATGCATGTAGAGAAGAATGTGTGTGATAGCTTGATTGGTACACTACTCAACATTCAGGGAAAGACAAAAGATGGACTGAATGCTCGTTTGGATTTGGTTGACATGAATATCCGAGAAGAGTTGGCACCGAAGGAGATTGGTAAACGTACTTATTTGGCCCCTGCATGTTACACAATGTCTAGACAAGAGAAGATAAGTTTTTGCCTTTGTTTAAAGAGTATCAAAGTACCACAAGGATACTCTTCAAATATGAAGAGTTTAGTGTCGATGCAGGACTTAAAGCTTGTTGGCATGAAGTCTCACGATTGCCACGTCTTAATGCAACAATTGTTACCAGTGGCTATTCGTGGAATTTTGCCCAAAAATGTTAGGTAGACCATAAACAGGTTGTGTTCATTTTTCTCGTCTATATGTAGTAAAGCCATTGATCCGACAAAGTTAGATGAACTTCAAGCCGAGATTGTTATCATCTTGTGTCAACTAGAGATGTTTTTCCCTCCATCTTTTTTAGACATCATGGTACATTTACTTGTTCATTTGGTTAGAGAAATCAAGATGTGCGGACTGGTATACTTAAGATGGATGTATCCTATTGAGCGTTATATGAAGATTTTGAAAGGGTACGTTAAAAATCCATATCGTCTTGAAGGTTCAACGATTGAAAGGTATATTGCTGAAGAAAGTATCGAGTTTTGTTCAGATTACATGACATCAACGAATCCAATAGGAGTTCCTCGCACATCATGGTTGAATAAATTTTCTACAAGTAAAAGCATCTGAGGTGTGAATGTGGTGACAAAAGATCGCGAAGGATTGTTGTAAGCGCATCTTTATATATTGAACAACATAGATGAGGTGATCCCTTTTTTGGAAGCACACAAAGCCATTGTTAAGAATAAAAATCCAAGACAATCAGAGAAATGGTAGTTGATAGAGCATAACAAAACATTTATGTCTTTGTTCAAATCTGAAATTGACAAAGAGCCACATTCTTCTCAAACTTTATTGTGGCTTGCAAATGGTTTAAAGTTTGATGTCGTGTGTTGTACAGGTTATGAAGTCAATAATTGCACATTCTATACGAAGACTTTGGATGATAAAAGCACAATACAAAATAGTGGAGTCAGTTTAGAAGCTGAGTCACTTCAATTTTCCACATCAAAAGATCAATCTCCTGTACTTGGATCAATGAGATATTATCGTATAATAGAAGAGATGTGGGAGGTTGATTACACCAAATTTTTTGTTCCATTGTTCAAATGTAAGTGGTTTGACAATAAGAGTGGTGTGAAAATAGATGAATCGGGTATGACACTGGTTGATTTTCGAAAGGTGGGTTACCGAGACGAACCGTTTATCATGGTACATCAAGCATCTCAGGTTTTTTATGTCAAAGATCCTGCGTCTGACCATTGGTATGTCGCTCTTCAAGGCAAAAAACAAATTGAGGTTAACGAAGACAATCTGATTAATATTCATATTACTGACAACCATTCATTTGGATGATCAATCTCTAGTTCACGACGATATACATGCAATTCGGTCAGATCATGATGAAGGAATATACATATGATGAATCCATATCTTTATGTATGAATTTTGAATTTCTGTATAAGTATTTTATTAATATCACTATTACATGTTTTGTTAAATTATATGATATTACATAAGTCTTTTATTAATATTTCATGTTGCTATTTATTTTGACAGATATATGGCTGGTCATCCACATTCTTCAGGGGATGAGGCTCCCCCTACCAGATCCACTAGAGGACCCACCAGGATGAAACAACTTTTGATCAGAAAGAATTGTGGTGAAAGAACTCCAGTGAATGTGAACGTGATCACGGGTGTGGCAACTGGCCCCAATGCTGATGACTTTCGATCATACCTTGGAGTAGTGGCACGTGACAGGATTAGTATTCTGAGGTTGATCGGAACATTATATGGAACGATATATTGGTAAGTTAGTTAACATCATTTGAATTACAGTTTGTTTATATTGATAATTTTGTAGTGATACAACTTTATTATGTTTATTTCAGCTGACATTTGACATTCCAAATGTCGCAACACTTAGAAATAAGTGTTTGTCAACTGTTGCTGAAAACTTTAGAAACTTTAAAAGTAAGTTGACATCAAGATATATCTTTGGAAAGCATAAAAATAAGTCTCCATGTAGTACATATAAGTCCATTGATGAGGAGACTTGGCGACTCTTTGTAGAGAGTCGAAAAACAGAGGAATGGCAGGTTAGTATAGTTGATATTGTTCAATTCCTCATTAACAAATATATATCATATGAACTAATTAATTAAACATATGTGACAGGCAATTAGAAGCAAAGCACAAGGAACAAGTTCTCATAACAAAAACCCTCACCTATTATCGCGTGTTGGGTATAGGAAGCTTGAGGAGAAAATCCTCAAGCAAAAGGCAGATGCTAGACCACCATCTCAGGGTGGTAGCCCCCCTCAGCCTCCTTCTCCACCTTCTAGACATGAAAAATGGAAGTTGGCTCGTATGAGACCATCGGGCACCTACTCTTCTGACACTGCACGGGAAATTTCTAAAAGAATTGTAAGTTATCACTATTCCTAAAATAATAATAATTTTATTATACATACTACATTGAACTTTTTAAAGAATAATGGTGTTTTGTAATGTTACAGGACTCCTTGGTTGAGCAGAGCTCCCAAGGTCAATTCACTCCAGAGGGTCGCCAGGATATTCTTACCGTTACGATTGGACGACCTGAGCACCCTAGACGTGTACGTGCTGGTGGTCCTGGAGTAGGAATTCGAGATTATTTTGGGAGCTCTTCTCGTCAGCCTTCATATGCATACAGCGAAGAACAAAGAGAAAGGCTGACACAAGAGATCACAAAAAAGGTTCGAGCCGACCTTACAGACGAGATCACAAAAAAGGTTAGATCATAGCTCAAGGCTGAATTGTTTAGTGAGTTCAGCTCCATGTTCCAGCAGCAGTTTGAGACCTATGGCATGCGCCCGGTGCCATCTCCTGTACAGGAATAGGAACATGTTGTGCCTCCCACAGGTAAACTTCATAAACATTTATGTGCAATTATTTCTATCTTTTGTATAATCTAACATTTACTCTGACAGGGAGAATCGGGAAAGGAAGTTGTTCCGCACCAGCCGTCCCAGGAGATGACATGGACGATGCTAGTCCATGTCTGCTATACATTTTAAACGATACCGAGACGGTCCTGGTAGCTCGTGGAACAGTGTTCACGGTAGCGACTGTTGTTCATGGTATGAAGCTATTAGAGGATGAGGTGAAGGTCTTAGTGGACCAAATGATAGTACCAGATGCCGAAGTTCCTCTGCCGAAGTTATTATGAATTTCAGGCGCCATTGGCAGCTTCTTGTTATTTCTATGCACGAGAGCTATGCTTTATGGTTCTGCTCATTGCACAGGCCTCCTCCCACGAATCTCAGACAATTAGTTGATTGGTAAGAAATTCATATTGGTTGGACTTTCTTTTTAATATAAATTAATGCTAAAACTCTTTTTTTTTATATATATAGTTCTATTCCAGCAAGTCTGATGATGGTTGGGAGATCAATAGTTAACAGAGGAAAGATTGCATGGATTTCTCTCAAGGTTTGACATATGCTAAAGCCATACTTTCTTATAGTTGTTTTGTTTTAATGTTTTTCACTAACTATTTACAACTGTGATGATATATTGCAGTGTAACAGACAGAATGGGTCATATGAGTGTGGATACTATGTAATGTATTGGATGACCCATATTATTCGTTCTCATATCACAAGAAGTTGGGAAACGGTAATATTTAAATCTAACCAATTTTAATTTTTTCCATAATTTGGAATTCATATACACTAATTAATATCAATTGTCTTGTGCAGAGATTCAAGACTACTACACCAGTTCCTGAGAAGCCACTATCATTCATGAGGAAAGTTGCTCCAAAGTATATAGTTAGATTACATAATAGTTCTTAGTTACTAGATTTAAACATTGCATTTCATTAGATTGTATTTTAATAGACTTTGTACTTTATTTGATGTTAAAATACATTTCAACATGTGTTTGACCTATTGAAAATAAATTTGAACGTGTATTTGATATGCAGGTCTGTTTTTTAGGTAGTGGATATCACAAAAACAGACCTGCTATTTTTAAAAACTGCAAGAGAATATGCTGCGGTTGTTACCACAACCGCGGTAGAAAGTGGATCGTTTTTTTTTTTTTTTTTTAAAAATGACTTTTGGCCGCGGTTAAGGCATGAACCGCGGTCTATTCCTGGGTCTTTTACCGCAGTTCGAACCGCGGCCTATAGGGGAACAATTTTTTTTTAAAAAGGAGGGGTTTTGGCTGCGGTTCCTACTACAACCGCTGTCTATTCTTAGAACTTTTTACCGCGGCTACAATTGCGGCCTATAGTCACTGACTTTTTACCGTGGCTATATATGTCGCGGTTCTGAAACCGCGACATATAGGGAAAATCAACCGCGGTCGTTTCCCTTCGCTGCAGTAGTGTATTCATATGCTTTCATTCATTAATTGTTAGGGTTTTTCCTCCGTTATATTTCATGCTTTGTTTAAGACATTATTCAAACGCATAATCTTTGACTCTTTCTATATGGACACGTATAGTTAGGTCTAGACATGAGGGAATTCTCTTGATAGCAATATTACTTAGACATAGGAATAGGAGGATCAATTGCCTAAAGCTTCTGTGCAAATGTAATGCATGAATAATTGCTAGGGAGACTAGACATAGTAAACTAGTAATTAGGAGTAGGCTCTTTTCATCAAGACATTGGGATTAGGGTAAATTAGAAAATGGCTTTAGCAATAATGAAGGAGTAGAATTCTTAGATATATGAGAGTGGATTAGGATGAAATCATAAATCCCAACAACATAATTCATTCATACATCATTCACCTGCGTTATCTTTTGGTCAATTGATCAAAACTTTTGCATGCATATTTAATTTTCGTTTTTGTATTATAAAACCTTAATTTTCGTTATTCAAGTCTTAAATAATCAAGAAATCACATGAACGTTTAGGCCTAAGAGTCCTTTGGGAAACGATACTCGAACTTACCGTTTTATTATTACTTGATACGATCTGGTACACTTGCCAGAGTGTTAACAGAGCATCAGGAAGAAGAGTGATGTGCTCTTGACTTTGAGAGGGGATTCTCAAAGAGTTTCTGCAACAAGGACAAGGAGTTCTGTGTTGGCAGGTGTATTCTGATTCTATATTTATTTTTCTCTGCTTATCTCTTTATATTTTGATTGCATACTTACATTGCTTACTGCGCAAGAAAGATTCAAGAACTTTCTAATTTCTCAAAAAGATTTTAAAAGTGCATATTTTTATTAAACATCAATTCATCCCCCTTGATGTGAAGAAAGAAGTCCCTTTATTTTTAACACCACCAATGTGTGTCTACAAAAAAAAAAAAAAAAAAAAAAAAAAAAAAAAAAAAAAAAGGTAAGAGCAAAAGGCTTATATAACATGTTTTGAACTTTGGATTCTTAATGGTATATAACATGGATAATTGGTTTTGAACTTTGGATTCTGAATTGCAATATGTAGTGTACAAGTTTGGATAAATGGGTTGACAGATTTAGCAAACCAACAGTTGAATAATATTTCAACATAATTTAAACTCTTGAGTAAAAATGGGGAAATGAAAAAACAGAAGTTCTTCCTTTCCTTGCATATTACAAGCTATAATCTGCACTTGTTTCAGTACTTTTGAATGTGTGCTTCATATAGCTCATAATATCTGTTTCCAAATAATCTGTTCCTTGATTTTGAAGTTTGGTTGTACATGAAAAGTATGCAGTAACATCACTTGACTACTTCTGAGTAGATAGAACACTCATTCTCATCTCCATGACTCTCTTGTGTGAATTTGAATGCAAATAGCTAACAAAAGTAGGGCTCTTGGCTGGCCTATACTCTGGCAACAACCTTCCAGACATGTACCTCACACCACATGCATTGCATAGTGTCTTTGGACCCAATGGTCCTGCCCTCCACTGTGGGGTCCTCTGAGCCAGACAATGTGTGCACCTTCTTGGAATTGGGTGCTGCCCATTATTATTATTACTACTATTGTTCACTTCACCCTCATCACCATACTCCCCCAGTTTCTCCTTCCTAACCACAATCTCCACTTTCACTTCTTGCTCATCCTTCTTCTTTGGGACAATGAGTTCACTATCAGCCAACCAATAGGCTTGTTTCAAGAGAGGAGGGTCAGAACTCAACACTTGAGTGCTGAAATTATGTGACCAAGTGCTTAGAGTGTGTTTTGTCCTTGGTGTTGATAGCCTCTTCCTCTTGCTCCTGGCTTTCCCTGGCACAGAAAAATTCTGCAGAGGGCAGTAACTTTGTTGGGGTCTTTGCATTGTGCTTGAAGGCTTGGTGCTAGGACTTGTGGTTTCAACACCAGGGGGTGCCAAGAGGCAACTTGGCTTACTGGAAAAACAGTCTTCCACAAACACAGACAACCATTCCATGCCAAAATCCTCTTCCTGCTCACATTTTAGGTTCCAGAAAACAGATCAGTTTAGTTGGTACAATCACATAACACAGCATCAAACACATACATACACACCAACAAATATTGAAACTTGATTAGTTTGTTTCTTCAGTCCATGGAAAAGTCATCAATTTTAGTCTCTATATATGCATAAAAGTGAAGTTGTGGTTCTAGAAGAAGAGTTCTGTCACCCTGTTAGCGCAAAATTGCCACAACAACTTTCTCTGATAAACCACCCCCAAACCAGTTTTCTCATAAGACTCAAAGGTAAAAGGAAACAACCAAGTGAACAGATTAACCTTAAAACACTGTATTCACACAAAAGAATTTCTCCCTCAGCACTGAAATCAAAAGGGGAGTGGTCTACAAGGAAAACCCATGTGTTAAAACTAGGAAAACGGAAGCGAGGCAAGAAAACTTTATCACAAGTGCCAAAAGCAGCAAAATAGAAAGGTGGAATGAATAGGCCAAAATACACTAACCATGTTCTGATGTGAGAAAAGGTCATCAAGGGTGGGAAGCTCTTGCTGACACTCACTAGAAACTGATACATTTCTGCAAACATCCATGTCCATGAGCAAGAGGGTGAAGCTGAGAAGATTAGCAAGAAGAAGAAGAAAAAGGAGAGAAACAAAGTGAAGTGTTTGAATACGGTGTTACATGTCAGACTACTCAACACTCTCTCTTTATGGTCCTCAGAGTTTTTGTCGGCAGATAAAGGCTAAAGAAAGAAAACAGATCAAATTTTGAAAGTTCAATCTGCGAGAAAGTTAACATCCCTGTCTCATGCACACACTCACCAATCAACATCTCCCGTTTTTCATTAGCATGACATCAATTATCTTTAGGCACCCTTTATTACCTTATGTTATTCCACCGTGTCTTCTTCCCTTTGTCATCGAAATAATGACAGAGTAAAGTAATTGTTTAAAATGGTTGTGAAATAATTTACAACACCTTTGTCCAAAACTTTCTCTTTATTTTTGGTTAAAAGTAAAGGGGTAGAATCGATTGGCAGAACTCTTGCCTGCGTGGTTGTCTTTCTGTGGATGCAGCCTCTGTTCACTCACAAGTATCCAGAGACACATTTCTTCACTTGCATGTGTTGAACCATCTACAAACATATAATTATTAGTGATAAATATATATTATAAACAATATAACTTGGTTTCGTTCCTTCCTTATTAGTTTAGATTTTCTTTTACTAGGGGTATGTAGGAAGTATCTTTTGTATCTTCTTAACATACATTTGGTTTAATTTTTCATATTTTTATTCATGTTTTTCATTAATGGTATGATTCCATCCTAGATAGATTCTAAAAAACCAACTTAAAAATGTCGAATCTAATATAAATTTATTAAAGGAAAAACTAAAGTTTAATTGAAAATTTTCTCACTTAAGTACTATCATTATATTATTTTTGTGAATTTGTTATCCATGCTTTTAGCGTATCTTAGCATCATACTTTAATTTTTGTACATTTTTTCAATTTATTAGACGAGTAACGATTTATTGGCGCGTAAGATGTATACATAAAAACTTAAAATAGTGAATTACCAAGTTATGATAATTGATTGATAAAATATGTAAATAAACTTATAAATATATTTTATTTTTATTTTTTTTCAAATATTTTTTTACCTCTAAAATATTTGAAATAATTATCATAGTTTTTTTTTACTCACATATTACATTCATTAACTATTTATTTTATAAGGTTGTCATTTGAATAATACTCCTTAGTAAAAAAAAATTATAAATTTCCAAAATAAATAGTATTTCTTTATCTTAAAAAGATATAAAGAAAAAACAATATGATTTCGTATTTTGAAATAATAAAAACAAAAATACATATGAACTAAAATCCGTTGAATATATACTTATTAAAAGTAGTTAATTATATTGACTTTTTAAAGATAAAAAGAAAAATGTTTATGAATGAAATTAATAAAATCATTTCTACGAATTAAACAATATATTGAATAGTTATAATAATTATAAATGGTAATATAATACGATTTATGATTAATGAGTTGTAATACACTCTTTTAAATGACTTTTTTTATTAATTAAAATTTATTAAAAATCATAAAATATGAGTATACTCAATAATAGAAAAATAGATTAATATAATTTCATGATTTTCAATAAATTAAAAATACTAAAAGGATTTTCAACTGAATAAGGAAACATTTCTTTCCAGTCAACCCTTGTCTCTGCCATAATTTTGCTCAAACCATTTTTTTTTATCAAGTAAAACAAGTTATGCTGAAGTTAAAAAAATGTTTAGGTTTCTTTATTATTTTTTTTCTTGTCTCTTTAATGGAATTGTACGTGGATATTTATTATAAATGTAAATTAAATGTTTGTTTAATTGAGATTGTTAATAAAATATATTGTATGAATTTGTGATCAACATATTTAAAATTAAATATGAACTAATGTTTTATTTGGATATTAAGTATTGACACTTGTAACGTAATTCTTTTACTTTGATAGATTAAGTCACATATATTAATATATAATATATGGGATAGTGAGAAGTTTATAGAAGAATTCTTAGACACCATAACATGATGATGATGTGTAGACTTAGATTGTAATAAGTTTATTATGATTCCCTAATTTTTAGATTCCCTTGTAAATAGATGTACTGATTTGAATCATATTAATTTTTAGTAAGACATATTTTATATAAATCTTTCGAAAAAAACATCAATATAATACTCTACTTGCTTAATATAATTAATGTATAAATTCATGTGTAGTTTTTATGATTGTTGTATAATATTTTAAATAAAATTGGATTGTTGAAACTTTTTCATTAAAATGTATTATTCTCTCTGTATAAATATATTTTTTTCCTTAGTTAAAATAATTATTTCAATACCATACCCTTGCGTTTATTGATTATTTTATGAACTTTAACTATTGTAATATATATATATATATATATATATATATATATATAGCTTAAACCTTCCATTGATCCTCATATTTGTGTGCAAATCTCAGTTTGGTCCTCAAGTTTTGAACTGTCTCAATTGGGTCATAATTTTTGTAAAAATGCACACATTTTACCCTAACCGTTAAGTTGTCTCAAACGGCGTTAATTGATGCTGAGATGAATTTTTTATTTTATGCTTAATCCCTCCTTTGGTCCTTATGTTTGTGTGAAAATCTCAATTCGGTCATCAAGTTTTGAACTGTCTCAATTGGGTCATAATTTTTGAACTGTCAACAACGGCGGCATTTTTTAGTTTGAGAGGGAGAAAAGGTGTGAGTCGGGGGGTTTGAGGGTAGAGGAATGAGTGAACTGTGATCAGTGGTTGGAAGGAAAAAGAAAGACCATAGCCACGTGAATTTAATAATTTTAAAACATAAAAAAAAAAATTACAGCTCAGTTCAAAGTTAACGCAGTCTCAATACACTTAACGGTTAGGGTAAAATGTGTGCATTTTTACAAAAATTATGACCCAATTGAGACAATTTAAAACTTGAGGACCAAACTGAGATTTGCACACAAATATGAGGACCAATGGAGGGTTTAAGCCTATATATATATATATATATATATATATATATATATATATATATATATATATATATAAATATTTTGATGGATTATTAAATGGAATTATTGTTTGAAAAGTACTTATATAATATTAATGACAATTTTGCACAGAGTAAAAGAAGTTATTTAAAAGGTTACTATAATTGTTTTTATCAGATTTGGGTGAGCTTTGAGGTAGACTGACCTTATTATTAATGTGTGACCGAGTTTGAATCACCACACGATAGATAATTTAATTGCAATATACAATTTATTTCTTGCATGTCAAAGTATGTGTTTTGAAAAAGTCAAAGGGAAAAATTATTTAAAATTAATATTTTGATACAAGTAATTTAGTAATGCTAAATTTGCAATTCTTAGGTTATTTGTATAATATAGTAAAATTTATTTATTGTTTATAGTTTTGCATAATTTATCCAAAGGATGAGAATTCACAAGGCGAAATCTCAACTTGAAAGCATTGCGATAATTTGTTATTTAAATTTAAGTGAACTTGTTTAATTTTAAGATGTTATATTCTATTTGAAATATGGTATTTATGTATAATTAAAAATGTTTATGTATAGGACTAAGTTGAAATGATATTTGATGAATAAAAAGTGAAGCTAATGAATAGCACATAAATTTCTTATTGTGTGAAGTCATATATGAATTTTGAAATGTTATTTACCCAAACATATAAACATATGAGATATATCATAAAGAGAGTTTTGCCTCCACAAATAAAAATAATAAAATTATTAACTGTGTCCTATATTTTGAAAATTCACTTATATTAAAAATTATACGTAACGCAAAAATAATATTTACTTTTTCCTTTTTCTTATGTAGTTGAAAAATAATTGTATTTGTTATATATCAAATATATTTTGTTATTAATTATTATATATATAAAATGATAAATAAACATGATCTATTATATAAAATATAAATTATCTATAATCTTTTCCACATAGCATTTTATTAACAATTTAAATTATTTAGCAAAAAATATATAAAGTTTATTGCTCATAATATATTAAAAATAAATAAATAAATTGTAAAAGTAAACTGGTAAGGGTTGATCAAAGATTCGCTGTTAGTGTCGGAGATATTGCCAGAGTTGGACGAATGTGTTGTTTCCATTTTTTTTAATTCAATTATTTTGAAAAAATTGCATACATATAAAAAGTAAGTAATTATAAACCTCTTACATTTGATTAAAGAAGTAATAAAGGGTACACTACAAGAAAAAAATCCAGTTATCTGCGGATCATTATATACGGATTCAGATCCGTATATAACATATCTATTATATACGGATTTTATCTACGGACGTGTTACATACAGAAATATCTGTATATAATGGGAGAAAATAATTAGATACGGAATTTCCGTATATAAGATCCCTATATAAGGTTGGCGGGTTTGAGCGCGAAGCTACCCATGGAAATACCGTATGTATTATTTGTGTGAAAGGGGATAAAATCTTACCTGCTGATAATACATACGGGTACAATAAAAATATAATTAAAAAAAAATTGACACTATGCGTGCTAAAATATTTCCCCCTTTCTCTCCAAATGTTTCCCCCTTTCTTTTTCGACCATACTCTTTCTCCAGAAAACCTAGAATGCTCCCTCTTGCTCCTTCTTCGATTCTCCCAATCACAACATTGTTCTTGTCCGTTTTGTTCTCGCAACTGAGTTCCAGTGTGGCAGCTGCATTTTGATCGTTTCACCATCACGACATTGGACGGTTGGAGCTTGTTTTCTTGATTACTTTGTCTGTCGGAGCCTGGAGTTGTGGTTGTCGTTCTGTGGAAGTCTCTTCCGTCTAGCTGTCCCTGTGTCGAGCCCTCTCCACTTTCGTTGTCCATCGCGCTTTGGTTCTTCATCTTCTCACTGTCTGGAGTTGTGTCCTTCATCAAACACTGTTGGTGGGCGCAAGTGTTCAGTTGGGTTCGGTGCTGAAAGAGTACCTTCAACTGGTAAGTAAACCCTAAAGCTGAGCAATTGATGAAATCCTTAAAAACTGAAAATGACGAACCCTAATCTCGTTGTTTATTTTTGTATTTGACACATTTGTGGTTCGGGTCGCAAGCCATGGTTCGAGGGTTAGGAAGCATCCGTCGAGGCTAGTGTGTGGTGGTTTAAGAAGTTTCTTACTTGTATTAAGGACAGAGACATATACTGTTTGGAGTTCCGAAGGCCCATAGTGAAGGAAAAAAAGGTGAGTGAGTTCCTTTGGACTAGTACAATTCTGTTTTTCTTTGATCATGTGTTGTGTTGATCTGTATGGTTGTTTTTATTTTTCTTCAATTCACATGTTATTCATGGTTATCCTTTAATGTCTTGTGTTCTGAGTTTTGAATCATTGTTTGTTTGATTAATTTGTGTGAGAATGAGGTGCATTGTGTTGTGAATAAGTCCTGAGTTGAGTGGCATTATATATTAATCATACAAACTTAAGTCAGACACATTATTCAGCAGATTTATATCACAAAATGTATACCTTACATTCACAATCAGTCTTCACCCATTTACTGGCATCACCACTTGTCTCATCTGATTCATCATTACTCCTTTTTGTTGTCATCTTCTTCTCCTCAATGCACTTTGCCACGAATGATGTCCGAGAAGAATTTTGGGTGTAAATTTTGTTCTGAAGCTTTGTCCTCAAAAGCTGTATATTTGATGACAGGTTAGAAATTAATCTAAGATCGCAGACCACCGTTTGTTTATAGTTCCAAAGGGTCACCTTCTCCATTCTTGACTCTTGAAGGGTATCTCTAAGGCTAGGCGTGAGAGCAAATCCACTTCTGAAAACAAATATGTTCTTTAGAAGGAAAGAAATAGATTTTTTTCCAATTGTTTTGCTTTCTGTTATGTGCACATATGTCTTTGCATTTGTCGATTATCACACTCAATGTCTTCTCGATATGTTCTTCTTTATCATCTGATTTACAACATAGCGCATTACTGATTCTCCTATCAACCTCCAAGCTTGAAGGGATGTTAAGAAATCTGTCCAGAGGAAGCTCAGAAATTTCCTTTCCCACCTTTGGTTTTCGTCTCAGGAGTTTGGTTAATTCCTTCTGTAGATTCCCAATTTCGTGAGGAGTGAAGTCTGCTATTTCCTCTGACGAGGATGGATCCTATTGCATTGATCTATTAAATTCCTTTTCCACCTTTGTTTTGATAATTTAGATTCAGAGGACCTTTTCTTTTCCCCCTTGGTAAGGAGCAAGTAGTGCAGAAGAATTGGCCGCATGCGTGTTTTAGTGGGCTCTGTTTTAGCTTCCAAGAAAATACAAAGTAACAGTTCTAGTTTTCCACTTCTGACTTCAAGGAACATTGTAGAGTTGCATGAAAAGATATGTGTTTCCCTCATCGTTGTTTAAAATTCTTTCATTATCTTCTTAAATTCTCCTCTGGGCATTTAAGAAGTTTGTATGTTTTTCCCCTTTTCTTCCTTTTAAATATTTTTTTGGACTGAAAGGAAATTAAGTTCCAAGTTATTTTTTCTACTTTTTGATTCCAGCTTTTCAACACATCTTTGTAGGTAGTAGAGGTTGCAAGGTGAATCAGAAAATTAATTGGTTCGATTTAATCTGATTGTCTTTGATGGTGATTTGTGTAGTTATGTTATTGGTATTTGTTTCTAAATGAAAATAAACATGTTCCTTATTTATTTGGTGATGTTAGATCAATTTGTTTCTTTAAGAGGGACTTCAAGTAGAAAGTATCTAAGGTGTTGGTTTGATATGTTTGTTGAAGTCAAATTAGGGAGTGGAGTGAATAACACCTATTGAAAAGACAAGGGTGTTCCTTAGTTTTCATGCTTTCCCAACTAAAAACCATGTTGTGTCTAGTAAACTACGAATTAATCAGAAACAACTTCTGTTGGAAGTCAAGTTTTGGTTGAAACATCTTTACTCAGAATAGAAAAGTTAATCATTGAACCCTTGTCAAATAATCTGGTGATAACAAACAGCCACCCATCTTACCTCACTTCTTTCTATGATTTCACTAAACATGTTACCAACTAGTCAAAGCCAGTATGAATCAACATATGAAAATAAATATTTTTTACAGAACCTGTGATGAGATGTCTGTGTAAACAACATATTTGGCATCTGAATTCTGAACATTTATCATTCTAAATTGTTGACAGAGTTTATTTGAGTGATCTTAGCTTAGGGTCAGGTGAAGTTGTTTTGTAAGATATCTCCCACCAGATATTCTTTTCTCCAAATGGTGGCAAACATCATGGAGAAGTAGAAGCTAGCTTAAAATGGGACGTTTTAGAGTTCATGTGAAAGTAAAACAAGAATATTTGAATTTGAATTTGAAATTTGGAATTTGGTGTTTTCTTGCACAGAGTGGCTTATATGCGAGAAGGAAACCTGTTAACCAATTAAGTAGTGTGTCAAGTCAACCAAAATTTGTTTATCTCAAACTAGTTCAATACATTTTCTAAGTACATATTCAAATTGGTCCCTGAAATATGAGTGTGTTGGTTGATAAATCCCTGATTCGTAAAGAGTTCATTTAAATGAGTTTTTTAAAAAAATCATCTTTTGGTGGTCAAATCACTCTGATCTTGAACAGTTTGGCCTTGGCCACTAGTTCATTCATTCAATCTTCTTCCTTTCCATTTTCCTTTCCCTTTCCCATTCTAGTTCCAACTCCCTTTATTTTTTAAACTATTTTAGACTTGTAATGTTTGCTCGTGAGCCATCTCTTCTCAGCATTCCTCCTCTCATTAATCCTTTGTGCATAGGGATGAATTATGTAATTCTTCAATACTCATTGAATCAAAGCCTTTGATTCTTCATTTTCCACAACATGATCAAGTTTAAAGTTAAAGTTCTCAAGATCTTGTCAACAACCTGCTGCTGATCTGAGAGCTCCTCCTTGTAAGACTCATTCTATTCACCAGTATTTGAATTCTATTGAAAAAATCTGCAGCAGATTCTAAAAGTCATAAACTTGATTTTCTTTGTCTTGTGAGCACCACCATAGGTCTTAACCAAAATATCTCACACTTGTTTTGTTGCAGTGGCCTTGGATATTCTTCCAGAAACAATAACATCAACACATTGATGAATTAATAATTAGGCGTTGCAATCCAATTTCTTGAATTATTTATAATTGTCATTATAATTGGCAATAACATCTATTCCTAATTCATGAAATCCCACCTTCAACACTTCTACATCTTGGAAACAAAATATAACAATTATCCTCACCCTCTAATCATCAAAGTTTTTTCCTTCAAACAATGATAAATTACTAGAAACAACATTGTCCGAACTCTCCATTTCTTCCTTTTCAAAATTCAGGTTCTTCAGTCCACGAATGCACCCCACAACAAACGAATCAGCCTAGCCCTTGATACCAATTTGTTTGGGAAGAAATCACACACATATAGGAAGACCAAGGAAATCACAGAACGATAATTTTTTTGTATTATTTACATTCAAGCATATAACATGAGCATATAACATGAATATACTTTATGACAATGCATTTTTGGTTTTGTATATTTGATATGCTTTTGAGATGGATGAACCGTGTGTCATCATAAATCTTGTGTACTATTTCAAGAAATCCTCATATCCCTAGTGAGACCACAATTATTTCTTAAATCTTTGCACCATCTAGATTCTTTCTGTGAATCTTTCTATAATTCAGGCTCCTCTAAGATCCATATTTAGACTCAAATATATCTTTCCACAACCCTTTTTCTTCTATACCCAATCTTCATTTCCACTTAGACAATAATGACTTAAGTAAGCATACTCTCCCTGTAAAAGATATCTTGAGGAATGATGCCTTAATGTCTAAAGTTATGGACTCTATGATGCAAGTAGGCAAAAGAACATGCAAGGGATGATTCAACAAATGCAACAAGATGGAATAAATGGAAAATGCAAGATGATTAAGTGGATTTATGCAAAAGTTAACATTTACTGTTGGGCCTAATCTAGTGAAGTGCATCTGCTGTCAAAGACTTATACAAAAATAGTGCAATGTTATAGCCATGATATGAAAGTGGATTAGACTATCAAAGTCCCCAGATGAACCTACCAATGTTTTTTATTTTTTTCTTTTCTATCTTGCATTATTCTCTGCCCATTCTTCATCTGTACTTCATTTGTTCAGATACTCCTCATTTCGTTTTGTGTCATTCCCATGGTGGCTATTGTGATTCTTGATCTGTTTAATGCTTTTGTGGTCTTGTTTTTCTTCCTTTAAATTTATTTTTCTGTTTTTAGAATTTTAGAATCATGTTCTGTGTGTTTTCTTTAATTTATTTATGTTTTCTTTAAATTATTTATGTTTTATTTATTCAATTTTGTTTTATGCTCAATGCATGCATGCTGCAAAAATTCTTGCACATTAGAATGAGTGCTGCAACCAGGTCCCATTGCTTGGTTTGGAATCCTTACTCATTAGTTTAAGGCAAGTTTTAACAAACATATTTTCTTCATATTTATATACTACATGCTGGGTTTGTACAAGTAGCAATGAATGTGCATTCTACATATGTAGATGACACTTCTAAAGACATAGAGGGCCTTTAATGAAAGAAAACCTTTGAAGGCTATACTAGATCATGGGCTTATTACTATATAATTGCAGAACTTTGAGGCTCTACATCTCTCAATGCCCAAACACCCCAATCATCTAAAATTGAGAAGATGGAATTCTCCTCCTTCTTAACTCTTAGACTAACACGACTATGTACTTACCTAAATTATCTTGCAATGAGTAGTGGCTAATTTTTCGTTAATTGGTCTGTATACAGAACATGGATCATCCTCCACCAAATCGTTCATGGATGTACGATAGATGCTATAGAGGAAGAGGTGCTTTGAAAGAGTCATTCGTATTGGGTGTTGAAGAGTTTATAATTAAAGCTTGTGAACAAGAACGTTATCGAAGAGATGGGGGGCTTCGATGTCCATGTTTAAAGTGCAATTGTACAAAGATTTTGAACGAAAGAGTTGTCAAGGTTCACCTCTACAAAAACGGTTTCAAGCCTAATTATTTCATTTGGGAGGATCATGGGGAAACCATGCCAGAAACTGATTTAGTTAATGATGTCACTTCGAGGGGTGTGGAGACAGAAGGTGAACCACATGAACAAGTTATGACGATGAAAGACATGGTGCATGATGCTCTTATGCAAAGACAACCCTTCCAAGCCTCAAATTCTTCTAACATGGAAGAGGCTCCAAATGAAGAAACTCAAAGGTTTTATAACCTTTTGTTGGAGGCAAATACGCCTTTGTATGAAGGAGCATCGGATTCCAAATTATCAATGTGTGTGAGGCTTTTAGCTTGCAAGTCAAATTGGAATATTCCTAACCAATGCTTAGATTTCATTGCAAATA
This sequence comes from Vigna reflexopilosa, assembly GCA_027742785.1. Classification (NCBI taxonomy): domain Eukaryota; kingdom Viridiplantae; phylum Streptophyta; class Magnoliopsida; order Fabales; family Fabaceae; genus Vigna; species Vigna reflexopilosa. Next base: position 15,891,658 of record CM050928.1, on the reverse strand, counting down.
TGGTTCTGGATGCAACACCCATCAAATCTTGTTTGCCGAAAACTTACTACGATGCAAAAAAGATAGTGTCGAAGCTGGGATTACAGTCGCAGAGGATTGATTGTTGCGTGGATGGTTGCATGCTATTCTATGATAATGATTATGGAAAGAATGATGAAGCGTTGGTTGAATGCAAATTTTGTGGGAAGCCAAGGTATCAACAACACAAGACAGGAGGAAGTTCTAAAAAACAAGTACCTGTTAAATCCATGTTCTATTTTCCAATAATTCCAAGACTCCAAAGAATGTATGCCTCAAAAGAAACTGCAGCAGAAATGACATGGCACCATCACAACAGGTCGTCAAATGGGGTTTTGCGTCATCCATGCGATGGAGAGGCGTGGAAGCACTTTGATAGAGTACATCCTGATTTTGCCATTGAGCCACGCAATGTTCGACTTGGTTTATGCTCCGATGGTTTTAATCCATATGTGCAGTCGTCAAATATACCATATTCATGTTGGCCAGTAATTGTGACGTCGTACAATCTTCCTCCAGATATGTGCATGTCTAAACCGTACATGTTTTTGACTTGTCTCATTCCGGGGCCATGCAATCCAAAGGTAGGCATTGATGTATACCTAGAGCCTTTGATAGATGACTTGAAAAAGATGTGGACTGGTGTCCTAACATACGATATTTCAACGCGACAAAACTTTATCATGAGGGCGATGCTAATGTGGACAATTAATGATTTTCCTGCTTATGGTATGCTGTCTGGATGGAGCACCCATGGTAAATTGGCTTGTCCACATTGCATGGAGCATTCAAAGGCTTTTAGATTATATCATGGGCGAAAAAATTTGTGGTTTGACTCCCATCGGAGGTTTTTACCAAATGAACATGCCTTTAGGAGAAATAAGAATGATTTCAAAAAGGGGGAAGTGGACATGGAAGACGCGCCACCTTATCTGACGGGAACAGAAGTTTGGAATAGAGTTAATGGTTATCCTAAAGTAACGGATAACCATGGTGCACCAAGAATAGATGGATATGGTGAGTGGCATAATTGGACGAAAAAGAGCATCTTTTGGGATCTACCATATTGGAAGGATAATTTGTTAAGGCATAATCTTGATTTCATGCATATTGAGAAGAATTTCTTTGACAACATTTTTAATACCGTGATGAATGTCAGTGGGAAGTCAAAAGACAATGAAAAGGCCCGAATGGATTTAGGTTTGTATTGTAGACGAAAAGACTTGGAGCTCAAAACTCATACTAATGGAAAGATGTACAAGCCAAAAGCTAATTATACACTTTCAGTTGACCAATCAAAACAGGTCTGTCATTGGTTGAAAGATCTTAGGATGCCTGACGGCTATTCTTCTAACTTGTCAAGGTGTGTTGATGTGAATAGGGGAAAGATCATTGGGATGAAAAGCCATGACTGCCATATCTTTATGGAATGCTTACTTCCTATAGCGTTTAGTTCTTTACCGACTCATGTTCTCAATCCCATTATAGAAGTAAGTCATTTCTTCAGAGATTTATGTTGTACAACATTGAATGAGGTCGACCTTCGGAAGATGGAAGAAAACATTCCATTCATTCTTTGCAAGATGGAGAGAATATTCCCCCCCTCATTCTTTGATTCTATGGAACATCTCCCTATACATCTTCCATATGAGGCAAGACTTGGTGGACCGGTCCAATATAGGTGGATGTACCTATTCGAAAGGTGACAACATCTTGTTGTATTGTTCAATTTAGATGCCATATTTCATGATCCTAACATACCTATTTTGAAATTGTAGGTTCATGGGATATGCTAAACGTTCAGTTAAGAATAAAGCTAGGGTTGAAGGATCTATTTGCGCATCATATTTGCATAAAGAAACAACTCATTTCTGTTCCCACTACTTCAAGAACTTTATTTTAACACCACAAAGAAATAGAAATGAAGTAGACATTGAAATTGAAAGGAAAACATTATAAGTGTTTGACCAAGGTGGTCGTCATTCCAGGAGGGAATCATCTCATTGGCTAAGTGACGAAGAATTGAGATCAGCTCATGTTCATGTCTTGATCAATTGCAATGAAGTTCAACCTTATCTTGAGTAAGGCTCCAAATACATTGCTTTTCTCAAGTTGTTGTTGTTATCTATTAAATTGACATTGACCGAATATTGTCATACCTATGAACAACTCATTCTTACATACCTATCAAATTTCTGAGTCAAACAGTTCAGCATACATACATGCCAATTTCCCATTGTGGTTCAGGGAAAAAGTACGACTTCGAATCATTAATCCTCATTCATTTCTTCCTTAATTATGTAATCATTACATTATTCAATAGTTTCAAATACTTTATGGTTGTAGGTTCATGACGAGCCTTTAAGTGTGAGGAACCAACATCTTAGAGATTTATCACTTGCTCCTTTAAGATGTGTAAAGGAATGGCATACCTACTTTGTGAATGGATATAAATTTCATACCCATGCATGGAGCCAGGGCAAGAGGACTATAAATAGTGGGGTTCATGTTAAAGGCCTTACAGAAGGGGGTGAAGATGATTTCTATGGTGTCATTAAGCACATATATGAGCTCGAGTACAATACCTCAACCATTGAAAAGAAGATTGTATTATTTTATTGTGATTGGTTTGATCCATCAAGAACAGGGACAAGAGTGGATTCAAAGTATGCCATTATGGATATTCGAATGGATAAAAGATATGTCTTGTTTGATCCTTTTATAATTGCACATAATGTAGAACAAGTGTATTATGTACCATATCCTGCATCACGCACAGACAAACGGGGTTGGTGTGTTGCAATAAAGACAAAACCTAGAGGTCGTATAGATTCTAATGAGGTAGAAGTCGAGGTGCCATACCAAGTGGAGGAAATGTCACATGTTAATGACATCATTGAAGTTGAAGAAGTTATCCGATTGCACGATATAGATGCCGGTCTTCAAGAAGTGGACCCCAACAATGTACCATCAGTTGAAGGGTATATGGATGTTCAAACAAGTGAATCGGAAGAAGAATGCAGTGAAGAGGGACAAAGTGAAGATGAGGACGAATATTCATTTCACACATCTAGCAGTGAATAGAGTTAGGATGTCTTGTTGTACCCATGGGTGCTCGTAAACCCATACTTTTAGAGTTTTACCAAGAAGAAGTTATGAAATCATTTATGTAATTGCACTTTGCATGTTATTTCGACACCCTTTGTGTTTGAGTACTTATTTTGCTTATTAGAATTTATTATGCAATGGTTATGTGTGGATTAATTTTGCATTCTTATTTTCTGCTTCATTGTGTAGTAATGGCAAACAAAAACATCATCATCATCTTGTTCTCTTACTTTTCCTTTCCATTCAATTCTAAAAATATATTGACCCAATAGTTTTGTTTTTATGTTCAAGAGTATGGCAACAGGTGGTTGTGACCCTCCTATTCCACCTTCAGGAAACTCAAATAAGGAGAAGGGGAAGAAGAAATCTTATCAGATTAAGTTGATGACCCGTTTCAATAATGTAAATGGTTCAACTAGTCAGCCATCTACACCTACCTCTAACTCCACTGGTAGATCTGTTCCACCACCATTGCAAGTTCCTGGTTTGACAACTACTCCACCATTTATTCCACCTTCATTGGAAGTTCCTGCCTTCACACCTAGTCCACAACAAGTTGGTAATGATCAATGGAGATCATCACCCTCCCCCCATGTTGGTTCTAACCCAACAACTCCCACAAGTGTTGCACCAACACCTCCTACAGGGGATGGAGTTCGACATTCAAGTTCAACGGCAAATTTTGAAGATGTTTCCAACAATCGTCCAATCATTACACCTGTTGGTAATTGTATAATGTATTATTCTAATATTTGACTTTTATTTTGGTATAGGTTTTATCCAACAAAAACAGCATCCAAAGCAATCACAGCTACCATTAAAGGACAGTTTGATGAGCCATGGGTGACTTGGGGACAGATCCCTCAGAGTCGCAGAGATGTTTTCTTTGAGCGTTTTAAGGTACACTTGTGTTTAATTCAATTTTTGATTTGAAGTTCGATTGGAATGATTGATTTTAATTGGTGGAAATGTCCTCAACCTTCTATGAATTGTTATACATAGTGTTGTTTGGGTGTTTTATGTTGGTAAATGTGGTTAATTGTAAGATTTGGATTTAGTGTAGTAAGAACTGTTCTGCAGAAAACAATATCCCTTCTAGAGATTGAAAGGCTCCCTCAATTGTGTTGTAACAATGTTTTCTGCTTCATTGAATTGGATTTATCCTTGTGTTTTGTTCTCCACAATTGAAAGATGAATATCGTGGGCTTCACCTATTCGTAAAGAGTCCTCTAAACCTCTCTAGAAACTCTTATTTCTATATCTCCTTCAATGCTAAATGTTTACCATAACTCTACAATCTTTTCATACTTCTCTACCTAAATGACCCCTTAAATTGCATAGTATGCTCCGTGTGACGAAAACTAAAACTAAAGAAGAAAGACTAAAACTAAATTCAGTAAGTCAAATCTATAACAACATCAAATTATAAAAAGAATTGTGATAGAATCAATCCAATTAGAATACAGAAAAGGAACTAGTAGTTAAACCTGCAAAATAAGAGACTAAGTCAAAACTATTCTAAAAATCAGAAACTGGAACTACTTAGCTAATTAGTGAAAAAGTTAGTAGAATCAAACTATTAGTGCGTTTATCTTAGCAAAAACAGTTAGTAAAACTGACTAGGTTAGCAAAAACAGTTATTACAGATTAGTAGAGTTAGCAACTGAACAAGTATAGAAAAAAAATAGTAAGGTTAGTAAGTTAATAAACTGATTGAATCAACAAACAAAGTTAGTAAAAACAAATTAGTAAAACTGAATGCATCAGCAAAATGATTAGATTAGTAAAGAATAAAGTCAAAAACAGATTAAGAAAAACTAGATAAACTACACTACTATGAGATAGAAATTTGAAGTCACTAAGCTAAGTCAGGTCAGGTATCATACTACTATTAAACTACCTCTGAATCTAATTCTACTAAATCAACTGTATATTAATTGTATGCTTTGCTTTGACTGAATTAAATCAATTACATGTTTATGAATATTTAAGCTCAGGCTTGATCTATGTAACATCCTCTATCAACAACCATATCAACAATATGGCTAGTACATGCAGTTGGCATAGGGGCAACAAGAAGTGAATCTCTTACACCCGTCTTAGATATCATAAGGACCCTCATTTGCAGACAATTGATAAGAAGTGCATGATAGTATATTGTCTCAAATATATCCTATAGCGTTTAACTGTTGAGCCTGCATCACATAACCATGTAGCCTATCGAATTGAAGACCATCTAGCTTAAGCTGTAAACGAATGTGCAGTCCGACTAATTGAAGTCCGACCACATGATGCTGGAATTCTAACCATTTAACATTCATGTTTTTCGTCAACAGAGAAAGGTATCATGGAGGATTGAGGATGAAGAAAAGATAAAAAAGAATTTCCATACCAAAGCATCTCATAGATTATCTGAAATGTTTAAAAAAGCTCGAACACTAGGGAAAAAACCCAATTGGATGGGAGAGGAGGTTTGGAATAGTCTTTTGGAGAAGTGGAACATGCCACTTTATAGACAAAAGTGTGAAACTGCCAAGAAGAACAGGACATCTGACAAGGGTGGTTGTTTGCACACTAGAGGATCCATTAGCGTGCATGAGCATGCTATTCGTCTGGTATGATGACATATCAATTTTATTTTACATTTCTACTCATTAATTTTACAAATATTTGTTGCTAACAACTTACATCTTCTTTGGTTACAGTCACAGGAGCTTGGTCGGACAGTGCATGTCGATGAAATATTTCAGCAAACACATATTCGAGCATCAACAGGACAATTTGTCGATGAAAGGTCTAGGCGGACACATGTTAGTTTCTACTAACTCTATTATATTCTTTATTAGGTTTTAATTCTTATTTGGTCTATCTATTTAACGATAATCATATATATTCATTTAACAGGAAGAGTTTCAAGCAAGATTTTCTCAAATAAGATCTGAGACTGGATCTGTTGGTGCTTCAGCTACTGCTCCCCTAGACCCTGCAGATGAGGAAAGATTGAGGAACCAATGCTGGTTGGAGGTTGCTGGTGGAAGGTACAAGGGACGGGTATATGGCATTGGAAATGTCAGTGGTAGAGATGACTGTGTCGATAGTTACATACAACATACACAAGAGTCTTCTTCTCAGCAACCGATTGTGCAAGACATTTCTAACCTTCAAAATATAGTATCAACCCATGATGAGCAACTTCAACAACTTCGGCAGATGAATTCTAAATTTGAAGGTTTTATTGGCGCCATATTGCATTACCTTCTGCCTCCTGCAGCAGCAGCTGCACAAGAATTTCTTCAATCCCAAATTCTTTCACAAACTAATGTTCAACAACCACAACAACCACAGGAGGATCAACCACAACAACCACATTATATACGGATTATCCGTATGTAAGTTATATACGGATTATCCGTATGTAACTTATATACGGATTATCCATATGTAACTTATATACGGATTATCCGTATGTAATTTATATACGGATTATCCGTATGTAACACTACCTACAACAGTATTATATACGGATTTTTGTCCGTATGTAATCCGTATATAACCAAATGTTATATACGGATTTTGGGCCTTATATACGGATTTTGGCTGTAGATAATGACGGTTTTTCTTGTAGTGGTAAGGATAGCAATAAATTGGAAAGTCTATTGTGCTTTAAAAAATTAAAAAGTGTAAGTGTCGTTTGTGATTGTCGTGACCTTATTTCTTTAATGTTTGATGTCACTATTTTGTAAGCTTTTAAAAATCAATTATATATTATATTAAAATATTGGAAAGATATAATAACTTATTATACTTTTCGATATAATAAGTGATAGCGTCGTCCAGGTGCAGGAATCAACATAGTCCAGAGTGAATTGGATCGGCGGAAGAGAATGGGAGTTCTGGCAGCAGAAATAGTGGAAATTGGCAGCGGAGAAGGTGTTGTTTGGTGGTTGTTTAGAGTGGAGGTAGTGGTTTAGTGAGATAACTACAACTTAGACGGCCTTCCCTTCAAAGAAGGAAGTTGCAGAGTGAAAGAAGAAGCAATGAAGTGACTCTCGGTGCAGAGAAAGTAGCTGGAAAATAACATCAGCAGAATTTATCTATTATTCCAAAAAGTCTTACAAAGTGATGAAGCATTGAATTTATAGTTAATTCCAAGCTTCCCTTTGGCGTGTACAAGCAAGGCTGATGATCGGCCGCATAAATAGGATCAAAAGCCACGTGGAAGAGGTGAGAAAAACGTGTGCTAAAGCCTGGGATGCCAGCTGGAGGAAGCTTCATGTGTGTTGGAAATGGACGCCACTAGCGCTGAGCGGCAGCGTGTTGGCGCTCAGCGCCACTCGCTTGATGCTTCATGTTTTCTTCCCTTCATCTTATGATAGTTTATCCATGATGGGCTTTGCTCGATGTTTCTAAAGTTGCTCTTTGAAGTGTGAAAAGAAGTGTTGGAAGCCTTCTTTATTCTTTCAAGTAAATGGTTCTTTGAGTAATTGATGGGCTTGTCTCCGGTATCATCTCCTCTCTTTTGAGAAGGATTTGTCTTCAAATCTGGTGGGTCATCTTTATTATGAGGACTTATTTTTGTTGACTTCACAAGAATTCCTCTTGGATCAAATATCCATTTGCAATAAGCATTAAACATATATCTAATTAGATTTATTTGACCCATGAAAATAATATGTGTAGAAGAAGAAGGTTTCCTAGTTTTGGAATTTTCAAATTTAATGCAACAACGAAACCTTGCTTCTTTTGAAATTTTGTTTTTGTCTTGAGTTAGTGGTATCCATAAAGGTAACCATAACTCAAGTTGTGAATTGCCATGTGTTGAAAGGTGTAAATCTTGAAAATATGAAATGGCAATTTATTTGAGAGAAAAGTGAAATTTTGGAAACTTAAGGATAAATGGAGAAAAGTTAAAGGACAGAAAACCTCCCCTTAAGAGTCTTGGTTCTATGAGGAGTGTGGGCGGAGGTTGTGTTTTTAGTTGTGCTTTCTCCCCTATCTCTTATTTTCTTTCATATTTTTCTATCCTTCCTTCTTTCCTTCTTTTCTCTTCTATTTCCGCTTGCTCTCTGCTTTCTTACTCTCTTTTCTCTTCTTTTTCTCTTTCTCTTTCTTCCTCTTCTCTTCTCTTCTCTTCTTCTCTTCTCTCTGTCTTCTTCTCTCTTCTTCTCTCTTGCTCTCTTTTCTCTTCTTCTTCTCTCTCTTTCCTCATTTTCTCTTTTCTCTTGTTCTCTTGTCTCTTGCTCTTTTCTTTCCCGCTCTCTTTTCTCTTCTTCTTCTCTTTCCTCTTGCTCTATTTTGCTTTTCTCAATTTCTATTCTTCTCTTCTTTCTATTTCTCTTTTCTCAAGCTTTTCTTGTTCTCTTTTAATCTCTCTCTTTCTCTCTTTAATCTCTCAATTTTGCAGTTACGTGTCTCTTCCCGTAGCCTCTTAAGTTTCTCTCTAAACTCATTTTCCCTATGAAAGAACTCACTTACATTTTTAATGAACGACTTGCCTTCTTTAATGAATTCCCTCATAAGTTCTAAGTTTCTTAGAGTCTCGGGAGGCACAAACTTTCTTCTTATGCAAGCTCTTAATTCATACCAATCATGAATGGAAGATTTTTTATCTTGTCTAACACTAATTTGCCTTTGATCACACCACTCTCTTGCATGTTTTTCTAACCTAGAGAGATATAAACTAAGAACACGAGATTCACACTCTCTAGAAAGAACAATGGGACTATAGGATTCAGTTTCACTTTGTCTAACAATGAATGAATGCATTCGATTAATTTTCTTTTCCCAAACTAGGTATGTTAATGCTCCTATATCTTTAGGAAAGAATGGAAGTGTACTAGCTTGAGTATACAAATCATCCTTAATATATGAAGTATAAGACATATTATGAATCCTAGATTACCCATATGAACTAGAATATGACATCTTTGATTTTAAAAGTTTTTCTAGTCTAAAAGGTATACAAAATTCACACTTAGACAAATCCCAGGTAAGAGAGGTGAGTCAAAAAGACTGCTTAAATACCAAGTCTTACCTTACCAGAAATGTCTTAGGTTACTAAGAAGTTACCTCTTAAACTAAAATTACCTTAAAAATCAAAAGATACATGCTGACAATCAAACAAATATGAAGAAAAGAACTAAACTCTAAAACTTTTCCAAAAGCTTAAAAGAATTGAAAGAAATGAGGTCTCCTAGGTGAGACTTGGAACTTTGGATCCAAGACACACTCACTGTCTACAAATTTTAATGAGAAAATAAGAGAAAAAGTTTGCAAGTAGTGATGGAAGAACACTTGTGAATTCTTCCAAGTCACTTGCTTAATGGCGAATTACAAGGAAGGAATTGAAATGATGGAACAATTACAAGGTACACAAAATGGAAAGGAAATGTAGTAATGCCAGTTGTGGAATTCTGCTGCTGCACCATGTTCACAGATTTGGCAATTCTAGCCATGACCAAAAACTGCTCCAGAGTTAATTCAATGTTTGATTGTTCATCCACTCCACTTCCTATGATGCTACCTTGAAGGAATAGAAGTCTGGCTATGCTGCACCTACATAAAGCACTTTAGCAAAATCACCGTAACACCAGTAAAAGATCAAAAACGAGCTGTGACGCTGCCAGAAGGTGACTCCAAATGACAGCAGCACAAGTCCTTTTATCAAACAGCTTGTGTGCAAGATAGCCAAGAACTCAAAAAGCAAGCAATTAATCGGGTAACAATCAAGGAGGCACCTTAAAATGATCCTAGGATTAGTTCTAGAGTGGATTAAGAAAGAAAGAAAAGACAACAAGTTGCAATTGAGCTCAAAACAGCGGTGCAAAGCAAATGTCACAAACTATTTGTGAAAATGTCTCAATGATAGTGCAGTTTGGTGCAGAATTTTTGACTTTGCATTTCAGATTACGAAATTCGGTTGCACTAGTCCAGTCAGCTTCTTAATTGGATTACTGATTCTTTTGAATGTATTTAATTCTTTTATATGGCACCAAGCTCTTGCTACAACCTTTACTCAAAGTTCAAAACATAATTCAATTTATGCAAAATCTGCTGTACTGGTTTTGGACCAGAAAGTGCTTAAAATTGGATGAGTTGAGGAATGAAAATGCACAGAACAGCTTATACTGATTTTAACTTTGCACAAACAGGTTTAATATATGAATACAAACTTGTTTGAATAGCTTTTCTTGGCAGATTCAACTTACAATACAAATTGGCTCATCCAGTTCTTATGCATTTCCAAATTAAGTATCCAAATTTTAAAGCAGAAATTCAAACAGACTTTGGACAGTGAATTTAAATCCAATACAGCAATTAAAAGTTGCTCAAAGTAGCAGAACAAAGAGTGTAATGGATGGCTAGCAAAGATCTAGGTGTTATACCAGATTTAAAACACAAAATGACTGAAACAAGGAAGATGCAGATCGGTCTACTGCAACATTCAGATTGGAGTGCTTTACTGAGATGCAACCAAGCTTTTGCATTGACAATTCATAGCTTAACTGGATTGCACCGAACAATCACTCAACCAATTAGAAAAATAATCAGTTCTGCACTGATGTTACTAGTTTTGAATTAAAAAAATGATTGAAACAGATTATGGCAAATTGAAATTCAGTAACATTCATCTGATGATACTAGCTAGCACCCGAGCTCTTTTTGGACATATCATTGCTCATTTGGTGTGCACAGCATGAATCAATCAGTGATATGCACCAGAAAAATTTTCACTCAGCAGAATACAATGAAATACTTAATAATTAAACCATAACACATGACTTGATAAAACTGGAAAGATTTTCAAAATAAAATGACTCAAGTATCAATTGAACCGAATAAAAATGATAATACCAATAAAACAAAGAAAAGCTGGATAGAAGCACAGATTCACAGAACCTAAAAACACATCCAGTGGTGGCAGAATTAATGAAACAGTTTGCATTCAAATCAGAAACAGAAAAAGGAAAACGATGACAGCGGAAGTAATAGAAATTGGCAGCAGAGAAGGTGTTGTTCGGTGGCTTTTTGGAGTGGAGGTAGTGCTTCGGTGAGATGACTACAACTCAGACGGCTTCCCTTCAAGGAAGGAAGTTGCAGCGGTGAAAGAAGAAGCAATGAAGTGACTCTTGGTGCAGAGAAAGTGGTTGGAAAATAACATCAACAAAATTTCTCTATTATTCAAAAAGTGTCTTACACAGTGATGAAGCATGGAATTTATAGTTAATTCCAAGCTTTCCTTTGGCGTGTACAAGCAAGGCTGATGATCGGTAAGGCTGGGCAAAAATAACTGATCTGTACTGTAGTTAACTGTACTATATTATATTAAAAAAAATTGATCCACTTTTACTAAAAGTTCAATTAAGTGTTATGGTTTAGTTTTAAAAAACTGAACTTATAACAGTTTCAGTTCAGTTAATTGTGAGAACTGTTTTTACCCTTTCCTCTTCTCTAATTTCCGTACAACTGTTTCTTCTTGTCAAGAAAAAATTATTTAATAATAAAATATTAATAAAAGAAATTATTCTCGTAAAAAAATTAATAATTAATTTTTTAAGACAATTTTTTTATCACAAATTTTAACATTTTTTATCAATAAATATATAACATATATAAATAGAAAAGATAATTTATATTTTTATACTTTTTAAGTTACATATAATATAATATATATATATATATATATATATATATATATTTTGTTACGTTATTTTTTATATTTTTTTATTAATAAAATAAAATAAAATAAATAAATAAAAAATAAAATAATTTCCATACACATATAATAATAAAAGAAATATAAATAAAATAGAAAATTATAATATCAAATAATTAAAAAATTAATTTATAAAACACTTATAAATAAAATAAAATAAATATTAAAATAATTTTTTATTATATTAAAAGTAACGTTTGTGTTGAGTCGAAACATTTTCCAATATTAAACCACTGTAACAATTTTTATTCCAAATAAAAAAAGAAAATTTTTATTCCAAATAAAAAAAGGATTTGTTTTACAAAACTTGCAATCAAAATGATTTAATTTCAGATTATAATCTAAAGTTACTTTGTTATTAGATAGTGTTAAAATCAGATTTTAGAATTAGTGCAATGTTAAAATTAGTACAATTCAGTTTAAAATTAGTAGTTCAGTTAAAATTAGTGCAATTTAGAATTCGATTAATAGTTCAGTTAGTGTAATTTACAATTCAGTTAATAGTTTACAGTTTAGTTAATAATTCAGTTAGTGCAGTTTACAATTCAGTTAATAGTTCAGTTTAGTTAGTGCAGTTTACAGTTCAGTTAATAGTTCAGTTAGTGCAGTTTACAATTCAGTTAATAGTTCAGTTCAGTTTATACTGCAGTTTAGTACAATTTAGTATAGTTCAGTTTGATAAAACAAAAAACAGTTCAGTTCAGTTTGTCTGAACTATTTTACAGTTCAGTTCAGTTTAAAAAAAATAGTTTTTAGTTCAGTACAGTTTTTAGCAGTGCAGTTCAGTTCAGTTCGATTTGCCCACCCCTAATGATCGACCGCATAAAGAGGATCAAAAGCCACGTGGAAGAGGTGAGAAAAACGTGTGCTAAAGCCTGGGGAGGAAGCTTCATGTGTGCTGGAAATGGACGCCGCTAGCGTTGAGCAGCAACGTGTTGGCGCTCAGCGCCACTCACTTGATGCTTCAAGTTTTCTTCCCTTCATCTTATGATAGTTGATTCATGATGGGCTTTGCTCGATGTTCCTAAAGTTGCTCTTTGAAGTGTGAAAAGAGGTGTTGGCAGCCTTTTTTATTCTTTCAAGTAAATGGTTTTTTTTGAGTAATTGATGGGCTTGGATCCCGCGTATCAATAAGGTTATGAGAGACAAAAATATATGTTAACCAAATTATAAACTATAAAGTAATTATTATTTAAATACGAAAAAAAGTAAAATCGTAACATCTCATTATTATAAAAAAACTATTACATCAATAATAAAATAGAACAATTAATAAGATAAAAAAATATAAAGTTTCATTTTACATAATTATAAAAACAAACTTTATATATAACCCACTAGACTCAAAACTATATACAAAATGATTCTCTAAACAATTAAAGGAAAACATAACGCTATAGGTATAACTACTAAGTCTATTATGCATTCGGACCGTCTCCATTTAACACTTGTTCCACGGTCATATCATCTCCCTCTGCTCACACCCACCAGATAATCATAACCAACATACGAATAATACCTAAGCACAAAAGAAAACAAACAGGGTAAGCTAGTGATATAAGACAGATCATAATTCAAATTACCATTTCATACATGAGTCATATTTCACAATTTCAAACCAAACATCTTAATCATGCCAAAGACCTAGACTTGACTATCCCGATTTAGTATGAATGCCAAGCTATGGCGGGTCGTGCACATATGGTGGACTTTATTGCTGTGAAGAGTAATTGCCAATGGGTTTTGTTGAGATTGTTGACAACACAATTTCTATATCAATCTAGTTTTTGATGATGACAACACATTGCAAAATAACAAGCACATGTTGTTGCTGCATTACATGTTCTTATGTTGATTGATTGTGATATCTGTTGAACATGTTTATGTATTGTGTTACATGTTCCTGTGTTGATTGATTGATATATATATATATATATATATATATATATATATATATATATATATGAAACGTGTTTACATGCTTTATGTGCTATGTGCTATGCATCATTTCATATGTTTTACTGCACATGTTTTAAAGCTGAAAATCACAAGCACTTTTATGAACTTATTCTTGTGTGACAAAGTAATAGTATAGTCGACTACATTACTAATGGATTCGACTTTGCTAAAATCTTTGTACAGACTTTGAGAACCAGTGCTATGTGTTATTTTGAGAAGAAAAGAATTTCAAAATGTTTTACATGTTGATAGTCGAATATGTGTGCTACACATTCGACTGTATCTGTTGTTTGATTTGAAATTTTGTTATGCTCTTGCACTCTAACGGCTATATTTTTGAAAGCTAGTTGAGCATTGGTGACTTAGTCAACTGTATTAAATGTGGTTTGTTTTTGGTTGACTGAAAGCTGCTATGTTGACTGATCTGTTATAACTATCATAATCCAGTCGACTGAATTGGTAGCGTATTCGATTGAGAAATCATCTGACTAATGCTAACGGTCTCAAAACCGTTATTTTCATGCATAAATTTAATATTAAAACACACCCTTTGTAGCTTAAAATGAGCTTTGAATCAAGTAAAACTCTTAAGTTGTGTTACATGAGAGTCAAAAGTTCTTTTTAGAGATATTATGCTTGTTTTGCATTGTTTTGCAGGGTTTTTGATGAAAATGGAAGATGGCAATGAAGTAGGAAGGTCATAGACTCAAGAATGAAGGAGAAAAAGAAAGAAAAGAAGAGTCTGTGAACCGCTCAGCGGTCAATTCCACCGCTGAGCGTCCTAGTGCAAGAAAAGTTGTTGTCTGGCGCCCAGGCGGCGATGCTGAACGTCTAGAGCGACAAGAGGCAAACCGCTCAGCGGTCATTTCTTGCGCCTGGGCGGTGGCGTGTGTTGAGGCAAACCGCTGAGCTGCCAATTTAGGCGCCTGGGCGGTTGTCTGTTTTTATATTTTGGATTCTAAGATCTTTTCTGTTATCTTTTTGGCTTATATATAACCCTAGTACGAATCCAAATGTAATTCTTTTGGCAGAGAACAAAGTCCACAACAGCTTTACACCTTTGGAGGAGATTTCTTGGATGCTTAGGCTCCACTTTATCAATTCTAGGGTTTGCTTTTTCCATTCTTCCATTCAATTCATCTAGCTTCACCATGATTATGGTGAACTAAACCCTTAGTTGTTGGGGAACAATGTAATATTTTGAAACTCGCATATATTGAAATTCTTATTTACTTTATATGCTTGCATATGCTTGATTTATCAATTGTTGGGTTCTTTACCTGTACTTAATGCTTCTACAGTTTAACTCATTCGGTAGATGTTGTTTGTCTTTATTGATACGAGGACGTACGATAATGTCCTGAACTGGGGAAAATTCCTTGATTATGTTAATACCGCCTAGGGATAGGGGTAGGATGATCAATTGTATTTTGCTTCCGATCATTATGCATTATTAGTTACTAGGGGAGGCTAGGGATAGTAAGCCGGTAATTAGTAATAGGCTCTTTTCACCAAGGGATTGGGTTAAGGGTAGACCAAGAAAGTTTGCATGGCAATATGATAAATAAGCAAAGTAAATACGAAGAGTAGATATATGAGGGTGGATAAGATGAAATTGTAACCCCCAACAACCTCATTCATTCATAGTTTCTCTCGTCAATTGAATTCTTGCATTTGCATGTTTATTTCTGTTTTGCATTTAGTCATTAAAACTATTTTCTTTTCTCAAGTCTTAAAAGATTTGTTTACACGAAACATGAGGCCTTAAGAGTCCTTTGGGAAGAACGATTTTGGGTTTATATTACTTGATACGATCTGGTACACTTGCCAGGGGTTTAACAACTAACAGAAATCTATAAATAGACTTAACACGAGTCTGTTAAGAAGACTTTTGATGAACTAAATTTTCATAATTTTGTTTCATATTTCTCTTAGCTCTAAGAATTCTCCAAGAAGACGGTGGTGATCTTTTTTGAAAGAGATTCAAAGAGGAGATTGTACTGCGCATTCATTGTCTAATCAATATCTGCACAAGAAGGTGTTCTGTCATTGATCGTGAAGGTTGGGCATCCTGTGAAGACTGCTGGAATTGATTGTTCGGCTTGGCATCCTTGAAGACTGCTGGTTTTTGACCTGTTGATTGTAGGGGATAGTGCACTTTGAGGATTGTTCAAAGTGGTGTTGGCAGATTGCAAAAGAGGGGATTCTTGCTGCAAGTCATTCTGGTTTATTGCCTATATTTTGGTTTTGGGTTAGAGAGGAGATTTATATTTTTGATGTGGAGGTCTTCTATAGATTCCTTGTTGTAAAAACCGCAACCATTATAGTGCATTTGCTTCCTAGGTTGGAAGGACACTAGATGTAGGCATTGTTGGCCGAACCAGTAAAAAAACCTATGTTTGCATTTCTCTATCCCTTATCTTTTACATTACAATCGACTTTATGCTTTACGCAGTCAACTACATATTTTCCGCTGCATACATATTCTGATTGCTTACATTTCAAGAAAGTTGAAAAAGCTTTAGACTTTGATTTCAAGATTGCGAAAAGAACTTGTTTTTGAAACAACACCAATTCAGCCCCCCTCTTGGTGAAGAAAGAAGCCAACCTGTTTTCCAACAATTGGCACCAGAGCTGGTTTTCACAAGATATTTGAAAAACTAGTGGACTCTCTTTTTCTCTAATTCGACTATACAAAATCAGAATCAGAATCAGGTGCAGATGCAACAGATGCAGTAGATGCAGTATGCACAAAATACTCAGCAGTGGATTCAGATTCAGCAGTAGGATGCACAGTATGTAATGGAATTGACTCAAAAATAGACTCTAAAGACAAATTCCTAGAATGCCTAGCTAACCTATGGAATGTCCTATTAATCTCAAGATCAAAGGGTGGTATGGGTCCAGGATTTCCTCTAGTCATGCACTAAATCACAACACCCTGTAATAATGAAACAATAGCACAAAAATTTCAAATCACAGAAAACAACACAAGACATCACACTCACACTACGAGACAACACAACTCACACAAACACAAACACAACACAAGACTTAAAACTGAACCGTTGGTCCCCGGCAACGGCGCCAAAATTTGATGGGCTGTCGCAACCCACACAAATTTAATGTGCAATTTAGAAATGCAGTATAGCTAAGAAATGACTCCTAGGTCGTCTCTCAAGGACCAATTTTGCGGTTCAGAATTTAGTCAAACACGAAGGGGGGGGGTTGTGAAAACGGTTTGCGTTGAACACAGATGAAAACATAATCAAAATACGACGAATATAGAAACGCATACAGAGACGTAAAAATACGGAATCAAACAGGGAGAGAAAACAGTCGGTCATTAACTTAATTACAATGTTTCCCATCACTGATTAACAAAATAAAGTCGTTACTCAAACCTCTAATCCAACAGAGTTGACCGACTAAGCGACGGTTAATCCTGTTTTCATAAAAGCGAACTAAGAGAACGCAGTGTCAATGTCAAATCTGATTTACACCATACAGTTTCATCAACTAAGCGAAGATGTCACACCAATTAGGCAACTAAGCGTATACCCAATTGCAGGTGCAAATACAGATATCACATTAACAAAGGTAAGAATAGCAAACATAGTTACGGTACAGAAATCTCAGGGAAACATTACAATATAGCTAATGACCAACTGGATTAATTTAAGATACCATGACAATCATATCACAATTACTGGACATCAACACTTTTACAAACAAATTATCTAACGCAATTAAGAATAATTAAATGCAACACTAACTCAAACACATAAAAACAACTCAACCTATTAATTAAACTAAGTGAAAACAAGAGAAATTAACAAGCCTATTTTACTTCTAGTAATTTATGTGACCAAGGTGCAATTAACAAATAAATTAAAAGTCCAATTGGCCAAAGAAAACCTCTTGGCCGTGAGTTATGTTCCACCAAGTCCAACTTCAATTTCCACCTTCAATAAGCCACAAAATGTGTTGACTTCTTATCCCATGTGCACCATTCTCTAAGGAAATTAAATGTGTCTTCAACAATCCCAATAAAAACATCCCTTTTCTCTTCCCATGCAGCAAAATTCGGACTCCACACTCCAAGACCCCAAATTGCCGAACCACCTTCACCTTTTGTGTACAATGTGCTCCAAAAACCAAAGTGCAATTGAAAGATACCTTGAGTGCTTTAACCAATGTGCCATGTAAGCAAAGTCAAATGAAAATAAACACCAAAGACCTCCTTTCTCATGTGCAATTCTTGGCAGAATACTCACTAAAGACAAAGCTCAAAGTGGAAACATTCCTTGAGTGAATATAGCATCTCATGTGTTTGCCCAAAAGTGGTAAAAAATTAAATGCACATTCTCTCTTCCTTCCAACCTCATTTTCGGTTTTCTTTCTCTACCATCAACCAACATTCACGTTTTCTTCGTCCCTTCTACCGAAACTAAACCCCAAGAAACCAAAGTTCAAATGCAAATTAACACAAGAACAATAAACCCAAACTTCTACAGATTTGATCCAACCAAACCTTCCCATTTCTTTAAGCTTTTGGTAAAAACGAAAATCAAACTCCTAGCTCAAGGTCCAGCACCGTCCAGCCATTAGGAAATAGCACAAAGTTCAACTCATAAAATGCTTCCAATCAAGAAAAACGAAACACAAGAAGAAAGGGTCCAAACCTCAACACCCATACACCAACTCAAGCTTCCTTCACCCAAAAACCCATCAAGAACTTCATTTTCATGATTCAACCAAGAAAACTAAATGGAAAACCGTGAGTACTGCAGCAAAGGAGAAGGAAAACGGAAATAACTCTTCATTTAAACCAAGGAACCACCATGAAAAATGCAAGAACAACCCTTCAAGCTCGTACTTTCAACTTCAAAGAACAAGAAACAAAGTGGAATATGGGACGGTTTATCACCACCAACAAGCAAAGACAATCAAGATTCAAGCTAGAGAAGAAGAAAAGTGCATCATTGATTCATTGAAGCTCAAAAACCGTGAAACACCCACCATGGTCTCCAAGAGAGAGTTCTTACAAAAAGCCTAAGCAAAATGAAGTGTGTCAAAATGAAGTGGTGGCTCCTCTCTTCTCAAGGCCGAGAATTCCATAAAATGGGTGGGGTCCACCTCTAAAAGAAACCCTAGGGTTTGGTGCCAAGTGTCCCACAAATTGGGCTTTTACAAAATTGCCCTTAAAAGGGTCCAAAACACCTAATTCTAATTAAGGACTTCTAGAAAACGAAATTACAACTTTAATTAGAATCTAAATGACTAAATGTTGAGCCTTTGAATGTGTCACGCCATATCCTAATGCTCCAGATGATGTTTCCACAACTTCCCTGCAACCAGAAATGCGCTTAATCAGCTCAGAAAATCCAAATTAGCACAATTACAAATTTCCGACCAAATTAAGCAAAATTCGGAAAACGGGGAAGTAAAAGACAATTAAACACAATTCCCTGGTTTATTTAAGTGCAATAAACTAAATACAGTTCAAGAAATAACGACTCATCAAAATAGACCGCACTTAGTCTTTTGCACTCCTGGGCAAAACCAAGACGAAAACCAGGGAACTACTCAAACATCAGGGAGGTGACACATACTTGACAGACAGACAACAAAGACTCACAAAATAGAAACAGAGTTGCGCAATTCTCACAAAATCTGGACAGTACAAGGCATAGGCAGAATCCCATACAGAGTCAATGAAAGTAGATACTCATGAAATCGTCCAAACAGTTCAGTACATGGAAAACAGTCAATCAGTTCAAGAGATGAATCAAAAGCAACAGAGCCTCACAGATGCACACAATCAGTGTTTCTCTCAAGTGTTTAAGGTAAATCCATGTCACTCAATGCACTCAAGAAAGCAAACATAAATAGACTTGGCAAGCCTCTAATAGCAACACTCAAGCACATACGCATGTTCAAATCAAAAGGTCTTTTCATGGTTGTAATGGGGCCAAGGACAAGGGAGGATACATCTGGATAAGAAGCTACAAACCATAAGGAACAGAGGAGCAATGGGGAACAAGTGTAAACACAGTCAAATCATACCCCGAAACCTCTAATTCAATCCTCTTCTTGACTTCATTATTCACACAATTTTTTTTTTCTGTATTTTTTTTTCTTTTTTCCCATCTTGTCTCTTTTCTTTTCTCTCTTTTCAAAACACAACTGTAAGAGATAAGATAAACAACATTTTTACAAAAACAATCACAAGAAGAGAAGCCAACTAACCAAATCATCTGAATCTCCCAAGAGACCACACTTATTCCCAAAACAATTCCAAAGCTCCAAAATTCCCTAAGGTTAAGGTAATCATGGTTTTTCACTTAGGGCTAGTGTATGAGCTTTAAAACAAAGAAATGGGGAAAGTATAGGCTCAAAGGGGCTAAGAAAGAGTCAAACAGGGTATGCTCATCTGGCTAGAGAGGCTCAACAACAAAACACCTTTATCATTTTCAAACATGCGCATGAATCAAGAATTATCAACAAGAGTCAAGCCAAGGCATAAGTGCAAGCAATCAAGAGACATATCACACAGGAAAGATCATCAAATGGCTTAAATCTCGCACAAGGTAATTTTGTCACAATCAATTCAACCTCTTAAACATCATAATCATCTTCCAAACAGAGAAAAGCAAGGATTTCAAGCTAAACAGAGTATCAATGAAGTGCACAACACATCTACAACCTAAACAAAGTCCAGAGATCACGAAAAGCATGCAAAACTGTACACAAGACACAACAAAACTAACTAGAAAATGAAACCTAAACAAAGAACAATCTCCCCTAATAGACCACACTTAAACTACACAATGTCCTCAGTGTGTCACAATCATCAGATGAACAATCAGAACAGTCAAAAGATATGGACAAAGTGCAATAAAAGTGAGAAGGGAAGGAGAAAAGAAACTCCTTGATTCAAAGGGAAGGATAGGTGGGGTTGACCAAAGATGTCTCCTCCACCACTGCATCCAACAAAGAAGGATTGTTGAGGAAAGGCTTCAGTCTGTGCCCGTTCACCTTGAAGCTTTTAGTTGTGGAAAGACTTTGAATCTCAACTGCACCATAAGGATAAACATTAGTTACAACAAAAGGTCCAATCCACTTTGATCTCAACTTACCACTCATGAGGCCGAGCCTAGAGTTGTACAATAAAACCTGTTGGCCAACCTCGAAGTCCTTTCTAACAATAGAACTATCATGGAACCTCTTTGTCCTCTCCTTGTAGAACTTCGAGTTCTCATAGGCCTCTAATCGGATCTCATCCAATTCATTCAGTTGCAACTTCCTTTCCTCTCCAGCTTGGTCAATGGAGAAGTTGCAAGTCTTCACAGCCCAGTATGCCCGATGCTCAATCTCAACTGGTAGATGACATGCCTTTCCAAAGACAACCCGATAAGGATACATCCCTATGGGTGCTTTGTAGGCAGTCCTGTGGGCCCAAAGAGCATCGTCCAACCTATTACTCCAATCTTTCCTGTTGGGCTGGACAATCTTCTCCAAAATTCTCTTTATCTCCCTGTTAGAGATCTCAGCTTGCCCATTTGTTTGGGGGTGGTATGGTGTAGAAACTCTATGCGTCACCCCATATTTCTTGAGCAAAGCCTGCATGGATCTGTTACAAAAATGGGTTCCCTGATCACTAACAATTGCTCTAGGCACTCCAAACCTGCAAAAGAGGTGAGATCTAACAAAATCTACAACAACCCGAGCATCATTAGTCCTGGTGGCTCTAGCTTCCACCCATTTTGAAACATAATCCACAACAAGGAGAATATAAGAGAAACCAAAAGAAACAGGAAAAGGACCCATAAAGTCTATACCCCAAACATCAAACACCTCACAAAATAGCATAGGCGGTTGAGGCATCTCTTGTCTATGTGAAATTGATCCTCCTGCTCTCTGACAAGGCTCACAGGTGCTGCAAATCCTCTCCGCATCTTTGAAGATGGAAGGCCAATAGAAACCACAGTCAAGCACCCTGCGAGCTGTTCTTTGTATCCCCAAATGACCACTAGGTGAGGAGGCATGACAAAACTGCAGGACCGAGTCAATCTCATGGTCCGGAATGCATCTCCTAGTAACCTGGTCACTGCACAACTTCCACAGATATGGGTCATCCCAAATATAATACTTAGCATCACTCTTAATTTTGGCAATTTGAGCACGTGATGCTAAGGGAGGAAGAACAGAAGCAACCAAATAATTTACAATGTGTGCAAACCAAGGAGTAGGGTGAGTATATGAAATCATCAACAAACTCTCATAAGGAAAGTCATCCTGGATGGGCAAAACATCAGCTTCTTTCTCAGTTCTCTCAATCCTGCTGAGGTGGTCTGCAACTAAATTTTGTGCTCCACTCCAGTCTTTGATTTGCAAGTCAAACTCTTGGAGTAGTAGCATCCACCTGATTAGTCTTGGCTTTGACTCAGCCTTTTTCAACAGAAACTTCAGAGCTGCATGGTCAGTATACACAATAACAGGCGATCTAAACAAATATGACCTAAACTTATCAAGGGCAAAAACAATTGTCAACAACTCTTTTTTAATGGTGGTATAATTTGCTTGGGCAGCATCCAAAGTGTGTGAAGCATAGTAGATCACTCTCGGCAACTTGTCAATTTTCTGTGTCAAGACAGCCCCCAATGCATAGTGAGACGCATCACACATAAGCTCAAATGGGGCTGTCCAATCCGGTGCCTGAATGATCAGAGTGGTGGTCAAAGCTTCCTTCAAGCAATCAAACGCCTGCTTGCATTTGTCATTAAAATCAAAATCAATCTCCTTCTACAACAGTCTAGACAAGGGAAGCGCCTTCTTGCTGAAATCCTTGATGAAGCGCTTGTAGAAACCTGCATGTCCAAGAAAAGATCGAACCTCTCGCACGCAAGAGGGGTAAGGTAACTGCGAAATCACAGATATCTTTGCAGGATCTACTTTTATTCCCTTTTCAGAACTGATATGCCCTAGAACCAAACCTTGTTCAACCATGAAGTGACGTTTCTCAAAATTAAGAACAAGATTTATTTCTATGCATCTTTTCAAAACTTTTTCCAGACTATCTAAACATGCATCAAAAGAGGATCCATACACAGTAAAATCATCCATAAACACCTCTATACAACTCTCAAGAAAGTCACTAAAAATGCTAAGCATGCATCGCTGGAAGGTACCAGGGGCGTTGCATAGACCAAAGGGCATCCTCCTATAGGCAAAAGTGCCAAAGGGGCAGGTGAATGTGGTTTTCTCTTGATCCTCAGGCGCAATGTTTATTTGAAAGTAACCAGAAAAACCATCAAGAAAACAATAATGAGATTTGCCTGCCAGGCGCTCCAGCATCTGATCAATGAAGGGCAGGGGGAAATGATCTTTCCTGGTCGCTTGATTCAGCCTCCTATAGTCAATGCAGACTCTCCAGCTGTTCTGCACTCTTGTGGGAATCATCTCATCCCTCTCATTTTTCACAACAGTGAGGCCAGTCTTCTTGGGCACAACATGGATGGGGCTTACCCACTGACTGTCTGAAATAGGATAGATGATCCCAGCTTGCAAAAGCTTCGTCACCTCCTTCTTAATCACGTCCATGATCACGAGGTTTTGCTTCTCTGCGGCTGTCTCACTAGTTTTGCCCCATCTTCCAATAGAATCCTATGCATGCATGTGGATGGGCTAATGCCAGGGATGTCCGCCAAACTCCAACCTATGGCTTTCTTATGCGCCCTCAACACTCCAAGCAACCTCTCCTCTTGAATAGTATCAAGGGAGGTGGAAATTATGACCGGTTTTCTCTCATCATCCTCCAAGTATACGTACTTGAGGTTTTCTGGGAGCTGTTTCAGCTCAAGAGTGGGTTCCTGCAAGTCAGATTCAAGTGTACTTCCTGCAACGTGGTTAATGCATTCTGACTCTAAAGAATGTACAGGTAAAGGCAGAAAACCCATCTCATCACAATCCAGATCAATGTCCATCACATGTATATCAACAACATCATCAATATCATCCAAATCATCAAAAACACGCATATCATCAATAACCTGGACATCATCAATACCCTGGACATCACAGTTTTCATCCATATCATCATCAAATTCAACAACATTTCCAATTCCTGATTCAAACCCAGATGCTATGCATGAATGTACAAAAGATAGAAAAGAATGTTTCTTCTCATGCATAGAACGATAATCATCAACAATGAACTCATCAACAATGTCATCCAATGTATCAATTCTAAACACAGAATGGTCCTCAGCTGGAAATTTCATGGCATCAAGGATATTAAAATGTACAACAATATCAGCAAATTCCATAGACAATGTCCCAGCATACACATCAATCCTGGTACGGGTAGTTTTCAAAAATGGCCTGCCTAGAATAATGGGGGCGGATCCATGAGAGAAACCGTCCTCCATCTCCAAAACATAGAAATCAGCAGGAAATATCAATTCACCTACCCTAACCAAGACATCCTCTATGTAACCTGTCGGGTGGGTAACACTCCTATTGGCCAACTGAATGACCACACCCGTAGGCTGTAATGGACCAAGAGACAAAGATTTATAAATAGACAATGGCATGACATTTATAGATGCACCCAGATCAAGCATAGCATTTTTAAATTTACTGTTCCCAATCACACAAGGAATGCAAAACGTACCTGTGTCCTTGCACTTTTTAGGAATGTGTGGGACCGACTTACCAATAAGAGCTGATACATTCCTCCCCATGCTGATCCGTTCATTGCCCTTCATCTTCCTCTTGAGTGTGCACAACTCCTTCAAGAATTTGGCATATTTTGGTATCTGCTTGATGGCATCGAGTAGAGGTATGTTCACCTCTACCTTCCTGAAGGTCTCCAGAATTTCCCTATCCACCTCTTCCATCTTTTTGCTAGGAAGTGCCCGTGAAGGGAATGGAAGAGGGATAGGTCGATCAACCAATGGAGAAGGCGTGGCAGCGGGTGTGGTGGAAGAGGGAGAAGATCCACCTGAAGAAGAACCACCGGCTGGAGAAGAAGATTCACCCACCTTAAATGCCCTGCGTGGACCGTCATGGTCGTCCTCTCTAGGACAAGTGTCAGGCACGGGTGTAGGTGTAGGAGTCGGCTCTGAAGGCACAACAATCTGGGATGGTAACTTATCAGAATTCTGAGACTGTGCCTGGTTAAGCTGAGTAGCCATCTGACCCATCTGGTTAGTGAGACTCTGTATGGAAGCTCTAGTCTCCTGCTGAAACTGCATGTTTTGCATAGTCATCTGTCTCACTAACTCTTCCAATGTAGGCTCAGAAGAAGTAGAAGGTTGGGCAAGTGCCTCTTGCTGCTGTTGTTGTTGCTGCCTCTGGTTTTGTTGCATAGGTGGAGGCACATATCTGTTAGGACCTCCAGCATTTTGGAAAGGTGGCGGTGTTTGCTGCTGATGCTGTGGCGCATTATTCCATCTAAGATTGGGGTGATTCCTCCACCCTGGGTTGTACCTGTTGCTGGACAAGTCATAATTCTGCTGCTGTTATTGCCTGTTGTTGTATATGTTAGTAGCATAAGCTTGAGGCGCATCATGAGCAATAGAGTGCTGCAAAGTAGGACAGACATCCGTGTAGTGGTCACTGGAAGGACAAATAGAACATAGTCGTGCAACAGATGCAGGTGAAGCTACAGGTCTCTGGTTGGGTTTCAACTGTGTCACCAACTTCGCAAGAGAGTCAATCTTGCCTTCCAACTTGTTTTCAACAGCTGATAAAGGCTGGGCAAGAACATCATGTATGCCCCTCACCACAATGGCATCATTCCTGGCGCTAAACTGCTGGGAGTTGGAGGCCATCTTCTCAATCAATTGCCTGGCCTCAGCATCCAAGAGCTCCACCACTGGCAGCATCAATCATACCCCGATCCATGTTGTTCAAACCCTCATAGAAATACTGGAGAAGGAGTTGATCAGGTATCTGATGGTGGGGACAACTTGCACAAAGTGTCTTGAATCTTTCTCAATACTCATATAAGCTCTCTCCACCAAGCTGCCTAATCCCAGTTATGTCTTTTCTGATAGCTGTGGTCCGGGATGCTGGGAAAAATTTCTCCAAGAACAACCTCTTCAGATCGTCCCAGCTAGTGACGAATCTAGGTGCCAAACTGTACAACCAATCCTTAGCAACACTTTCCAATGAATGAGGGAATGCCTTCAAGAAGATGTGCTCTTCAGGAACATCATGCGGTTTCATAGTGGAACAGACAATGTGGAATTCCTTCAAATGCTTATGTGGACTCTTACCTGCAAGACCATGAAACTTGGGCAACAAATGGATCAGTCCAGTCTAGAGAACAAATGGAATGTCCTCATCAGGATATTGGATGCACAAGCTTTCAATATCGAAATCAGGTCCAGCCATCTCCCTAAAAGTCCTCTCACGAGGTGGAGGTTGTGCCATATTGTTCTCAGTGTGAAAAATAACAGAATCAGAATCAAAATCAGGTGTAGATGCAACAGATGCAGTAGATGTAGTATGCACAAAATACTCAGTAGTGGATTCAGATTTAATAGTAGGATGCACAGTATGTAATGGAATTGAGTCAAAAACAAACTCTAAAGACAAATTCCTAGAATCCCTAGCTAACCTATGAAATGTCCTATCAATCTCAGGATCAAAGGGTGGTATGGGTCCAGGATTTCCTCTAGTCATGCACTAAATCACAACAACCTGTAATCATGAAACAATAGCACAAAAATTTCAAACCATAGAAAACAACACAAGACAACACAAGACGTCACACTCACACTACAAGACAACACAACTCACACAAACACAAACACAACACAAGACTTAAAACTGAACCGTTGGTCCCCGACAACGGCGCCAAAATTTGATGGGCTGTCGCAACCCACACAAATTTAATGTGCAATTTAGAAATGCAGTATAGTTACGAAATGACTCCTAGGTCATCTCTCAAGGACCAATTTTGCGGTTCAGAATTTAGTCAAACACGAAGGGGGGGGGGTTGTGAAAACGATTTGCGTTGAACACGGATGAAAACATAATCAAAATACGACGAATATAGAAATTCAACTATAGAAATGCATACAGAGACGTAAAAATACGGAATCAAACAGGGAGAGAAAACAGTCGGTCATTAACTTAATTACAATGTTTCCCATCACCGATTAACAAAATAAAGTCGTTACTCAAACCTCTAATCCAACAGAGTTGACCGACTAAGCGACGGTTAATCCTGTTTTCATAAAAGCGAACTAAGCGAACGCAGTGTCAATGTCAAATCTGATTTACACCATACAGTTTCATCAACTAAGCGAAGATGTCAGACCAATTAGGCAACTAAGCGTATACCGAATTGCAGGTGCAAATACTGATATCACATTAACAAAGGTCAGAATAGCAAACATAGTTACGGTACAGAAATCTCAGGGAAACATTACAATATAGCTAATGACCAATTGAATTAATTTAAGCTACCATGACAATCATATCACAATTACTGAACATCAACACTTTTACAAACAAATTATCTAACGCAGTGAAGAATAATTAAATGCAACACTAACTCAAACACATAAAAACAACTCAACCTATTAATTAAACTAAGTGAAAACAAGAGAAATTAACAAGCCTATTTTACTTCTAGTAATTTATGTGACCAAGGTGCAATTAACAAATAAATTAAAAGTCCAATTGGCCAAAGAAAACCTCTTGGCCGTGAGTTATGTTCCACCAAGTCCAACTTCAATTTCCACCTTCAATAAGCCACAAAATGTGTTGACTTCTTATCCCATGTGCACCATTCTCCAAGGAAATTAAATGTGTCTTCAACAATCCCAATAAAAACATACCTTCTCTCTTCCCATGCAGCAAAATTCGGACTCCACACTCCAAGACCCCAAATTGCCGAACCACCTTCACCTTTTGTGTACAATGTGCTCCAAAATCCAAAGTGCAATTGAAAAATACCTTGAGTGCTTTAACTAATGTGCCATGTAAGCAAAGTCAAATGAAAATAAACACCAAAGACCTCCTTTCTCATGTGCAATTCTCGGCAGAATACTCACTAAAGTCAAAGCTCAAAGTGGAAACATTCCTTGAGTGAAAATAGCATCTCATGTGTTTGCCCAAAAGTGGTAAAAAATTAAATGCACCTTCTCTCTTCCTTCCAACCTCATTTTCGGTTTTCTTTCTCTACCATCAACCAACATTCACGTTTTCTTCGTCCCTTCTACCGAAACTAAACTCCAAGAAACCAAAGTTCAAAATGCAAATTAACACAAGAACAATAAACCCAAACTTCTACTCATTTGATCCAACCAAACCTTCCCATTTCTTCAAGCTTTTGGTAAAAACGAAAATCAAACTCCTAGCTCAAGGTCCAGCACCGTCCAGCCATTAGGAAATAGCACAAACTTCAGCTCATAAAATGCTTCCAATCAACAAAAACGAAACACAAGAAGAAAGGGTCCAAACCTTAACACCCATACAGCAACTCAAGCTTCCTTCACCCCAAAACCCATCAAGAACTTCATTTTCATGATTCAACCAAGAAAACTAAATGGAAAACCATGAGTACTGCAACAAAGGAGAAGGAAAACGGAAATAGCTCTTCATTCAAACCAAGGAACCACCATGAAAAATGCAAGAACAACCCTTCAAGCCCATACTTTCAACTTCAAAGAACAAAGAAACAAAGTGGAATATGGGACGATTTATCACCACCAACAAGCAAAGACAATCAAGATTCAAGCTAAAGAAGAAGAAAAATGCATCATTGATTCATTGAAGCTCAAAAACCGTGAAACACCCACCTTGGTCTCCAAGAGAGAGTTCTTACAAAAAGCCTAAGCAAAATGAAGTGTGTCAAAATGAAGTGGCGGCTCCTCTCTTCTCAAGGCCGAGAATTCCATAAAATGGGTGGGGTCCACCTCTAAAAGACACCCTAGGGTTTGGTGCCAAGTGTCCCACACATTGGGCTTTTACAAAATTGTCCTTAAAAGGGTCCAAAAAACCTAATTCTAATTAAGGAATTCTAGAAAACGAAATTACAACTTTAATTAGAATCTAAATGACTAAATGTTGAGCCTTTGAATGTGTCACGTCATATCCTAATGCTCCAGATGATGTTTCCACAACTTCCCTGCAACCAGAAATGCGCTTAATCAGCTTAGAAAATCCAAATTAGCACAATTACGAATTTCCGACCAAATTAAGCAGAATTCGGAAAACGGGGAAATAACAGACAACTAAACACATTTCCTTGGTTTATTTAAGTGCAATAAACTAAATACAGTTCAAGAAATAATGACTCATCAGTAACTCATGAAGGCACTGATGAAGTAAAGAGAGCAAGAAAGAATTCACTGATACAAGAGTACGAATTGTTCAGAATGAAAACTGGTGAAATCACATTGTAAATCATCTCATGGCTCTCGGGAAAGTCTTTGATAAGGAAGAAATCAATATCAAGATTCTGAAAAGTCTGAACAGAAATTGGCAAACAAAAGTCACAACAATCTCTGAATCCAAAGATCTCACAATGATGAACATGGCTACCTTGTTTGGTAGGTTACGTGAACACGAATTGGAACTCGATAGATTGAAGGATGAAGAGGAGATTTAAAAGAAGAAGTCCATTGCTCTGAAAGCTTCAAGAAAGAATAACTCAGAAATAGACATGGACGAAAGAGAATTAATGACCTTGATGGTAAGAAAATTTAGCTGACTTATTCAAAATGATAGTCAACTGTTTAACCATGCAGGTCAAGGTAAAAAGAATAGCTTCAACAAAAACACCGTCCAGTGTTACGAGTGTGGAAAGGAAGGACACATCAAGCCTGATTGTCCTGAATTATAGCCGAAGCAGAAAGGAAGGAAAAGATTCCCTCAAGGCAAAAATCTAAAAAGAAAAGGAGCATACATTGCTTGGGAGAATACAGATTCTAAAAGCTCAAGTGATGAAGATGCTGATCAAGATGAGGAATCCAACTTTTGCTACATGGCTGGAACATCAAGTAATGACAGCGACATTGATGAAGAATTTGAGAAGCTACCAATAGAAGAGAAGTATCAGCAACTAATTGAAACATTCAGAGAATTGCATGCTGAAGCCATGCGACTGCAGTACAAGGTAAATCGACTAAGCTTTGAAAGAAGAGATTATGAGTATAGAATTAATAACCTTGTTGCTGAGAATGAAAGATTAGAAAAAGAGTTAAATGAAGCTTTGTTATCTGCTAAGAATGTTAAGATTGAAACTGTTACAGTAGAAAAAATCTGTGAAAATTGTCCTGCACATATTGAAAAGATAGATTACTTAACTAGCACACTAGCTAAGTTTACTCAAGGAAGAGACAATTTAGATGTTGTTTTAAAACCATCTGGCAGAGCTATTTACAGACAAGGAATAGGTTACAAAGCTCAATCTAGCAGAACCAATATTAATAGATTTATTGATTTAAGCAAACCTGCTAAGAATGCATGTTTCTATTGTAATTATGTTGGTCATACTGTTAGAAATTGTTATTACAAAAATGTTGTTGTTCCTAAAAAATTATATGTTTGGAAACCAAAGGAACAAGTAACAAGGACTGACAATCATGGACCCAAAGTTAAATGGGTACCAGCAACCAAATCTTAATCTGTTTTGCAGGATACAAAGCTGATGCAGTGTGATCTCAATGATGGATCAATCTGGATTAAAATCATTGTCTTGAGAATCTACAACTGGTAAATCTATATCAATCTACTGCATTATGCTTGAATTGATTGTTGGTTGTTGTGTGATTACATGAATACATTGTCTGTCTGATTGATTGATTGGATGATTGAATGAATCTGAAAAACCATTTTCTGTTTATGCTTTTGAAACTATGTCTTTGAAACACTTTTTGTCACACCCTGTCAACTAAGCTCACTGAGTATTCGACTGTGAATATTCTATATAGCTGGGTCTGAAATTCAAATTTTATTTTGGTGCGAAAATGAAATCAAATTTTTCCCTCTAAAACCTGAATATATATTTCATCTGAAATCAAACTTGCAAGCTTCATTACAACTGTGCCGAACCTAGGCTATCTGACCAGTCGCTCACTCTCTCAACTACTCTTTGTGTCTCGTGCCATCATCTGCTACTCAAATGGCCTCAAACTCTGCACAGAAGAAGTGTGTCAAAGCTACAAAACTGGTGGGATGAAAATGGATGATTGACTTGCTATTCTAGTCATTTTTTGGATTTTGATGCCAAGAGATGCAAACCATGCACAGGATACTACAAAAGATCTATTTCTGCTGAAAGCTTTAAAAGAAAACATCCAAGTTAACTGGCCTGCAGCAATATCTAACAACATGATGAAGGTTACCAAACTAGAATGTGCTAAGTTACCATACTGTGTATTCATATCGAATGTGCTCGTTTATTATGGAGTGGATTGCATTGGAAAATCAAGCAAACCAAGTTCCAGAACAAGCTTGATCGACAAGACTACCTTGCGCCTCATGCATTTGACTAAAATTGATGAAGGATGGATATATAAAAATGAGGCTCCTAATGAAGAAAAAGAATTAGAATCTCTTCTAGGTAGCCAATACAGAGCAAGATCTGAATTTGAAAGGATTATGCTGAATGGTTTAAGAACTGTGATAAAGCTGCTGAAAGAACAAAAAGCAAGGACACAACACCAAGAGGAATCCGTTGAAGAATCTGTGTCTAATGATGCAAGCACTTCTGAGAAGACAAGTAAGAGTACTGAGAGTAAGAGGACTGAGAAAGGAAGCACTAGTTCCAGTCACAGTGAGATGATACTTGGTGACTTTGTTAACAAAAAGAGGAAGAAAAACTGATTTTCTTTTAGAATAGTGTTGCTTTTGTTAATGGCTTATAATGCCATCTTTTCTTGTTTGTTCCTTGTTTGAGTCTATCATTTTAATATCTTTCTCAATGAAATGAAATTAGTAGTTTGAATCAACACTGTTGCTTTTAATCTGATTGATATTTGTTAAACCCCTGGCAAGTGTATCAGATCGTATCAAGTAATAATAATTGGTAAACCCAATATCGTTCTTCCCAAAGGACTCTTAAGGCCTCATCTTTTGTGTAAACTAATTATTTAAAACTTGAGAAAAGAAATTAATTTGAGTGGTTTGAATGCAAAACAAAAATAAACATGCAAATGCAATGATTCAATTGGATAAACGAAACTATGGATGAATAGAGTTGTTGGGGTTTACAATTTCATCTTATCCACTCTCATATATCTACTCTTCTTATTTACTTTACTTATTTATCATATTATCATGCAAACTTTCTTGGTCTACCCTTAACCCAATCCCTTGGTGAAAAGAGCCTATTACTAATTACCGGCTTGCTATCCCTAGCCTCCCCTAGTAATTAATAATGCATGATAAATGGAAGCAAAATACAATTGATCATCCTACCCCTATCCCTAGGCGGTATTAACATAATCAAGGAATTTTTCCTAGTTCATGACATTACTGTACGTCCCCGTATCAATAAAGACAAACAACATTGATGGGTGTCGCAACCCACACAAATTTAATGTGCATAAAGAAATGCAGTATAGCTAGGAAATGACTCCTAGGTCGTCTCTCAAGGACCAATTTTGCGGTTCAGAATTTAGTCAGACACGAAGTGGGGGGGGTTGTGAAAAGTTTGTGCATGCAAATGAATTAAATTAAAACAAGGATGCTAACAAAAATGTAATCAAGGATGAAAACAGAATTTAATTACGACAAATACAGAATTTTAACGACGAAAACGCAAGCAGTACAGATGCAAAAATACGGGTTCAACACAGAATAAAAACAGTCAGTCATTAACCTAATCACAATGTTCCCATCACTAGTTATCAAAATACAGTTGCTACTTGGATCTCTAATCCAACAGATTTAACCGACTAAGCGACGGTTAAATCTGTCTTCATAACTGCGAACTAAGCGAACACAGTGTTAATATCAACTCTGATTTATACCATATAGTTCCATCAACTAAGCGAAGATGTCACACCAACTGGGCAACTAAGCGTATACCCAATTGCAGGTGTAAATACAAAATTAATATTAACCAAGTCAGAGTTACCGAACAGTCACAGTTCAGAAACCTCAGGGAAACTTTGCAATATGGCTAATGACTGACTGAATTAAATTAAGCTACCATGGAAATTAAATTAAAATGACTAGAAACCTTAGACAACATTGAAATAAATTAAATTAGACACCAACACTGTTATAATAATTAAATGCCACACTAACTTAAACACATAAAAATAACTCAACCTACTAATTAAACTAAGTGAAAATAAGAGAAATTAACAATCCTATTTTACTTCTAGTAATTTATGTGACCAAGGTGCAATTAATAAATAAATTTAAAGTCCAACATACCACATGTTAATTCCCCTTTCTTTCTTCACTCAAAATCTCAATGTGAAATATCTTTTCTTCATTCAACAAGGGAAACTCAAAAGGAATACGAAAATATAGCAGCAAATGGAAAGGAAAATGCAAAATGATTCTTTATTCAACCAACAGAACTACCATGAAAATGCAAAGAAGAATCCTACAAGCTCATGTTTTCAATATTCAAAATGAAACCAAAGAAGATGAGTGATGGTTCTCTCTTCCATCTAGCAAAGAAAAACAAGTTGCAAGCAAAAGAAAAAAAAAAGGAAGAAAACGTATTCTTTGGTTCATTCCATCCTCCAGAACCGAAAGGTACACCATGCTCTCCAAGAGAGTGTTCAAAAATAAAAATGAAGTAGGAAATCTCTGTGTATTTAGACCGTGAGTTCTTCCCCTTTTAAAGGAAAATTTCCAAGCAGAAATGAAGTGTCGGCAGTGCTTCCATACGTCATCCTCCATTGCAAGTGTCGGCTGGTGCTCTCCTTGTCACTCTCCATCAAGCTTCTCAGTGCCTTCTAGATGCAGCAGCCTGAGTGCTCATTGACGTGTTGCTTGGACGTTGAAGTGTGAAGGACTTTGTGAGAGCTGCTGTTGTTTCTCTCGTGCAGGCCATGTATGCAATTGCCCATGCTGCTGCCATGATGAATCAAGCAAGGAGCTCTCCATTCCAAACTGCTAGATGTTTTTATGTTGTTGGATGTGCTGCTTCTAGTTTCTTGGATGTGCATGCTGAGAATATGTTGCTGTTTAATTGTTTCAGCCAAAATACCGTGTTGCTGCAGCTGCTGGACCGAGAAGATATTGCTGGAGTGTGGGCTGGTCTCCAACGCTGGATGGGTGCTGCACGTGTGGAAGTGGAGCCTGCTGCTGGACCGGGCTTGTGGAATGAAGCTGCTGGACTGTATGGTGGAACTGCATGGAGCGTGAAGAAGCTTTGCTGCCATGATGGACCGTGTTGCTGCAGCTGGAACGTGTAGAAGAGTTGCTGCAACTGCTGGAACGTGTGGAGCTGCATGGCTGGAGTTGCTGGAGTTTGCACTGCTTGTTGGATGAAGCCGTGAAGTGTGGAAGTGTGGGTACTGGAATGCAGGTTGTTGCACCTTGCCTTGGTCAGTGAAGAAGGCTGCTGGACTGTATGAAGCTGCTGCATTTTTATGTTGGTCATTGGCCCCTTTGCTTGCTTCCTTGCTTGGCCTTCAGAGTGTGAGAGCTGCTGGAATATGGTTTGGTTGCAGCTGCATGTGTCTGTGAAGTTCTTTACGTGCTGCATCAAAATGCATTCCAAAGGTGGCAACTTGCCTTTCCATGTGCACCCCTAAATTCAACATGTTACACCCTTTTTTTTATAAAATTACCATAGTGTCCTCCAAATATCCCAAATAGTGTTCCAATATTCTCTCTAAAAATAATAATGCAAATAATTATCTCAGAAAATTCAAATTAACTAAAATAAGAATTTCCGATCAAATTAAGCACAATTAGTAGAAACGGGAAAATACTGGACATTTAAACACAATTCCCTGATTAATTTTAGTACAATAAACTAACTGAAATCAATAAAATATTGATTCATCAAAATAGACCACACTTAGTCTTTTGCACTCCTGGGCAAAATCAAAATTCAAATCAGGGAATAGATCAAAGGACATTAGGGAAGTGACACAGACTCAGCACACAGAAAACAGAAACTCAGAAGGGAATAGACAAACAAAATTACAGTCCTCAAGAAATCTGGACAAGAAAAAGTAGTAGACATTATCCAACACCGAATCAAAGAAAACAGATACTCATGAAGTAATCCAAGCAGTTCAAAGCATGACAAAATAATCAGTCAGTTTGAGAGGTGAATCAAAAGCAACAGAACCTTACAGATGCACTATCGGTGTTTCTCTCATGTTTCTAGGGTAAATAATTTCAACTCAATGCACTCAAGAAAGCAAACACAAACAGACTTGGCAAGTCTCTAACATCAGTACTCAAAACATATGCATGTTCAAATCAAAAGGTCTTTTATGGATGTAATGGGGTCAAAGACAAGGGAGGATATAATAATGATGAGAAGCTATAAACCAAAACAAAAGGAGCAATGGGGAACAAGTGTAAACACATTCAAATAACACCCAAACCCTTTAATCCTCTTCTTGACTCCATTATTCACACAATTTTTTTATTTATTTATTATTTTTTTTTTTAATCTCATTTTTCTGTATTTTTTTCATCTTATCTCTTTTCTTTTCTCTTTATGTAGGATACAACTCTAAGAGACAAGATACACAACGTATTTACAAAAACAAAAACAAGAAGAGGAACCAACTAGCCAATTATCTGAATCTCCCAGGAGACCACACTTATTCCCAAAATACTTCCAAAGCTCCAAATTTCCCTAAGGTTAAGGTAATCATGGTTTTTCACTTAAGGGTAATTAATGAGCTTGAAAACAAAGAATAGGGGAAAGTATAGGCTCAAATGGGTTATCAAAGGATAAAAACAGGGTAGGCTCTTTTGGCCAGAGAGGTTCAACAACAAAATTGCCTTTATCATTTCCAAACATGCATATCAATCAAGAATCAACAACAGAGTCAAACCAAGGCATATGCGCAAGCAATCAAGAGACATATAACACACAAGAAAGAACATAAAGTGGCTCAAATCTCACACAGGGTAATTTCTGTCACAATTAAATCAACTTTCTCATCATCATAATCATCTTTCCAAGCAAAGAAAAGCAAGGATTTCCAACAATTCAGAGTATCAATGAAGTGAAAGACGAGTCTACAATTTAAACAAAGTTCGAAAATCAAGAAAAACATGCAAAACTTTATTCAAGACACAACAACACTACCTAGAAAAAAAAAAAAAAATTTAACGCGGAAAAACAAAAAATTTATTGCAGAAAAACAAAAACTAAGAGCAGAAACATCAGAGTCTCCCCCAATAGACCACACTTAAATTACACAGTGTCCTCAATGTGTCACGAGCATCATAGCAGAACTCAAAACAGTAAACAGATCAAGGACAAGTGCAATAAAAGCAGGAATGGAGGAGAAAAGAAACTCCCTGAGTCAGATGCGAGTGTAGGTGGGGTGGACCAAAGATGTCTCCTCCACCACTGCATCCAACAAAGAAGGATTACTGAGGAAAGGCTTTAGTCTGTGCCTGTTCACCTTGAAGCTTTTAGCTGTGGAAGGACTTTGAATTTCAGCTGCACCATAAGGATAAACATTAGTCACAACAAAAGGTCCAATCCACTTTGATCTCAACTTACCACCCATGAGGCCAAGCCTAGAGTTATACAATAAAACCTGTTGGCCAACCTCGAAGTCCTTTCTAACAATAGAACTATCATGGAACCTCCTTGTTCGTTCTTTGTAGAACTTCGAGTTCTCATAGGCCTCCAATCGGATCTCATCCAATTCATTCAGTTGCAACTTCCTTTCCTCTCCAGCTTGGTCAATGGAGAAGTTGCAAGTCTTCACAGCCCAGTATGCCCGATGCTCAATCTCAACTGGTAAATGACATGCCTTTCCAAATACAACCCGATAAGGAGACATTCCTATAGGTGCTTTGTAGGCAGTCCTGTGGGCCCAAAGAGCATCGTCCAACCTATTACTCCAATCTTTTCTGTTGGGCTGGACAATCTTCTCCAGAATCCTCTTTATCTCCCTGTTAGAGATCTCAGCTTGCCCATTTGTTTGGGGGTGGTATGGTGTAGAAACTTTGTGCGTCACCCCATATTTTTTAAGCAAAGCTTGCATGGATCTATTGCAAAAATGAGTTCCCTGATCACTAATAATTGCTCTAGGCACTCCAAACCTGCAAAAGAGGTGAGATCTAACAAAATCTACAACAACCCGAGCATCATTAGTTCTGGTGGCTCTAGCTTCCACCCATTTTGAAACATAATCCACAGCAAGGAGAATATAAGAGAAACCAAAAGAAACAGGAAAAGGACCCATAAAATCTATACCCCAGACATCAAACACCTCACAGAACAGCATAGGCTGTTGAGGCATCTCTTTTCTCTGTGAAATTGATCCTCCTGTTCTTTGACAAGGTTCACATGTGCTGCAAATCCTCTCCGCATCTTTGAAGATGGAAGGCCAATAGAAACCGCAGTCTAGCACCCTGCGGGCTGTTCTCTGAATTCCCAAATGACCACCAGGTGAGGAGGCATGACAAAACAGTAGGACCGAGTCAATCTCATGGTCCGGAATGCATCTCCTAGTAACCTGGTCACTACACAACTTCCACAGATATGGGTCATCCCAAATATAATACTTAGCATCACTCTTAATTTTGGCAATTTGAGCACGAGATGCTGAGGGAGGAATTACAGAAGCAACCAAATAATTTACAATATGTGCAAACCAAGGAGTAGGGTTAGAATATGAAATCATCAAAAAACTCTCATCAGGAAAGTTATCCTGGATTGGCAAAACATCAGCTTCTCTCTCAGCTCCCTCAATCCTACTGAGATGGTCTGCAACCAAATTTTGTGCTCCACTCCGGTCTTTGATTTGCAAGTCAAACTCTTGGAGTAGTAGCATCCACCTGATCAATCTTGGCTTTGACTCAGCCTTTTTTAAAAGAAACTTAAGAGCTGCATGGTCAGTGTATACAATAACAGGAGATCCAAGCAAATATGATCTAAACTTATCGAGGGCAAAAACAATTGCCAACAATTCTTTTTCAGTTGTGGTGTAATTTGCTTGGGCAGCATCTAAAGTGCGTGAAGCATAATAGATTACTCTCGGCAGTTTGTCAATTTTCTGTGTCAAGACAGCCCCCAATGCATAGTTAGATGCATCACACATAAGCTCAAATGGGGCTGTCCAATCCGGTGCCTGAATGATCGGAGTGGTGGTCAAAGCTTCCTTCAGGCAATCAAAAGCCTGCTTGCAGTTGTCATCACAATTGAAGTCAATATCCTTCTGTAAGAGTCTGGACAAGGGAAGTGCCTTCTTGCTGAAATCCTTGATGAAGCGCCTGTAGAAACCTGCATGTCCAAGAAAAGATCGAACCTCTCGCACGCAAGAGGGGTAAGGCAACTGCGAAATCACAGATATCTTAGCAGGGTCCACCTCTACTCCCTTGCTAGAAATGATATGCCCTAGAACCAAGCCTTGTTCAACCATGAAGTGACATTTCTCAAAATTGAGAACAAGGTTTGTTTCTATGCATCTTTTCAACACTTTTTCCAAACTATCTAAGCATGCATCAAATGAGGATCCATACACAGTAAAATCATCCATAAACACCTCTATACAATTTTCAAGAAAGTCGCTAAAAATGCTAATCATGCACCGCTGGAAGGTACCAGGGGCGTTGCATAGGCCAAAGGGCATCCTCCTATAGGCAAAAGTGCCAAAGGGGCAGGTGAATGTGGTTTTCTCTTGATCCTCAGGAGCAATATTTATTTGGAAATAACCAGAAAAACCATCAAGAAAACAATAATGAGATTTACCTGCCAGGCGCTCCAGCATCTGATCAATGAATGGCAGGGGGAAATGATCTTTCCTGGTCGCTTGATTCAACCTCCTATAGTCAATGCAGACTCTCCAGCTATTCTGTACTCTTGTGGGAATCAACTCATCCCTCTCATTTTTCACAACAGTGAGGCCAGTCTTCTTGGGTACAACATGGATGGGGCTCACCCACTGACTGTCTGAAATAGGATAGATGATTCCAGCTTGCAAAAGCTTTGTCACCTCCTTCTTAATCACGTCCATGATCACGGGGTTTTGCCTTCTCTGCGGCTGTCTCACTGGTTTTGCCCCATCTTCCAACAGAATCCTATGCATGCATGTGGATGGGCTAATACCAGGGATGTCCGCCAAACTCCAACCTATGGCTTTCTTATGCGCCCTCAACACTCCAAGCAACCTCTCCTCTTGAACAGAATCAAGGGAGGTGGAAATTATGACCGGTTTTCTCTCATCATCCTCCAAGTATACGTACTTGAGGTTTTCTGGAAGTTGTTTCAGCTCAAGAGTGGGTTCCTGCAAGTCAGTTTCAAGTGTACTTCCTGCAACATGGTTAATGCATTCTGACTCTAAAGAATGAACAGGTAAAGGCAGGAAACTCATCTCATCACAATCCAAATCAATATCCATCACAGGTATATCAACAACATCATCAATAGCATTCAAATGATCAAAAAGACGCATATCATTGATAACCTGGACATCATCAATACCCTGGACATCACAGTTTTCATCATCAAATTCAACAACATTTTTAGTTTTTGATTCAAACCCAGATGTTATGCATGAATGTACAGAAGATAGAAAAGAATGCTTCTTCTCATGCATAGAATTAAAATCATCAATAATGAACTCATCAATAATTTCATCCAATGTATCAATCTTAAACACAGAATGGTCCTCAGTTGGAAATTTCATGGCATCAAGGATATTAAAATGTACAACAATATCAGCAAATTCCATAGACAATGTTCCAGCGTACACATCAATCTTGGTATGGGCAGTTTTCAAAAATGGTCTGCCTAGGATAATGGGGGCGGATCCATGAGAGAAACCGTCCTCCATCTCCAAAACATAGAAATCAGCAGGAAATATCAATTCTCCTACCCTAACCAAGACATCCTCTATGTAACCTGTCGGGTGGGTAACACTCCTATTGGCCAACTGAATGACCACACCCGTAGGTTGTAATGGACCAAGAGACAGAGATTTATAAATAGACAATGGCATGACATTTATAGATGCACCCAGATCAAGCATAGCATTTTCAAATTTACTGTTCCCAATCACACAAGGAATGCAAAACGTACCTGGGTCCTTGCACTTTTCAGGAATCTGTGGGACCGACTTACCAATAAGAGCTGATACATTCCTCCCCATGCTGATCCGTTCATTTCCCTTCATCTTCCTCTTGTGTGTGCACAACTCCTTCAAGAATTTGGCATACCTTGGAATCTGTTTGATTGCATCAAGTAGAGGTATGTTTACCTCTACCTTCCTGAAGGTCTCCAGAATTTCCTTATCCATCTCTTCCATCTTTTTGCTAGGAAGTGCCCGTGGAGGAAATGGAAGAGGGATAGGTCGATCAACCAATGGAGGAGGCACGACAGCGGTGGGTGTGGAAGAGGAAGAAGATTCACCCTCCTCAAACGTCCTGCGTGGACCAGATTGGTTCTCTGTCCTATGAGAAGCGGCAGGCGTGGGAATAGGTGTAGGAGTTGGTTCTAAAGGCACAACAGTCTGCCTCCCTGATCTGAGGGTTATGGCACTCACATTCTTCGGATTCTGCACAGTCTGGGATGGTAACTTATCAGAATTCTGAGATTGTGCCTGGTTCATCTGAGTAGCCATCTGACCCATCTGGTTAGTGAGACTTTGTATGGAAGTTCTAGTTTCCTGCTGAAACTGTAGGTTTTGCATAGTCATCTGTCTCACTAACTCTTCCAATGAAGGCTCAGAAGAAGTAGAAGGTTGGGCAGCTGGTTGGGCAGGTGCCTCTTGCTGTTGTTGTTGTTGTTGCCTTTGATTTTGTTGCATAGGTGGAGGCACATATCTGTTATGTCCTCCAGCATTATGGAAAAGTGGCGCCTGCTGTTGATGTTGTGGCGCATTATTCCATCTTAGATTAGGGTGATTCCGCCACCCTGGGTTGTACCTGTTGCTTGACAAATCATAATTTTGCTGTTGTGGCTGCCTATTATTGTAGATGTTAGTAGCATAAGCTTGAGGTGCATCAGAGGCAGCTGAGTGCTGTAAAGTAGGACAAGTATCTGTGTAGTGGTCACCAGAAGTACAAATAGCACATAGTCGTGTAATAGATACGGATGAAGCTGGAGGTTTCTGGTTAGTTGCCAACTGGGTCACTATCTTCATAAGAGAGTCAAGTTTGCCCTCCAATTTTCTTTCAACAGCTGATAAAGACTGGGTGTCAACATCATGTACGCCCCTCACTACAATGGCATCACTTCTGGTGCTAAACTGCTGGGAGTTGGAGGCCATCTTCTCAATCAATTGTCTGGCCTCAGCAGGTGTGGTGTCTCCAAGAGCTCCACCACTGGCAGCATCAATCATGCCCCTATCCATGTTGTTGAGGCCTTCATAGAAATACTGAAGAAGGAGTAGGTCAGGTATCTGATGGTGAGGACAGCTTGCACAAAGTGTTTTGAATCTCTCCCAATACTCATATAAGCTCTCTCCACCAAGCTGCCTAATCCCAGATATGTCTTTTCTGATAGCTGTGGTCCGGGATGCTGGGAAAAATTTCTCCAAGAACAGCCTCTTCAGATCATCCCAGCTAGTGACGGATCTAGGCGCTAAACCGTACAACCAATCCTTAGCAGCACTTTCCAATGAATGAGGAAATGCCTTCAAGAAGATGTGATCTTCTGGAACATCAGGCGGTTTCATAGTGGAACAGACAATGTGGAATTCCTTCAGATGCTTATGCGGACTCTCACCTGTAAGTCCATGAAACTTGGGCAACAAATGGATCAGTCCAGTCTTTAGAACATATGGAACGTCCTCATCAGGATATTGGATGCACAAGCTTTCAATATCAAAATCAGGTGCAGCCATCTCCCTAAAAGTCCTCTCACGAGGTGGAGGTTGTGCCATATTGTTCTCAGTGTAAAAAATAACAGAATCAAAATCAGAATCAGGTTCAGATGCAACAGATGCAGTATGCACAGTATCAAGTGGAATTGACTCAAAAACACACTCTAAAGACAAATTCCGAGAATGCCTAACTAACCTATGAAACGTCCTATCAATCTCAGGATCAAAGGGTGGTATGGGTCCAGGATTTCCTCTAGTCATGCACTAAATCACAACACCCTAGAATCAGGAATCAATAGTACAAAAATTTCAAACCACAGAAAACAACATAAGACAACACAACTCAAACAAACACAAACACAAGACTTAAAACTGAACCGTTGGTCCCCGGCAGCGGCGCCAAAATTTGATGGGTGTCGCAACCCACACAAATTTAATGTGCATAAAGAAATGCAGTATAGCTAGGAAATGACTCCTAGGTCGTCTCTCAAGGACCAATTTTGCGGTTCAGAATTTAGTCAGACACGAAGTGGGGGGGTTGTGAAAAGTTTGTGCATGCAAATGAATTAAATTAAAACAAGGATGCTAACAAAAATGTAATCAAGGATGAAAACAGAATTTAATTACGACAAATACAGAATTTTAACGACGAAAACGCAAGCAGTACAGATGCAAAAATACGGGTTCAACACAGAATAAAAACAGTCAGTCATTAACCTAATCACAATGTTCCCATCACTAGTTATCAAAATACAGTTGCTACTTGGATCTCTAATCCAACAGATTTAACCGACTAAGCGACGGTTAAATCTGTCTTCATAACTGCGAACTAAGCGAACACAGTGTTAATATCAACTCTGATTTATACCATATAGTTCCATCAACTAAGCGAAGATGTCACACCAACTGGGCAACTAAGCGTATACCCAATTGCAGGTGTAAATACAAAATTAATATTAACCAAGTCAGAGTTACCGAACAGTCACAGTTCAGAAACCTCAGGGAAACTTTGCAATATGGCTAATGACTGACTGAATTAAATTAAGCTACCATGGAAATTAAATTAAAATGACTAGAAACCTTAGACAACATTGAAATAAATTAAATTAGACACCAACACTGTTATAATAATTAAATGCCACACTAACTTAAACACATAAAAATAACTCAACCTACTAATTAAACTAAGTGAAAATAAGAGAAATTAACAATCCTATTTTACTTCTAGTAATTTATGTGACCAAGGTGCAATTAATAAATAAATTTAAAGTCCAACATACCACATGTTAATTCCCCTTTCTTTCTTCACTCAAAATCTCAATGTGAAATATCTTTTCTTCATTCAACAAGGGAAACTCAAAAGGAATACGAAAATATAGCAGCAAATGGAAAGGAAAATGCAAAATGATTCTTTATTCAACCAACAGAACTACCATGAAAATGCAAAGAAGAATCCTACAAGCTCATGTTTTCAATATTCAAAATGAAACCAAAGAAGATGAGTGATGGTTCTCTCTTCCATCTAGCAAAGAAAAACAAGTTGCAAGCAAAAGAAAAAAAAAGGAAGAAAACGTATTCTTTGGTTCATTCCATCCTCCAGAACCGAAAGGTACACCATGCTCTCCAAGAGAGTGTTCAAAAATAAAAATGAAGTAGGAAATCTCTGTGTATTTAGACCGTGAGTTCTTCCCCTTTTAAAGGAAAATTTCCAAGCAGAAATGAAGTGTCGGCA
Source organism: Vigna reflexopilosa (assembly GCA_027742785.1). NCBI lineage: Eukaryota > Viridiplantae > Streptophyta > Magnoliopsida > Fabales > Fabaceae > Vigna > Vigna reflexopilosa. The sequence continues at coordinate 15,848,157 of CM050928.1, read as the reverse complement.
GTGCTTCCATACGTCATCCTCCATTGCAAGTGTCGGCTGGTGCTCTCCTTGTCACTCTCCATCAAGCTTCTCAGTGCCTTCTAGATGCAGCAGCCTGAGTGCTCATTGACGTGTTGCTTGGACGTTGAAGTGTGAAGGACTTTGTGAGAGCTGCTGTTGTTTCTCTCGTGCAGGCCATGTATGCAATTGCCCATGCTGCTGCCATGATGAATCAAGCAAGGAGCTCTCCATTCCAAACTGCTAGATGTTTTTATGTTGTTGGATGTGCTGCTTCTAGTTTCTTGGATGTGCATGCTGAGAATATGTTGCTGTTTAATTGTTTCAGCCAAAATACCGTGTTGCTGCAGCTGCTGGACCGAGAAGATATTGCTGGAGTGTGGGCTGGTCTCCAACGCTGGATGGGTGCTGCACGTGTGGAAGTGGAGCCTGCTGCTGGACCGGGCTTGTGGAATGAAGCTGCTGGACTGTATGGTGGAACTGCATGGAGCGTGAAGAAGCTTTGCTGCCATGATGGACCGTGTTGCTGCAGCTGGAACGTGTAGAAGAGTTGCTGCAACTGCTGGAACGTGTGGAGCTGCATGGCTGGAGTTGCTGGAGTTTGCACTGCTTGTTGGATGAAGCCGTGAAGTGTGGAAGTGTGGGTACTGGAATGCAGGTTGTTGCACCTTGCCTTGGTCAGTGAAGAAGGCTGCTGGACTGTATGAAGCTGCTGCATTTTTATGTTGGTCATTGGCCCCTTTGCTTGCTTCCTTGCTTGGCCTTCAGAGTGTGAGAGCTGCTGGAATATGGTTTGGTTGCAGCTGCATGTGTCTGTGAAGTTCTTTACGTGCTGCATCAAAATGCATTCCAAAGGTGGCAACTTGCCTTTCCATGTGCACCCCTAAATTCAACATGTTACACCCTTTTTTTTATAAAATTACCATAGTGTCCTCCAAATATCCCAAATAGTGTTCCAATATTCTCTCTAAAAATAATAATGCAAATAATTATCTCAGAAAATTCAAATTAACTAAAATAAGAATTTCCGATCAAATTAAGCACAATTAGTAGAAACGGGAAAATACTGGACATTTAAACACAATTCCCTGATTAATTTTAGTACAATAAACTAACTGAAATCAATAAAATATTGATTCATCAAACATTTACCGAATGAGTTAAACGGTAAAAGAATTAAATACAGGTAAAGAACCCAACAATTGATAAATCAAGCATATGCAAGCATATAAAGTAAATAAGAATTTGGATATATGAGAGTTTCAAAAGATTACATTATTCCCCAACAACAAAGGGTTTAGTTCACCATAATCATGGTGAACCTAAATGAAAATAATGAAAGAATGGAAAACCAAACCCTAGATTTGATAAAGTGGAGCCTAAGCATCTAAGAAATCTCCTCCAAGGTGTGTAGAACAGCTCTGGACGTTTCTCTCTGCCAAAAGAATTACATTTGGATTCGCACTGAGGCTATATATAAGCCAAAAAGATAACAGAAAGATCTCAGAATCCAAAATATAAAAACAGACAACCGCCCAGGCGCCAAAGTTGGCCGCTCAGCGGTTTGCCTCATTCCACGCCACCGCCCAGGCGCACATTTGACCGCTGAGCGGTTTGCCTCTTGCCGTTCTGGACGCTCAGCGTTGGAATTGACGCTTGAGCGATCCACAAACTTTTCTTTTCTTCCTTTTTCTCCTTCATTCTTGAGTCTATGAACTTCCTACTTCATTTCCATCTTCACTTCTCATCAAAAACCCCTACAAAACAATGCAAAACAAGCATAATATCTCTAAAAACAACTTTTGACTCTCATGTGACACAACTTAAGAGTTTTACTTGATTCTAAGCTCATTCTAAGCCAAAAGGGTGTGTTTTAATATCAAATTTATTCATGAAAATAACGGTTTTTAGACCGTTATCACAACCCCAAACTTAAAACTTTGCTTGTCCTCAAGCAAACAAAACAAAACTTGGCCTTCCACTTTTTCAACAAATAGTTTTACACTTTTCAAAATCCTCTTCTTTACAACAAGTTATTTTTCAATTCAGATTGTCAGTGGAATCCTACCAAAATGCATGCATGATTTCAATCCAATCTAGTTCACATACTTAAATATTTCCCAACAAATGTTTTATTCATGAATGATCAATCCACTAAGCATAGATGTACACATGGATTACAACAATTCTTACCAAGCAAGTGTTTCACTCAATTACTCAAGTGTTTAAGGAATCACTCCACTCTCTATTATTCACATTTCACATAGAACAATATTGCCATTCATCTAAAACAATCAAAATCCTTTCATGCAAATGCCATCACAAGGATTTTTTCAAGGCTTGTAATGAGGCTGGGCTATCAAGAAAATTTGGTTTTTCTAGATCACAAAATCCTTGAGTTAAGAGAGCTATTTCATCATTGAAAAGGTTCAAGTTTAAACTCTCTTTATCACCAATTTCACTCATTCCCAACTTCTTCCCTTTTTATCAACTTTGCATTGAGTTTCTTTTTCATGCTTTTACGTTTTCTTTTTCTTTACTCATGCATTTGTCTTTTCAAAATTTGAACTCAATGCTTTTCTTTTGCCCTTTCAATTTTCCCCATACAACCCCAAACTTGAACCTTTTCAATACATACAAGTATTCTCAACCCAACTCAAAGTACTTACTTTCAAATCAAGAGTTTCATACTGTTTAAGGTCAAGGTTCAAAAAGGGTATAATATTTTAATCACTTTGGGTGAAAATTTGGCTAAGTAAGGGCTTCCAAACATGGCCTTGGTCATATGACATAAACAAGCAATTCAATCAATTATCAAGACTCAAGCAATATCATTCATGCTTCCCTATGAACAATGCATATATCAATGAAAACTCTGGAGCTCAATACCTCACACAACATGCTTTCTCATCATTCATGAATCCTGCTTAGCATCACAATCACAATCATAAACCACAATACATCTGTTCATATAGTTAGTGAACCATTCATCTGGATATCAGCACACACATTCATAATCATCAACCACATTCAATCATCATCATCAAATAACTTGTCATGCAATATAATCATCAAACCATCATCAGAATCTGTGTACAAGCCAAGCATAGACACATAAATTAAAGTTCACCCTATTTTAAAAATCCAAAGTACAAAAGAAAAAGAAAAATCCCTGTCTAAGTGCTGGCATCCATCAGTAGATGCCTTCAACGCTACTCCTCATCTGAGTCATACTCCTCCTCATCCTGTGCGTCCTCAAAGTTCTCATCATCATCATCTCTGCCTGATGCTTCAGCTGCTTCATACCTATTACCATGTACCTGCTCTTGAGGCCAAGCCATCGTACTATGGAACTCATCCATAGTCCACCTGTGTACGGGTGGCTGATCATATAATCCTATAATCATCTCAGTAGTTGGCACCTGCTCTCTGCGGAGAGACTCCATCCTTGCCTCCATCATGGACATATACATGTCCCTCATCTGAAAAGGCTCAACATGTTGTGTCGGTGCATCTACATGTACCTGCTCCTGCTGTGTTGTTCCTCTCCTAGGACGTCTCCTAGGAACTGCTCCGGTTGGCTCATCACCTCGACAATACTGACGATAATAGGAGGCATCAATAGCCCTCCTCGGCCTCTCATAGGGTGGAACTGCAGTATCCACTCCCGCCTGCTGGCACAAATATGTAATCAAGGACGAATGTCCCAGTGGTGTCCTGCTACTCACAATGGTAGCACAACTCTGAATTTCGTCGGCGATAATCTTTCCAACATTAACATCCATCTACCTCAGCATGCAGTAGATGACAAGAATCCGATTCATCGTGATATTGGAGACATGGGAACATGGTTGTATGTTGGCATGAGGAAATGCCATCCAGTACTTGGCTAGGGGAGTCAAATCTGCCCTAAGTATGTTGATTGGTGCTCCATTATGGTTTCTCTGAAAATGTCTCCCAGGGATACACATCCATCTCTCAATTTCTAAATAATCCCTGTACTCCCCTAGAATAGCAGCATAGCTGCATTGCTCTCCTGGCCACTCAGTCCCCAGGAAAGTGTTAATGGTGTCGGAGTCATATCTGATCAACTGCCCCCTCACATAGCTCATGTATCTTCCAGCAGCTACTCCTCCTCTGGGTAAGGCATTAGGGTAAAATTCCTTCACCAGCTCAACGCTAGCTGGTGCAGGATAATTGGTCAATCTCTCCCAGCCTTGCCTCTCAATCTCTAGTTGAAACTTTGGAGCTAAATCAGGAATGTACATGGCCTTCCTCTCCATCAACAAACGCCTTTCCTGGACAATAGCGTAATGCTCCTCATGCTTTTTGGAGAGAAACCTAGGACAGTAAAATATCCTTGGTCTCTCTGGCTCCTTCCTCTTGTTGCCCATGGTCTTCACTCTCTTTGAGGTAGACATTCCTGTATCAAATAATTCCAATAACATTCACAGAAACATCATTAGAGGTTAGTGCATCATCAATTACATTTCTAGAACACTCACAATCCAATACTGAAGGAAAAACAGGGCCCCCCAGCATCAAAGCATCTCAAATCAAACAATTAGGCACAATTTTGTACACACCGGCCAGGCGTCCAAGAAGACCGCTCAGGTGGTGACGACTAGGGTTTTTCAAAAACTCTTCCTAAATTGTTCTAATCTCCACTCTAGTGCTAATTTCATCAATCCAAACCAACATCATGCAATTCAACCGGTTTAAAACAGTTCCTATTTCAACAAATCATGCATAGAAATCAAAAGCCCTAATTTATCATGTTCCTACACATGTTCTTCATCAATTTTTCAAAACTAGAGACCCTAAGAATGAAATTGCACAACTTACTTGAGTGGAAACTTTGAATGCTTGCAAAAGTTGTCCAATTTGATGATGAATGCCCTCTCCAATGCAAAACCCTCAACCAAAAACCCCAAACTTTGATAAAACAATGGTAGAAAATTGAATTTTTGGTGAATGGGTGATGAAAAAGTGGGGAAATCTTTCTAAAAAGCTCTTGAAAGTGAAAGAGGAGTGCTAAGGATTAGGGAGACCGCTCAGGCGAAATGCAAAGAAGAGGTTTTAGAATGGAAAGCTTAGAAACCGCTCAGCTTTTAACAAAGCCGAGACAGGTTCCGCCGCAACCGCTCAGCGGCAGAATGGGCCGCTCAGCGGCAGAATGGGCCGCTCAGCGGTTTGTGATAATTTTTTTCTTCCTCTCTTCTTTGCTTGCTTTTGAGCCATCTCACCCTATGCACTTGGTTTCAAACTTCAATTTCTCAATCTTATGTCTTTCCCCTCTCAGATGCAACATTCAATTATGCAATGCACTTAACACAAAGTTTAAAACAAACATAATCTACTGGGTTGCCTCCCAGGTAGCGCTTGTTTAACGTCACGAGCCTAACCCAAACCTGCCTAGCACTCATCAGTAAGTTCTTATCCTCCCAACACCCTTTAGTAGGTGTGACTTCCTGTATCCTTCAGTGGATACATAAAATTTTAGCATCCCTCAGTAGATGCTACCCCAAAAGAGTTTTTAAATTACATAACCAAAATCAAATAAACCTATTCTAAAAATTGTTCTACAACAAATGGGATAAAATTAAATATCTTCAAATCTTTCCGTCCCGATTGGGATCTTCATCTTCCCAACTCATTAATTGCCTTCTATCCACTCTTCTGATGGCTTTAGTATATTGTTTTTTGATCTCCACCTTGCCATCTTCTTTGATATTGTCGACAATCCACTTCCTTTTCTTAAATCTTACCTGTGAGCCTCGTGGAAGTGGTATATCTTCTGAGTGGATTATTCCTCCTTTATCAACCTCCTCATCTCTAGGTACCTGCAAAACATTACAATTGTTAGAATTGGTACCTGTCATGCTTTCATCTGATGCAACTTCTCTTCTTGACTTTCTGAATCTGGATCTTTTCTTTATTCTAACATTATTCCCTTTAGAACCAGTATGCAAGAGCACATTCTTTTTATCTCTCATCATAATTCTTCCATCATAAACACTAATGAACATCTTTGATGTAGCCATGAAAGGTCTTCCAACAATCATTGGAATCCTTTCCTCGTCTTCCATGACCATTACTGTAAAGTCAGCCAAAAACTCCAGCTGCTCCATACGCACAACCACATCTTCCACCATACCAAGTGGCTTTTTAATGGAACCATTCACCACCGTCACGGTAAGATTAGACGATTTTAATGTTAACCCTCCAATCTCTCTCAGGAAACGTCCGAGCATCATATTAATGTTGGATCCAGAGTCTATCATGGCTCCTCCTACATCAAAATCATTTACAACACATGAAAGTGTCAAACAACCTGGATCTTTTACCTTAAGCGGATAATTCCTTTTTGGAGGTTGAAGTTTGATAACGGTTTAAAAACCATTATTTTCATGCATAAATTTGATATTAAATCACACCCTTTGTAGCTTAAAATGGGCTTAGAATCAAGTAAAACTCTTAAGTTGTGTCACATGAGAGTCAAAAGTTGTTTTTAGAGATATTATGCTTGTTTTGCAGGGTTTATGATGAGAATTGGAGATGCTTGTTTTGCATGAGTAGGAAGGTCATAGACTCAAGAATGAAGAAGAAAAAGGAAGGAAAGAAGAGTTTGTGAACCGCTGAAGCGGTAAATTCCACCGCTGAGCGTCCTAATGCAAGGAAAAGTTACTGTGTGGCGCCCAGGCGGCGACGCTGAGCGTCCAGGACGATAAGAGGCAAACAGCTCAGCGGTCATTTTAGACGCCTCGGCGGTGGCGTGTATTGAGGCAAACCGCTGAGCGGCCAATTTTGACGCCTGGGCGGTTGTCTGTTTTTATATTTTGGATTCTGAAATCTTTCTGTTATTTTTTTGCCTTATATATAGCCTTAGTGCGAATCCAAATAAAATTCTTTTGGCAGAGAACAACGTCCACAATAGCTTTACACCTTTGGAGGAGATTTCTTGGATGCTTAGGCTCCACTTTATCAAATCTAGGGTTTGCCTTTCCATTCTTCCATTATATTTCATCTAGTTTCATCATGATTATGGTGAACTAAACCCTTTGTTGTTGGGGAACAATGTAATCTTTTGAAACTCTCATATATCCAAATTCTTGTTTACTTTATATGCTTGCATATGCTTGATTTATCAATTGTTGGGTTCTTTACCTGTATTTAATCCTTTTACCGTTTAACTCATTCGGTAGATGTTGTTTGTCTTTATTGATACGGGAACGTACAGTAATGTCATGAACTGGGGAGAATTCCTTGATTATGTTAATACCGCCTAGGGATAGGGGTAGGACGATCAATTGCATTTTTGCGTGATTCCACCCTTTTGCACCTGATTTTAACCTTCAGGTGCAAAAGGGTGGAATCACGCAAAATACAATTGATCATCCTTAGGCTTAATTCAACAAGAACCTAAATTGAAAGGAACCTCCCGACACTCATGCAATTCATAAATAATGCTATTGTATAAGCAAGAATAAAACAGATGAATTACTCTAACAATTAATGAAAAAGCATATGGAATTAAGAATCAATTCAAATACATGAGAGTTTACAAGGTTACATCATTCCCCAACAACAAATAGGAATTAGTTCCCCATAGACATGGAAGGACTCTATGAACAATGGAAGAAAGAAAGAGAATAGAAGATTAAGAATTGGCTAAGAGTGTATTGTTATGCTCTTCTCTGCCAATGTTCCAAAACATAGAGCCCCAGGTTCCTTTAAATAGTGCCAGAGGCGTGCCAGTGCAAGGACCGGTCCAAAAGAATCGAAACAGAGCAGAAACAGGGCCCGGTCCATGCAAACTATCGCTCAAGCATCGAGGGAGGCCACCCGGGCGAGAATTGACCCTCATGTAAGGCCTGGGCGTTGAAAATGGCCGCCCAAGCTATGAAGCCCCGTCGCGCAGGCGACGAGGGCCACCGCTCGGGCGGCGGACGTCGTTACTGTTCACTTAAGCTACGCTTCTGGTCGCCCGAGCTTCGTATTTTCCCTCCTTCTGGTGCCTATTAAAGCCCTTTTGAGCTCCATCTTCTTGGTTCTTCATCTCTTCTTCTAGTAGTACCTCAATCTTTGTCAAAACAAGGGGAATTAGTCATAAAACCATTGAAATCAACATCAAATCTCTTATTCACACAATTTATTGAAAAAGCATTAGTCCAAGCAAGTTTCTAAGTGAAAAAGGGTGTTTTTAGTAGCATAATCACATCACAAATAACGGTGTTTTAAACCGTTATCAACTGACTTAAGCATCAGAGAACCTTTGATATGTACCCCTTTAGACGGTTGGAGTGAACACGAAGATTGAACGATTAATTACCCAAACAACATTTGAGGAGAAATTGTGAAGGTGTTAAAATGACTCGACCTCATTCCCGAAACATTTTGGCGCCCACCGTGGGACCAAGTGACTTGATCAATACCCAATGGTGACCACGAGATACGTGAGCTCAGAAGACCTAATAGAGATTATTACGATGTTGCAACAGAATATGGAGGAGATGCAACAATGACATGAGGCGAAGTTGGCCGCACTCCAAACGGAGTGTGCAGCTCAAGTTGCTAAGGAAAAGACTATGGAGGTAGAAGGAAAGACGGGGGAGGAACGGAGCAAGGTTTTCCAGGAAGAACAGACGGAACAGAACACGACGCCTGGCGATTCATGGCGGCCGACCAAGACAAAAGTGAGGGAAAGTGGGACAAAAATCGTCCCGGATGAGAGCGTCGCTGTGAGTAAGCATCTAGTGGTAAAGGTCGAGAGCACGACCGTCATTGAGTCGTTTGCCCAGCTATTATGGACGTACACATATTTGAACAATATGTCCCACCCAATCAAATACTTATGACGGGTCAACCAACCTCGAGGATCACATAAAGACGTTCACCAATCAAATGGCATTTCACATCGGGAATACGTTATCTGGTGTCGTGCTTTCTCCTGGTCATTAGAAGGGGAAGCGTTGGAATGGTTTAACTCACTGCCTCCCGACTCAATTAAGAACTTTGAGAGCCTCTAGCGTATGTTCGGCCATTAGTTTGCGAGTAGTCGTGCTCAAGACTTGACTGTCTTCACACTGGTGAATCTTAAGCAAGAGAAGGAAGACTCGTTGAAAATGTTCATGGACAAATACCAAAAAATTGTACGAAGGGTGGAGGGCCTTAATCCAGAGCTCGCCCTCCAATACGTGCTGCAAAAGAAGCCAGAACCGAGACTCATCTACTTCGTGAGACGGGTGCTCTAGAATGCTGAAACCCGTTACCAATAAGTGGAAAAGGTCGCGCTGGCGTTACTCAATGCGACTAGAAGGCTCAGGCCATATTTTCAGAGCTATCAAATAGTGGTCCGAACGACCCACCCCATTTCAAAGATCCTAAGGAACCCCGATTTGGCCGGTTGGATGGTTGCTTGGGTGGTGGAACTATCAAAGTTTGGCCTGCGTTACGAACCAAGAGGATATATCAAGGGACAACACTTGGCACATTTTCCAGTGGAGTTACCTCAAACTACCCCTAGTTTCGAGTGGAGCTTGCACGTGGACGGGGCATCTAGTTGAGTAGGCGGTGGCGCCGAGGTTATACTGGAAGGGCCGAACGAATTCTTATTGGAGCACTCCCTTGTGTTCAAATTCAAGACTTCCAACAACCAGGCGAAATATTGTTAAACCCCTGGCAAGTGTACCAGATAATATCAAGTGATAATAAATGGTAAGTCCAAGTATCGTTTTCCCAAGAGACTCATGCCACTAAACTGTTGTGCTTTTGCATAACCAATCAAGACTATAAAAACAATATTTTGGGATTTTTAGATATAAAGTACGGAAAAATAAACATGAATGCAATTTGATCAATTGAGGTTAAACACAAAAGTGGATGGATGATGTTGATAATATGAGATGAGTTTGTTGCTGGGATTCAGATTTCACCCAATCACTCTCTTATATCTACTTTTCTTATTTAATTCGCTTATTTATCATATTGTCATGCAAACTTTCTTAGTCTACCCTTAACCCAATCCCTTGGCGAAAAGAGCCTCTTACTAATTACTGGCTTGCTATCCCTAGCCTCCCCTAGTAATTAATAATGCATGATAAACGGAAGCAAAATACAATTGATCGTCCTACCCCTATCCCTAGGAGGTATTAGCATAATCAAGGAATTCCCCCCAGTTCATGACATTATTGTACGTTCCCATATCAATAAAGACAAACAATATTTACCGAATGAGTTAAACGATAAAAGCATTAAGCAAAGGTAAGGAACCCAACAATTGATAAAGATAAGCATATGCAAGCATATAAATAAAATAAGGATTTTGATATAAGAGTTTAGAGGTTACATCCTTCCCCAGCAACAAATAAGATTAGTTCTCCATCTTCATGGAGAAACTAGGTGAATGGAATGAAAGAGATAGAAACCCTAAAGAGGAGAAAAAAAAAAAGAGCTGTCACCATCTCCAAATCTACCCCCAAAGTAGTAAAAAGTGTGTTTCTTTGTCTAAGCCATCAAAAGATAGAAACCCTAAGACATTCTGGCCTTTAAATAGGACATAAAAATAACAGAAAACAGGTCCAAGCCCAAACAGATCAGAAAAATCGCACAAAATATATCAAATCACGTTCTGTTGACTTTTTTTGGATTTTGGTTGACTTTTCAGCACTCTGGTTAACTTTTCAGCATTCTGGTTGATACTTCAACCTTTCTTTAAATTCATTCCAGAAACCTACAAAATCAAGGGAATTTAATGATAAAATCATAAAACATGTCCTCAACTATTTTATTCACAAAACTAAAGAAAAATCATGAGTCAAAGCAAGTTTCTAAGTCAACAAGGGTGCATTTCATATCAAAATTAAGTATAAATATAATGGTTTTTCAACTGTTATCACAATCCCAAACTTGAAACTTTGCTTGTCCTCAAGCAAACAAGATGAAACTTAGTCTTCCATAAATCAACACAATGGTTCAATTGCATTCAAAAGTTCTTTCTTTCAAGATAAGTAATCACTTAAATCAACTCATCAATAGAATTTAGTCAAGATGTGCACATGCTTTGAATCACAATAACGCATCATGGTGTTCACACAATCACATAATATCCAACAGATGTTATTCTCATGAATGATCAGTTAGCTAAGCATAAATGTAATCATGAATTCATGGAATCATTCCTCACCAGATACAGTGTTTCACTCAATCACACAGGTGTTTCAAGAGGTCACTCCTTCCTTCTACTATCCACATGTCACATAAAACAAAATTGCCTTTCATTTACCACAATCAAATATCATCACACACACATGTCATCACAAGGACGTTTCAGGGCTTATAATGTGGTTGGGCTAACAAGGAAAATTGGTTTTTCTAGATCACAAAATCCTTGAGTTAAGAGAGTTATCTATACATTCATAGTTCAAGCAATCAATCTCACTCATTCCCCACTTTCCCTTTTCTTCACATTGAGCTTTTTTTGTCATGCTTTTTCTTTTTCTATCTTTTTCATCTTTTCTCATGCATTTTCTTTTCAACTCATAAGCTCAGTGCCTAACTTTTCTTTTCTTTTTCAATTCTCCCAACAACCCCAAACTTGAACTTTTAACAATACCCCAAAAATATTTCTCAGCCTAACTCAAGGCAAAGATTTTCAAAGCAAGGGTTTTCACATTCTATTTAAGGCTTAGGTTCAAAGAGGGTAGAACATAAAATGTTCCTTTTTCATGTGGGACGAAATTTTTGGCTAGAAAAGGGCTTTTCAGAAACGACCTTGATCATATGACACATACATGCAATTCAATCAATCACAGAAATTCAGGCAAAATCATTCATGCTTCCAGTAGATAACAAATATATCAATAAGAACTCTAGAGCTCAAAAACTTCACATAAGCTTATTCCAATGATTCAATCAAATACCCTACTTAGCCTCATAATCACAATCACAAAATCATAATGTATCTGTTCACACAGCTTGTGAACCACCACCTGTATATCAGCATATTGTGCAATCTCAACATCATCAATATCAAAGCATCATCAAGCAATACCCATCATGCACAAATATCAATATCAAACCACTGCATCAGATATAGTGTCCAACCAAGTTCATCAATCCTACACTACTAAACAGAAACAAATAAATACAAAACCAAAGATAGAAAATCCTGTTCTAATACAAATAGCATCCATCAGTAAATGCTATCACATCATCTTCCTCCATAGCTAGAGCTTCAGCTGCTCCAACTCTGATTCCTTCCTTTTGTTCCCCACAGTCTTGATCCTCTTTCCTGATGAGGAGGCCATCCCTACATCAAGTACAATTCACAAAACCACAAGAAATCTCATTAAACGTTAGTAGCACACAAAAGTTCTTCCAAGGAATGTGGAGGAATCAACCCCAAATAGCTGGGCTCTCACAAAACCCCAAACTTGGATGAAAAAGTGATAAAAATTGGGTTTTTAAGAGAGAGGATGATAGGAGAAGTGTTGGGAAATCTTTATAGGATTTTTGAAAGTGAAAGAGAGATTATGGGTTTGGTAAAGAGTGCTTGGGCGAACTTGAGGGGTAGAAAAATCAAATAATGGGCCAAAAGAACAAAACCATCTTTTAAAACGCTTTGACCCCTCAGCTTCCCCACCACCCCGCGGTGAGTTCACCGCCCGGCGGTGGGCGCGGTTTACACCCCTCTCTTTTTTTCTTTTTAAAACATTTTAACCCTTTAAACCTTCAAATTCAACTTTCAAAATTTAATTTTTATGCAATTCCCAATCACTTATCTCACATATGCAACTAGAACAAGAATTAAAACATGCAAAAATAAATCAATCAACTGGGTTGCCTCCCAGGTAGCGCTTGTTTAACGTCACGAGCCTGACCCAAACCTTTCTAGCACCCATCAGTAGGTGCAAACCTTACCATCACCCATCAGTAGGTGTACTTTCCTAGTATCCTTCAGTAGATACCTAAATCTTCTAGCATCCCTCAGTAGATGCTATCCCAGTAGCATTCATCAATAAATGCTGTCAGTGACATCCATCAGTAGATGTCTAACCATATAGCATCCATCAGTAGATGTTCATCTTTCTTATCTTCATTGGCTTCCATCAGTAGATGCCAAATCACCTAACATCCATCAGTAGATGTTATCATTACTGCCATCAAAAGCAGCATTTAACCTAAATAAAATAAAATAAAATAAAATAAAAGAAAAAAAAATAATTCAAAAACTGGGTTGCCTCCTAGTAAGCGCTTCTTTAACGTCATTAGCTTGACCCGGTAAAGCCCAAACACCCATAGATAGGTGTTGATATTTTATGTTGGCATTCTTCCCTCCTCTATGACACCAACAACATCTCGGAAATTTCCTTTATCACCAACTCTAAGGTTCCTCAATCTCAAGAATTCTTGTTTTCTTTGATAGTCTTGACAACCCTAAACCCTAAACCCTAAACCCTAAACCCTAAACCCTAAACCAATAACCTATTCTTGAATTTCACTGGTGTGCCAGGTTTGGGTTTGTCACTTTTCACATCAGGGTGTTGGTTAACAATTTCTCCTTCCTTATCTGCCTCCTGATGATCTTGTGCTCCTAGTACCAAAAGTTTTATCCTGCATACACTAAAGAACACTGCACTGGAGCACAAAATTAGCCCAAAACAGTAAAAGATATTTTTTGAATTTAATTTTCGTTTTTTTTATAGAAAAGATAAAGATAGAATGATAAAAAAAAATAAAAAGATAAAAAGAAAAGTAAATAGAAAGATAGAAAGATAAAAAGATGGAAAGATAAGGAGAAGAATGAGGAGAAGAATGAGGAGAAGAATAAGGAGAAGAATGAGGAGAAGAATAAGGAAAAGAATAAGGAGAAAAATAAGGAGAAGAATAAGGAGAAGATATTATTTTATTTTATTTTCGTATTTTTTTAAATAAAGATAGAAAAAATAAAAACAGATAGATAAAAAAAAATTTCTTTTTTTTTTAAAAAAAAACAAAAAGATAAAAACAGAAAAAAATATTTTTTTTTTCGTTTTTTTTAAACAAAAAAATAAAAACAGAAAAAGATATAATTTTTTATTTTCGTTTTTTTTTTAAAAAAAAAATAAAGAAACAGAAAGATAGAAAGATAGATAAAGAGATAGAAAGATAGAAAATCTAATTGGTTAAGAATCACCCACTTAGAATAGTTATACCACGAGTCCCCGTCAATGGCGCCAAAAACATGTTAAACCCCTGGCAAGTGTACCAGATCGTATCAAGTAATAATAAATGGTAAGTCCAAGTATCGTTTTCCCAAGAGACTCATGACACTAAACTGTGGTGCTTTTGCATAACCAATCAAGACTATAAAAACAATATTTTGGGATTTTTGGATATAAAGTACGGAAAAATAAACATGAATGCAATTTGATCAATTGAGGTTAAACACAAAGGTGGATGGATGATGTTGATAATATGAGATGAGTTTATTGCTGGGATTCAGATTTCACCCAATCACTCTCTTATATCTACTTTTCTTATTTAATTCGCTTATTTATCATATTGTCATGCAAACTTTCTTAGTCTACCCTTAACCGAATCCCTTGGCGAAAAGAGCCTATTACTAATTACCGGCTTGCTATCCCTAGCCTCCTCTAGTAATTAATAATGCATGATAAACGGAAGCAAAATAAAATTGATCGTCCTACCCTTATCCCTAGGCGGTATTAGCATAATCAAGGAATTCCCCCTAGTTCATGACATTATTGTACGTTCCCGTATCAATAAAGCCAAACAACATTTACCGAATGAGTTAAACGATAAAAGCATTAAGCAAAGGTAAGGAACCCAACAATTGATAAAGATAAGCATATGCAAGCATATAAATAAAATAAGGATTTTGATATAAGAGAGTTTAGAGGTTACATCTTTCCCCAACAACAAATAAGATTAGTTCTCCATCGTCATGGAGAAACTAGGTGAATGGAATGAAAGAGATAGAAACCTTAAAGAGGAGGAAAAAAAAAAGAGCTGTCATCATCTCCAAATCTACCCCCAAAGGGGTGAAAAGTGTGTTTCTGTGTCTAAGCCATCAAAAGATAGAAACCCTAAGACATTCTGGCCTTTAAAGAGGACATAAAAATAACAGAAAACAGGTCCATGCCCAAACAGATCATAAAAATCGCACAAAATATATCAAATCACGTTCTGTTGACTTTTTTTGGATTTTGGTTCACTTTTCAGCACTCTGGTCAACTCTGGTCTACTTTTCAGCATTCTGGTTGACGGGTTGACTTTTCTGGTTGACTTTTCTGCACTCTGTTTGACTTTTCTACACTCCAACCATTTGATACTTCAACCTTTCTTTCAATTCATTCCAAAAACCTACAAAATCAAGGGAATTTAATGATAAAGTCATAAAACATGTCCTCAACTCTTTTATTCACAAAACTAAAGAAAAATCATGAGTCAAAGTAAGTTTCTAAGTCAACAAGGGTGCATTTGATATCAAAATTAAGTATAAAAATAAAGGTTTTTCAACCGTTATCAAATATGAAGCCTTGGTGGCAGGATTGGAGCTGGCAAGAGACATGGGTGTGTGAAGGGTGACATGCCGAATGAATTCACTATTGGTGGTAGGAAAGATGAATGGTGATTTCCAAGTCAAAGACGACTATCTTCTACGATACTTTCACAATGCCTCCACCCTAACTAAAGAATTTAAGAGGATAGAGATCAAGCATATCTCTCGCGAGGACAATTCCCGGGCAGATATGCTTTCCAAACTCTCAAGTGGCAAGGAAAAGGGACAGTTGACCACCATCATCTGGCAGGTACTAAAGAAGCGTGTAATTGAGCTAGTGACTAATCTTTTTCAATTAATGTTTGATTTCGTGTTTTAGTTATTTAATTTTACTGCACAAAACTGTCCAAAAAACACCCCCCTCACCAAGTGTTCAACCTATTGTTTGAACCACATTTGGTCCTTGAGAGACGACCTAGGGGTCATTCTCCTAGTATACTGCACTTTAATTGAACATTAAATTTGATTTGGGTACGACCCCTATCACGCCTCCCACCGCTCTACATAGTATGATCTCCCCTAGGTCGTTCGCCCAGTGGGGAATGGACATTGTTGGACCTTTCCCTCCTAGGCGAGCCCAGAAAAGGTTCCTCCTCATAGCCATTGATTATTTTACCAAGTGGGTAGAGGCACAAGCCCTGGCGACGATCATGGCCCAACAGGTACAAAAGTTTGTATGGAAGTTGATCTGTTTGTTTGGCCTTCCCCGAACGGTTGTCACCGACAACGGTAGGCAGTTCATCAACAAAAAGTTGGCCGAATTCTACAAGAATTTGGGGATTAAACATGTCACCAGTTCTATGGAACATCCACAAACAAACGGTCAAGTGGAGGCAGTTAACAAAACAATTGTCGCTGAGCTGAAAAGAAGGTTGGGGGAAAAGAAAGGAGCTTAGGTAGACGAATTGACTGAAGTCTTGTGGGCATACCAATGCATCTTGCATAGGACAACTGGCGAGACGCCTTTCAACCTCACGTATGGCACCGAAGCCATGCTCCCCGGTGAGGTAGTTGAGCTATCTCTACGAAAGCAATTGGAGGATGTCTAGCTGAACGAAAGGGAGCTATCGGCGGGCGAAGGTGGATACTTTGGATGAGCGCCAAGAGTCGGTGGTCGTATGGTCAGAAGCCTGCAAGCGATTAGTTGAGAAAAGATATAACACCAAGGTGCGGCCTAGGAGTTTCCAAGAAGGAGACTTTGTGTGGAGAAGGATTGGTGATGCAAGAAGGACAACTATGCACAACAAGTTGGTCGCCAAATGGGAGGGACCTTTCAAGGTAATAGAAGACCTTGGAAATGGAGCCTATCGCCTTGCACATCCAGACGACCAACCGATCCCTAGCACCTAGAATGCTTCCCACCTAAAGTTTTACTTTAGTTGAACAGTCACTCATTATATGTACATTTTGTCAAAGTTAATATAATGATAATATTCATAACATTTATATCCATAGCAATGTCGTACGCAAAGACCAATACTGACGAACGGATAACTAGATCCAACAAACAACCCAAGTTGATGAACGAAAAGTTTTGAAAGGAACCACTGTCAACTGGGTCGGGCAGTTAATGGCAAGTGCAATGAACCACTACCGCCTAGACTAAACAATGCAAACCCAAGCTAATGTACGGAGAGTTTCGAAAGGAACCATTGTCAACTTGGTCAGGTAGTGAACGACTAGTTCAATGAACCACTGTCGCCCGGACCATCTAACAACCAAGTTGACGAACGACGTCCCGAAAGGAATCCTTGTCAACTTGGCCGGTCGGAGAATGACGACCTCTTCAAATGAACCACTTCTACCGGGACCATCTAACAACCAAGTTGATAAATAGAGAGTTTCGAAAGGAATCACTATCAACTCGATCATCGGCTAAAAGCCAACCTACGAGAAAAAAAAATAATTATCGCATACTAGGAAACCAAACGTCTTTAACTTCATTTTGAGATTGTTGATAGGGGAAGCACTGGATTAGCTAAACCCTCAATCTCAGAGTTTCTGGTTTTTGATGATGACAACACATAATTAATAACAGATGTGTATTATGTGTGACATGTTCATTGATTTCATGATTATGATTATTTGAGAACATTTTTGTGTTGTTTCTGTGATGATCATTGTTATTCACTGTGATATATATTGAGATTTTATTTGTGAATGCATGACATATGTTTTGGAAAAGAAAAATCACATGCACTTTTATTGAGCTTTAATTGTGTGGCAAAGTAATAGTTTTAAGTCGACTTCATTATGAAGTAAGTCGATTAAAACTCGTGGCTTTGCACAAACTTTTTCAAAGTATGTTGTGTGAATTTTTGAAGAGAAAGTTTTTCAAAACTGTACTAAACTGTTGTATAGTCCGCTGTGTGTGCAAGCTATTCAACTAAGTTAGTTATGTTTTGAAATTCTGTTAGTGCTTGTCATGTCTAATGACTATATTTTTAATATGTTTGACTAAGCATTAATTGGGAATCAATTGCATTAATTATGTAATTAATTAAGTTGCTTTGACTGTTACTAACTCTTATAACTATTTGAGTACATTCGACTCTATTAGTAGCGAAGTCGACTTAGGAGCGTCAGTTTTATGGAAAACTATATATAGACGTGAATTTGAATTCTGCAGAGACTTTTGGTGATTCTAACGAGTTAATTGATTTCTTTCATATTTGTTATCTCTAGCAGAACGTGTGAAAGATCCAAGAATCGATAAAGAAGAGCGTGGTGTTCATCTTTGGTGATTGCTTGAAGAGCAAGAATTGTTTGCTTTGACTGGTTGATCAATCTGCACTTTAAGGTGTCTGTCTCGTGATCAGTGTTTCTCAGTCTTGTGAAGATTGGTGTTTGCCCTGTGGTGACTACAACAAGAGGACTGATAATGGTTGAAATACCGCTATTTTTATACTTAATTTTGACACTAAACACACCCTTTATGTCTTAGAAATTAGCTTGAAATCATGCTTTTTGCTTAAGTTAGAGAGTACGAGAGTTGAAGGTAGTATTATTAGTTTTATGCTTAGTTTTCCTTGTTTTTGGCAAGAATGAACATGAAATGGATGAAGGAAGTTGAAGTAGCAAGGAGTAGGACTCAAGAAAAGCTGGAAATCTGCATAAAGAAAGAACCGCAGCCATCGTTGAGCGCCAGTCTCGTTGTGGAGTTCTCTGCCAAACGCTTAAGCGTCGACGCTGAGGGGAAAAACAAATGCCACAGCCACCGCTGAGCGCTAGCCTCTTCAGTGATTTCACTGCCAAACGCTTGGGCGTCAACGCTGAGCATTATTTCTGAGTATCGCACCCACCGTTGAGCGATATTGTAGCACTGAGGGCCCTTTGTGTGGGCCTGGGCTAGTTTTTCTGTTATTTTTATAAGCTATATAAGGATTTAGTCGACCTAGAGTGATATGATCATAGATGGGGCAACAATGAAGAGTTTTCAGAGTGACAAAAGAGCATAAAAAGAGTAGAATAGGTTTCATAGGCTCCTCTTTGTTTCTTTTCGTTAGTTCTAATTGAATAAATGCTTATTGATAACGGTTTAAAAACTGTTATTTTCATGCATAAATTTGATATTAAATCACACCCTTTATAGCTTAAAATGGGCTTAGAATCAAGTAAAACTCTTAAGTTGTGTCACATGAGAGTCAAAAGTTGATTTTAGAGATATTATGCTTGTTTTGCATTGTTTTCCAGGGTTTTTGATGAGAATTCGAGATGGCAATGAAGTAGGAAGGACATAGACTCAAGAATGAAGGAGAAAAAGGAAGGAAAGAAGAGTCTGTGAACCACTCAAGTGGTAAATTCCACCGCTGAGCGTCCCAGTGCAAGGAAAAGTTGTTGTCTAGAGCCCAAGCGGCGACGCTGAGCGTCCAGGACGATAAGAGGCAAACCGCTGAGCGGCCAATTTTGGCGCCTGGGCGGTTGTTTGTTTTTATATTTTGGATTCTGAAATCTTTCTGTTATCTTTTTGGTTTATATGTAGCCTTAGTGCGAATCCAAATGTAATTCTTTTGGCAGAGAACAACGTTCACAGTAGCTTTACACCTTTGGAGGAGATTTCTTCGATCCTTAGGCTCCACTTTATCAAATCTAGGGTTTGCTTTTCCATTCTTCCATTATATTTCATCTAGTTTCACCATGATTATGGTGAACTAAACCCTTTGTTGTTGGGGAACAATGTATTCTTTTGAAACTCTCATATATTGAAATTCTTGTTTACTTTATATGTTTGCATATGCTTGATTTATCAATTGTTGGGTTCTTTACCTGTATTTAATGCTTTTACAGTTTAACTCATTCGGTAGATGTTGTTTGTCTTTATTGATACGGGGACGTACAGTAATGTCATGAACTGGGAGAATTCCTTGATTATGTTAATACCGCCTAGGGGTAGGGGTAGAACGATCAATTGTATTTTGCTTCCGCTTATCATGCATTATTAATTACTAGGGGAGGCTAGGGATAGCAAGCTGGTAATTAGTAATAGGCTCTTTTCACCAAGGGATTGGATTAAGGGTAGACCAAGAAAGTTTGCATGGCAATATGATAAATAAGCAAAGTAAATAAGAAGAGTAGATATATGAGGGTGGATAAGATGAAATTGTAAACCCCAACAACCTCATTCATTAATAGTTTCTTTTAGTCAATTGAATTCCTGCATTTCCATGTTTATTTTTGTTTTGCATTCAAACCACTCAAATTAATTTCTTTTCTCAAGATTTAAACAATTAGTTTACACGAAAGATGAGGCCTTAAGAGTCCTCTAGGAAGAACGATATTGGGATTACCGATTTTTATTACTTGATACAATCTGGTACACTTGCTAGGGGTTTAACAAGTTTTTGGCGCCGTTGCTGGGGACTCTTTGTTTAACTTTTTCTGGTAGTGTAAACTGATTAAGTTTGACTTGATTTTTATGTTTATTTTATTCTAATAAATTATTTCTAGGATTTTGTGCCTAATGCTTACAGGATGCATTATGTACAAGAATTTGGTTCTATGGGCACTCAATTCTATCAAAATAATTTCAACTACTGGTGGGAACCTCACTCAAGCATGGATCAAAGTTGGAATGGAGAAGCAGGAGATCCACATCAACAATTACTATTAGGGCAACATGTGTCTGCTTTGAAAGAGCAAATCAACAAAGTGGACGAGACATTGGAACGACTTATCCAAATAACTCTCTCCTCTACAGAAGAGAGTGAAGCAAGGAATAAAAGGTTGGAAATACAGATTCGTCAATCCAATGAAATATTGAATTCTAGGGTTAATACTGAGGTTAACCCTAGGGAGGAATGTCAGGCCACTAGTTTTGAAAGTGATAGTGTCGATGAAGAGATAGAAGAGGAAAAGATAGAAGAAATAGAAACAGAAAAGGTTGTTGAGGAGGAAAGGATAGAGAAAAATGAGAAAAAAATAGAGAAGGAAAAGATAGAAGAAACAGAAAGATTGAGTGAAGGAGAAAGAGATTATGATAAGAAAAAAAAGTAGTTGAAAGAAAAGAAAAAAAGACAATAATGGTGAAAAGAAAGACAATAAGAAGAAAAGAGAAAAAAAGAAAGTTGAGGGCTAAGATTGAGAGAGGGAGGAAGAGAGGAAAGAAGAAAAGATCATATGAAAAACCCCTTCCTCATCACAGGAAATATCATAGGAAGAAAGTGAAGTGCTTTATGGAGATCTTCAAGAGATTGGAGATCAAAGTTCCTATGATTGAAACATGGAAACATGTGTTTGGTGTTCTCAACTTTATGAAGGAATTCAGCAGGAAGAAGAAAAAGAAAAGAATATCAAGCAAGAGGGTTATCAACACCTACTGATGGGTGGGGATCATCCCAGTTGTTGTAATATATTAGTTTTATGTAATTAGTTGGATATTTAAACAATTTTGGGTAGCATCTATTGAGGGATGCTAATTTTTATCCATTGAATGATACAGGAAGGTACACCTACTGACAGGTGTTGGTAAGAATCGTACTTACTGATAAGTGCTAAACAGGTTTGGGTCAGGCTCGTGACATTAAACAAGCGTTATTGGGAGGCAACCCAGGTTTCTTTTTCTTTTGTACTTTGAATTTGTAGAATAGGTTGAACTTCTATTTTGAGTCTATGCTTGGCTTGTACAATGGTTCTGATGGTAGTATTAAAATGAATGACAAGTATTTGATAACGATTAAATGTGGTTGATGACTGAGTATGTGTGATGATATCCAGTTGAATGGTTCACTAACTATATGAACAGATGTATTGTGGTTTATGATTGTGATTGTGATGCTAAGCAAGATAAATGAATGATGTGTGAGAAAGCATGTTGTGTGAGGTCTTGAGCTCTAGAATTTTCACTGATATATGTACTGTTCACAGGGGAATCATGAATGATATTGCCTTAGTCGTGATAATTGAGTGATTTGTATGCTTATGTTATATGATCAAGGCCATGTTTGGAAGCCCTTATTTAGCCAATTTTTGCCCAAAAAGTTTAAAATTTTATACCCTTTTTGAACCTTGGCCTTAAACAGGATGAAAACCCTTGATTTGAAATTATTTATCTTGAGTAGGGTTGAGAATAATCTTATGTGATGAAAAGGTTCAAGTTTGGGGTTGTATGGGGAAAGTTGAAAGGCAAAAGAAAAGCATTGAGTTTAAGTATTAAAAAGAAAAATGCATGAGTAAAGAAGAAAAGGAAAAAGTAAAAGCATGAAAAAGGAACTCAATGCAAAATCGATAAAAAGGGAAGAAGTTGGGAATAAAGGAGATAGGTGATAGAGAGAGATTAAACTTGAACCTTTTCAATGATGAAATAGCTCTCTTAACTTAAGGATTTTGCAATTTAGAAAAACCAAATTTTCTTGATAGCCCAGCCTCATTACAAGCCTTGGAAAAGTCCTTGTGATGGTATTTGCATGTAAGGATTTTGATTGTTTTAGATAAATGGCAATATTGTTTTATGTGACGTGTGAATAGTAAAGAGTGGAGTGATTCCTGAAACACTTGAGTGATTGACTGAAACACTTGCTTGGTAAGAATTATTGAAATTCATGTTTACATCTATGCTTAGTGGATTGATCATTCATGAATAAAACATCTGCTGGGAAATATTGAAGTAGGTGAACTAGATTGGATTGAAAGCATGCTTTCATTTTGGTAGGATTCCACTGCAAAATCTGAATTGGAAAATAACTTGTCATGAAGAAAAGGATTTTCAAAAGTGTAGAACTATTTGATGAAAAATTGGAAAGCCAAGTTTTGTTTTGTTTTCTTGAGGACAAACAAAGTTTTAAGTTTGGGGTTGTGATAACGGTTTAAAAACCGTTATTTTCATGCATAAATTTGATATTAAATCACACCCTTTTTAGCTTAAAATGGGCTTAGAATCAAGTAAAACTCTTAAGTTGTGTCACATGAGAGTCAAAAGTTGTTTTTAGAGATATTATGCTTGTTTTGCATTGTTTTCCAGGGTTTTTGATGAGAATTGGAGATGGAAATGAAGTAGGAAGGTCATAGACTCAAGAATGAAGGAGAAAAAGGAAGGAAAGAAGAGTCTGTGAACCGCTTAAGCGGTAAATTCCACCGCTGAGCGTCCCAGTGCAAGGAAAAGTTGTTGTCTGGCGCCCAGGCAGCGACGCTGGGCGTCCAGGACGATAAGAGGCAAACTGCTCAGTGGTCATTTTAGACGCCTGGGCGGTGGCGTGTGTTGAGGCAAACCGCTGAGCGGCCACTTTTGGCGCCTGGGCGGTTGTCTGTTTTTATATTTTGGATTCTGAAATCTTTCTGTTATCTTTTTGGCTTATATATAGCCTTAGTGCGAATCCAAATGTAATTCTTTTGGCAGAGAACAACGTCCACGGTAGCTTTACACCTTTGGAGGAGATTTCTTGGATGCTTAGGCTCCACTTTATCAAATCTAGGGTTTGCTTTTCCATTCTTCCATTATATTTCATCTAGTTTCACCATGATTATGGTGAACTAAACCCTTTGTTGTTGGGGAACAATGTAATCTTTTGAAACTCTCATATATTGAAATTCTTGTTTACTTTATATGTTTGCATATGCTTGATTTATCAATTGTTGGGTTCTTTACCTGTATTTAATGCTTTTACTGTTTAACTCATTCGGTAGATGTTGTTTGTCTTTATTGATACGGGAACGTAAAATAATGTCATGAACTGGGGATAATTCCTTGATTATGTTAATACCGCCTAGGGATAGGGGTAGGACGATCAATTGTATTTTGCTTCCGCTTATCATGCATTATTAATTACTAGGGGAGGCTAGGGATAGCAAGCCGGTAATTAGTAATAGGCTCTTTTCACCAAGGGATTGGGTTAAGGGTAGACCAAGAAGGTTTGCATGGCAATATGATAAATAAGAAAAGTAAATAAGAAGAGTAGATATATGAGGGTGGATAAGATGAAATTGTAAACCCCAACAACCTCATTCATTCATAGTTTCTTTTAGTCAATTGAATTCCTGCATTTGCATGTTTATTTTTGTTTTGCATTCAAACCACTCAAATTAATTTCTTTTCTCAAGTCTTAAACAATTAGTTTACACGAAAGATGAGGCCTTAAGAGTCCTCTGGGAAGAACGATATTGGGATTACCGATTTTTATTACTTGATACGATCTGATACACTTGCCAAGAGTTTAACACTTATAAACCCTTCTTTTCCTTTTAGCACAAGCAATGTGGGACTTCCCATGGCTTGGTCTTAAAAGAAAAGAAAAGTAAGTAGTAGTCTTAGCTTGTAGCTCAAGGAAGCATATCTAGTTTTCATTTTTTGAACTTTAGGAGAGTTAGGTGGCTTATAAACCTTTTTGGAATGAGAGAATTAGGCAATAAGCACCTAGGGGTGCTGCTGCAGCTGCTGGCCAGCTCTTGGATCCTACCAAGTCCCGCATTGCTTGAAACTCTTCACCAAACTCCTTCCAAAAGCTATATAAGTAAGCCTAGGGGTTCTCCTTGTACTCACCTTTGAATGAATTGAATTCTTGAGTTGAATTGCATTCTTGCATTCCTCTTTGAGATAGTTCTTCTGTCTCTTTAGTCCATTTTGGGCAGACCTTATCTTGCGCAAAGCGAGTGACGGTCCTTCTTTGGCACTTATCTTGGAGCCTTCTTCAAGTGGCGTGTCTTCAAGTCATAAGTTTCTCTTCTCTACTCTTTTCCGCTTTTATTTTCTGTCCATTCTCTTGTATGTCATTTAGTATATTCTCTCTAGGTATGCACTTCCATATTATGACTAATGAGTCTGCCTCTTCCTTACCTTCACCAACCTATGACTTGAAGAGAAGGTCAACCTATTGGCACTTATGCTCTTCTTCCTCATCAAGTGATGCCAAAGAGAAGGTCAACCTTACTTGTTTAAATGAAGAAAGAAAGGAAAGCCAGGAGAGAGTAAAAGAAGAGACTAAGAGAAAAGAAAGAGAGGAGAGAGAAAATAAAGAAAAAGAAGAACTTGTGAGAGAAATGGAGAAGGACCAAGTCTTAGTCTAAAAGGAAGTGTTACTAAAGACACCATCCACTCCCATAATTCAAATAGATCCAAGCCATGACATGGTAGTTTTTCAATCCTTCTACTTTTCTCCTTTTACTAAGTTTTCTTCCTTTGTTCCAAAATTATTTTGCACAACTCTTTCACCTCCTTCTTTCCTTCTTTCCAGCTCTTCAATAAAATTTTTTGAAACACATCATGAGTTAGTGTTACCCCTTTGGTTACATTTAACCCAAGACAAAAATAATTTTTTCTCTAAAAATGGTCTCCTAGTTTTTGTTAAACCCCTGATAAGTGTACCAGATCGTTATCAAGTAATATAAACGGTAAGACCGAGTATCGTTTTCCCAAAGGACTCAGTGGCCTAAACGTTCATGTGATTTGATCGCATAAGACTTGAAAGAAGAATAATTTGGTATTTTGATGCAAAGATAAAATTAAACATGCAAAATGCAAAACTTGAATCAATTGGCAAATGAAACTATGGATGAATGGAGTTGTTGGGGTTTACAAATTCATCCTAATCCACTCTCTTATATCTACTTTTCTTATTAAATTCGCTTTATTATCAATGTCATGCAACTTTCTAAATTACTCTAAACCCGATCGCTCGGCGAAAAGAGCCTATTACCATAATTACTAGTTTACTATCGCTAGTCTCCCTAGTAATTACTAATGCATTAATCACAGAAGCTTAAAAGCAATTGACCGTCCTACTCCTATCGCTAGGTAGTATTGCATAATCAAGAGAATTCTTAACAGTTCTAGATTTCCCCGTACGTCGCCGTATCGACAAAATCAAAGATCATGACACCTCTTGAGAATTAAACTGTAAAATAATTCTAGAGGGCTTGTAAGATCCCTCTCACTCTCATTCTATATATAAGAAAATTGTAATACAAAATACATGATAAATAAAGTAATCCTAAACACAATATAATCATGATAAATAGACTAACTCTAGACACAATATAATCATGATAAATAAGGTAACCCTAGACACAATATAATCATGATAAATAAGGTAACCCTAGACACAATATAATGATGATAAATAGGATAAATATTCTAACAACACCAAATGAGTTAAATGATGCAAGCTCTATCCGCAGAAAAGAAAACTCAAACTATTGATAATACAAGCATATGAATAAAATAATAATTTCAATATAAGAGGGTTTCAAAAGGATTACATTGTTCCCCAACAACAATGGGTTTAGTTCACCATAGACATGGTAAAACTAGATGGAATTAATGGAAAGAATGAAAGAATAAACCCTAGAATTGGTAATTTGGAGCTCTCGTATCCAAAAGTCATTTCCAAGGAGTGAAGAAGGTGCTCTAACGTCTCTGTTTGCCAAAAGATTAAAAACCCTAGGGTGTCTAGGTCTTTAAATAGGACATAAAATTAACATAAAACAGGTCCAAGCCCAAACAGATCATAAAAATCGCACAAAACAGGTCCAAGCCCGCGTCCCCGGCGCTCAGCCCCCTACGACACTGGCTCTCAGCGCTGGTCTTTCTGCACTCTGGTCAACTTTTCAGCATTCTGGTCAATTGGTTGACTTTTCTGGTTGACTAGTTGACTTTTCTGCATTCTGGTTGACTTTTCTTCACTGCAACCATTTGATACTTAAACCTTTCTTTCAATTCATTCCAAAAACCTACAAAATGAAGGGAAACCAAGCATAAAACCAAGAAAACCAACTTTGACTCTCTTATTCTCTAACATAAGAAAAATGAATGATTTCAAGCTAATACTAAGTCATAAAGGGTGTGATTTAATATCAATTTTAAGTATGAAAATAACGGTTTTTCAACCGTTATCAGTTTTCACCACTAAATACAATAAAAATATAAGGAGACTTTCTTTTACTATTACTTGTTTATATACATTGATTGGTCAACATAAATTCATTCACAAAATGCTTGATGATTTTTGCAGGTTGACATTTGATCCAGGAGGAGTTCCTTTGGTTTATACACAAAATAAGTCACTAATCTCTCTTTGTTGTAGGTTTTTCAAGATTTAAGGCTGAATCCTCTCCAACCTCGGGGGGATGATATGATTATAGATGGGGCAACAATGAAGAGTTTTCAGAGTGACAAAAGAGCATAAAAATAATAGAATAGGTTTCATAGCCCTGCATTTGCCTCTTTGTTTCTTTTCGTTAGTTCTAGTTGAATAAACGCTTATAAATCCTTCTTTTCCTTTTAGCACAAGCAATGTGGGACTTCCCATGGCTTGGTCTTAAA
This sequence comes from Vigna reflexopilosa, assembly GCA_027742785.1. Lineage (NCBI taxonomy): Eukaryota > Viridiplantae > Streptophyta > Magnoliopsida > Fabales > Fabaceae > Vigna > Vigna reflexopilosa. The sequence goes on along the minus strand of CM050928.1, from coordinate 15,820,846 downwards.
AGAAAAGAAGAGTAAGTAAGCGTCTTAGCTTGTACCGCAAGGAAGCATAACTAGTTTTCATTTTTTGAACTTTAGGAGAGCTAAGTGGCTTATAAACCCTTTTGGAATGAGAGAATTAGGCAATGTGGGACTCCAAGCACCTAAGGGTGCTACTATAGCTGCTGGCCAGCTCTTGGAGCCTTCCAAGTCCCACATTTCTTGAAACTCTTCACCAAACTCCTTCCAAAAGCTATATAAGTAAGCCTAGTGGTTCTCCTTGTACTCACCTTTGAATGAATTGAATTCTTGAGTTGGATTGCATTCTTGAATTCCTCTTTGAGATAGTTCTTCTGTCTTTTTAGTCCATTTTGGGAAGACCTTATCTTGCGCATAGCGAGTGGTAGTCCTTCTTTGGCACTTATCTTGGAGCCTTCTTCAAGTAGTGTGTCTTCAAGTCATAAGTTTCTCTTCTCTACTCTCTTCCGCTTTTATTTTCTGTCCATTTTCTTGTATGTCATTTAGTATATTCTCTCTAGGTATGCACTTCCATATCATAGAGGGTTTATCTTTTGAGAGAAGGAGACGCATAAACACTTTTTTCACCCCTCGGAGGCGGATTTTGGATGCGGAAGCTCCAATCTACAATTTCTAGGGTTCTATCTTTCATTCTTTTCATTATTTTCATCTAGTTTCACCATGTTTGTGGTGAACTATACCTCCATTGTTGGAAAATAATGTAATCCTTTGAAACTCTTATGTATTGAAACCCTCGGATGCAGAAGCTCCAATCTACAATTTCTAGGGTTGTATCTTTCATTCTTTTCATTATTTTCATCTAGTTTCACCATGTCTGTGGTGAAACAAACCTCCATTGTTGTTGGGGATCTCAACCGCGGTTGTTTTTGACTATACGTCGCGGTTTCCGAACCGCGGCATATTCAGCCGTGGTAAAAAGTCTGGGACTTTAGGCCACGGTTGCAACCGCGGTAAAAAGTTGGGGAATAGACTGCGGTTCCTAATACAACCGCGGCCTAAACCCCTATTTTTTTTAAAAAAATAAATCGTAGCATTATATGCCGCGGTTGGAACCATGGTAAAAAGGCTGGAATAGATTGCGTTCGTGCCACAACCGCGGCCAAAAGTCTATTTTAAATTTAATTAAAATTAAAAATGTGGCACTTTCTACCGCGATGTGGTAACAACCGCGGCATATTCTCCTGCAGATTTTTTAAATAGCAGGTCTATTTTTGTGATATCCACTACCACAGAAACAAACCTGCATATCAAAACATGTACACAGATTCAATTTCAACAGATCAAACACAAATTCAAATGTATTTCAACATCACATAAGTACAAAGTCTAATAACTAATAACTAAGAACATTTCAACATGTTCAAATATATTTTAAATTTAGTAACTAAGAACTATTATATAATCTAACTATATACTTTGCAGCAGCTTTCCTCATGAATGATAGTAGCTTCTCAGGAACTGGTGTAGTAGTCTTGAATCTCTGCACAAGACATTTGATATTAATTAGTGTATATGAATTCCAACTTTTGGAAAAAATCAAAATTTGTTAGATTTAAATATTACCATTTCCCAGCTTCTTGTGATATGAGAACGAATAATATGGGTCATCCAATACATTACATAGTATCCACACTCATATGACCCTTTCTGTCTGTTACACTGCAATATATCAGCACAATTGTAAATAGTTAGTGAATAAAATTAAAACAAAACAACTATAACAAAGTATGGTTTTAGCATATGTCAAACCTTGAGAGAAATCCATGCAATCTTTCCTCTGTTAACTATTGATCTCCCAACCATCATCAGACTTGCTGGAATAGAACTATATATTAAAAAAAGAGTTTTAACATTCATTTGTATAAAAAAGAAAGTCCAAACATTGAGGTTCTTACCAATCAACTAATTGTCTGAGATTTGCGGGAGGAGGCCTGTGCAATGAGCAGAACCATAAAGCATAGCTCTCGTGCATAGAAATAACAAGAAGCTGCCAATGGCGCCTGAAATTCATAATAACTTAACTATTATATTTTAAAATCACATATGAAACTTTATTATGTTAACAAAGTTCACTTACCCGGATATATAAGGCAAAAAATATATTTTCTTGCCGCTTGCAAAACTTCTGATGAGATTTGTGTTGATGTGATCAAAATCATTTGATTCATGAATGGATTGGGGATCAATGAATCCATAATCATCAGAGCGTCCCAAGTTGTTACTGATCCCATACATATACCTGAAATCAAAAATTAACTTTGATATAACGATACTTGATATATAAATCAATTTTATATATAAATAATTGCTCATAGACTTACATCATCCATAGCTGAATAATTGAAATATCCAACTCTTGTGTTCCCGACGCAAGCTCTCTAACATCTTGGCTATGAAGGTATAATGGGACCTCAGAGGCTCTCCCAAATACATTAGCATCATATTCAACCTCCAAAGGCTTATCTTCAAGGATGTCAACAAGTAGATCCAATGAACCAAGAGGATCATCCTCAGATAGCGGAATTTTCTCCTGTGCTTGCGTCTGTTGTTACATGGAAAAATAAGATAATTAATATAAATAACATGTAAACTTTAAAATTGAGAAGTGTAAAGTAGAATTTCATACCAGGGGGTCAGAAACTAAACCAACCAAATGTTTAGGCCAAGTGATAAAAGTCTGGAATGCATGTGCCACAGTGAAAATCTCATCTGTGGGCAGAGGAACTTCGGCATCTGGTACTATCATTTCGTCCACTGAGACCTTCACCTCATCCTCTGATAGCTCCATACAATGAACAACAGTCGCTGCCTTGAACATTGTTCCACGAGCTACCAGGACCGTCTTTGTATCGTCTAAAATGTATAGCAGACATGGACTAGCATCATCCATGTCATCCCCTGGGACGGTTGGTGCGGAACAACTTCCTTTCCCGCTTCTCCCTGTCAGAGTAAATGTTAGATTATACAAAAGATAGAAATAATTGCACATAAATGTTTATGAAGTTTACCTGTGGGAGGCACAACATGTTCCTGTTCCTGTACAGGAGATGGCATCGGGCGCATGCCATAATTCTCAAACTGCTGCTGGAACATGGAGCTGAACTCACTATACAATTCATCTCTGATCTCTGTCCTAAGCTCTAATCTGAGCTGTATGGTGAGTTGTGTGGTGAGTTGTGCCCTAATCTCCTCCGTAAGGTCTGCTCGAAGCTTTTTTGAGATCTCTTCTGTCATCCTTTGTTGTTGTTCTTCATTGTATGCATATGAAGTCTGACGAGAAGAGCTCCCAAAATAATCTCGAATTCCTACTCCAGTCCCAGCAGCACGTACACGTCCAGGGTGCTCAGGTCGTCCAATCGCACCGGTAAGAATATCCTGGCGACCCTCTGGAGTGAATTGACCTTGGGAGCTCTGCTCAACCAAGGAGTCTTGTAACATTACAAAACACCATTATTCTTTAAAAAGTTCAATGTAGTATGTAAAATGAAATTCTTATTATTTTAGGAATAGTGATAACTTACAATTCTTTCAGAAATTTCCCGTGCAGTGTCAGAAGAGTAGGTACCTGATGGTCTCATACGAGCCAACTTCCATTTTTTATGTCGAGAAGGTGGACAAGGAGGTTGAGGGGGGCTACCACCCTGAGATGGTGGTCTAGCATCTGCCTTTTGCTTGAGGATTTTCTCCTTAAGCTTCCTATACCCACCACGAGATAATAGGTGGGGGTTTTTGTTATGAGCACTTGTTCCTTGTGCTTTGCTTCTAATTGCCTGTCACATATGTTTAATTAATTAGTTCATATGATATATATTTGTTAATGAGGAATTCAATAATATCAACTATACTAACCTGTCAGTCCTCTGACATCCGACTCTCTACAAAGAGTCGTCAAGTCTCCTCATCAATGGACTTATATGTACTACATGGAGACTTATTTTTATGCTTTCCAAAAATATATTTTGATGTCAACTTACTTTTAAAGTTTCTGAAGTTTTCAGCAACAGTTGACAAACACTTATTTCTAAGTGTTGCGACATTTGGAATGTCAAATGTCAGCTGAAATAAACATAATAAAGTTGTATCAGTACAAAATTATCAATATAAACAAACTGTAATTCAAATTATATTAACTAACTTACCAATATATTGTTCCATATAATGTTCTGATCAACCTCGGACACATGGTCAAAAGATTGAGTCAGACTACTAATCTTGTCACGTGCCACTACTCCAAGGTATGATCGGAAGTCATCAGCATTGGGGTCAGTTGCCACACCCGTGATCACGTTCACATTCACTGGAGTTCTTTCACCACTATTCTTTTTGATCAAAAGTTGTTTCATCCTGGTGGGTCCTCTAGTGGATCTGGTAGGGGGAGCCTCATCCCCTGGAGAATGTGGATGATCAGCCATATATCTGTCAAAATAAATAACAACATGAAATATTAATAAAAGAGTTATGTAATATCATATAATTTAACAAAACATGTAATAGTAATCATAGGAAATATATAAAAATAAAAGTTATGTGATATTAATAAAATACTTATACAGAAATTGGAAATTCATACATAAAGATATGGATTCATCATATGTATATTCCCTCATCATGATCTGACCGAATTGCATGTACATCGTCGTCAACTAGAGATTGGTCATCCAAATTTGTTGTAGTTTGAAATGAATGGTTGTCAGCAATATGAATATTAATTAGATTTTCTTCGTTAACTTCAATTTGTTTTTTGCCCTGAAGAGCGACATACCAATGGTCAGACGCAGGATCTTTCACATAAAAAACCTGAGATGCTTGATGTACCATGATAAACAGTTCGTCTTAGTAACCCACCTTTCGAAAATCAACCAGTGTCATACCCAATTCATCTATTTTCACACCACTTTTATTGTCAAACCACTTACATTTGAACAATGCAACAAAAAACTTGGTGTAATCAACCTCCCATATCTCTTCTATTATACCATAATATCTCATTGATCCAAGTACAGGAGATTGATCTTTTGATGTGGAAAATTGAAGCGACTCAGCTTCTAAACTGACTCCATTATTTTGTATTGTGCTTTTATCATCCAAATTTTTTGTATAAAATGTGCAATTATTGACTTCATAACTTGTACAACACACGACATCAAACTTTAAACCATTTGCAAGCCACAATAAAGTTTGAGAAGAATGTGGCTCTTTGTCAATTTCAGATTTGAACCAAGACATAAATGTTTTGTTATGCTCCATCAACTGCCATTTCTCTGATTGTCTTGGATTTTTATTCTTAACAATGGCTTTGTGTGCTTCCAAAAAAGGGATCACCTCATCTGTGTTGTTCAATATATAAAGATGCGCTTGCAACAATTCTTCGCGATCTTTTGTCACCACATGCACACCTCGGATGCTTTTACTTGTAGCAAATTTATTCAACCATGATGTGCGAGGAACTCCTATTGGATTCGTTGATGTCATGTAATCTGAACAAAACTCGATACTTTATTCAGTAATATACCTTTCAATCATTGAACCTTCAGGACGATATGGATTTTTAACGTACCCTTTCAAAATCTTCATATAACGCTCAATAGGATACATCCATCTTAAGTATACTGGTCCGCACATCTTGATTTCTCTAACCAAATGAACAAGTAAATGTACCATGATGTCAAAAAAAGATTGAGGGAAAAACATCTCTAGTTGACACAAGATGATAACAATCTCGGCTTGAAGTTCATCTAACTTTGTCGGATTGATGGCTTTACTACATATTGACGAAAAAAATGAACACAACCTGTTTATGGTCTGCCTAACATTTTTTGCCAAAATTCCACGAATAGCCACCGCTAACAATTGTTGCATTAAGACGTGGCAATCGTGAGACTTCATGCCAACAAGCTTTAAGTCTTGCATCGACACTAAACTCTTCATATTTGAAGAGTATCCTTGTGGTACTTTGATACTCTTTAAACAAAGGCAAAAACTTATCTTCTCTTGTCTAGACATTATGTAACATGCAGGGGGCAAATAAGTATGTTTACCAATCTCCTTGGGTGCCAACTCTTCTCGGATATTCATGTCAACCAAATCCAAACGAGCATTCACTCCATCTTTTGTCTTCCCTGAATGTTGAGTAGTGTATCAATCAAGCTATCACACACATTCTTCTCTACCTGCATCACTTTTATGCAATGTCGAACATCTAACTTTGACCAATACGGAAGATCAAAGAATATTGATTTCTTCTTCCAAATGGTCGTTACAGATGACTTCTTGGATGTTTTCCCAAATACATGATGTATTTTATTAACTTTTTCAAGAATTTGAAGGCTAGTAAGTGGATTTGGTGCTTCGTCCCACTCTTGATATCCATTGAATGCTTTTTTTAACCTTCGATATGGATGATTACGTTTTAGAAATCTCCGATAATGCAGATACACTGTCTTTCTTCCGTGTTTCAATTGATGAGCTACAGTGATTTGATAACGGTCTAAAAACCGTTATTTTCATGCTTAAATTTGATATTAAAACACACCCTTTATGGCTTAGAATGAGCTTAAAATCAAGTAAAATCAAGTAAAACCGTTATTTTAGGTGCCTGGGCGGTTGTGTGTTTTTATATTTTGGATTCTGAGATCTTTTTGTTATCTTTTTGGCTTATATATAGCCCTAGTGCGAATCCAAATGTAATTCTTTTGGCAGAGAGAAATGTCCAGAGCTACTTTACACACCTTGAAGGAGATTTCTTGGATGCTTAGGCTCCACTTTATCAATTATAGGGTTTTCTTTTCCATTCTTCCATTTAATTCATCTAGTTTCACCATGATTATGGTGAACTAAACCTTAGTTGTTGGGGAACAATGTAATCTTTTGAAACTCTCATATATTGAAATTCTTGTTTACTTTATATGCTTGCATATGCTTGATTTATCAATTGTTGGGTTCTTTACCTTTGCTTAATGCTTCTACCGTTTAACTCATTTGGTAGATGTTGTTTGTCTTTATTGATATGGGGACGTACAGTAATATCATGAACTGGGGAGAATTCCTTGATTATGTTAATACCGCCTAGGGATAGGGGTAGGACGATTAATTGTATTTTGCTTCCGCTCATTATGCATTATTAGTTACTAGGGGAGGCTAGGGATAACAAGCCGGTAACTAGTAATAGGCTCTTTTCACCAAGGGATTGGGTTAAGGGTAGACCAAGAAAGTTTGCATGACAATATGATAAATAAGCAAAGTGAATAAGGAGAGTAGATATATGAGGGTGGATAAAATGAAATTGTAAACCCCAACAACTCCACTCATCCATATTTTCTTGAAGCCAATTGAATCACTGCATTTGCATGTTTATTTTTGTTTTGCATTTGAAACACTTAAATTAATTTCTTTTCTCAAGTCTTAAACAATTAGTTTACACGAAAGATGGGGCCTTAAGAGTCCTTTGGGAAGAACTACCGATTATTATTACTTGATACGATCTGGTACACTTGCCAGGGGTTTAACAAGTTTTTGGCGCCGTTGCCGAGGACTCTTGGTTTAACTTTTTCGGGTAGTGTAAATTGATTAAATTTGACTTGATTTTATGTTTGTTTTTATTTTTGTTCTAATAAATGTTTTCTAGGGTTTTGTGCCTAAAGTTTGCAGGATGCAGTACGGACAAGAATTTGATTATATGGGCACTCAATTCTACCAAAATAATTTCAACCACTGGTGGGAACCTCACCCATACATGGATCAAAGCCAATTTGGGTAAGCTGATGAGCAACAAATGAGTCCACTGAAGAAAAATACAAATTCTGATAAACTTCTTCAGAGGATCATGAATTTGGAAGTATACCATGTCAGAAGCATAGAGGAGAGTGTAAAGAATGACGAATTTTTTCCACAGGGCATGTATACAAGATTTTCTTCTCATAGAAGCATGGAAGAGATGCAACAATATTAGTGGCAGCAACAAATCTCTTTACCAATAGAAACGTGGGAGTATGATCAACAATTATGTCATCAAATAGCTGATGTGACAGAACAAGTCAAAAGCCTTAATGAAAAGTTCGACAAATTTTTGGAGAAGTACGATTCTAAGAGCTATGACTTTACCTTCAGGAATTTGGAGACACAAATTGATGAGGTTGTTGATGAGAACAAGATAGAAGAGATAGAAACAGAAAGGTTGTTGTTGAGGAGAAGATGGATAAAGAAAAGATAGAAGAAGAGGTTGTAAAATTGAAAGAGAGGGAGTATGAAAAACCCTTGCCCTATCCAAAGACATATTCTAGGAGGGAAAAAGAAAAGCAGTTGGAGCGATGTATGGAAATTTTTAAGTTGGAAATAACCATACCATTTTCTGAAACACTTCAGCAAATGCCCTCATATGCGAAATTTTTGAAAGAACTTCTCATGAAGAAAAGGAAGTATATTGAGAAGGAAACTATTGAGGTGCAAGGAAATTGCAGTGCAGTCATACAGAGAACATTACCTCCTAAATTAAAAGATCCAGGGAGCTTTATCATTCAAGTGGTTGAAAGAAAAAAGAAAAATAGAAAATGTGGAAAAATAAAGAAGAAAATAAGAAAAAAAGAGAAAGTTAAAGGAGGAGAAGAGTGAGAAAAAGAGGAAGAGAGGAAACAAGAAAGGATCATATGAAAAACCTCTTCCTCATTCAAAGAAGTATCATAGGAAGAAAATGAACTTCAAGTGCTTTATGGAGATCTTCAAGAAATTGGAGATTAAAGCTCCTATGATGGAGACATGGAAACAGGTGCTTGGTGTTATCAACTTTCTGAAGAAATTCAGCAGGAAGAAGAAGAAGAAAAGAATATCAAGCAAGGGAGTATCAACACCTACTGATGGGTGTTTGAACTCTACCGGGTCAAGCTAATGACGTTAAAAGAGTGCTCACTGGGAGGCACCCCAATGATTGTTGTACATTAATTTTCTTTTACTTGGACTTGTAAATATTGGTATTTTCGAACAATTTTGGGGTAGCATCTACTGAGGGATGCTAAATTTTATGTATCTACTGAAGGATACAGGAAGGTACACCTACTGATGGGTGTTGGAAGGATTTGCACTTACTGATAAGTGCTAAACAGGTTTGGGTCAGGCTCGTGACATTAAACAAACGCTATTGGGAGAAAACCCGGGTTTCTTTTACTTTTGCACTTTGAATCCTTAGAGTAGGTTGAATTTTGTTGAGTAGTGTAGGATTGATGAACTTGGCTTGTACACTTCTTCTGATGATGGTTTGCCATATAAAATGCATGATGAGTTATTTGATGATGATTGAATGTGGATATTGGTTGAGACTGTTTTGCATGTTGATATCCAGGTGAATGGTTCACGAACTGTGTGGACAGATGTGTAGTAATTTATGATTGTGATTGTGATGCTAAGCAGAATAAATGAATGATGTGTGAGAAAGCATGTTGTGTGAGGTCTTGAGCTCCAGAGTTTTCACTGATATATGTACTGTTCACAGGGAATCATGAATCATATTGCCTTAGTATTGATAATTGATTAATTTGCATGCTTATGTTATATGATCAGGGCCATGTTTGGAAGCCCTTATTTAGCCAAATTTTCACCCAAAAAGTTTAAAATTTTATACCCCTTTTGAACCTTGGCCTTAAACAGGATGAAAACCCTTGATTTAAAATTATTTATCTTGAGTTGGGTTGAGAATAATCATATGTGATGAAAAGGTTCAAGTTTGGGGTTGTATGGGGAAAATTGAAAGGCAAAAGAAAAGCATTGAGCTCAAGTATTGAAAAGAAAAAAAAAAACATGAAAGATGAGCTCAATGTAAAATTAATGAAAAGGGAAGAAGTTGGGAATGAGTGAAATTGGTGACAAAGAGAGAGTTTAAACTTAAACCTTTTCAATGATGAAATAGTTCGCTTAACTCAAGGATTTTGTGATCCAGAAAAACCAATTTTTCTTGATAGCCCAGCCTCATTATAAGCCTTGGAAAAGCCCTTGTGATGGCATTTGCATGAAAGGATTTTGGTTGTTTTAGATGAATGGCAATATTGTTCTATGTGACATGTGAATAGTAGAGAGTGGAGTGACCTCTTAAACACTTGAGTGATTGAGTGAAACACTTGCTTGGTGAGAATTGTTGAAATCCATGTTTACATCTTTGCTTAGAGGATTGATCATTCATAAATAAAACATATGGTGGGAAATATGTGATTATGTGAATTGAAATGGATTGGAAGCATGCATGTTTCTTGATTTGATTCCACTGAAAATCTGAATTGAAAAATTACTTGTTGTGAAGAAAAGGATTTTTGAAAAGTGTTGAACTATTTGATGAAAAAAGTGGAAAGCCAAGTTTTGTCTTGTTTGCTTGAGGCCAAACAAAGTTCTAAGTTTGGGGTTGTGATAACGGTCTAAAAACCGTTATTTTCATGCTTAAATTTGATATTAAAACACACCATTTATGGCTTAGAATGAGCTTAAAATCAAGTAAAACACTTAGTTGAGTCATGCGAGAGTCAAAAGTTGGTTTTCTTGGTTTTATCCTTTGTTTCCCTTGGCAGAGAGAAACGTCCAGAGCTGCTCTACACACCTTGGAGGAGATTTCTTGGATGCTTAGGCTCTACTTTATCAATTCTAGGGTTTGCTTTTCCATTCTTCCATTTAATTCATCTAGTTTCACCATGATTATGGTGAACTAAACCTTAGTTGTTGGGGAACAATGTAATCTTTTGAAACTCTTATATATTGAAATTCTTGTTTACTTTATATGCTTGCATATGCTTGATTTATCAATTGTTGGGTTCTTTACCTTTGCTTAATGCTTCTACCGTTTAATTCATTCGGTAGATGTTGTTTGTCTTTATTGATACGGGGACGTATAGTAATGTCATGAACTGGGGAGTATTTCTTGATTATGTTAATACCGCCTAGGGATAGGGGTAGGACGATCAATTGTATTTTGCTTCCGCTCATTATGCATTATTAGTTACTAGGCGAGGCTAGGGATAGCAAGCCGATAATTAGTAATAGGCTCTTTTCACCAAGGGATTGGGTTAAGGGTAGACCAAGAAAGTTTGCATGGCAATATGATAAATAAGCAAAGTGAATTAGGAGAGTAGATATATGAGGGTGGATAAGATGAAATTGTAAACCCCAACAACTCCACTCATCCATATTTTCTTGAAGCCAATTGAATCACTGCATTTGCATGTTTATTTTTGTTTTGCATTTGAAACACTCAAATTAATTTCTTTTCTCAAGTCTTAAACAATTAGTTTACACAAAAGATGGGGCCTTAAGAGTCCTTTGGGAAGAACGATATTGGGGTTACCGATTATTATTACTTGATACGATCTGGTACACTTGCCAGGGGTTTAACATGTTTTCTTCACAGATAGGACATGCTTTATGACCCTTGACACTGTATCCTGACAAATTACCATAAGCTGGAAAGTCATTAATGGTGCAAAATAACATTGCATGCATCACAAAAGTCTCAGAAGCGAATGCATCAAATATTTCATCCCCATTAACCCACAAAAACTTCAAGTCTTCAACTAGTGGGCTTAGATAAACATCTATGTCATTTCCAGGCTGCTTTGGACCAGATATCATCATAACAACATCATGTACTTCCTCTTCATGCACAATGCAGGAGATAAGTTGTAAATTATCAATATAACTGGCCAACAACTGTGATTGGTACTCAGATTAGCAAATGGGTTCATTCCATCAGTGGTTAAACCAAGCCTAAGATTTCTACACTCTTTACCAAATTGGGGGAATTCTTGATCAATATTTTTCCATTGCTTTGAATCAGCTGGATGATGAAGCAGCCCGTTAATTTTTCTCTCATCTGCATGCCATCTAAGGTTTTTAGCATCTTTGGGATTCGCAAACAATCGCTTAAGTCTGGGCACTATTGGAAGGTACCAAACTACTTTCATAGCATATCCATTTTTTTCTATCTGACCATTATCTTCACTATTGTTTTTTGACTTGTATCGTGATAAGTCACATTTTGGACACTTAGTCAAAAATTCAAACTCTTTCCTATATAAAATGCAGTCATTAGGACAAGCATGTATCCTTTTATACTCCATACGCATTGGACAAAGAATTTTCTTCGCATCATAATTATGAGTGGGTAGTGTATTTCCATCTGGCAACATTTCATTCAACAACGTCAACAATTCTGTAAAACTTTTATCAGTCCATCCATTGCTCGCCTTAAAATTCATGAGCCTTAACACCGCTGACAAACGTGTGAACTTAGTTGAACCGACATACAAAGGTGTTTCCGCATCAGTCGACATCTTCTCATACACATGAGCTTTGGCAAAATTTTCTGCGCCAACATCGCGGATCATGTCCTCTAATTTGTCTTCATCCAGTCGATCTTCTTCCATGGTGGAATTAATAACATTTTCAGTTTGAGAGTCAGTTGGAAAGTGCATTTCTTCGCCGTGCCATATCCATGTTGTATAGCATCTTAGGAAACCATCACATATAAGATGTTCTCTAATTTGGGTTGCGTTCAACTTTCTCCCATTCAAAAAGTTCACACAAGGACATCTAAACTTCACTTCATCATCACTTGTACCCTCATTACGTTGTACAAATTGTATAAATTCCTCTGCCCCTCTCTCGTATTCAACACTAATGCGTGGTAAATTAATCCAATTTCGATCCATTCCTAAATATTACATAAAAAGATAAGCTACTGAAAATCAAACTTGCAATTTCATACACATCATTCAAACTTAGTGATTACTCAAAATATTATAAGGTTTATAAATTCTATTAAAGATTAAATTCTAATAATTCTAATACTAATTGTTATTATGCAAATACTAATTATTCTAAATTTTTTTGTCTAAATTTTCTATGTCTACTTTACCAAAACTATAGCAATTGTTATCATGCAAAAACTAACGAAAAAATCATGTTAAGAAAGCAAATACTAATAATTCTAATATAATTGTTATTATGCAAATACTAATTACTGTAAATTTTTGTCTAAATTTTCTATGTCTACATTACCAAAACTATAGCAATTGTTATCATGCAAAAACTAACAAAGAAATCATGTTAAGAAAGCAAAAGGGCATAGAAGGCAATACCTGGAATGGGGCGGAGAAGAAGCTTGGCGCGGCAGAGAGGAATGGCAGCGGAGAGGAATGACAAAGTTGTTTCAAACGATTTTGATCGGCTAAAAATGTTCCCTAACGTTGAAAATGGCAAATGCACCGAACAAATTTGAGTTTAAACGGTGTAAAAATGATAGAAAATGGGAAGCGTCGTCGACGGGAGGAAGAGAGCTCTAAAACTGCGTTCCGCGAATGAGAAGACGATATTGTTCACGTCTATTTTATTTTTTAAACCTACAGGGGAATTGTTGGAAGTCCCACATCGACTAGAGATAAGGCCAATTAAGTGTATATAAGTGGGTACAAACCTCACCCTACAAGCCAGTTTTGTGGGGTTGAGTTAGGCATTAAAACCCACTTTCAAATAGGAATCTACCGCGGTTCACAAAATAACCGCGGTCAAAGAGGGGTATATGTCGCGGTTACACACTTCACCGCGGCCTATTCTCCTAAAAAAAATAAATCAAAATGACATTGTTGAAATTTTTTTCAAACTATTTAAAATTTATTCAGATCAGGGAATAGGCCGCAGTTGCTCTGAGAACCGCGGACTATTCTTGACGCTCTAAATACCTCAACTGTCTTCCTAACTGCCTTTTGGGGAATGTCAGATGCGCGGTTGGTCAGAGAACCGCGACCTATTCCCCTTGCAACCTTCTGAAATTCCCCACGTTATTAGCACCTGCAATAAATTGGCAGGGGAATAGGCCGCAGTTCTGTGAGCAACCGCGGCCTATTCCCCTGTCAATTAATTGCAGGGGCTGACTAATGAGAATGTCAGAAGGTTGCAGAGGGAATAGATCGCGGTTCTCTCACCCACTGCGGCCTATTCCCCTGCCAATTTATTTTTTTTCTGACGTGGCGTCAAAGGCAGAAAGTTGACTGGGGTATAGGTCGCGATTCCTCTCTGAACCGCGGCCTATAAGTTCGAATTATTTTCAAAATTAACACCGCGCACTATTATGCTGCGGTTTCTGGTGAACCGTGGCATAATGTGCACTGTAAAAAGCCAGTTTTTTACTAGTGAGAAATGATGTAATCCTTTGAAACTCTCATGTATTAAATTAATTCTTTATAATATATGTTTTACTTTATTAATTGTTAGGGTTTTTCCTATATACTCTATGCATGCTTCTCATTCAATTGCATGATCATTGATTTTGTCGATATGGACACATATGGGGAAATCTAGACTGGGGGAAATTCTCTCGGGAGCAATATTACCTAGACATAGGGATAGGAGGACCGATTGCCTTTAAGCTTTTGCACGAATGTAATGCATGAGTAATTGCTAAGGAGACAAGACATTGTAAATTAGTAATTAGGAGTAGGCTCTCTTCACCGAGAAATCGAGTTTAGGGTAAATTAGAAAGTGACATTGACATTAATGAAGGAGTTGAATTCGTAAATACATGAGAGTGGATAGGATAAAGTCAGAAACCCCAACAACATAATTCATCCATATATCATTCACCTGCGTATTCGTTTGGTCAATTGATCAACAAATGCATTAATGTTTATTTTCGGTTTTGCATTATAAACACTGATTTTTGTTTCTCAAGTCTTAAATAATCAATAAATTACATGACTGTCTAGGCCAATGAGTCTCTAAGGAAAACGATACTTCGTCTTACCATTTATATTACTTGATACGATTCGGTACCCTTGCTGGAGTCTTAACAAGGACGTGCGACATTCTGGACTTTGAGGTTTCTCAAAGGGTTGAAGACAGTAGGAGAAGGGGATTTCTTGCTGTTGGTATTTGCTTGTATATGCCTATATTTAGATTAAAGGGTTAGATAGGTGTTTTAAGTTTTGACGTGGAGGTCACTATAAAAGCCTTCTTGTAAACACCTTGATCATTATAGTGCATTTGCTTCCTGGGATTGGCAGGACACTGGGTGTAGGCAGGTTAGCGAAACCAGTATAAAAACTTGCGTTTGATCTCTCTATCCCTGCACTTTTACTTTCAAAGTCGACTTTAATTTTTGCATAGTTAACTATATTCCGCTGCATTTGAAGAATCTTATTCCTTGCGTTTCAATAAAGTTCTGAAAGATCATCCTTTTGTGGAAAATATTTTTAAAAGACTCTGATTTTGTGTTTCACCAATTCACCCCCTCTTGGTGTGAGAAACTAAGTCATACTATTTTCTACACTTCGCATAATAAAAAAGAAGAAGTCGCGCTTTTACGAATAGAAAGTGAAACAATTGCTTTGAACGGTAAGTTTGGGTTACACATCAAAAATATAAACGGGTCGGTAAAGCAAACAATAATCAAAACCTAAATGTTTGTCGTTTGGTCTCATGAAAAAAATCAACAAACTTCATATAAAGCTGCCCCCACTTGATGCAATCAAAGTCTATTTAGCACCGGGCGTACCATCGCCCACAACGTCGATAGGCTCCTGCTCGGCGACGTCCGCGCCACCATTTACGCCGCCATCAATTTCATCCAGCCCGAAATTGTCAGGAATTTCACTAAGAGGCATATTTGTCAACCCCTATAAGGAAGGACGCTTGGTGTTGGGACAAATCGGCAAGTGTACCAAGTCACACAAGTAATATAAAATGGTAAGACCAAGTATCGTATCCTAGAGGACTCTCGGCGCTAAACAGTCGTGTGATGACAAGATTATTGGGTTTGTGTGCAAAAATAAAAAATAAAATAAAAATGCAATTGATCAGTGGCAAAGGAGTACAGAGATGAACAAATGTTGATTGATACGGGTTGGGTATGTTGTTCAGGTTAGATTTCACCAAGTTCCCTCTCATGTATGTAAGTCTCTCACTAAATTACCTAAACCCGATCCCTCGGTAAATAAGCCTGTCCCTAATTACCAGTTCATACAATTCCTAGCATTCCTTGTAAAAAGATGTGAAGAACAAGAGATTAAGACGACCAAGATTCATACCCTCATCCCTGAGCATTATAACCCTTAGGAGTAATTCAACATGAACCTGAAATGTAAGGAACCTCCCGGCATTCATGCAATTCATAAATCATGCTAATGAATGAGTTAAACACAGCAAGCATTGAAACAGATGAATTACTCTAACAATTAATGAAAAAGCATGTGGAATTAAGAATCAATTCAAATACATGAGAGTTTACAAGGTTACATCATCCACCAACAACAAATATAAATTAGTTCCCCTAGAGACATGGGGGAACTCTATGAACAATGGAAGAAAGAATGAGAAAAAAAGCCTAAGAATTGGCTAAATAGTGTATTGCTATGCTCTTCTCTGCCAGAGATACAAAACCTAAAGCCCCAGGGACCTTTAAATAGTTTCAAAGGCGTGCCAAAACAGGGCCCGGTCCGAAAGAATCGAAACAAAGCAGAAATAGGGCCCGATCCACGAAATTCGACGCCCAGGTGGTCCAAGAGGACGCCCGGGCGGTCAAAACACCTCATGTAAGGCCCGAGCTACGAGTTTGGACACCCCAGCTTCGAGGCCCCGCCACCCGGGCAGCCAAGGCCACCTCTCAGGCGGTGGACATCGATTTCCTTCACCCAAGCTTTAGTTCTAGACGCTCGGGCTTCGTGTTGTCCCTCCTTCTGGTGCCCTTTTAGAGCCTTCTGAGCTCCATCTTCTTGGCTCTTCATCTTTGCTTCCAGAATTACCTCAATCTCTGTCAAAACAAGGGGAATTAGTCATAAAACCATTAAAATCAACCTCAACTCTCTTGTTCACACAATTTAATGAAAAAGCATGAGTCCAAGCAAGTTTCTAAGTGAAAAAGGGTGTTTTTAGTATAAAAATTACATCACAAATAACGGTGTTTTAAACCGTTATCACTTGGCTCAAGGCCTTGTTGAAACCTTGATCGAGGTCATACCCGAATCGAATTTAATATGCAATTAAGTGCAGTATAATACTAGGAAGTGACTCCTAGGTCGTCACTCAAGGACCAAATGTGGTTCAGGAATTAGATCGAACATGTGGTGAGGGGTGATTTTTGGACACTTTTAAGTGAATTAAAATGAACGAAATCAAATACTAATTCAAAAAATTGGTCACTAGCTCAATTACAATGCTTCCAATTATAGATTAACAACAATTACACAGTACTCTAACCCCTAATCCAACACAAGCTAACCAACTAACCCAAGATTAACCATGTTTTCATAAAAACGAATTAAGCAAACACCTTGCATACATTCAATCAATTCTGCTCCATATGCTCCAATCAACTAAGCGAATACTAAACATCAATTAGGCAACTAAGTGTATACCCAATTGCAAGTGCAAAACATATTCAATCTATGCCAAGTCAGAGTAGCAGAATGACAATCAAAAAGTAGAAATCTATTGGAAACGATGCAATTTCACTAATGACCAACCAAGGCACACTTAAGCTATCATTACAACAGCAAAATGAACATGACAAGAGAAAAAACGAAATTGAATCAGTGCAGCAAAAACGAAATTGAAAATGAAGCATAAAACATAAACTAAAAACGCAATTGTAGTGAAATTTGAAACTCAAATCTATGATGAAAATTTAAATACAAAGGGGAAACAAAATCCAAGAACATAAAATGTAAATTGAAGCAAGACTATAAAACAAAAATGAAATTGGAATTAAAGACAAGATTCAATACATAAAAAGAGAAAGGAAAGAAAGAACCTAAAACACCCAAGGAGGAGGTGGAAAACGCCCAATCACTAGTACAAAAATTGCGTACTACATCACGCGGTCAACGTCCAATAACAGAAAAGACAACGCTAAAAATGACCAGTGACATTTTTGTAAATAAATCCAATCGCTCCACGTCATTTACGAAAACAATTCGTCGTCTAAAATGTATTAACACCAACACAAGGCCCAGATCGACGTAAAAACATGACCTTAAATCACATAACGTCAACTTAAGAAACATCTGACGTTCAATTCAAAATTAAAAAATTCCGAAATAGTGGTTTGCTTCCAACAGTAATACTGTTAAGACTCTGGAAAGTGTACCGAATCATATCAAGTAATATAATTGGTAAGACCAAGTGTCGTTTTCCCTAGAGACTCACGGCCTAAATAGTCATGTGATTTGTTGATTATTTAAGACTTGAGAACGAAAACTTTTGGTTTTTAATGCATAAAATAAACATGAATGCAAGAGTTGATCAATTGACTAAAGAATGCACAGATGATTGGTTGATAAAATATGGAATGATTATGTTGTTGGGGTTTCCGACTTGTCCTATCCACTCTCATTAATTTATGAATTCATCTTCTTCATTAATGTTAAAGCCACTCTTTAAAACACTTAAACTCGATGTCTCGGTGAAGTAATCTTATCCTTAATTACGAGTTCATACAATTCCTTGCATCCCTAATAATTAATTCCTTGTATATTGATAACGGTCTAAAAACTGTTATTTTCATACTTAAAATTTACATCAAAAGACACCCTTTATGACTTAGAATTAGCTTGAAATCATGCAAATTGCTTAAGTTAGAGAGAAAGAGAGTCAAAGTGGGTTTTCTGGGTTTTATGCTTGGTTTCCCTTGTTTTGACAGGATTTATCAGGAGTTTGATGAATGAATTGAAGGAAGAGAATTGTTGGATGCAGAAGAAGGTGGAAGAATGAAGCAAAGTTGAACCGCAGCTACCGCTAGGCGGTGATAGCACCGCTGGGCGGTGAGACCTTCTATGATTACACTGCCACGCGCTTAAAGGGCATCGCCAAGGGATGAAGATGGAATCGTAGCCACCGCCAGGCGGTACAACCCACCGCCGGGCGGTGGACTCGTCAGTGGAAATTAAAGAGAACACTCAAGCGGCAGCGTTGAGGGGTGGATTAGGTGTCGTGCCTATCGTCGAGTGGTGTTACCCACTGTCGGGCGGTGTACTTATGGGCCTGGGCTTATTTTCAGTTATTTTTATGTGCTTTAAATAGAAGTGCACGAACCAGAGCATGTATCTTTTGGCAGAAAGGACACAGAAACACAATTTTCACACCTTAGAGGCAGATCTTGGATGCGAGAGCTCCAATATTACAAATCTAGGGTTATCTTTTATATTCTTTCCATTCAATTCATCTAGTTTCACCATGATTATGGTGAACTAAGCCTTTTGTTGTTGGGGAACGATGTAATTCTTTGAAACTCTCTTATATCGAATTTCTTATTTTATTCATATACTTGTGTTTATCAATAGTTTGAGTTTTTCTTCCGTTCTTGCTAATGCTTTCTTTAAGATGTTATTCAAACGCATCATCTTTGATTCTTTCTATATGGAGATGTATAGTTAGGTCTAGACATGAAGAATTTCTCTTGATGATGAATATTACCTAGACATAGGAATAGGAAAGTCAATTTCCTTCAGCTTCTGTTCACATTAATGCATGAATAATTCCTAGGGAGACTAGAGATAGTAAACTAGTAATTCTAATTAGGCTCTTTTCATCGAGAGATCGGGTTTAGAGTAAAATTGAAAGTCACATAAACATTGATAACAAAGTTGAATCTAATAAGAATAGTAAATATTTGAGAGTGGATTAGGATGAAACCGTAAACCCCAACAACATCATTCATTCATATCTTTTACTGCCAACTGATCAAATCTTTGCATACATGTTTATTTCTTGTTTTGCATTTAAAACTCAACTTATTGTTTATTCAAGTCTTATGCTTTCCATTAATCACATGAACGTTTAGGCCTAAGAGTCCTTTGGCAGACGATACTCGGACTTACCGTTTATTTATTACTTGATACGATCTGGTACACTTGCCAGGGTGTTAACATATATGCAACCAACCCTCATATTCCTATGTCTAGGCAATACTACCTTTGGGAGAATTTCCCTAGTTCTAGATTTTCCTGTATGTGTCCATATCGAAAAAATCAATGATCATGCAATTGAATGAGTTAAACAGAGCATGCATAGAGTATAAACGAAAAACCTTAACAATTAACGAAGTAAAGCCTTTATAATATAAATCAATTCAATACATGAGAGTTTCAAAGGATTACATCGTTTCCCCAACAACAATGGAAGTTTAATTCACCATAGACATGGTGAACCTATATGAAATATGGAAAAGAATGAAAGATAAAACCCTAAAAGTTGTAGATTGGAGCTTTCGATGGGTGGAAGGAGTGTTTCTACGCCTCTTTCTATCAAAAGATACCTTCTATAGGTCGTCCAAATCCTTAAATAGTTCATAAAAATAGCAGAAAACAGGTCCAAGCCCACGTAGTCGGCGCTCAGTGCCCTACTTATGGCACCCAGCGATAGTTGCGGCACTTAAAATGGCGCTCAGCGGTGGTGCCCAACGTGGAACAGGAGCATTTTGACACATTTCACCGCTCAACGATGACGCCCAGTGTGGAACAGAAGCATTTGGCGCTTAGTAGTCAAAAATGGCACTCAGTGTCCTCTACGGTTCTTCTTTGTGCTACTTTTCCAGCTCTTCCTGCATCCAACTCCTTGCTACTTCAACTTCCTCATCCAATTCATCTTAATTCCTGTCAAAACAAGGAAAACGAAGCATAAAACCCATAATACCACCTTCAACTCTCTTATTCTCAAAACTTAAGCAAAAGCATGATTTCAAGCTAATTTCTAAGTCATTAAGGGTGTGTTTAATATCAAAATTAAGTATAAAATAACGGTGTTTTCAACCATTATCACAACCCCAAACTTAGAAATTTGCTTGTCCTCAAGGAAATAAGATGTAACTCAGTCTTCCACCAATCAATACAATGGTTCAACTCATTCCAAAACTCTTTCTTTCAAGACAAGTAATTACTCAAGTCAGCTCATCAAACAGAATTCAGTCAAGATGTACACATGCCTTGATTCAAATAACTCATTATGGTGTTCACATAATCACATAATATCCAATAGATGCTATTCTCATGAATGATCAATTAACTATGCATAGATGTAATCATGTATTCATGGTGCTACTCCTCACTAGTCAAAGTGTTTCACTCAATCACACAAGTGTATATAGAGGTCACTCCTTCACTCCACTATCCTAATTTCACACAGAACAAATTTGCCTTTCATTTCCCACAATCAAACATACTCACTCACACATGTCATCACTAGGACTTTTCATGGCTTGTAACATGGTTGGGCTAAGAAGAAAATTGTTTTTTCTAGATCACAAAATCCTTAAGCTAAGAGAGTCATTTATAAATTTTCTCATTCAAGCGCAATCTCTCTTTAAACAAACCAATCTCACTCATTCCCAACTTTTCCCCTTTTTTTCATTGAGCTTGTCTTTCTTTTCATTCTATTTTCCTTCTTTCTCTTTTTCATGCTTACTCAACACTTAGCTCAATGCTTATCATTCTTTTTCAATTTTCCCAACAACCCCAAACTTGAACCTTTATCAATACCACACAATGATTCTCAACTTAACTCAAGGTAAAGATTTTCAGAAGGGTTTTCATATCATGTATAAGGCTCAAGGTTCAAAAAGGGTAGAACACTTTGTGTTCTCTTTTATTTAGGTTAAAATCATGCATTGGCTAAGAAAGGGTTAATAAAAAATGGCCTTGATCATATGACACACGCAAGCAACTCATTCAATTATAGAAACCTGGACAAAATCATTCATGCTTCCAAGAGAATAACAATCATTCATCACAAAAACTCTGGAGTTCAAAACCTCACATAGGCTAATTCAATGTTCCACATACTCTATATATGCATCCTACTTAGCATCATAATAACAATCATAACATCATGTATCTGTTCACACATATTGTGAACAACCACCTGTATATCAGCATATAGTGCACAATCTCAACATCAATCAATATCAAAGCATCATCAAGCAATACTCATCACACGCAAATCAATATCAAACCATCACATCAGATATAGGTTTCAAACTGATTACATCAACACCTATTCTAAAAATCGAAGCAAATAAGTTCAACAATACAAAACAAAATATAAGAAAAATCATGCTCTAGTGATGATAGCATCCATCAGTAGATGCTATCTCAGCTCCTCATCCCATGCTGTCATCAGAATCTTCCTCCTCCTCTTCTTTAAAATCTTCATCATCTTCATCATCATCCATGGCTAAAGCTTCATCTGCTCCAGCTCCACTAGCCTGTGCTTGATCCTCTAGCCATCCCACCATAGTGTTGAACTCGTCCATCGTCCACTGCCATCTAGTGGGTGTATCATACAACCCTATAATCATCTTTGCAGTGGCCACCTGCCCTCTATGCAATGCCTGCATCCTAGACTCCATCAAGGACATATACATGTCCCTCATCTGAAAAGGCTCTGCATCCTGAGGCTGCTCCTGTGCTGGAGGTGGTCCCCTCCTATGAACTCTAGGAGCCTATGGTGGTGGTACTAGCTAGGCTGCCTCATTTATCCCACAATATTGGGTGTAATAGGAATCATCAATCTCCTTCCTTGGTTGCTCCATTGGCGGTATGGAAGTGTTCACCCCAGCTAATTCACACAAATGTGTGATCAAAGATGGATGCCCTAGAGGCGCTTTGTTGTTCACCACATTGACACAAAACTGAATCTCATTTGCTATGTCCTGCCCAATATTAAAATTCAAACCTCTGAGCTCACAATAAAGAAAGATGGCCCTACTGATAGTGATATCGGACACATGGGAACATGGCTGAATGTTGGCATGAGTGAATGTCATTCAGTACTTCGCCAGAGGAGTCAAAGAAGACCTCCTAATATGAACAGGCGGATCATTCATGTTCCTTTGGAACCTCCCTCTAGGTACACACAGTGTCCTCTCAACATCATCAAAATCTACTCCCTCCTCCATGTTCAGTGCAAACTAACATTGTTCACCATCCCACTGAGTATGCAGAAACCTGTTAATAGTGTTAGAATCATACCGAATATGCTTTCCTCTTACATAGCACATGTAGTCCTCAATATGAGTGTTGCCAAATGCCCTTGCATTGGTGTAGAATTCCTTGACTACCGCTATTTTTGCTGGTGTAGGGTAAGTAGCTACATTCTCCCACTCTCTTCTTTCCAATTCCTTTCCAAATTGTGGGGCCAAGTTTGGTATTAACCCCACTTTTCGTTCCATCAAAACTCTTCGGTCTTGGACCATCTCGAAGTGTTGCTTATGCCTACGAGAGAGGAACTTGGTAGAGTAAACACGTTCCTGCTCCTTTCTCTTGTTTCCTATGGTCTTAATTCTCTTCCCTGATGAGGAGGTCATCTCTGCATCAAATACAATTCACAAAACAAGAAGAACATTATCAAACATTAGTGAATCACAAAACAACCATCAAACACATTTCCTATCATCGCTGAGGGCAAAACAAGGGCCCTCAACGTCCTTTGCAATAAGAAACATCCACCCAAATGGCCAGTAACCATAAAGACCCTATATGTAGAAATCGCGCTAAGCGCCCCTCAAAGGGCCCTCAACGCCAAACAGTCAAATCTCAAAACAGCCTAGTTGGCCTCTAAACACTACTCTCATGCATTTTTCACAGTTCCAATCCTCAATCAAGCAATTTAATTGGTCTAAACAGTTATTATTTTAACAAATCATGTATAAACATTAAAGTTCCTCAAGAATCATGCTTAAACAACCATATTCATTCAAAATCATGCTTTCAAATACCCTAAAATGTAAAATACATGTACTTACTTGGGTAGTGATGCTCAATGTGTGAAGAATGCCAAATGCAATTGAGGAAATCAAACCCTAACAGTGGTGCTATCAAAAAACCCCAAACTTGGATGGAGAAAGGGTTTTGTGAAGAGGGATTAAGGGGAAAGTGGAGAGAAACCCTCTGGAGAGTGCTTGGGAGTGTTTAGAATGAATGAAGACTGAATGGGACGGCTAGGGCGAGACCTATGGTAAGTAAAATATGTAATGGGCCAACTCACGCTGAGCCCAATTTAAAACCTAAAACCTAACTCTGCAAAAATCGCGCTCAGCGCCCCAGACTGGCGCTGAGCGGTGAGCGCGACACATAACTCCTCTCTTTCTATTTCACCTTAAACGTTCTTAACCAAATCCCCTCAACTTCAACTCTCAATTTTTCAAAATTCATGTATTTTCCACTCACTTCACACACCCTCACTTAATTAATACATTTAATCTCTCACATCACTCAAAAATTCAACAATTAAGCACCTATAATGCAACTAGAACAGAAATAAGTCAAAGCAAACAAAGATCAATGCAAACAATTGTTGTCTCCCAGGTAGCGCTTGTTTAACGTCAAGAAGATCCTGACCCATGAATCTTCTAGCACCCCTCAGTAGGTGCATATCTTCTTACTATCACCCATTAGTAGGTGTTTAGCATCAAAGTATCCTTCAGTAGATACTCAATCATCTAGCAACCACCAGTAGATACACAATCATCTAGCATCCATCAATAGATTCTATGCCTTAGTAGGCTCATAACCAAACTAAACAATGTTCCAAAGTTTTTCAAATTACATCACCAAAATAAATAAATCAAAGAAACCAATGTTCTTAAATCACTGGGGTGCCTCCCAGTAAGCACTCTTTTAACGTCATTAGCTTGACCCAATAAAGCTCAAGTTCCATCTTTCATGTTGGTGTTCCTCTTGCTTTCATCACACCAACTCATCAACTACTTTCGATCCACCTTCTTGACTCGTCTTGAATATGGAGTTTCAATTTCTATTACTCCATTCTCTTTAAAATATTTCACAACCCACAACTTGTTCTTGAATCTCACAAGTGAGCCAAGTTTGAATTGTGCATCCACAGAGTCATAATGAACCATCCTTCCTTTGTCATCTCTTTCTTCTTCCCTAACCTATGACAAGAAACAATTTTTACCTTTGATGACCGACTTGACAGCTTTAGGGCTAGTCACTGGTGCATCCTCATATGCAGCTTTATGACAAGTTTTCTTTCCTTGAATCTGCTGCTCAGCTTTGAAGACATTAAAGATCACTTTTTCCTCTCGATCTTGAAGCACTATCATCCCATCATCCACATTGATAATGACCTTTGCTGTTTTCATGAACGGCTGATAATGGTCTAAAATACTATTATCTGTGATGTAATTTTGATACTAAATGCATCCTTTTTTACTT
Source organism: Vigna reflexopilosa (assembly GCA_027742785.1). Classification (NCBI taxonomy): domain Eukaryota; kingdom Viridiplantae; phylum Streptophyta; class Magnoliopsida; order Fabales; family Fabaceae; genus Vigna; species Vigna reflexopilosa. The sequence continues at coordinate 15,795,644 of CM050928.1, read as the reverse complement.
AGAAACTTGCTTTAACTCATGTTTTTGCTTTAGTTTTATGAATAAGATAGTTGGGGTTATACTTGATTATTTTCTCACTAAATTCCCTTGATTTTGTAGGTTATTGGAATGATTTGAAGGAAGAGTTAAAGTACCAAAAAAATAGAATGTAGAAAAGTCAACCAGAGTGTATAAAAAGTCAACCAAAGTGTAGAAAAGTCAACCATAGTGCAGAAAAGTCAACTAGAATGCAGTCTGCGAGGCCTAGGCGCCCTGTCTAGGGGCTTGAGCGCCCTGTCTGGGGCTTGAGCGCCAGAAAATCGACGTGGGGCGCCCTTCTACGTCTGGAAGGGCGCCCGAGCGTCAAACTTCGTGGACCAAGCCCAGTTTTTGTTTTGTTTCGACTTTTTTAGACTGGGTATTTCTACTCTTTTCCAACTCTATTTAAAGGACCCAAGGGCTCTAGGTTTTGTATCTTTGGAAGAGAAGAGCGCAACAACACACTCTTTTCCTAATTCTTAGGCTTTCTTTGTCTCATTCTCTTCCATTGTTCATATAATTTCCCCATGTCTTTGGGGAACTAATTTCTATTTGTTGTTGGGGATGATGTAACCTTGTAAACTCTCATGTATTTGAATTGATTCTTAATTTCATATTCTTTTTCATTAATTGTTAGAGTAATTCATCTGTTTCAACGCTTGTTGTGTTTAACTCATTCATTAACATGATTTATGAATTGCATGAGTGTCGGGAGGTTCCTTAGAATTCAGGTTCTTGTTGAATTACTCCCAAGAGTAATATTACTCAGGGATGAGGGTATGAGTCTTAGTCGTCTTAATCTCCTGATCTTCACATCTTATTACCAGGAATGCTAGGAATTGTATGAACTAATAATTTAGGAGAGGCTTAATCGTCGAGGGATCAGGTTTAGGTGATTTAGTGATTGACGTTAACATTAATGCAAAAAGAAGAATTCTTACATACATGAGAGGAAACTTGGTGAAATCTAACCCCAACAACATATCCATCTTATATTAATCAACATTCGTTCATCTTTGTGCTCCTTTGCTATTCATCAATTACATTCATATTCAATTTTATGTTTTGCACTCAAAACCAATGATCTATTTTTATTTAAGTCTTAATTAATCTAGTTATCATACGACTGTTTAGCGCCGAGAGTCTTTTGGGATACGATACTTGGTCTTACCATTTTATATTACTTGTGCGACTCGGTACACTTGCCGAAATAGTCCCAAAAACGACCTTCCAAGAATGATTGGGATCTTCTCATCTTCCTCCATCTCCATCACCACAAAATCCACCAGGAATTTAAGTTTCTCTATACAAACCACAACATCTTCCACTACACCATAGGGTTTCTTTGTGGATCCATCCGCCATAAGAAAAGTCACCTTTGTTGGCTTGACTTCAAGACCATCAATCCTTTCAAGTACTGATAAAGGCATCAAATTAATGTTTGACCCTAAATCAATTAGGGCTTTCTTTATATTCGCCTTCCCAATGATGCAAGGAATAGTAAAATGTGCATAATTTAATTTCATAAAGAATGCAGTATAATGCTAGGAAGTGACTCTTAGGTCGTCTCTCAAGGACCAATTGTGGTTTGAGAATTAGGCCAACCACGTAGTGGGGAGGTTTTTTTGAAAGATTTTGTGAATATAATTGACAAAATTAAAATTGGCAATTAAATAGAACCAAATATAGTTGAAAGCATTAAAGTGCATAAAAATATTAAACTGAACACTCCAACAAATAAATATTCAAACACAATTAAGGCTATTAAAATATAACACTTGAGCTAAAAGGTTAAATGCTTGGAAGTAAAATTAAATGCAACAATCAAGCTAAAGAGAGGAAAAGACACATTGCATTGTAGCCTGAGAAAAACCCTATAGCATGAAATTGGATGAAATGCAAAAAGAAAGTGCTTGAATAAAAAGAAAATGCATTCTAGAGCTAAACATTAAGTGCAATTCATCATGGCAATAGTAAAAAAATGCGTAATAGTAAAAGAAACCAAACTACATTTTGGGCTACTCCCTCTCCAAGGACCATCACATGTCTGTACCTAGAATTTAAGTCAGCGCCTCTTTTTTCTCCGAACTGAAAATTGCCGCTGCACCTCCAAAAGAAAAAAACCAGCCGTAACCGTGCACCTATCTCTTCTAAAGCAATTGAATCAACGCCTCCTTTCCAGTCGTCACATCATTTCTAAATTGAAATCAGCACCTCTTCATTCCAGAACGTGGCATCCAGCAGTCGTGACACCAAGTGCTCTTCTTTCCATCAATCAACGCCCAAGTGCATAAAGATAAGTGAAGCAGCAAATTAAAGAAAGAGATGAATCACCTCTTCTAGAAGAAAGAAAGAAAATTTTTCTAACATTTGTATGGTTCAGCGTGCACAAAATGCAAAGGAAAAATGTGTTTCTTTCTTCATTCCATTGTCAGAGCAACCTATTCTAACAGTGTTTTCAAAGGAAGAATAAAAAAAACCAAAATGTGCTTCTCTCCTTCAACCATCAAAAATCGTGACCAACATTCAAGCTCCTCTAAGAAAACGTTCAAAAGCTCAAGAAAAAAAGTGTGATGGCTGCCCAATTTTACAATTTAAATTGCTGAAATTAAAATCGGCCAAAAACTAAGAAGGTGGTGATTGGACCGTGCATTCAATCCAAAAGTGCAGCGACAAAGTAAAAAAATTGGCCAAAAGTAAATCACAACAAATTGAAATTTGAACTTGCAAAAAGAAAAGTGTGTTTCTTCATTTTCCATGAAAAACATTCAAAGCCAGCCAAGCAGCAAGCGTAGGTGGCGACTGGACATGCATTTCTCAATCAACCAAAATCCAATAGCAGAAACATGCTACAAAGAAAAAGCTCAAAGTCCAAAAAAACCCCTAAACAAGTGGCGGCTATTCTCTACAAAGGTCGTGTGTTGTCTTCCTAAGGGTGGGGTCCACACCAAAGAAAACCTTAGGGTGCCAAGTCACCCTCTCCTACTTTTGGGCTTGGTCTATTTTACCAAAAATTGGCCCAATCTACAAAAGTTAATCCAAAAACATTCTGCACTACTAAATTACAATTTGATTAATTTTATACTATCTTTGTGGATAGTCTTCAATTATTTGGTGTCCCTCCTAATGTCCCAAAATGTATCTCCAAAATTTTTCCTGCAATTAATAATGCAAATAATTAGCTCAGATAATTCAAATTAATTAGAATTAGAATTTCCAGTCAAATTAAGCACAATTAGCAAAAACGGAAAAATAACGGACATTTAAGCACAATTCCCTGATTAATTTTAGCACAATAAACTAAGTGAATTCAAGAAAATATTGACTCATCAAAATAGACTACACTTAGTCTTTTGCACTCGTGGACAAAATCAAGACGTAAATCAAGGAATAGTTCAGAGGACATCAGGGGAGTGACACAAACTCAGCACATAGAAAATAAAGACTAACAAGGACAGAAACAGAATTACACAGTTCTCAAGGTATCTAGACCAAGAAAAGAAGTAGACAGGATCCAACACATAATCAGAGATAGCAGATACTCATGAAATCATCCAAGCAATTCCAAGCATAACAAAACCTCACAGATGCACTTTTAGTGTTTCTCTTAAGTGTCTAGGGTAAGCTATGTCAACTCAATCCACTCAAGAAAGCATGCAACAAACAAACTTGGCAAGTCTCTAATATCAACACTCAAACACATATGCATGTTCAAATCAAAACGTCTTTTCATGGTTGTAATAGGGAGAAGGACAAGGTAGGATAATATATGGATGAGAAACTACAAACCAAAAAGAATAGAGGAGCAATGTGGAACAAGTGAAAATGCAATCAAATCACACCCAAAACCTCTAATTCAATCCTCTTCTTGACTCCATTATTCACAAAGTTTTTTTATTTTTCTCATTTTTCTTTTTTTTTTCCATCTTGTCTCTTTTCTTTTCTCTCTATTTGAGAAACAATTGTAAGAGACAAGATACACAACGTATTTACAAAAATAAAACAAGAAAAGGAACCAACTAGCCAATTCATCAAAATCCCCAAGGAGACCACACTTGTTCCGTAAACACTTCCAAAGCTCCAAAATTCCCTAAGGTTAAGGTAATCGTGGTTTTTCACTTAGGGCTAGTGTATGAGCTTCAAAACAAAGAAATGGGAAAAGTATAGGGTCAAAAGGGGTTATCAAGGGATTAAAACAAGGTAGGCTCATCTGGCTAGAGAGGCTCAAGAACAAAACTGCCTTTATCATTTCCAAACATGCATATCAATCAAGAATCATCAATAGAGTCAAGCCAAGGCATATGTGCAAGCAATCAAGAGACATATCACACACAAGAAAGAATATCAAGTGGCTCAATTTCTCACACAAGACATTTCTGTCACAATAAATCACCCTCTCAAACATCATAAATCTTTCCAAGCAGAGAAAAGCAAGGATTTCCAATAGATCATAGTATCAATGAAGTGAAAGACACATCTACAACCTAAACAAAGTCCGGAAATAAAGAGAAACATGCAAAAATGTTCACAAGACAAAACAAAAACAACCTAGAAAAGAAAAAAATTAACGCAGAAAACAAAAACTAATAGAGAAAAATCAGAATCTCCCCCAATAGACCACACTTAAACTACACAATGTCCTCAGCGTGTGACAAGCATAAGATCAGAAGCTAGAACAGTTAACAGATCATGGACAAGTGCAATAAAAGTGAGGAAAGGAGGAGAAGGAAAAAGAAAACTCCCCTGGTCATGGTGGCAGTTGCCAATTTTGGACTAACAGGGAGAAATCTTCCACCATTGGATTCAGCAAGGAAGTCTTGAGGAGGAACTGCTTCATTCTCCAAATTTGATCAAGCAGGGAGATGTCCTCCACAGCTGGATCTAAGAAGAAGTGATTGTTGATGAGCAGATTCAGCTGGTGCCTATTGATGTTGAAGCTTTTGTGTATGGTCGCACCTTTATTTTCCACTATGGGTGCTTGTTGGTCAAATTCATATGTACCTCCTACAACATGGTTAGTGCAATGTGGCTCCAAAGAAATAACATGCAGAGGTATAACACCCAATCCAAATGTAACAGGTTGAACCTCAAATATACCCTCAGAACATGAATCACTTTCAAATGTAGAAACAATATCAACAATAGGATCAGATTCATGTTCAGTGCATGCAAAATAAACATTCATATGTGATAGCAAAAAGTGATTCTCATCATGCAGAGGGGGAGAATTAAAAGCATCCTCGTCAATAATACAATCATCAACATGCCTATAAACTGCATAATCATGAACAACATAATCATCAATAGCATAATCAACCTTAGGTATGTTTACCTTCACTTTTTTGAAAGTTGGTAAAGTGGTGGAAGGTGAAGATGGTCTACCTATCTCAAAGATGATGTTCATATCTTCCTGGTCCTCAAAATTTTCATCAGTCTCCTCAAGTGCAAGAGTAGGGACATAGGAAGGTGGGAAAGTAGGTGGCGTAGTAGTAAAATAATGACTCTGCTTCCCATCTCCTATGTGGATGGCACTAACATCATCTGGAAGTTGAACAGTCTGAAATGGCAATTCCTCTGAAACTTGAGACTGTTCCTTAGTGAGCTGAGTGGCCATCTGCCACATCTGATTGCTCAAACTCTGCATGGAAGCTATAAATTCCTGCTAAAACTGCATAATCTGAGTTCTGGTTTCCTGCTCAAACTATTGAAACTACATAATTTGAGTTCTAGTTTCCTGCTGAAACTGCATATTCTGAGCAGTCATCTGTCTCAACAACTCCTTCAATGTAGGCTCAAAAGTCGAAGGCTGAGGAGCTTATTGGGCAGACTCATGAAATTGCAATTGTTATGGTTCCTGGATTGGTGGAGGCATACAAGTATTCTGGAATGGTGTTTCTTGATAATGTTGCTGCTGTGGGATACCATACCATCCCAAGCTAGGGTCATATCATCTAGGATCGTTGTTGTAACCATACTAGACAGGGGAGAATTTGTCTAGAAACTGATGCTCAAGATCTTCCCAACTAGTGACGGATCCTAGAGTAAGATAATATTCCCAATCCTTTGCTGCTCCTTGTAATGACTGTGAAAATGCCCTTATGAAAATGTGATCATCCGGGACATCTGGAGGTTTCATTACAGAGCAAATGTGATAGAACTTCTCCAAATGCTTATATGGGCACTCACCTACAAAACCATGAAACTCGAGCAGCAAATGTATTAGTCCAATGTTGAAAACATAACGAATATCCTCCTCATCAAGTGGAAACAGCTCCCTAGGAGCAGTCTCAAAAGTTAGAGGATGACTCATATTTTCCTCAACATAAAATCAGCATCAGAACCATAACCAGAATAACATGCAGGAGTAGAATCATAATCATAGGCACAGGCAGAAGAAGCAGTATTCACAAAATCAAAATAGGTACATATGGAAAAAGAAGGGGGAAAGTAAAAAGGAAAAGCTAAAAATTACGAAACAAACAAAACACAACACAATTAAACATGTTACACGCACACACAATAACGTACACACAAAATAGAACATCACACTCACAACACAAGACAAAACAAAACACACACTAACACAACAAAAGACCTAAGACCGAATCGTTGGTCCCCGACAGCGGTGCCAAAATTTGATGGGTGTCGCATCCTATGCAAATTTAATGTGCATAAAGAATGCAGTATAATGTTCGGAAGTGACTCCTAGTCGTCTCTCAAGGACCAATTGTGGTTCGAGAATTAGGCCAAACACATAGTGGGGGGTTTTTTGAAAGATTTTGTGAATGCAATTGACAAAATTAAAATTGGAAATTAAACAGAACCGAATACAGTTGAAAGCATTAAAGTGCATAAAAATATTAAACTGAACACTGCAACAAATAAATATTCAAACACAATTAAGGCTATTAAAATATAACGCTTGAGCTAAAAGGTTAAATGCTTGGAAGTAAAATTAAATGCAACAATCACACGAAAGAAAGGGAAAGACACATTGCATTGTAGCTTGAGAAAAACCCTATAGCATGAACCTATATGAAATGCAAAAAGAAAGTGCTTGAATAAAAAGAAAATGCATTCTAGAGCTAAAGATTAAATGCAATTCATCATGGCAATAGTAAAAAAAAAGCGTAATAGTAAAAGAAACCAAACTACATTTTGGGGCTACTCCCTCTCCAAGGACCATCACATGTCTGTACCAAGAATTTAAGTCAGCGCCTACTTTTTCTCCCAACTGAAAATTGCCGCTGCACCTCCAAAAGAAAAACATCAACTGTGACCGTGCACCCATCTCTTCTAAAGCAATTGAATTAGTGCCTCCTTTCCAGCCGTCACACCATTTCTAAATTGAAATCAGCACCTCTTCATTCCAGGACGTGGCATCCAGCAGCCGTGACACCAAGTGCTTTTCTTTCCATCAATCAACGCCTATGTGCATAAAGATAAGTGAAGCAACAAATTAAAGAAAGAGATGAATCACCTCTTCTAGAAGAAAGAAAGAAAATTTTTTCTAACATTTATATCGTTTAGCGTGCACAAAATGCAAAGGAAAAGTGTGTTTCTTTCTTCATTCCATTGTCACAAAAACCTAATGTAACAGGATTTTCAAAGAAGAATAAAAAAAACCAAAATGTGCTTCTCTCCTTCAACCATCAAACACTGTGAGCAACATTCAAGCTCCTCTAAGAAAACGTTCAAAAGCTCAAGAAAAAGAAGTGTGATGGCTGCCCAATTTTACAATTTAAATTGCTAAAATTAAAATCAACCAAAAACCAAGAAGGTGGTGGTTGGATTGTGCATTCAATCCAAAAGTGCAGCGACAAAGTAAAAAAATTGGCCAAAAGTAAATCACAGCAAATTGAAATTTGAACTTGCAAAAAGAAAAGTGTATTTCTTCAATTTCCATGAAAAACGTTCAAAGCCAGCCAAGCAGCAAGCGTAGGTGGCGGTTGGACATGCATTTCTCAATCAACCAAAATCCAATAGCAGAAACATGCTTCAAAGAAAAAGTTCCTGGAGAAAACGTTCAAAGTCCAAAAAAACCCCTAAACAAGTGGCGGCTATTCTCTACAAAGTCCGTGTGTTGTCTTCCTAAGGGTGGGGTCCACACCAAAGAAAACCCTAGGGTGCCAAGTCACCCTCTCTTACCTTTGGGCTTGGTCTACTTTACCAAAAATTGGTCCAATCTACAAAATTTAATCCAAAAACATTCTACACTACTAAATTACAATTTGATTAATTTTAAACTATCTTTGTGGAGAGTCTTCAATTATTTGGTGTCCTTCCTAATGTCCCAAAATGTATCTCCAAAATTTTTCCTGCAATTAATAATGCAAATAATTAGCTCAAATAATTCAAATTAATTAAAATTAGAATTTTTGGTCAAATTAAGCACAATTAGTAAAAATGGAAAATCACAGCAAATTGGCCAAAAGTAAATCACAGCAAATTGAAATTTGAACTTGCAAAAAGAAAAGTGTATTTCTTCAATTTCCATGAAAAACGTTCAAAGCCAGCCAAGCAGCAAGCGTAGGTGGCGGTTGGACATGCATTTCTCAATCAACCAAAATCCAATAGCAGAAACATGCTTCAAAGAAAAAGTTCCTGGAGAAAACGTTCAAAGTCCAAAAAAACCCCTAAACAAGTGGCGGCTATTCTCTACAAAGTCCGTGTGTTGTCTTCCTAAGGGTGGGGTCCACACCAAAGAAAACCCTAGGGTGCCAAGTCACCCTCTCTTACCTTTGGGCTTGGTCTACTTTACCAAAAATTGGTCCAATCTACAAAATTTAATCCAAAAACATTCTACACTACTAAATTACAATTTGATTAATTTTAAACTATCTTTGTGGAGAGTCTTCAATTATTTGGTGTCCTTCCTAATGTCCCAAAATGTATCTCCAAAATTTTTCCTGCAATTAATAATGCAAATAATTAGCTCAAATAATTCAAATTAATTAAAATTAGAATTTTTGGTCAAATTAAGCACAATTAGTAAAAATGGAAAATCACAGCAAATTGGCCAAAAGTAAATCACAGCAAATTGAAATTTGAACTTGCAAAAAGAAAAGTGTATTTCTTCAATTTCCATGAAAAACGTTCAAAGCCAGCCAAGCAGCAAGCGTAGGTGGCGGTTGGACATGCATTTCTCAATCAACCAAAATCCAATAGCAGAAACATGCTTCAAAGAAAAAGTTCCTGGAGAAAACGTTCAAAGTCCAAAAAAACCCCTAAACAAGTGGCGACTATTCTCTACAAAGTCCGTGTGTTGTCTTCCTAAGGGTGGGGTCCACACCAAAGAAAACCCTAGGGTGCCAAGTCACCCTCTCTTACCCTTGGGCTTGGTCTACTTTACCAAAAATTGGTCCAATCTACAAAATTTAATCCAAAAACATTCTACACTACTAAATTACAATTTGATTAATTTTAAACTATCTTTGTGGAGAGTCTTCAATTATTTGGTGTCCTTCCTAATGTCCCAAAATGTATCTCCAAAATTTTTCCTGCAATTAATAATGCAAATAATTAGCTCAAATAATTCAAATTAATTAAAATTAGAATTTTTGGTCAAATTAAGCACAATTAGTAAAAATGGAAAAATAACAATATTTAAGCACAATTCCCTGATTAATTCTAGCACAATAAAGTAAGTGAAGTCAAGAAAATATTGACTCATCAAAGTGATTTCTCCAAAATAACACTGCAATTGCCCTGTTCATCATTAGTTTCCTCATCTAAATATCTTTTCTCTATGAGGAATTGCTTCATGTATTTTGCATAAGCAGGGATATGGTGCAGTGCTTCAATCAAAGGTATAGTAATCTCCAATTGCTTGAAGATCTCACCAAAACGCTCATATTGCTTCTTTTGATCAATTTTTTCACACTCCTTAGGATAAGGAAGAATCTTTTCTATTTTCTAAATTTTTTTTCTCTCCCCTCTTCTTCTCTTTCTTTTTCTTCTCAACCTCACTTTTTATTTCTTCTTTTTCTTCTCTCTTCTCTAACTCAATTATCTTTTTTTCTCTTTCACCCTCTCATCAACTATGCTCACAATAACTTTACATTCTTCCTTAGGGTTAACCTCAGTGTTAGCCCCAAATTTCTTTTCTGCTTTAACCTCCATCTTCTTGGCCAGTTGACCGACCTACATCTCCAAATTTCTTATAGCAGCTTTAGTGATCTTATGATTGGAGGTAGTCACCTGCATAAAATGTTGGAACATTTCTTCCAGCTTTGTGGTTCTATCATTCAAAGCAGATACCTATTGCCATAGTGATAGTTGTTGTTGTGGTCTATTGAATTCTCTTGCTTGTCCAGCTTGTCCATTCTGACCTTGACCCATGCTTGGGTGAGGTTTCCATCCTTTATTGAAATTACCTTGGCGAAATTGGAATTGATTACCCATGTAATTGACTTCTTCTTGGGCCTCCACTGGAAAACCACATTGACCATTGATATGGTCACCACCACATAATTCACAGAGTTGTTGTTGAACCTGTGAAACATTCTTAAGCTCCTTTGGCAACTGAGCAATTGTCTTCGTCAAAGTCTCCAATTGTTAGGTGATAATCTTATTTGCAGCGAGCAAGGCATCCTGAGATTGAAGTTGTAGAACTCCCTTCTATTGAGGTGGAGCTCCTCTTTCATTGTGCATCTCGTTATCATTAGTAGCCATGTTGTCAATCAACTCATAAGCTTCCTCTAGAGTCTTACACTTGATATTACCTCCAGTTGAGGCATCTAGCATTAGTTTCGTCTGAGAACCAAGACGTCCAAGGAAAAAATGACTATTGTTGCTTCATCAAAGCCATATGTGGGCGTCTTCCATAGCAATCCTTTGTATCTATCCCACGCTTGACCTAGGGTTTCTTCCATGCCTTGCCTGAAAGAAGAAATTTCCTACTTACCCTTGTTAATTTTAGACTATGGGAAGTACTTGTTTAGAAACTTTGAAACCACATCTTCCTAGTCGGTAAAGCTATCCTCCGGAAAAGAATTCAACCATAGCTTAGCATTGCCTCCCAATGAGAAAGGAAACAAACTAAGCTTTATTCCATCATCTGGCACACCATTGATCTTCACAGTGTTGCAAATCTCGTTGAATGTAGTCAGATGCTCATATGTACTTTCATGAGACTGTCCATCGAATTGGTTGCTCTTCACCAATTGTATCAACGCCGGTTTCACCTCCATATTTGCAGCATTGACCCTTAGCCTTGCAATGTTATTAAAATGATGAGGGCCAACAACAGTGGTGTAATCCGCCAGAGTGCGTCTACCATTGTTCTCTTCAGCCATCTCTTCAGTACTCTAGTCAGATCCTTGTGGTGAGGGTTGTAAAATTGTCTTCGAAGAAGGAAATAATTCTCTATATGTTTGTATCCTCCTTCTCCATCTAGTTTCACTCAATCCTTCAAGAAGAGGTTCCGAGTTTTTCTTGCTCCTAATACGAATTTAATCCTGCATACACAAGAAAACAAAACCCTAGAAAGCAATTGTTAGAACAAAAGAAAAACAAAATAAAAAAAATCAAGTCAAAGTTAATCAATAATCACATGAATAGAATAGTTAAACCAGGAGTCCCCGGCAACGGCGCCAAAAACTTGTTAAGACTCCGACAAGTGTACCGAATCGTATCAAGTAATATAATTAGTAAGACCAAGTATCGTTTTCCTTGGAGACTCACGACCTAAACAATCATGGGATTTGTTTATTATTTAGGACTTGAGAACAAAAACTTTTGGTTTTTAATGTAGAAAATAAACATGAATGCAAGTGTTGATCAATTGACTAAAGAATGCACAAGTGATTGGTTGATAAAATATGGAATGATTATGGTGTTGGGGTTTCTGAGTTGTCCTATCCACTCTCATCTATTTATGAATTCATCTTCTTCCTTAATGTTACTACCACTCTCTAAAACACTTAAACCCGATGTCTCGGTGAAGTAAGCCTATCCTTAATTACAAGTTCATACAATTCCTAGCATCCCTAATAATTAATTATGAAGCATAGGAGTGTATATGCAACCAACCCTCATATTCATATGTCTAGGCAATACTACCTTTGGGAGAATTTCCCCAATTCTAGATTTCCCCGTATGTGTCCATATCGAAAAAATCAATGATCATGCAATTGAATGAGTTAAACAGAGCATGCATAGAGTATAGAGGAAAAACCCTAATAATTAATGAAGTAAAGCATTTATAATATTAATCAATTCAATACATGAGAGTTTCAAAGGATTACATCGTTTCTCCAACAACAATGGAAGTTTAGTTCACCATAGACATGGTGAACCTAGATGAAATATGGAAAAGAATGAAAGATAAAACCCTAAAAGTTGAGGATTAGAGCTTCCGTATCCAAAATTTGCCTCTGAGGGTTGTTAATCCCCTGGCAAGTGTACCAGATCGTTATCAAGTAATATAATTGGTAAAACCCAATATCGTTCTCCCAAAGGACTCAAAGGCCTGATCTTTCGTGTAAATTAATCTTGTAAGACTTGTAAAGAAAATTTATTTATGGTCGAATGCAAAGAACTAAAAGTAAACATGAAATGAAGTTGATTCAATTGGCAAGAAAAAGGTATGGATGAATGGAGTTGTTGGGGTTTACAATTTCATCTTATCCACTCTCTTATATCTACTCTTCTTATTAAATTTGCTTTATTATCTAATTGTCATGTAACTTTCTTAGTCTACCCTAAACTCGATCCCTCGGCGAGAAGAGCCTACTACTAGTTACTGGCTTACTATCCCTAGTCTCCCCTAGTAATTAGTAGTGCAAGTACCACAAAAGCAAAATACAATCTACCCCCCTATCCTTAGGTGGTATTTGTTGATCAAGATATCCTTATCAGTTCATGACTTCCCCGTACGTCCCCGTATCGACGAAGGCAAACATCTATTTATCAAATGAGTTAAATGATAATAGCATAGAGCATAGATAAAGAACCCACAATTGATAATAACAGCATATGCAAGCATATGAATAAAATAAGAATTTCAATATAAGAGAGTTTCAAAAGATTACATTGTTCCCCAACAACAAAGGGTTTAGTTCACCATTGACATGGTGAAACTAGATGAAATACAATGAAAGAATGGAAAAGCAAACTCTAGATTGAATAAAATGGAGCCTAAGTATCCAAGAAATCTTCTCCAAGGAGTGTAAAATAGCTCTGGACGTCTTCTTCTGCCAAAAGAATCCTATTTGAATCGCACTAGGGCTATATATAGAGCATAAAAGTAACAGAATTTAAGCCCAAGCCCAGCAGACAACCACTCAGCGTCCAACTTTACCGCTCAGCGGTTTCCCTCAAGTCGCACCACCGCTCAGCGGTCAGTTTTACCGCTGAGCGGTTTGCCTCTAATCGCTTTGAACGCTCAGCGTCACCGCCTAGGCGCCAGACAACAGCTTTCCCTCGAATAATGGCGCTCAGCGGTGCATTTTGACGCTGAGCGGTGCATAGACTCTTCTTTTATTCATTTTTCTTATTCTTCATTGAGTCTAAGACCTTCCTTCTTCAATTCCATTCTTAATTCTCATCAAAACCCTGCAAAATAATGCAAAACAAGCATAATATCTCTAAAAACGGCTTTTAACTCTCACATGACTCAACTGAAGTGTTTTACTTGATTCTAAGCTCATTCTAAGCCATAAAGGGTGTATTTTGATATCAATTTAAGCATGAAAATAACGGTTTTTAGACCGTTATCAAGGGTGGAAGGAGTGTTTTTGCATCTCTTTCTGTCAAAAGTTACCCTCTTTGGGTCGTCCAAATCCTTAAATAGTTCATAAAAATAGCAGAAAACAGGTCCAAGCCCACGTCGTCGGCGCTCAGGGTCCTACTTATGGCATCCAATGGTAGTTGCGGCACTTAAAATGGTGCTCAACGGTGGTGCCCAGCGTGGAATAGGAGCATTTTGGCATATTCCACCGCTCAACGATGGCACCCAGCGTGGAACAGAAGCATTTGGCACTCAACGATCAAAAAGGGCGCTCAGCGTCCTCTGCGGTTCTTCTTTGTGCTACTTTTCCAGCTTTTCCTGCATCCAACTCCTTGCTACTTCAACTTCCTCATCCAATTCATCTTAATTCTTGTCAAAACAAGGAAAATCAAGCATACCCATAATACCACCTTCAACTCTCTTATTCTCAAAACTTAACAAATGCATGATTTCAAGCTAGGTTCTAAGTCATTAAGGGTGTGTTTAATATCAAAATTAAGTATAAAATAATGGTGTTTTCAACTGTTATCAACTACTCCTACCCACATTTCACGTCAATCATGCCAAATGTGATAACGGTTCAAAAACCGTTATTTTCAAACTTAAATTTGATACTAAACACGCCTTTTATGACCTAGAATTAGCTTGAAATCATGCATTTTGCTTAAGATAGAGAATAAGAGAGTCAAAGTTTTTTTCTTGGTTTTATGCTTGGTTTTTCCTTGTTTTCGTAGGTTTTATTAGGAATTGAATGAAGGATGTTGAAGTAGAAAGGTGTTAGACACAAGAGAAGGTGGAAAAGTGAGCAAATGAAGAGTCGCAACCACCGCTCAACGCTATCCCAGCGCTGAGCACCAGCCACATAGAGGGATTCTCTGCCATACACTCAAGCGTCAATGCTGAGGGGTGATTTTGAGTGTCGACCTTACGGTCGGGCAGTGAGCCACCGTTGAGCTGTACTCTTCATGGAAATCTCTGTCAACCGCTTGGGCGTCAACGCTGAGGGCTGATCCTAAGTAACGTACCCACCGCTGGGCGGTGAGGTACCGATGAGCATTGAAATCTTGGGCCTGGGCCAAAATTCTATTATTTTTCTTAGTTATAAATAGTTCTGCACGAACCAGAAAGGGTATCTTTTGGCAGAAGAAGACGTAGAAACACTATTTTCAGCCCTAGGAAGCGGATTTTGGATGTGAGAGCTCGAATCTATCAAATCTAGGGTTTATCTTTTCATTCTTTCCATTATTTTCATCTAGTTTCACCATGATTATGGTGAACTAAACCTCCATTGTTGTTGGGTAATTGATGTAATCCTTTGAAACTCTCATATATTAAATTGATGCTTTATTCATATGCTTTTATTCATTAATTGTTAGGGTTTTCCCTCTTTACTCTATGCATGCTTTGTTTAAGACATTATTCAATAGTGTGATCATTGATTTTATCTATATGGACACATGTGGGTAGATCTAGACATGAGGGAATTCTCTCAGGAGCAATATTACCTAGACATAGGGATAGGAGGACCAATTGCCTTTAAGCTTCTGTCCGGTTAATGTAATGCATGATCAATTGCTGGGGAGACAAGACATTGTAAACTAGTAATTAGCAGTAGGCTCTTTTCACCAAGACATTGGGAGTAAGGTATATTAGAAAGTGGCATTAACATTAACGAAGGATTAGAATTCTTAGATATATGAGAGTGGATAAGATGAAATCATAAACCCCAACAACATAATTCATTCATACATTATCCAACTGCGTATTTTCTTTGGTCAATTGATCAAAACCTTTGCATGCATATTTAGTTTTTGCATTATAAAACCCTAATTTTCGTTATTCAAGTCTTATATAATCAAGAAATCACATGAAAGTCTAGGTTTATGAGTTTCTAGGAAAACGATACTTGGTCTTACCACTTATTATTACTTGATACGATATGGTACACCTGTCGGACACTTAACAACAACAGAAGCCGAGTACATAGCAGTTGGAAGCTTTTGTGCTCAGTCTTTTTGGATTAAGAGTCAACTAGAGTACTATGGCATATCATTAGATCATATTCCCTTAAAATGTGACAACACCAATGCAATAAATTGGCCTAAGAATCTTATTCTTCACTCTAAAACTAAGCATATTGAAATAAGGCATCATTTCATATGAGAGCACATCCTTAAGGGTGAAATAAAGGTCAAATATGTAGATACCTTACATCAATGGGCTGACATTTTCACAAAACCGTTGAACAAGGAGAGATTTTACACAATCCGAAATGAACTAGGAATTCTGGATGATAGTAGTATAAAGTAGTTGGGAATCGATTACACTATGAGTGTATGAAATTGAATACATTTTACTGTTACATTTGCATCATTGCATACTCATACATTATCTATGATAATTCCTGTAATGCATTGATTCTAAAATGCTTGATTTGGAAAGATCATGAAAGGTTCTGCAGGAACATTGCTTGCTGACTGTGTGAATCTTGGAAATCAACAAAGTGTTACAGCAAGAAGTCAATTATGACTGTGAACAAATCGATTGAGTTTCGACATTGTTTTGAAGATTCCAAACTTTGGAATATTTGTTATCTTTTAACCTTGTTTTATATTTTGTGAATGATTAATATGCTTATATCTCTATGCTTATCCGATGTATCTATGTTCTGAGGTGATAAGGGTTTAAACTGTGTTTGATGACTCATATTGTATCAACTATGCTTTGATATTATTGTTATACATTTGCTCTTATACAATGCTGGAATATGTTGTTATATGCTCTGATATATACTTTGATTGTACTACATTGTGCATCTGTGATTTAACATTAATACATGCACAATGACAGGGGGAGCATTGCATATTATTGATATTTCTCACATGTTTTCATTTAAGGGAGAAAATCTTAAAATCATGTGAATATTATTGACAGGGGGGCATCATAATCTATTTTGATTATTATATTTGATGCATCCCACAATGGTTGATTATTTGTGTATCAATTACAATGTGCTTACCGTTTTTGCTAATGCCCAAAGGGGGAGAGTTATGATGATTTGTAATTGAATATAATCTTTATGACTGTATTATGATTTGTGCAACATGGTTGTTTAATAATCATGGTTGTGCATCATCAAAAAAGGGGGAGATTGTTGAGATTGTTGATAGGGGGAGCATAGGTTTTGCTTAACCCAATCTCAATAATATCTGTTTTTTATTATGACAACACATAATTAATAACACATGTATATTTTGTGTTATATGTTGTGTTTGCATGTTATATGCTTTTCATTACTGTGTTAAATTTGTATAAGCAAATCTGAGAACATGATTGTGTTGTTCATTTCATATCACTGTGTTAAATATGTGATTTTATATGTGTATGCATGACATGTTTTTGGAAAAGGAAAACCACAAGCACTTTGATTGAACTTTAAAAGTGTGGCAAAACAACAACTTTAAGTCGATTACATTATGGGGTGAATCGATTAAAACTCGTGTGTTTGCACAAAATCTTTTCAAGTGTGTTGTGTGATATTTCAAGAATAAAATTTTTCAAAATTGTGCTAAGTATTGTTGCTTAATCGATTGCATGTGATTTATATTCAACTAAGGTTGTTAATGTTTTGAAAATTTGTTAAATGTCTGATACAACTAACATAACAGTCATATTTTTAAATGTGTTGACCAAGCATTGAATGAAAGTTGATTGCATTAATTGTGCATTCAATTAATTGTTGTGATTGTTGCTAAACTGTTATAATTGAATGTTGTATTCGACTACATTAGTAGCAAAATCAATTAAAATGCATCTGATGTGTGTTTAACTATAAATTGACGATAATTTGAATTTTGTAAGAACTTTTGTGCATTTGACATTTTCATATCTTTCATAGAGAACGTGTGTGATTTAGACAGAGAGGAAAAGCTCCAAGAAACAAGATTGACAGTGGTGATCAAAGAATCTGAGGTTTCTTGAGAAGGAAGGCTTGCTGGTTTGAACCTTTGATCAATCTGCACAATTTGGTGTATACTGCGCGATCAGGATTTGCAATCATTGAAGATTGGTTTGGATTCCCTGTTGTGATTACAGGAAGAAGAACGTTGTTCTTGACTTTGAGGGTACCTCAAAGGGGTTAGACAGCAGAAGAGGGTGATCTTGCTGCTGGTCTTATTTGTTTGTTGCTTATGTTGGGAAACAAGTAGGCTTCATTTTAACTCCAAGAGGGGGGGTGAATTGGTGTGTTTTCAAAATCAGAGTCTTTTCACAATCTTTGATACAAAGTAGAAAACTTTACAAACTTTCTTGAATCGCAAGTTAAAGAAAATTTAATGTAGCGAAAAATCGAAGTAGAGGATGCAGAATGTAAAGTCGACTGAATGTAAAAGTATAGGGATATAGAATTCAAACGCAGGTTTTTATACTGATTTAGCCTCAATTCCTACATCCAGTGTCCTTCCAGTACCAGGAAGAAAATGCACTATAATGATCAAGGTTTTTACAACAAGGCTTTTATAGAAGACCTCCACGTCAAAAATATAAAACACCTCTCTAGGCCTCTAACCAAAATATAGGCAAACCACACAGCAAGACTTGCAGCAAGATGTCCCCTCTCCTGTAATCTGCAACCTACTTTGAACAATCCTCAAAGTGTACTAGACTCCATGAGTCCAACCCTTGTAGTCACAATAGGTAACACAACAATCACCACGGATGCCAAACAAGATTCTTGATCAACCTAGAAACACCTCAATTGTGTATATTATGATCAAGCAGTATGCGCAACACAGTTCTCCTTCAGAAACTCTTCCAAGCAATATCACAATCGTCTTCTTGATGAGTTCTTGGAGCTCTAAAACCGAGAGAAACAATCTAAAACAAAATATGAAATTGTTAGTTTTCCAAAAGTTCTCTGTAAATGATCAGGCTTCGTCTATTTATAGATTTCTATAAATCAGATGCTCCTACAGTCGAATATGCTACTAATAAAGTTGATTGTATTATAACAGTTATAACAGTTAAGTCAAAATAGCAGCAACTTAGTCAAACCAATTTATTACACAGTCAATGCAGTTGACCAACATTCAATGCTCAACTAACTTTTAAAAATATAGTTGTTACTATTCATGAGCATAACATAATTTCAAAACAATCAATTAATACAGTCAAATGCGTGGCGCACACAGTCGACTTCGACACTGTAGTTCACTTTGAAATTCTTTTCAAAGTAAAATCTCACATAGCACTGTTTCTAAAAATTTGTGCATAGTCACTAGCTTAATTCGACTTCCCCCATAATGAAGTCAACTTACAGCTTGCAGATATGCAACACAATGTAAGTTCATAAATGTGCATGTGGTTTTCATCTTTCAAATCATGTGTAATGCAACCAGATATGATGTAACATATATAAGCTCAGTAAATGTGCATTCACATATCATGAAACATGTTCAACAATATATCAATCAATAAGCAATAAAACATGTAAACACATCAACAATACATGTGTTATTAAAAATGTGTTGTCATCATCAAAAACCAGAGTGATATAGATATTGTGTTGTCAACAATCTCAACAATCTCCCCCTTTTTTGATGATGCACAACCATGATTAATAAACAACCATGTTTGTACAATACCAAACCAGATTCAGAGATAACTCTGAATGCACACAATCAATCAGCCATATATCAATATATCAAGAAGATAGCATTTCACAATATTTCTCCCCCTTTGTGCATTAACAAAAAAGGTATGCTTTTAGATATAATGAGCTAATAAACTAAACAAAGATGCATCAAACAGAATGTATAAGCAATTTAAAAACATGCAGTGATGCTCCCCTATCATATATATTCACACGAAAATAATAACTCCCCCTAAAGAGTAGCATGTGAAGAAATATGTGCAAATGTGTAATGCTCCTCTTGTCATTATGGATATTTTTACAGCAATTATAGATGCACAATGTAGTACAGTAACAGTCAGAGCATATAATCAGTGTAAAACAGAGTTGTATCATATAAATTATTTCAAGCAAATCTATTATGCAAAGATACACTCATCAATAATCTCACAATATAATCTCATATATGGAACACACAATCAGAATCAGAGAGTTTGTGATTGAACCATGATTGTGTGAATAGCTCTCTTAACTCAAGGATTTTGTGATCTAGAAAAACCAATTTTCCTTGTTAGTCCAACCACATTATAAGCCTTAAAAAGTCCTTGTGATGACATGTGTATGTGATGATGTTTGATTGTGGAAAATGAATGGCAATTTTGTTCTATGTGACATGTGGATAGTAGAAGGATGGAGTAACCTTTGGAAACACTTGAGTGATTGAGTGAAACACCTTGTCTGGTAAGGAATAATTCCATGAATCTGTGATTATATCTATGCTTAGCTAATTGATCATTCATGAGAATAGCATTTGTTGGAAGATTATGTGATTGTGTGAACACCATGATGAGTAATTTGAATCAAAGCATGTGCACATCTTGACTAAATTCTATTGATGAGTTGATTTGAGTTATTACTTATCTTGAAAGAAAGAGCTTTTAAATGTGATTGAACTATTGTGATGATTTGTGGTAGACTAAGTTTCATCTTGTTTGCTTGAGGACAAGCAAAGTTCTAAGTTTGGGGTTGTGATAACGATTCAAAAACCATTATTTTTATACTTAATTTTGATATCAAATGCACCCTTTTTAACTTAGAAACTTGCTTGGATTCATGATTTTGCTTTAGTTTTGTGAATAAGAGAGTTTAGGATATGTTTATGATTTTATCACTAAATTCCCTTGATTTTGTAGGTTTTTGGAATGATTCGAAAGAAGGGTTGAAGTATCAAGGAGCTGGAGTGCAGAAAAGTCAACCAGAATGCAAAAAAGTCAACCAGTCAACCAAAAAAGTCAACCGGAATGCTGAAAAGTTGACCAGAGTGTAGAAAAAGTAGTGCTGAGCGCCAGCCCAGCGCTGAGCGCCAGTCTCGGGACCCGTTTTTCACTATTTTTCGCCTAGGCGTCATCGTTGGGCGCCATTTGGGTGCCGCACCTACCGTTGAGCGGTACTGTAGCGTTGAGCGCCATTTTCGTGGATCTGGGCCAGATTTTTTGTTATTTTAATGATCTGTTTTGGGCCTGGACCCGTTTTCTGTTATTTTTCTACCCTATTTAAAGGTCAGAACATCTTAAAGAATGTATCTTTTGATGGCTTAGGCACAGAAACACACTTTCCATCCCTTTGGGGGCAAATTTGGAGGTGGTGACCACTCTCCTTTTCTCTTTCTAGGGTTTTCTCTCTTTCATTCCATTGTACACCTAGTTTCTTCATGACGATGGAGAACTAATCTCATTTGTTATTGGGGAAGATGTAACCTCTAAACTCTCTTGTATTTGAATTTCTTATTTTGTTCATGAACTTTAGTTATCAATTGTTTGAGTTTTCTTCTTTATACTTTATGCTTGCATTGTTTAACTCATTCAATGTCATGATCATTGATTTTGTCGATATGGACACATACGAGGAAATCTAGATATGAGGGGAATTCTCTTGATTATGCAATATTACCTAGACATAGGAATAGGATGGTCAATTGCTTTAAGCTTCTGTACACTGAAATGCATGACTAATTACTAGGGAGACTAGACATAGTAATTTAGTAATTGGGAGTAGGCTCTCTTCGCCGAGACATCGGGTTTAGAGTAAATTAGAAAGTTGCATGAACATTAATAACAAAGTTGAATCTAATAAGAATAGTTTATGCATGAGAGTGATTAGGTGAAATCTAAACCCTAACAACATATTCATCTCATATTATCAACATCATCCATTCACTTTTGTGTTTCGCCTCAATTGATCAAATTGCATTCATGTTTATTTTTCCGCACTTAGCATTCAAAAACCACAAAATATTGTTCTTATAGTCTTAATTGGTTAAGCAAAAGCACAACTGTTTAGTGCCGTGAGTCTCTTGGGAAAACGATACTCGGACTTACCGTTTATTATTACTTGATACGATTTGGTACACTTGCCAGAGTGTTAACAGAAGCGATTCTCATTTTCGCCAGAAAATCGTGCGGAGGCACTCTCCCTCCTCCTTCCTCCTCATCACTTTGAGCTTCTTCATAGTCATAGTTCCTCCTCCAATTCTGTCCACAAATTGGGTCATTCATTTTTAAGGTAAGTAAAGAACAACAAACATTGCTTACTAGCTTCATTTCCTTTAATGTTTTATGGTTTATGGTTTCTACTGATGTAATGTTTTTCATCCAATAAGAAAAGGAAGAACAAAGTATCTATGTATAACAAATAAATCGATCAACATATTTTGGCTTCCATCATAAATACATTTACTTTTACAATACAATTACAGTAACGAAGTTTCTAATTTCTCCACCTTATTGCAGGAATGTATCATGGGCGCACTAAAAAACAAGACCATTTTACTTGTAACCCACCAAGTTGACTTCTTGCATAATCTTGACTGTATCATGGTTCGTGTATAAAGAAAATTCTCTTATTTTGAAGTCTTCTTCTGTTAATGGTGTTGTTCATTCACTCTCAATTATTTTCACTTCTAATAGTCTAATTCTTTCAACTGAAAACATTTTCTTGTTTTTGATACCATAATCAAGGTGATGAAAGAAGGGAGAATCGTGCAAAGTTGGAAGTATGATGAACTTCTCAATGCAGGCGAAAAGCAACCTCAAAATCAGTGTGAAGATGCAAGGAGGGAGAGGAAGAGAGAGAAGCATGAAATGATTGACTGAGTGTCAAAAAAAGAGAAAATGAGCTGGCACTCCGTTAGCCAACTCAGCCTATTTTTAACGGTGTTAATTTTGGAGGACGAAAAATTATAGGTTTTTAAGGACAAGGATCAAAGTGTATCAAAGTTTGAAAGAGGGACTAAAACTAAAATCGCTTAATAGTTGAGGGACTAAAAACATATTTAACCCAAAGAAAAAAAAGATGTAAAAGTATTAAAGGTAATGATGTAGGAGGGTGTAAACAGGCAACTAAAACTTATACATTGTGTTTACTTGAAGAGAATGTACTCTTTACGCATTTTTGCGAGCGACGATTTGAAGTGAATTTTGTGTTCGTTTCAAAAGAAATGCGTAGAAGGATTCAAAGGAATTTGCGGGATGGTCGTTTTTTATTTATATCACGTATTTGCTCATATGTGAGTAAAAATGCGATTTTACCCTCACACTCATCGTGATGGATTCGATTCCTTTGTGCCTTGGATTCGATTCCACCATTGTATTTGATTACAACATTTTAAAGAGGCATAGATTTGGTTCTTAATCACATAGTTTCAAAGAAGAGAGATATATATGCAGATTGTGAGAATAGTAGCATAGAGAGTGCTTGAGACCTTTTTCTTCTTTCTCACCTTTTGACTTTTCTATATCAATTTATTAATGCAATTTTTGTCTCCTACGTTTTTCCAATTTTAGGTCTCAATAAAATCATAAACGAAATATAATAAAATCAATAAAATTATTTTTTTATAAATTGAGCTTTATTTATATACTAATAATAATAATAATAATAATAATAATTAATGTTAATATTTTACTCTTTATAAAAGTTTTACAATTAAATATAACATTAACAAATATCATTTTAGATTACTTTAATAATTAGGGGCATTTTGGTAAACTTTAATTTTTACCAATTAAACAATTTTTTTTATCTGCACATCAATCAAATCTTACGCTAATTCTTACAAATTTTACTTTCAAGTCCACTCTCACTTACTTCCAAATCCACTCAAATAAACAACTAAAAAATTTATCCTCAAATCCCCTTAAATTCATCCACTCACTCTTTCCCAAATCATCTTCAAATGAACAAAGTCATAGTGATAGTGTAGAACTTATTTTTTATTACAGGTAAAACTTCTTATTTTTTATATTTATAATAATTTTTTACATGAAGTAATATTACTAAATAATTAAAAAGGTAGCATATGTTTATGTAACATTATTTAAATAATGAAGAAATATAATGTAGGGATAGTCAAATAAACATACCAGGTGTAATCCAAAAAATCCTAAAGAAAATGTGAATATAATTTTATGGCTTAAACCCTCCATTGGTCCTTATATTTATGCGCAAATCTCAGTTTGGTCCTCAAGTTTTGAACTGTCTCAATTGGGTCATAATTTTTGTAAAAATGCACACATTTTACCCTAACCGTTAAGTTGTCTCAAACGACGTTAATTGATGCTGGGATGAATTTTTTTATTTTAGGCTTAATCCCTCCCTTGATCCTTTTGTTTGTGTGAAAATCTCAGTTCGGTCCTCAAGTCCTTATGAAATGCAAACATTTTACAACATTTTATCCAAACCGTTAAGTGTATTGAGACGACGTTAACTTTGAACTGAGCTGTAATTTTTTTTTTTTTTTTTATGTTTTAAAATCATTAAATCCACGTGGCTATGGTCTTTCTTTTTCCTTCCAATCACTGATCACAATTCACTCATTCCTCCACCCTCAAACCCCCCGACTCACACCTTTTCTCCCTCTCAAACTAAAAAATGTCGCCGTTGTCGACAGTTCAAAAATTATGAACCAATTGAGACAGTTCAAAACTTGAGGACCGAACTGAGATTTTCACACAAACATAAGGACCAAGGGAGGGATTAAGCCTAAAATAAAAAATTCACCTCAGTATCAATTAACGCTGTTTGAGACAACTTAACGGTTAGGGTAAAATGTGTGCATTTTTACAAAAATTATGACCCAATTGAGACAGTTCAAAACTTGAGGACCAAACTGAGATTTGCACACAAATACGAGGATCAATTGAGGGTTTAAACCTAATTTTATTAAATAAAAAAGTGTTGGAAGGTATTTTTGTACGGAAAGAGTTTTAATTCGTTGTGGGACTAGGAATGGAGGGACGGCGGCGGAATTTTTGAAATGTTTTTGAAAACGTAACTATTCAAATGAATGAATAATTCACACCTTCCAAGAACGTTATAAGCCAGAATGGAAAAATAAAACAAAGCAAGGAACAGCTGTCATCATTATACATTACCTAAAACCAAGCTCAATTTGAATTTGAGTGAAGAAGCCCTTTCATTGTGAAACGTTGTTTCTACCACTCCGTTACCATTATCTCTCTTGCTCTTCAGCACTGTCAAGTGCACTCTCTTGCACTCAATTATACGACAGGTGTTTTTTAAATTGAATATTGCAATTTTCTTTTGGTTCAGTGCTGTTTGATTTACACTTGGAAGCTGGAATCTGCCTTTCTTTTGCTCCTATTTACTGTTGGTATCCTAGAAGATAAAGATTGTGTTTTTTTTTTTTTTTTTTCTGTTTGATCAGTATAGATTCAAGATCACAAAGAGAGTAATTGAGTTTGCAGTCACTGGGGGTTTTCATTCTTTTTCTAAGTCGTTTCATTGTCTTGTTTGCAAGATTTATCATTTTTGTGCTGTGAGACATTAATTCAAATTGTTTAGTTTATCATTCGCTTTGAATTTTGACTGTCCCAATTGTAAGATTAATCCTTTATTCGTTTTTTTTTTCTTGAAAATCCGTGAACTTTGACTCAAATTGTTGATGTAGTGAATTGAGGTGGGGTGTGTTTTCTGCTGTAGGGATATCCAAAATGAGATGCATATTTTTATGTTTTTGCTCATTGTGGTTTTGTAATTGTCTGTAGTCTTGTTATTTGTTGCTTATGGAATTGTTTTCTTTGTTTTAGCTCCATAATGGGAAGGAGTTGGAGTCCAATGCTCCAAAGAGAGATCCAAAATCTTGACAAAGATGCAGATAGTCGCAAATCTGCAATGAGAGCATTGAAGTCGTATGTGAAAGATCTGGACGTGAAGACAATTCCTATCTTTCTTGCTCAAGTTTCCGAGACCAAGGAAACTGGTTCTTTGTCTGGAGAATTCACAATTTCACTTTACGAGGTTCTTGCTCGGGTTCATGGAGTCAAGATTGTTCCCATGATAGACATTATTATGCAATCCATAATTCAGACCTTAACTTCAAGTGTAGGCTCTTTTCCTCTTCAGCAGGCGTGCTCAAAGGTTGTTCCAGCCATAGCAAGGTATGGAATTGACCCCACAACACCAGAAGAGAAGAAGAGGCAAATAATTCACTCTCTTTGTAAGCCCCTTTCAGATTCTCTCTCAAATTCTCAAGAGAGTTTGGCATGCGGTGCAGCCCTTTGCTTGAAGGCTCTTGTGGATTCAGATAATTGGCGTTTTGCCTCAGATGAGATGGTTAATAGGGTTTGCCAGAATGTTGCTGCGGCATTGGAGGGAAAGTCTACTCAAACCAATTCACACATGGGTCTTGTTATGACCCTGGCGAAGCGTAATGCTTTGATTGTTGAAGCCTATGCTAGATTGCTCATACAATCTGGATTGCGAATACTAAATGCTGGCGGTGAGCCTTTGGAGGGAAATTCTCAGAAGCGGTTTGTAGCCATTCAAATGGTGAACTTTTTGATGAAATGTCTAGATCGCAGGAGCATATTTTCGGAGGTTGAACAGATAATTGAGGTGATGGAGCTGGCTCAATCAGACAAAATGGCATATGTCAAAGGAGCTGCATTTGAGGCTTTGCAAACAGCTAAGGTGATTTTGACTGATAAAAAATCAAGAGGTGTGAAGACTCCTGCTTCTGTGACGGGTTCAAATTTCAGTAGGAAAGACTTTATGGAGGGAGAAAGTTTTTCTGGTGGAGACTGTTCTCCATCATCTATTTCCCCTGAGTCACGTACCAGTACCTTGGACTTCTTCAATAGATTTGCATCCCCTGTTGGGTCTCCCATTTTAACTAGTCTGCCTTCTCAAAACTTCTACGAGCGAAGGAGTGTGAATAGGAAGCTTTGGAGTCTTGAAAATGGAGAGGTTGATGTGTCTCTCAAGGATGGTTTGTTCTCAAAGTCAGGGCATGGAAATGCCTCTTTGGAGCACACTATGGATCATGAATTTTCTAATGGAGGGCGAGATTTAACAGGAGAGTTTACTGTTTTCACGCACAAAAGTCCTTGGCGTGGAGCGTCTAGAACTGCTAGCAAAAGTCCTCGAGTAAGTTTATCAGATATTAATTAGATTTTATTAAAATTCTGGTAATAAAATTGAATATGGCGTAGGGATACCCTCACAGCCCTCGCTCACAATTTAACATTTACAAGTACCCATTTCCAAAATGTTTCTTTCCTTCCCTTGCTTTGTTAACTTGAAATGGTTGAATGTCATATTGCATAACCAATTCTTATAGTTTATGGAGCTTTTATATTCTCAAATCCCTTTTACTGTCTGTACTGCACTTTGCCACATTGATCAATTCCCAATTGCTTTATAGTTTATGGAGCTTTTTCTAATATTCTCAAATCCCTTTTAGTGTCTGTACTGTACTTTGCCACGATAGACTCTTCTATTAGCTGTCCACTAGTTAAATGTTTCAAGTATTAGATTGCTTTCTACAAATATTTGTTAACATATCTTTTTAAAATAATCTTAATGAAGAAAGCATGAGTCAACGAAGATATTTTGTCAGTGATTATTCCTTGAAATAAATGTTAAGGAGTAAAAATTTTATGAATGATGTTGTAATTACAGAATATATTTTTAGAATCTTTTTAATTAGAAAAAAATAAATGTATAATCTTCTATTTGATTTTGTTTTTTTATTTTATTTTTTAGAAGAATTAAATTGTTATAAAAAGAGGATATATATGAAAATGTAATTTTTGTGATTTAAAATAATAAAATCAGTTTTATTTTTTATTTGGTGTCAGACTTTATATTTTTTCATTACTTAGCTTAAGCTTTTTTCTTTCCATACCAGTTCAAACTTTATGTAAACATATTTTTTAGCAGGCTATTAAAGCTGCCAATTTTATGGCAGTACAGACAAATCACATTTTATTTGTTAATTGAAACTTCAATGATTTTCCTTTGCTGGTATGTTTGTCATTACAATAACAGTTCTTTTTGTTCCGAAGAGCTAATAGAGTGTCCTCGTTTCTGTACTCAGAAATCTCTCACCCAGGAGAACATCAAAATTTTTATGACTCCTAGAAAGCTCATTAACTCTCTTCAAGACCCAAATGATGAGATTTCAGATTGCTCTGAGAAACCGAATAGAAGGATCAAGAATCTATCATCAGGCAATATTATGTGGAGTCCAGCATCTTTTTCAGAATATGATCAAAATGGTATTGCAGATCTCGTCAAGTGTGATTCTGAAGAGAATGGAGGCTTATACTGTGATGATCAGTCTCAAGGTGGACCGGAGTCAGTCTCATCAACTGATGACAATCTTGTTAACTCTGATATGCAGAGGAGGTCTTCCGAGGTTGGCCCTGATAGGGGAAATGGTACTGAAACAGTGCTCGTGGGAAAGCCATTTCAGAAGACTAAGCATAAATTAGTTTATGGCATTTCTTTTGCCCTTCTTGCAATAGCAACTCCTTTACTCTGGATCAACAGTCAGGATGAAGACCATTTTCTTGTCCCGACGTAATGTGCTCATTCTAGTGTCTACAAACTGATAAAATTGGGAATCTCAGTGTAGAAATAGAAGATCTGTAAAATTGGGCACACCTAATGTGCTTTTATTTTTTTCTGTATAGTCCCAAACTTTTGGCTGAATTCTACCTTCTGGTGGACTGAAAGCTCAAATGCTGTATTTGGAATTGAATGGATAATTTGATTCAACCAAAATTAATATAAATGATGGTATATGTAGACTAGACATGGATATATTTCTTTTCATTTTTGTTTAATATTTTAAGTTATGCACTTGTTGGGGGGTTTTCTGTTTGCATGAGAAAGATAGCTTCTAGACATATTCGGTGGTTAATTCAAGACGCAAAAGTAATTAGTCATGCCAATACATTTGCATCACGTTTCAGATATGAATAAAAATTATGTATTAGCATATGCATAAAAGCATACACCCCTCATAATTTGTATCCAAAAGACAATAAATATATATATCACATGTTCCAAGCTTTCAAGCTTTGTAAACATACGATAGGATTATCTTAATTTTATCTTTATATTGGGTGATTAATTTTATCTCTAGAATTATTTTTAAGTTGATTAACTTATGAAGAGATGAGGAATATAGAACAAATTAATCATTAGAAATTGTACAAAACTTCAGGGCATTTTGCATATGGAAAATAATATATTAGTGTTGCTGTTTACAATGTTGTCAGTCTGTAATCATCAATTTGCATCGCTGCCAAAAAATAAAATTTCAAAAGGACACCTAAATTTTTTACACATAATGCTTATGTGTCTTTCTATTCATAGCAAAAGCAAATTTACGCATCAAGATTTGGATTATATATAAACTGCTCACCTCTCCAAACATCTTGAGGACTTATAATTATTGGTTTGAGGATGGAAGCTTGGCCTACACATATGTAGGAATATTTACTGTAAATTTCAACGCGTGAGCCAGGACTGAATAGATACATTTCATCGAATCCGCTTCTTCCAACCGACACTGAGTTTCTTCTACCCTGATGAAACCAATGATTTTGGATGAGATACTCTGAATAATTAAAAGGGTTGAATATAATTTTAATCTTTAAATTTGGACTTAAAATTGAAATTAGTTAATGTCTAAAATTTTGATCTCCAAACATTAAAAATAATAGATATAGGACTCTTAATTCAACTATATTAAATTGTTTTTTGATGTATCAAATACATTTTAGTTCTTTATACCATTTTATAACATATTCTAATTCAAATGTTAATCTAAAATACTCTTTAACAACTGGAAAAATTAATTTCTTAGAATTAAAAAAATTATATCTATTTATTTTTAAAATTTGGAGATTAAAGTGTATCTAAATTTAAAAGAAAGATCGAATTCCAATTTCACGTATTAGTTGGAGATTAAAAAGCATTTTTAATCCTAATTAAAATGAAACAACAATGCAGTTTACCTATATAACCCTTGATAACAAAAGTGTTAGCTTCATGTGCTTACATTTAATGTGATAATCTGTTACTGAATTTTACCAAGAAACTGAATGAAGAAATGGAGCTATGATTGATATGTGAGGTACATGCACAATCTCAACAATTAACAGGGTGTTATCTAATGGAATGAATGAAGATATGTGAGAAGTGTTTAAGTGTAAGTATACTTATCAATATTTATTCCACATGTTGTGAATGATGATTGCGTACCCTGTCAATCACGGTGAAACTTCGCGGGGCTTCTGTGTACAGAAGACTTAGTTCCTCACTTAACTGCTTGTAGTTGTCTATTTCTTCATTATTTACCTGGCTACCTTCTAATCCATTGTTCTGACTTTTTGTACTCCATTGAGGAAATACTTTTCCAAAGCCTTCTCCTTGGCTTGAATCTTTAGGACTCAACATAAACTCAGATTCAAACAAGGGTATGCTACAGTAATTTGATCCTTCTAACCCTATTGCATAAGTTGCTTCTGGTGAGCTTAGTGTCAAATGACTCAGTATTGACCCTGTCACCTGAAGGGGTAAAGACCTTCTGTTTGAGATTTTAAGCTGTGAGTTTAAGGTATCTTTTTCCAAAGTCACTATGTATTTTAATCCAATCTTGTCATCTGGTGTTCTGGTTGCTAATTCTACCTGCATGAGATATCCTCAAGATGTCTTAAGTAAATAGTTATTATTACAAAGAAAATGTAAGAACAGAAAGGCGCTACTAATGTACATAATTATGAGATTACCTACTAAAACATACATATTTTTTGAGGATAAATGAATTGGAATTATGAGGGAAAATGAACTTAAGTATCTATTTGCAACGCATGGAAGCTTGATCATCTGGCATTAACTAAGCTCCAAGACTAATTTTTCTAAAACAAGCCAGCTATAACTCGTGATAATCCAAAGGGAAGTTTCTACGAGGGAATCAAGGTACAAACAATGAATAGAACAAAATACAAATTTCACCATAGCTGTAAAGAATTATCATACCATCTCAATCATAAATTCTCATAAGGTGAATAATTTTACTTTTATAATAATCACTTTGCAAGTCATATTTACAAAAAGTTAAATATATTTTCAATTCTTAAATTTCAATATAAAATTAAAATTTGTATATATTTTAAATTTTGATTTTCAAACTTTAAAATTGAATAAATATAATTTTTTTAAGCTAACAACGTTTAATTTTTTTTATTTGTTAAATAATATTTTAAACTAACGTTGAAACTTATCAAAAACACATTGAACAATTCAAATTCATCCTAAACTAAAATATGTTTAACACATTAAAAAAAAATTAACGCAATAAGTTAAAAATATTAATTTATTTTAAAGTTTTGAGAACAAACTAAATGAAAATTTGAGTAAGATGAATTTTGAAGACTAAAAACATATTTTTTCCTATTTAGAATTATCTCTAATTGATTCAGAATATAGATATCTCTTACACAGTCTACTACTGAGTTACTCATAAGAAAACAGACCTGAATGGATTCCCGTGGTTTGCCATGAATCTTATGCAGAACCCAATTTGTTGGAGACCAAGAGAGTTCACCATCATGATCAGTTTGAAAATTGAAGTTTAAAGACAACCCTCCTTGAATTAAAGGATCGCCATTCTCTCCCTCTGACACAGAAGTGTGGAGCAACTCCACCTTGCCACCATGCCACATGAGGGCCTTGTACGAGGTGATCAATCCACTTGGCAACATCATGGTCACAGTGCTTCCATTTCTCAGCTCCATCTTGACAACACAACTGCCACAAGCTTCTTCAAAGGTGACTCCATGCCCACTGAATTCCTCTTGCAGGTACTCAAAGTTGATGGGTTGGTAAGGGACTGAAGCCACTGCAGGGAGAGGGAACTCTCTCTTACACTGCTTCTTCTGGGGAATGAAACTGGCACAAGTGTGTTGTGGAGAAAGAAGGTTTGTGGCAGTACTAAGAAAGGGTGTGGGAATGAAACGAGTGGAGCAAAAAAGTGAACTAAAAGCCATCATGTTCATGCTGCTATTGACATTGAGGACCAAGAACACAACATTTTCTTATTCTTCTTGGCACAGCTAAAATTTGGTTTACAAGTAGATAAGGTCATAAATTTTATCGCCTTTGTTGTAGTCTCTTAGATATTTCAAGATATTTTAGTAGTATTTGTCCCTTTCTAAAAGACTTGGGCCTTTTTTTGTTTGTTTCATTAAGAAAAAAAAAATTAAACTCATTTTAAGCATCATAGTATCTCAACTAACTGTGTTGATAGGAGTGATATTTATTTTTTTCAAACACTATTACATTATTTCTCTTGGCATAGTTTTTGTCCTAGTAAAATTTTGTTGTTTGTGTGATTTCTTTTTATTCAATAAAATAACGATCTTATGTCATGTTGTCATATTTTGTTGAATTTTAAAATTTTCATTCATCTCATAAATTTTAAAGTTATTGACTATCATGAATTGATAATTAAAATTATTAATTGTCATGAATTTTGAATTAATAATTAATTTTTTATATAAAAGTACTCATACTTTAAAATATTTCAATATATCAAATGATAAAAGGAATTTGTACAAAAAAAAAGAATTATGTAACTAATTTTTTATTATAAATGAAAATGTGGAATAAGGCCGATCATTATATTTTCAATAACATTTTCTTTTGAGAAATAATTAATTAATTAATTATTTTGTATAACTTAATTGAAGAGAAAAATGATTTTTTTTTAAATTAAATTAAAGAGCGAGTAACTAGGGCTTAACATGCGCTTTTAAATTTTTCTTTCTCAATGGAAAAAATTGTAAGTGTACGGTATGATATTCCGACCGGTCGTTAAACATTCCAAGATCGGGCGGCCTAGTTAAGGTCGACGACCTAAATGGGTCAAATTTCATAATTGGACCAGAAGGCCCAAGATGTGTATTTAAAATAAAATAAATCTATAATGCCCAAGATATAGGGTGAAAGATAAAGGTAAGGCTGTTTTTATTCATTTAAGTTGTTATTATACTAATTCTGTTTATATCTTAAGAAAAGAGTTATAAATAGAGCAAGGAGGTCACAATCCAGGTACGTCACAATCACTTCATCGATCCACACTAGATTCTCATTCTTTCAGTCAAGAGCCAAGGCTCTTCCATAATACTCCCTAACTTGGGCGTCAGAGTGCTATTGCAGGTACCTCCCCCCTCCGATCGAAGGTCAAATCCTATCGGACAGTCAGAGCTGAAGGAGAACGAGCGGTTAAGATCCAGAAAAAGCGAGTGATCCGATCAACCCAAGTGTCAAAAAGCGGGAGAGTCACGTCATTCAGGTCAGTCTCTCGGTCCCTAAAATTTATACCGAAACATTTTGGCGCCCACCGTGGGGTCGAGCAGTAAACCCGAATGGTGACCACAAGGAATATGGAGAACAACACTGGCAATTCCAGAGATATGATTAGAGAGCTCCAGGCCCAGTTGGAAACCCAGATGGCGCAGATGGTAGAGCAAACAACGAGGTTGGAGGAACAGGCTCGGACCATACGATAACAACAAGAGCTACAACAAAAACAAGCCGAGGAAATCGCCAGACTTAGACAGCAGCGACCCCCACTAGAAATATCTGATTCCAATAGAAATCACCATAGTCGGAACGACGATCACAGTGTCCATACAGATCCAAATCCGGGACACACCGTGCGGTCTCCCAACCTGTTGCCGTTCACAGAGACCGTTATGCAAGCCCCGATGCCTGATAGAACACCTTCACCGATAGAAAGATTTGATGGCACCTCGGATCCAGAACCTCATATAAGGAACTTCATCGATTCCATGGCATTCTACACTAAAAGCGATCCAGTCAAATGTAGGGCTTTTTCCCTATCCTTGAAAGATGAAGCACTGGAATGGTATTACACTCTTCCACCTAATTCGGTAGCTGTTCGGTAGCAGTATGCTAGCAATCGAAAAGAAGAAATGACTCCGACCGAACTGGTAAATCTCAAACAAGAAAAAGGTGAGTCTCTTAGGGTGTTCGCAAAAAGGTACCTCGAACTAGCGAGACGAGTAAAAGGCGTCAACCACACTTTCATCATCAGCAACTTACCCCATTGCTTAAAACCTGGGTACTTCTCAAAGCATTTATATGCCAAACAGCCAAGCACAATGGAGGAGCTCTAGGGGCAATTGACTGAATACATTCAAATGGAGGATCAAAGAACTTCTCAGAGAAAGCGGAATCCGAAGCCCTTGGCGAATGACAACAGGAAAGGCGCGAAGCAATATCACGAAAGGGACCCGGGTACGAGGCCTTTTCGAGGGAATCATCCTCTGATCCCTCGATACGACCGTTATGCACACCTTAACGCCTCGAGGGAAAGGGTGCTCGAAAAAGCCCTCTAGGCCAACCTCATCTGTCTCAGAAAACGTGACACACTGATAACGGTCTCAAAACCGTTATTTTAATGCATAAATTTGATATTAAATCACACCCTTTATAGCTTAAAATGAGCTTAGAATCAAGTAAAACTCTTAAGTTGTGTCACATGAGAGTCAAAAGTTGTTTTTAGAGATATTATGCTTGTTTTGCATTGTTTTGCAGGGTTTTTGATGAAAATTGAAGATGACAATGAAGTAGGAAGGTCATAGACTCAAGAATGAAGGAGAAAAAGGAAGAAAAGAAGAGTCTGTGAACCGCTCAGCGGTAAATTCAACCGCTGAGCGTCCTAGTGCAAGGAAAAGTTTCTGTCTGGCGCCCAGGCGGCGACGCTGAGCGTCTAGGACGAAAAGAGGCAAACCGCTCAGCGGTCATTTTAGGCGCCTGGGCGGTGGCGTGTGTTGAGGTAAACCACTGAGCGGCCAATTTTGGCGCCTAGGCGGTTGTCTGTTTTTATATTTTGGATTCTGAGATCTTTCTATTATCTTTTTGGCTTATATATAGCCTTAGTGCGAATCCAAATGTAATTCTTTTGGCAGAGAACAACGTCCACAGTAGCTTTACACCTTTGGAGGGGATTTCTTGGATGCTTTGGCTCCACTTTATCAAATCTAGGGTTTGCCTTTCCATTCTTTCATTATTTTCATCTAGTTTCACCATGACTATGGTGAACTAAACCCTTTGTTGTTGGGAAACAATGTAATCTTTTGAAACTCTCATATATTGAAATTCTTGTTTACTTTATATGCTTGCATATGCTTGATTTATCAATTGTTGGGTTCTTTACCTGTATTTAATGCTTTTACCGTTTATCTCATTCGGTAGATGTTGTTTGTCTTTATTGATACGGGGACGTACAATAATGTCATGAACTGGGGAGAATTCCTTGATTATGTTAATACCGCCTAGGGATAGGGGTAGGACGATCAAGTGTATTTTGCTTCCGCTTATCATGCATTATTAGTTACTAGGGGAGGCTAGGGATAGCAAGCCGGTAATTAGTAATAGGCTCTTCTCACCAAGGGATTGGGTTAAGGGTAGACCAAGTAAGTTTGCATGGCAATATGATAAATAAGCAAAGTAAATAAGAAGAGTAGATATATGAGGGTGGATAAGATGAAATTGTAAACCCCAACAACCTCATTCATTCATAGTTTCTCTTAGTCAATTGAATTCTTGCATTTGCATGTTTATTTCTGTTTTGCATTCAAACCATTCAAATTATTTTCCTTTACTCAAGTCTTAGAAAATTTGTTTACACGAAAGATGAGGCCTTAAGAGTCCTCTAAGAAGAACGATATTGGGATTACCGTTTTTATTACTTGATACGATCTGGTACACTTGCCAGGGGTTTAACAAGTTTTTGGCGCCGTTGCCGGGGACTCTTGGTTTAACTTTTTCGAGTAGTGTAAACTGATTAAATTTGACTTGATTTTTTATGTTTATTTTATTTTTGTTCTAATAAATTATTTCTAGGATTTTGTGCCTAATATTTACAGGATGCAGTATGTACAAGAATTTGGTTCTATGGGCACTCAATTCTATCAAAATAATTTCAACTACTGGTGGGAACCTCACTCATACATGGATCAAAGCCAATCTGGGCAAGCTGATGAGCAACAAATTACTCCACTTAAGAAAAATACAAATTCTGATGAACTTCTTCAGAGGATCATGAATTTGGAAGTATACCATGTCAAAAGCATAGAGGAGAGTGTAAAGAATGACGAATTTTTTCCACAGGGCATGTATACAAGATTTTCTTCTCATAGAAGCATGGAAGAGATGCAACAATATTAGTGACAAAACAAGTCAAAAGCCTTAATCAAAAGTTCGACAAATTTTTAGAGAAGTACGATTCTAAGAGCTATGAAGTTACCTTCAGGAATTTGGAGACACAAATTGATCAGGTTGTTGATGAGGACAAGATAGAGAGAGAGGTGAAAAAGATAGAAGAGATAGAAACAGAAAAGATTGTTGCTGAGGAGAAGATAGATGAAGAAAAGATAGAAGAAGAGGTTGTAAAATTGAAAGAGAGGGAGTATGAAAAATTCTTGCCCTATCCAAAGACATATTCTAGGAGGGAAAAAGAAAAGCAGATGGAGCGATGTATGAAAATTTTTAAGAAGTTGGAAATAACCATACCATTTTCTGAAGCACTTCAGCAAATGCCCTCATATGCGAAATTTTTGAAAGAACTTCTCATGAAGAAAAGGAAGTATATTGAGAAGGAAACTATTGAGGTGCAAGGAAATTGCAGTGCAGTCATACAGAGAACATTACCTCCTAAATTACAAGATCGAGGGAGCTTTACCATTCAAGTGGTTGAAAGAAAAAAGAAAAATAGAAAATGTGGAAAAATAAAGAAGAAAATAAAAAAAGAAAAAAAGAGAAAGATAGAGGAGGAGAAGAGTGAGAAAAAGAGGAAGAGAGGAAAGAAGCAAAGATCATATGAAAAACCTTCATCCAAAGAAGTATCATAGGAAGAAAATGAACTTCAAGTGCTTTATGGAGATTTTCAAGAAATTGGAGATTAAAGTTCCTATGATGGAGACATGGAAACAGGTGCTTAGTGTTATCAACTTTCTGAAGAAATTCAGCAGGAAGAAGAAGAAGAAAAGAATATCAAGCAAAAGGGAGTATCAACACCTACTGATGGGTGTTTGAACTCTACCGAGTCAAGCTAATGACGTTAAAAGAGAGCTTACTGGGAGGCACCCCAGTGATTGTTGTACATTAATTTTCTTTTACTTGGACTTGTAAATATTGGTATTTTCGAACAATTTTTGGGTAGCATCTACTGAGGAATGCTAAATTTTTATGTATCCACTGAAGGATACAAGAAGGTACACCTACTGATGGGTGTTGGTAAGATTCGCACTTACTGATAAGTGCTAAACAGGTTCGGGTCAGGCTCGTGACATTAAACAAGCGCTATTGGGAGGCAACCCAGGTTTCTTTTTCTTTTGTACTTTGAATTTGTAGAATAGGTTGAACTTTTATTTTGTGTCTATGCTTGGCTTGTACAATGGTTCTGATGGTAGTATTATAATGCATGACAAGTATTTGATAATGATTGAATGTGGTTGATGATTGAGAATGTATGATATCTAGTTGAATGGTTCATTAATTATATGAACAGATGTATTGTGGTTTATGATTGTGATTGTGATGCTAAGCAAGATAAATGAATGATGTGTGAGAAATTATGTTGTGTGAGATCTTGAGCTCCAGAGTTTTTACTGATATATGTATTGTTCACAGGGAATCATGAATAATATTGCCTTAGTCTTGATAATTGATTGATTTGCATGCTTATGTTATATGATCAAGGCCATGTTTGGAAGCCCTTATTTAGCCAAATTTTCACCCAAAAAGTTTAAAATGTTATACCCTTTTTGAACCTTGGCCTTAAACAGGATGAAAACCCTTGATTTGAAATTATTTATCTTGAGTAGGGTTGAGAATAATCTTATGTGATGAAAAGGTTCAAGTTTGGGGTTGTATGGGGAAAATTGAAAGGCAAAAGAAGAGTATTGAGTTCAAGTATTGAAAAGAAAAATGCATGAGTAAACAAGAAAAAGAAAAAGTAAAAGCATGAAAAAGGAACTCAATGCAAAATTGATAAAAAGGGAAGAAGTTGGGAATAAATGATATGGGTGATAGAGAGAGTTTAAACTCGAACCTTTTCAATGATGAAATAACTCTCTTAACTCAAGGATTTTGCAATCTAGAAAAACCAAATTTTCTTGATAGCCCAGCTTCATTACAAGCCTTGGAAACGTCCTTGTGATGTATTTGCATATAAGGATTTTGATTGTTTTAGATACATGGCAATATTGTTTTATGTGACATGTGAATAGTAAAGAGTGGAGTGATTCCTTAAACACATGAGTGATTGAGTGAAACACTTGCTTGGTAAGAATTGTTGAAATCCATGTTTACATCTATGCTTAGTGGATTGATCATTCATGAATAAAACATCTGTCAGGAAATATTGAAGTAAGGGAATTAGATTGGATTGAAAGCATGCTTGCATTTTGGTAGGATTCCACTTGAAATCGGAATTGGAAAATAATTTGTCATGAAGAAAATGGTTTTGAAAAGTGTAGAACTATTTGATGAAAAATTGGAAGGCCAAGTTTTGTTTTGTTTTGCTTGAGGACAAGCAAAGTTTTAAGTTTGGGGTTGTGATAACGGTCTCAAAACCATTATTTTCATGCATAAATTTGATATTAAATCACACCCTTTGTAGCTTAAAATGAGCTTAGAATCAAGTAAAACTCTTAAGATGTGTCACATGAGAGTCAAAAGTTGTTTTTAGAGATATTATGCTTGTTTTGCATTGTTTTGCAGGGTTTTTGATGAAAATTGAAGATGGCAATGAAGTAGGAAGGTCATAGACTCAAGAATGAAGGAGAAAAAGGAAGAAAAGAAGAGTCTGTGAACCG
Organism: Vigna reflexopilosa; assembly: GCA_027742785.1. Lineage (NCBI taxonomy): Eukaryota > Viridiplantae > Streptophyta > Magnoliopsida > Fabales > Fabaceae > Vigna > Vigna reflexopilosa. Next base: position 15,757,042 of record CM050928.1, on the reverse strand, counting down.
CTCAACGGTAAATTCAACCGCTGAGCATCCAAGTGCAAGGAAAAGTTTCTGTCTGGCGCCCAGGCAGCGACGCTGAGCGCCCAGGACGACAAGTGGCAAACCGCTCAGCGGTCATTTAAGGCGCTTGGGCGGTGGCATGTGTTGAGGCAAACCGCTGAGCGGCCAATTTTGGCGCCTGGGCGGTTGTCTGTTTTTATATTTTGGATTCTAAGATCTTTCTTTTATCTTTTTGGCTTATATATAGCCTTAGTGAGAATCCAAATGTAATTCTTTTGGCAGAGAACAACGTCCACAGTAGCTTTACACCTTTGGAGGAGATTTCTTGGATGCTTTGGCTCCACTTTATCAAATATAGGGTTTGCCTTTCCATTCTTTCATTATTTTCATCTAGTTTCACCATGACTATGGTGAACTAAACCCTTTGTTGTTGGGGAACAATGTAATCTTTTGAAACTCTCATATATTGAAATTCTTGTTTACTTTATATGCTTGCATATGCTTGATTTATCAATTGTTGGGTTCTTTACCTGTATTTAATGCTTTTACCGTTTAACTCATTCGGTAGATGTTGTTTGTCTTTATTGATACGGGGACGTACAGTAATGTCATGAACTGGGGAGAATTCCTTGATTATGTTAATATCGCCTAGGGATAGGGGTAGGACGATCAATTGTATTTTGCTTCCGCTTATCATGCATTATTAATTACTAGGGGAGGCTAGGGATAGCAAGCCGGTAATTAGTAATAGGCTTTTTTCACCAAGGGATTGGGTTAAGGGTAGACCAAGAATGTTTGCATGGCAATGTGATAAATAAGCAAAGTAAATAAGAATAGTAGATATATGAGGGTGGATAAGATGAAATATTAAACCCCAACAACCTCATTCATTCATAGTTTCTCTTAGTCAATTGAATTCTTGCATTTGCATGTTTATTTCTGTTTTGCATTCAAAACCAGTCAAATTATTTTCTTTTACTCAAGTCTTAAACAATTTGTTTGCACGAAATATGAGGCCTTAAGAGTCCTCTGGGAAGAACGATATTGGGATTACCAATTTTTATTACTTGATACGATCTGGTACACTTGGTAGGGGTTTAACACACACCCAAAAATGCCGACGAGACTAAGATGTGTCGATTTCATGAAAATCGAGGACACACCACATAAGAATGCTACACACTAAAGGATGAGTTAGAAAAACTTATCCGAGCAGGATACCTCCAGCAATTCGTAAAGGAGGAGACAGGCTCAGGAAGCAGAGTAAGGTGTTCTCCTAGAAAAGGAACAACGCGAAAAAGTTCCGAGCGGTTGTTCGAAAAAGAAGATTGAAAGAAAGAACGTTCTCAAAGTCGTCCGCGGGAAAAGGAACCATAAAGGGTCGTTAGAGGCCGGATAGACACCATTTCAGGAGGTTTTGCGGGGGGCGGAACTTTATCCACAGCCCGCAAAAGACATTTGAGAAGCTTGAGGAGTGTTCATGCTGTGAACCGCCATCCTTTATCCATGCCAAACATTACGTTTACCGACGAGGACTTCCATTCCCCGGATCCGGATAAAAATGACCCTATGGTCATCATTGCTCATATCGCATTATACGAGGTCAGTAAAGTCCTTATTGACCAGGGGAGCTCAGTTAACATCCTATACTGGACGACGTTCCAAAGGATGGAATTGACGGAAGATGTCATAGCCCCGTTCAACGAACAAATAATCGGGTTCGCCGGTGAAAGAGTGGACACTCGGGGATACCTCGATTTGGGGACCAGGCTGGGAACCGGAGATAAAGAGCTAAAGGTGACATTCTTACTGGTGGAGGCAAATACTCCTTACAATGCCCTTCTCGGCCAACCGTGTTTAAACACATTTGGAGCAATCGTTTCTACCCCCATTTAACTATGAAATTCCCATCAGAAAAAGGAACCATTTGTACAGTAAGAGTAGATCCAAAAATGGCACGGCAGTGCTGTGTGGCCGGTCTAAAGATCCCACCATATATCTCACAAAAAGAACATCAACGGTTGTTAAACCCCTGGCAAGTGTACCAGATCGTATCAAGTAATAAAAATTGGTAATCCCAATATCGTTCTTCCCAGAGGACTCTTAAGGCCTCATCTTTCGTGTAAACAAATTGTTTAAGACTTGAGTAAAAGAAAATAATTTAAATGGTTTGAATGCAAAACAGAAATAAACATGCAAATGCAAGAATTCAATTGACTAAGAGAAACTATGAATGAATGAGGTTGTTGGGGTTTACAATTTCATCTTATCCACCCTCATATATCTACTCTTCTTATTTACTTTGCTTATTTATCATATTGCCATGCAAACTCTCTTGGTCTACCCTTAACCCAATCCCTTGGTGAAAAGAGCCTATTACTAATTACCGGCTTGCTATCCCTAGCCTCCCCTAGTAACTAATAATGCATGATAAGCGAAAGAAAAATACAATTGATCGTCCTACCCCTATCCCTAGGCGGTATTAACATAATCAAGGAATTCTCCCCAGTTCATGACATTATTGTACATCCCCGTATCAATAAAGACAAACAACATCTACCGAATGAGTTAAACGGTAAAAGCATTAAATACAGGTAAAGAACACAACAATTGATAAATCAAGCATATGCAAGCATATAAAGTAAACAAGAATTTCAATATATAAGAGTTTCAAAAGATTACATTGTTCCCCAACAACAAAGGGTTTAGTTCACCATAATCATGGTGAAACTAGATGAAATACAATGGAAGAATGGAAAAACAAACCCTAGAATTGATAAAGTGGAGCCTAAGCATCCAAGAAATCTCCTCCAAAGGTGTAAAGCTGTTGTGGACGTTGTTCTCTGCCAAAAGGATTACATTTGGATTCTCACTAAGGCTATATATAAGCCAAAAAGATAACAAAAAAATCTTAGAATCCAAAATATAAAAACAGACAACCGCCTAGGCGCCTAAAATGACCGCTGAGCGGTTTTCCTTAACACACGCCACCGCCCAGGCGCCTAAAATGACCGCTGAGCGGTTTGCCTCTTGTCACTTTGGACGCTTAGCGTCGCCGCCTGGGCGCCATCAACTTTTCCTTGCACTAGGACGCTAAACGGTGAAATTTACCGCTGAGCGGTTCACAGACTCTTCTTTTCTTCCTTTTTCTCCTTCATTCTTGAGTCTATAACCTTCCTACTTCATTGCCATCTTCAACTTTCATCAAAAACCTTGCAAAACAAGCATAATATCTCTAAAAATAACTTTTGACTCTCATGTGACACAACTTAAGAGTTTTACTTTATTCTAAGCTCATTTTAAGCTACAAAGGGTGTGATTTAATATCAAGTTTAAGCATGAAAATAACGGTTTTGAGACCGTTATCACAACCCCAAACTTAAAACTTTGTTTGTCCTCAAGCAAAACAAAACAAAACTTGGCCTTCCAATTTTTGATCAAATAGTTCTTCACTTTTCAAAACCCTTTTCTTAATGACAAATTATTTTCCAATTCAGATTTTCAGTGGAATCCTACCAAAATGCAAGCATGCTTTCAATCCAATCTAGTTCACCTACTTCAATATTTCCCAACAGATGTTTTATTCATGAATGATCAATCCACTAAGCATATATGTAAACATGGATTTCAACAATTCTTACCAAGCAAGTGTTTCACTCAATCACTCAAGTGTTTAAGGAATCACTCCACTCTTTACTATTCACATGTCACATAAAAAAATATTGACATGTATCTAAAACAATCAAAATCCTTACATGCAAATACCATCACATGGACTTTTCCAAGGCTTGTAATGAGGCTGGGCTATCAAGAAAATTTGGTTTTTCTAGATTGCAAAATCCTTGAGTTAAGAGAGCTATTTCATCATTGAAAAGGTTCAAGTTTAAACTCTCTCTATCACCAAACTCCTTTATTCCCAACTTCTTCCCATTTTATCAATTCTGCATTGAGTTCCTTTTTCATGCTTCTACTTTTTTTTTACTCATGCATTTTTCTTTTCAATACTTGAACTCAATGCTCTTCTTTTGCCTTTCAATTTTCCCCATACAACCCCAAACTTGAACCTTTTCATCACATAAGATTATTCTCAACCCTTCTCAAAATAAATAATTTCAAATCAAGGGTTTTCATCCTGTTTAAGGCCAAGGTTCAAAAAGGGTATAACATTTTAAACATTTTGGGTGAAAATTTGGCTAGATAAGGGCTTCCAAACATGGCCTTGATCATCTAACATAAGCATGCAATTCAATCAATTATCAAGACGAAGGCAATATCATTCATGATTCCCTGTGAACAATACATATATCAATAAAAATTCTAGAGCTCAAAACCTCACACAACATGCTTTCTCACACATCATTCATTTATCTTGCTTAACATTACAATCACAATCATAAATTACTACACATCTGTTCATATAGTTAGTGAATCATTTAACTGGATATCATCACACATACATTCTCAGTCAACCACATTCAATCATTATCAAATACTTGTCATGCATTATAATACTACCATCAGAACCATTGTACAAGCCAAGCATAATATCACCAATAGCAATACATTGTGACAATGCTGCAACATTGGCAAAAGCTTATAGTCAAGTTTACAATGGCAAATCAAGACATATTGGTGTGAGACATAGTTATGTCCAAGGACTCATCAAAGATGGAATTATTACAATAGATTTCGTACGAATAAAGTTTAATTTGGCTGATGGATTTACTAAGGCATTGGCTAAAGATTCCATTTCCAGAATGACAGCTGGAATAGGAATGGAGCCCACGATTAATCACAAGTAAGGGAATCTTAACTTATGGCTTAATATGACATTGAGTCTTAAGTTCAATAAGATTAAATCTCTTATTTGATGATTGAAAGCACAAATAATTATTTTAAAAGTGCTTTAGATTTGTGATGTTTAGGAGGTTGATTAATTCTTAATTGATTTCTTGAACTTATGTTTTGTCACAGAAACATGTTTACCTAAGAAATCAACCTATGTAAGCGCGAAGTTTGACCGCTTCAAGAAGTCAAGGGGGCGTGACTTTGTTACACTTATGAATAGATATGGACGCATGGCCCTATTGTGTCAAGTATAACAAGAATATGTAATTTATCTTATATGTAGAGTATCTTCAAGAATTCATTATATATTATGTTGGTTCAATTTGCGACACCAATAAAATACGAATTCCTGAAATGTGTATTCTACTAAGTGAAAGTTCAAGACTATGTACACTTTCATTTATGTGTAACATTGCAATTATTAAATTGATTTTGTGTTAAGTAATTATACAATACTCTCAAATGGTGGAGGATTGTTGGAATTTAAGAGTATTAGAGACAATTTTCAGATTCATGAAGAATTACAATTATTCATGAAAAGTTACCATTCATGAAAAGTTACAATTATTCATGAAAAGTTACCATTCATGAAGAGTTACAATTATTCATGAAGAGTTACCACTCATGAAGAGTTACAATTATTCATGAAGAGTTACCATTCATGAAGGGTTACAATTATTCATGAAGAAATGTAACTAATCAGAATTTGGTATCTCTTGGATTTGAAAGATGCCTGATCAACATCTATATAAAGGGATCTTGTGCTCTATTGAAAGTAATAAAAGGTTTAAAGAATAATTCTGATGTATTATTTCAAGAAATAGAGTACCATATATATACATACAAGGATCCTATAATCCTTCATCTATTAAAGGAAAGACATGTGCACAAATCTGCACAAATTATAATAATATCAAAAATATAACTAACATAATATTTGATTGCTTAATATCCTTTAATAGAATATTTGGCATATCTTAACACCCCTACTCAAGTTGGTGCATGGATATCACACATTCCCAACTTGAATAGAGACTCATCAAACAATCTTCTTGACACTCCTTTGGTGAGAACATCAACCAACTGTAACTCTGATCTTACAAAAGAAAATGAAATTATTCCAGCTTCAATCTTCTCTTTGATGAAATGTCTATCAATCTCCACATGCTTTGTTCTATCATGTTGAACAAGATTATGAGCAATTGCAATAGCCGAAGTATTGTCACAATACAAACTCATAGCTTCATTTGGTTTAAATCCCAAATCTGATAGCACATTTTTAATCCACAAAAGTTCACATACACCTAGTGCCATGCCTCTGAATTATGCTTCAACACTAGATCTTGCTACTACAAGTTATTTTTTACTCCTCCAAGTTACAAGATTCCCTCCTACAAAAGTAAAATATCCAGAGGTAGATCTTCTATCATCTTTTGAACCTGCCCAATCTGCATCAGTGTACCCTTCTACCTTTAAGTTTCCATTATTTGAGAACAAAATTCCTTTTCCAAGAGCAGACTTCAAATATCTCAAAATTCTTTCAACAGCATCCATATGAAGCTTTCGTGGGTCATACATAAATTGACTAACAATATTCACTGCATAGGTGATATTTGGACATGTATGGCACAAATAAATTAATTTTCCTACCACCCTTTGGTATCTTCCTCTGTCTATGCTTGCTGAATTTGAGCATTGAAAGAGTTTATGATTTTGTTCAATTAGTGTATCAGCTGGTTTACTCCCAAGCAGCCCAGTTTCTGATAGTAAATCAATAGTATATTTTCTTTGGCATAGAAAAATACCATGTTTTGATCTAGCTACTTCAATACCCAAAAAATATTTGAGGTTTCCAAGTTGTTTCATCTCAAATTCAGATGAAAGGTATTGTTGTAAACTAGAAATCTCATCTTAGTCATTTCCTGTAACAATCATGTCATCTACATATATAATCAAAGCTGTAATCTATCATTTTCCTCTCTTAAAAAATAAGGTGTGATCAGAGTTACTTGCTCTATAGCCAAAAGCCTTCATAGACTTGGTAAACCTTCCAAATCATGCTCTTGGGATTATTTTAATCTATATAGAGCCTTCTTTAATTTGCAAACCTTCATTCCATTTGAATCTGTCATGCCTGGTGGAGAATCCATATAAATTTCTTTTGAAATTTCTCCATGTAGGAAAGCATTTTTCACATCAAATTGTAGAAGAGGTCAATCTTGGTTTGCAGCTAGCGACAAAAGTATTATCACAGTATTGAGCTCGGCTACTGGTGCGAACGTCTCTTGGTAATCTACACCATAAGATTGAGTGTAACCTTTAGCCACAAGTCGTGCTTTATACCTTTCAATAGTTCCATCAGCTTTATGCTTAATTGTAAAGACCCATTTGCAGCCCACAGTTTTCTTCCCTCTTGGTAAGGACACAAGATCCCAAGTGTTGTTTTTTTCTAAAGCCGTCATCTCCTCAACCATTGCTACGGTCCATCTAGGATCTGCCAAAGCTTCCTGTACATTACTAGGAATAGAAATTGAAGATAATTGAGATACAAATGATGCATATGATTGAGATAACCTGTGAGATGACACATATTTACTAATGGGATATTTAACTTTGGCTTGGAGGTCTGGTTCATATTTAGCTGAAGGTTGACCACGGTTAGAACGAGGTGGAAGATTGTATTGAATAGTAGTAGACTCAGTGTTTGGTATGCTGGTGGTTTCAGGCAGACAAGAATCAATTTCATCTAAATTAGTATTATCAGAGATAGGATCAGAAGGTACCTCTAAAGAGTCAAGCTGAACCTGTGGAGAAGATTGAGCCAATTGGTTATGATCAGAAGACACTGTATTATCCAGAAAAGAAGTGTCCATATTTGGGATTGGCTCACTTGCTGCAGAATGATCCTCACACGATGATATATAATCAAACATACTAACATCATGATTATGCACTTCACTTTCATTGCCTCCCTGAAGTGGAGAATCAACATAAAAAAATTCATGCTCATTAAATGTTACATCCATAGAAATATAAAATTTCTTTGATGGTGGATGGTAAGCACGATAACCTTTTTGTGATCCATACCCAACAAAAACACATTTGATCGCTCGTTCTTCAAGCTTTGTACGTTGATGTGGGTGTAAGTGAACATATATAACACATCCAAAAATATGAGGTGGTAAATAAATTATGGGAGGAAGGATACAATGATCAGACAACACATCATAAGGCCTTCGAAAGTTAAGCACACTAGAAGGGGTTCGATTAATTAAATAAACGGCAGATCTAAAAGCCTCACCCCATAAATGAGATGGGACATTACCATCTATCAAAAGTGATCTTGTCACCTCTAATATATGTCTATTTTTCCTCTCAGCCACTCCATTTTGATGCAAGATGCCTTTAGAGTTCATGAACTCTATTAATTCAGTCTTAAAATATTCCCCTCCATTGTCTGATTGAATGACCTTAATAGATGTGTTAAATTGTGTAGCAATCAGATGATAGAATGAATGAACCACATCACACACCTCACTTTTATGTTTAAGCAAATATACCCAAGTTACCCAAGTACAGTCATCAACAAAACTAATAAACCATTTTTTTCCATTATGTGTACATTGCGGGGTAGGACCCCAAACATTTGTGTGAATTAATGAAAAAGGAAAATCAGTTTTGTTATTGTTTAAAGGAAACACAATACGATGATTTTTTTCCAAAACACAAGTTTCACAAAAAAAATCAGAAATATTTCATTTAAGAAATAATGATGAAAATAATTTTTTTAAATAACCAAAAGAAGGATGTCCCAACCGTTTATGCCACAACCAAATTTCTTTTTTGTTTTTATCTTGTATGTGATCATTCGCAAGACAAGCCAATCTTCTTTTATTGTTTTGTTGTGAGACATTTTCAAGATAATAAAGTCCTTCACTCTCTCTACCACTAGCAATCTTCTCCTTAGAATGGATGTTCTGAAAAATACAATGGGTTGGGTAAAACAACGCAACACAAGAATGTGATTTGGTTAACTTGCTGACGGAGATAAGATTACAGTTTAATGTAGGAACAAATAAAACATCAGGAATCGATAAAGAGGGTGAGAGGAATATAGTACCTATACCTTCAATAAGAGATGAGACCCCATTGGCATTAATAATAACGGTTTTAGAACAATTAGAGGAAAAATTAGTAAATATATGAGGATCACAAGTCATATGATCAGTAGCACCTGAATCAATTATCCAATCACTACCCTTAGTAACAACAGAAAGATTAAGAGCAGAGTTAGATATACCTGACTTGGTCACAAATCCGGCAGCAGTAGAAGTATAACTCTTGGAAGCAGCGGAAGTTCCAGAATTATGTTTCTCCGATTAATTGTCATCGGAAGAAGCCATGAGAAATATTCAATGAAAAAAAAGACACTGATTCCTAAACTGTAGAGGATATCAGTGTTTGGCTCTTGATACCATAATAAAAGGCTTAATGAATAATTCTGATGTATTATTTCAAGAAATAGAGTACCATATATATACATACAAGGATCTTATAATCCTTCATTTATTAAAGGAAAGACATGTGCACAAATCTGCACAAATTATAATAATATCAAAAATATAACTAACATAATATTTGATTGCTTAATATCCTTTAATAGAATATTTGGCATATCTTAACATAAAGAAAGAGACTTTAGAGATTTTATGAACTTTTTCTCTAAATTCAGTCATTCTCTTAACACACAAATCAATTCCTGACAATCATACTCTTGTTTAACGTTAATACTAAGATTGAGTATTATCGTTGTATTTCTTCTTTGTATCTCAAAAGTGGATTTCGTGATTCCCTCTACTCTTATAAGGGACAAAATATTGTTTTTAGAAAAGTGTGTATTCACGCCTAGAAGAATATATCAAATCTACATTGTTGTTCATCTTGTTTTCCTAAGTTCTTGGAAAATTGTTCCAAATAAGTTTTTCATTTTTGCGATTTTGGCTATTGGAGATCTTCTTTCTCTTATCGCAAATTTCAGAGTTTTCTTGTTTTTTGGTTCATCTTCTTTCACTTACTTCTGCATTTTCGCTTTCAAATGGGTTTTCAATTTTTATTCTCTATTCTTGATTTACAATTCACAGTTGTTTTGCTCTCAACTTTTGCATATTGCAATATGTTTCATTGATTGAATTTTGTTCATGCTTTAATTTCATTGATTAGACACTTTGGTAAAATTGTTTTTTGTTTTCTATTTTTAGACTGTCTATTGAGTTTTAAATAACAGTCTATCCAATTCCGTTCTTGAAATATTAAAAATCAAACAATTAACTGATTACAGTTAATAATATTGAATTTAATTTATTTTTCGTGTATTTGTTCATTTATTAATATTTTTTTTTTATATTTATATTCTGTTTTTATATTATTTTAAATAATTATATATTTTCATTGTTATTTCTCTTTATTAAGGAATAAAATACACAAATTTCATCATTTCTTTTCTTATAACATGATATCAGAGTTAAGTTGTTTTCTATATTGAATCTTTTAAAGTTTTCAATTCTTGATTAAGAATTATATTCTTTTGAATTCAAATTTTGGATTCATCACATCCAAGATTGAAAGAGATTTCACGGTTCTGTATGTAGTTTTGAATTTCTAGATTTATTCTTTTAGGTTTTAATGCATATCCATTACAATTCCATTTTCCAGTTCTATTTTTGTTTTATTTTAGTTTCTACTCTTATTTATTTCTAGTTTTTACGATTTTTCCTTCTTTTACAATTTTTCTGATTACTGTACTACTCAATGTAGTTTTTGTTCTGTTTTTTATTCTAATTCTTAATTGTTTTCTTTAATTCTATTTCATTACTTAGATCATATTCGAGAAAGTCTTTTCTTACATTCAATTGTTTATTGATTCAATTGTTTCCAGTATAGTTTGTTACTTTTTTTACCCCAGTTCTTAATTGTTTTCGTTAATTCAATTTTAGGGCTTAATTCATATTTTTGAAAGTTTATTCTTACATCATCTGGCCTTTATATTTTTAATCGTATGCTCTTTAGATAATCTTGTCTCTATAATTTCAGTTGTCTAATTTTTACATTTCCAATCTCATCTTTACATTTTATGTTGCTTTGTTACTTTAATTCCAACTTTTTGTTGCATTAAACCAAATTCCCCCAATCCTATTGTGTAAGAAAAAAATATTATACAAATGAGCTTCTTCAAATGTGTTGTTAGGATTCCACCCAATTTAACCCATATTACATTTTTTTTTATTTTTTGAAAAAACTCTACACGACTAGGGATTATCAGTAATCCAAAAATATATTCCAAAATTACATAATTTAAAAATTTGAAAATATATTACTATGTAATTCATAATATATTTTTGAATTATGTAATCTAAAATGTATTTCCTAAAATACATTTCTACACGACCCGAAAATCTAAAATATAGGCAATTTGGACTTTCCAACACCCCATGAAGATACATGAAGAAACCATGAGGATACAAAATGTAGTAACCTATAGAAAATCAATTTTAGTCTTAATCTTCATCCCCTCCCCTCTCCTTGAATCGCTTTAGCAATACCAATCTGAAAAAAAAATATAATAAAAAATCATCTACCATGAATTTACACTTAGAAAGTTAAAGAATGATAAATGGAAACAACCATGTTAAAAACACCTATTTGACACCTCCAATTTCTCTTTATGTCACACTATGCACCTCAATTTATGGGAAAGTTAATTGAGGAGAGCTTATAAAGATGTTGAGGTGCATAGATTGATTTAAACTTGTGAGAGATACTTTCATTATATTGATTGGTCCCTTTTACTCTGTTTGCTTTGTAAGTGTTCTTTCAGACCTTGTTGCATTTTCCAGTGTTTCTCCTCCAAAATAAAAAATTAAATAAGCCAAAGAAAGAGGCAAAAGTCCACATTATTAATACAGCTTGACCACATTTTTAGTCGTATATTAGTTAGTAAATATATTTATTAACCACTAAAAAATTGTATAAAATGGTAGAATCTGGAATTGACTACCAACTTGATTATTATTAGTTGATTACCTGGTCCACCGGTAGTACAGTGCATGCAGCATCCGCAGCATATATAAGAGCAGAGAACCTGAACAGAAAAAAGACAATAAGGTGAAACTAGTCTTTCAGGTGATATAAACATAAATCTGATTCTGTTATTGTTTCAAATCATAGAAATTGAAAGAATGCTAAAGCTCCATCAATCACAATAGCCTTTAATTAATGTCTACAAATATTTTATTGGACAATGTTTATTATAAATATACAAAATATAATGTAATTTACTTCGTGGCATGGAGATCGCCAATGCACAAGGCTGAAACATCCTTATAAATACCTCAAATCAACTAACTTTGGCATTTCCAGATGCATATTCTGCATACAGAGAATATTTGATCTCCATTGCGTTTAGCACAACATTCTCAGCCAAAGTTTTAGGAATCATTTCAATAGTTTCAGAAAATTTTGCTGTAGAGTACTGTTCCAACCTGCAGAACCATTGCAAACATTTTCGTCCTATTAGAGATGTGATTTGATTACATTTGTTAGGAAGTTCCGTGTATATGAGAGGAGAAAGGGGAGTAATTAGGAGTTAGTTAGCCTAGTTAGCCTAACTGCTAGGCGGGATAAGTGGTATAAAAGAGACGAGTAATTGAGTAGAGAGGGGAGTTATTTTTGTTTTGACAGTTTGTACAGGACGTGTAATTCCTGTAGGGGGAGGTTAAGCTCTCTTGTGGTCCATAAACATTGTATTCTTTGCTGTGCATAATACAACGAGGAGGTTATACAGAAGTTCTGGTGTGTTTACGTGTGCGTTGCTTTAGGTTCTTGAATTAAGAACCTAACATTTGGTCCGACCTGCCGGATCGATCGAGGGAAAAGCGTTTAATGGAGATGGAGAGCAAAACGGAGGGAAGGTTGGAGAATCTTGAAATCACTGTGGAAGGGATAAAGGCCGAGACCGCTGCGATACAACGTGACATGCAGCAAATGATGCGACTCATGGGAGGAGGAATGAACAACCAAGATGGAAATTCTGACGGAAGCAGTAGTTCGATGAACGATAATCACCATAGACATGACACGGGGGCATCCAGCAGAATTGGCGGAAACGAGTAAACCTACCGGCGTTTGAGGGAATGGAACCGCACGGTTTCTTCGACATTCAGAAGGTAGCGGAGGAGGACAAGGTGGAGCTCGCCTATATCAGCATAGAAGGTAGTGCGAGTTATTGGTTTAAAGTCTGGAAAGATAAAGCGAGGGACCGCTCATGGTCAGGTCTGAAATTGGCATTGTTGAATCGATTTGGAGGGGGTTTCAGGGGGACTGTGTTCGAACAGATGGCGACGCTACGACAAGAGGGAACGGTGGAGGAGTACGTCAAAAATTTCGAAATTTTGCTAGGGCAAACCTAGGGATTGGCGGAAGAATTAGTATTGGGGTTCTTCCTCGCGGGGCTACGAGAAGACGTTAAGGGACAGGTTCATATCCAAGATCCCCAAGAATTCATGGTGGCGGTGAGAATTGCGCAGGATGTGGAAGATGCAATGTTTCGAGCGCGAGGAGGGGTGTGGAATGGCTTGAGGCCGAATCCCACAAGTACGTGAGTTTCGTCGTTCGAGGGGATGCCGATCGGTCATCGGTGAATCGGCCAAGCGGAACGGAGGGAAATGGCGCGAACAGGAGAGAAGGGGCGACGACGGCCAGTAGCGTGAGGGGAAGTACGTTCGAAGGGGGCGATGACAGAGCAAGAACGGTACGCAACTTACCTTATCCCGAATATCTGAAAAGAAGGCAAGAAGGACGCTGTTTCAGATGTGGGGGTCCATTTGCTCCGGGCCATCGTTGTTCTGAGAGTTTTGTTGCTGGCGGAGGATGAGGAGGACGACGGAGACGATGGAACCAATCCCGAATCCAAACCTATGGAGCTATCCGCTTGCTCGGCGGGAGGTTTAACTCAACCAAGAACAATGAAGGTAAAAGGGAAGATTAGAGACCGGGAGGTGTTGGTCCTCATTGACAGCGGGGCCAGCCACAATTTTATTAGTTGGAGGTTGACGGAGGAGTTGGAATTACCCATTAAAGATACTGCCCCATATCCAGTAAGTTTGGGGGATGGTCAGAGGAAAATAACGAGAGGGTGCTGTGAGAGGGTCGTCATTGTTCTGGGAGAGGCAGAGGTTGAAGAGAAATTCCATTTATTTGAGCTAGGCGGAGTCGATGCTATCTTGGGGGCTGAATGGTTAGAAAAATTGGGTGAAGTAGTGCTAAATTGGAGGGAAATGACCATGGGGTATAGCACGGAGGGTAAAAGGGTGGTGATACAGGGAGATCCAGCTTTAACACGACAGCTGGTGGAACCACAAGCATTGTTAAAAATGACAGATGCTGAGTCATGGATGGTTATTTGGGAATTGGGCCGAGTGGAGAATGAGCTGGACAGAGGGCATAGATGAAGGCTACTTTGCAGGCGCACTATCGTGTTTTTCGAGAAGTGCACCGGTTACCTCCGGTGCGAGACATGGTGCACAGGATATCATTAAAAGAAGGGGAAAATCGAGTGAATGTTCGCCCCTATCGTTATCCACATCTTTTAAAAGGCGAAATTGAGAGGCAAGTGGCTGATATGCTTAGAGCGGGTATAATACGACCCAGTTCGAGTCCGTATTCCAGTCCGATGATACTGGTACGGAAGAAAGACAAGAGTTGGTGTTTTTGCGTGGATTATCGGGCGTTAAACAGGGCGACCATTCTGGACAAATTTCCTATCCCTGTCATCGAAGAGCTTCTGGACGAGTTGAGAGGGGCTGCATATTTTTCAAAGATCGATCTTAAAGCTGGCTATCATCAGATTAGGATGGGGGAGGAGGACGTACACAAAACAGCGTTTAGGAATCACCAGGGCCACTACGAGTTTCTAGTGATGCCCTTCGGTCTTACGAATGCACCGTCAACATTCCAGAATGCGATGAATGACCTTTTACAGCAGTATTTAAGAATATTGGTCTTCTTCGATGATATTTTAGTTTACAGTACAAGCTGGGAAGAGCATCTGGGGCATGTAAATTTAGTGTTGGAAGTGTTAGAAAGGAGCGACTGGATAGCTAACAAAAAGAAATGTGAATTCGGAAAAAAGAAGATAGCGTACTTGGGACATCAAATTTCAGAAGCAGGAGTTGAAATGGACGGGGATAAGATCAAGGTCGTTATCGAATGGAAAGAACCGAAGACCCTGAAAGCCTTAAGGGGATTCCTGGGCTTAAGAGGGTATTACAGGAGGTTTGTGAGGGGATATGGTAAGATAGCCAAGCCACGGAATTGTTGAAGAAGGGCAAATTTTTATGGTCGGATCAAGCAAGACACGCCATGGTAGAGCTAAAAAGGGCAGTTACCACAGCGCCAGTTTTAACTTTACCTGATTTTAATCAGGTGTTCCACGTTGAATGCGATGCTTCAGGAGGGGGAATAGGGGTTGTACTAACTCAGAGCAAGAAACCAATCGCGTTTTTCAGCAAAGCACTGTCGGAAACTTCCATGAACAAGTCGATATACGAAAAGGAGTTAATGGCGTTGGTGTTGGCCATCCAACATTAAAGACCTTATCTTCTAGGGAGGAAGTTTGTGGTGCATATAGACCAACGCAATTTAAAGTATCTGCTTGAGCAAAGAATCACTACATACAGCCAACAAAATTGGATAGCCAAGTTGATGGGCTATGATTTCGAAATCAAGTACAAAAAGGGGTTCCAATACAGTAGCCGATGCTTTATCAAGGAAGGGAGAAGGAGAGGCCGAGGAAGCAGAGTTATGGGTAATGTCCAAGTCTTATTAGCAGGACTTCCAGGAGGTATTACAGGAGGTGGAAAGGGATGACACGTTGAGGAAGATAATACCTGACATTAAAAGGATCCAAACTGCCACGCGGCGTATACTTTAGAAAATGACAGACTACACCACAAGGGGAGACTAGTACTTTCAGCTACATCCACGTGGATTCCCAAACTATTGGCTGAATTTCACGGACGAGCACAGGTGGGCACTCAGGGGTATTTAGAACATACAGGAGGATAGCCCAATCTCTTTATTGGGTGGGCATGAAGAAAGTCGTCACCGATTTTGTAGTAGGATGCATAATTTGTCAGCAGCACAAGTATATGGCAGCTTCGCCCCAAGGTTTGTTGCAACCTTTACCGATACCGCAAGCAATATGGGAAGAGATCAGCATGGACTTCATTGTGAAGTTACCTAAATCGCAGGGTTATGATGCCATATTGGTTGTGGTGGATAGGCTGAGCAAATACGCACACTTTATGGCACTAAGACATCCTTATTCGGCTAGAACAGTGGCAGAGGTATTTACCCGAGAGGTTGTCAGGTTACATGGGATTCCTGTCTCAATTGTGAGCGACCGAGACCCCTTGTTTCTGAGTATATTTTGGAAGGAGCTCTTTAGAATGCAAGGGACACAACTCAATATGAGCACTGCATACCACCCGGCAACGGATGGACAAACAGAGGTGATCAATCGGGTTTTGGAGGGATATTTGAGATGTTTCTGCTCCGAACAGCCCAAAAGCTGGCATGTAGTGTTACCATGGGCTGAGTACTGGTACAACACCAGTTACCAGGGAGCCGCGAGGTGCACACTGTTTGAAACGGTCTATGGAAGAACCCCCTCCGTCCTTAATCAGATTTGTATCGGGGGAGTCAGCAGTGGAGGCAGTCACACAAGATCTAATGACAAGGGATGAGGCCCTGAGGCAACTGAAATTTCATCTAAGTCGTGCCCAGGAATTAATGGTGAGCCAAGCGAATAAGAAGAGAAGAGACGTGGACATTAAAGTGGGAGACTGGGTCTACCTGAAAATCAGACCCCATAAGCAATCATCTATACCAGTTCGTCTACATCCTAAACTAGCAGCCCGATACTTTGGCCCTTTCCAGGTGATACAGCAGGTGGGCCCGGTGGCATACCGTCTACAGCTGCCAGAAAATGCACGGATACATGCAGTCTTTCATGTATATCACAAATTAAAAAGGCGGTGGGGACAAAGAAGATTGAGAAGGACCTACCAGTTGAGCTACAAGCAGAGGGGCCGACATATTGCCAGTGGGAGTGTTGGAGAAAAGGCAACGACGGCAAGGGAATGAGACCATACAGCAGATCCTGGTTCAGTGGCAGGAGGGCGGCAGAGAAGGAGCTACGTGGGAGGACGAGTTGACCATCCAAGATCAGTATCCTGAGTTTAACTTCAACCTTGGGAACAAGGTTGCTGAAGAAGGGGGGGTAATGTTAGGAAGTTACGTGTATATGAGAGGAGAAAGAGGAGTAATTAGGAGTTAGTTGGCCTAGTTAGCCTAACTGCTGTAGTAGTTAGGAGAGGCTGGATAAGTGGTATAAAAGAGTCGAGTAATTGAGTAGAGAGGGGAGTTATTTTTGTTTTGACAGTTTGTACAGGACGTGTTATTCCTATAGGGGGGAGGTTAAGCTCTCTTGTGGTCCATAAACATTGTATTCTTTGTTGTGCATAATACAACGAGGATGTTATACAGAAGTTCTGGTGTGTTTACGTGTGCGTTGCTTTAGGTTCTTGAATTAAGAACCTAACAACATTAAATAGAGAGATATGATCTAATTTAAGGAAATATCTTTCAAATAAGACTTCACGTTGTTAGATATTGTTGTTTCTTATTATTGTATATTTTCTTCATTATAAATAAGAATATCCATGTGTATACAACACGAAGTTCATTACATTCCTTCTCAACATGGTACCATTCTGTCTTCCATGACCTATTTTGTCATTAATCCTTTCAACAAGTCCATTCATTGAAATGTCAAATACCAAATAAGCATCAAAGAAAATAATTGAAAGTCCTGAAGCATAGAGACAGAGCTATACGGTGCTTGTGCTAGGTTAAAAACATTTGAGATCAAGATAAATTTTAGAACATGTTGACCTTAACTTTGGAACCACAATATTGAAACAGAAGAAGATATATCCAGGAATATAACATGAATATAATAACAATACATTAGTCATGAATGATCCCAAAGGGCTAAGTTAATAGAATGCAAATAAATAATATGAACGCATGTTGAGGCATACGGTATCTAGATGTAGACAATTTTGTAACAAATTATCTTGGATGTCTCAAATTCTTTAAAACCAGTGGCAGAAGGAACTTAACATGTTAAAAGCTTGCTTAAAAGTGTCTTACAAGTTATATGGACTTCAGCAAATGAAATAAATTCTTCATAAAATAATAATTGGAGAATTATAGCCTTAACCACATAATTAATGGCATAACCATAAGCCCAAATTATACAAATAAACTCCTCATGCAATTATAAAATTAACAGAAGAGGATAAGGTATTATAATAAAACCATTGCAGAATCTAGAAACAGTTGAGAATCAAAATAACAAGTTATCCTAAAAGTTATCGCTAAATAGTCTTACAACTTCAAATCTAAATAGAAAATTGTTTCCTATCAAAGAATCTAGCCAAAAATCTGTTAGGCCTTGGAGGGTTTATGAGAGGAAAAGGGTGAGGAATAATACCTAACTGTTATCTAACAGAATAACATTTGTTAGGTATTCAAGATGAAATCCCTAACGAGCTCTCTAACTCTCACTCACTTTCACCAACACAGAACAGAATAGAATGAGAAAGAATGAAATTGCATTCACATCAACAAATCAAGAATACAATGTACCCAGGAGCTTAACCTCCTTCACTCGGTTCTAAGACCGGTCAACTACATACAAGTCACTAACTACTCTTCAGAAACAAATACAGGGTCCTTATATAGACCCTGTTCCCGCCCTCTTAACTGTTATTCTGTTAGATAACAGTTAGGTATTATTCCTCACCCTTTTCCTCTCATAAACCCTCCAAGGCCTAACATTACTCCCCCCTTGAAAATCAACCTTGTCCCCAAGGTTGAATTCTGTGAACTGTTCTTGCATCATCACACTATCTTCCCAAGTGGCGCTTTCCTCCCCACTGTTTTGCCATTCAATGAGTAATTGCTCTCTTTGGTCCCCTCCTTGCTGCCGGACCCACCTATCTAACACTCTGCTAGGCAAACAGGTTGGGCCACTTTCCTGCAGATCTTTTGGCAGCTCCACTTTCTCCTTGTCCATTTCGACACCTCTCCCTGTTATTACATGGCCCAAATACCTTATCGATGTTCTTCCAAACTCACTCTTCTTTCGGTTGACAACCCATTGCTGTTCCTGTAGTCGCCCCATCACGAGATTCACCTGCTGCATATGCTCCGTCCAAGTCGGACTGTACACGAGTATATCGTCAAAAAAGACGAGAACGAACTTCCGCAGGTATGGTCGGAGCAACTCGTTCATGGCACTTTGGAAGGTGGCTGGAGTATTGGTGAGGCCGAAAGGCATCACCAGAAATTCGTAGTGGCCCAAGTGTGTTCTGAACGCCGTTTTTGGAACATCCTCTTCCTCCATCCTTATTTGATGGTACCCGGATTTGAGGTCCACTTTCGAAAAGTACATCGCTCCCCCTAGTTCATCCAGAAGCTCTTCAATCACCGGGATGGGAAACTTGTTTGGAACAGTCACCCTGTTGAGAGCCCGGTAGTCGATGCAAAATCTCCAACTTCCGTCCTTCTTCTTAATGAGGATCACCGGACTGGAAAATGGACTTATACTGGGTTGGATAACCCCTGCATGTAACATCTCCGCCACCTGTCGCTCGATCTCCGATTTCATGACATGTGGGTAACGATAAGGATGCACATTTACAGGATCGGCCCCTTCTTTTAAAACAATTTGATGTTTCGCCATTTTATTAGGTGGCAGTCCTGGAAATTCCTTAAATACCCCCACGTAATGTTCCAAAAGTTTCTTCATATCCTCCTTTTGTTCTCTCGTCAACTCACTTTCTTCCTCCGTCTCCCAACTTGCCTCTTTGCCCTCCAGACTCCAAACCAACGCACACGACTCTACCTCGCTGAGTTTCATCAGTTGTTCGGGTTCTATCACCCTCCTCTCCAACCTCGGGTCTCCGGTTATGGTGCGTTTCTTCTCCCCTTGCCAGAACGACATGGTGGATTTTCCCCAGTCTACCGTGATCTCACCCAACTTAGCCAACCACTCTACTCCGAGAATCATGTCTACGCCCCCCAGTTCGAACAAATAAAATTTCTCCGTGATCTCGACGTCCCCCATGCAAACCACCACTCTCGGACAACACCCCCGCGTCTTCTTCCGTTGACCATCCCCCAAACTGACGTGATATGGGGATGTGTCTTCCTGCTCTATTTTCAGCTCCCTCACCAATTCTTGACTAACGAAGTTGTGGCTCGCGCCACTGTCCACTAGTATCAGCACCTTTCTCTCTCCCACTCTCCCCTGCAACTTCAAGGTTTTTGGTTGAGTCAGCCCTCCGGCTGAGAAGGCCGACAACTCCATGCATGGCGGTTCTGTCTCCGCCCCTGTCTCTCCTTCATCTCCTTCTTCGTCCTCGGCCAACAGCACCACCCTCAAGCTCTTCTCAGGACATTGGTGCCCGGGACTAAAGGGCCCCCCACAGCGAAAACATCTACCCTCCTCCCGGCGCTTCAAGTACTCAGGATACGGCAAATTTCTTGAGCTCCGGTTCCGACTGTCCCCGCCGCCGTAACCTCCGCTCCTCACGGGTTCACTCCCTGGCGCCGTGTCGCGCTTCACCGATCCCACACTCTCTATCGGTGTCGCTCGAACCATGCTACTCCTCGGTTGCTCCGTCCTCGTCACCACCGCTCCTCCTCCTGACGGTCGTCCCCACGCGGGGGTAGTCTTCGCTGCCGTCCATCCCATCAACCCTAGACCGCGAAGAGCTTCCTCTACGTCACGTGCAATCTTCCTCGCCGTCATCAAATCGCGGGGATCATGTGGTCTCATCTGACACCGCAGCTCCTCGCGTAACCCCGCAATGAAATAACCTAACAATTGGTTATCGGAAAACTCCTTTGTCTGCCCCGCCAATGCTTCGAATTCTTTCACGTACTCCTCCACAGTAGTGGTCTGCCTAATCGCCGCCATTCTTTCGTAAATTCCCCCACGGTGGCGACTCTCGAATCGGATCAGCAATGCTTCCTTCAACCCCTCCCAGGTTCGATCAGTTGCCTTGTCTTTCCAGAACTTGAACCAGTAAGCAGCGCTTCCCTCCATGCTGATATGAGCCAATTCGACTTTCTCCGCTTCCGCTACCTTCTGAATCTCAAAGAACTTCTCCGCTCTGTTAATCCAATACAGAGGATCAGGTCCTTCGAATATGGGTAACTCCACCCGTCGTCTCCAATTAAAGTCGTTGTCTGATCGCTCTCCCTCTTTTCCCCCTCCTTCGTTCCCGCGCTGGTTCCCTCCATTATGGTTCACTGAATCCTGACTTTCATCCGAGCCTGATTCCCCTTGGCTGTTACGTTTTCCCATCAACCGTAACAATTCTTGAATGTCTTTACGCATCGCGATCGATTCTTGGCGATTCGCTGCCGTCTCTGCCTTCAAACCGTCGACCGCTAACTCCAGGTGCTCCATCTTCCCCTCAACCTTGCCCATTCTTCCCTCCATCACTCTCGCTTACCTCCGATCTGATCCGGCAGGTTGGACCACTTTGTTAGGTATTCAAGATGAAATCCCTAACGAGCTCTCTAACTCTCACTCACTTTCACCAACACAGTACAGAATAGAATGAGAAAGAATGAAATTGCATTCACATCAACAAATCAAGAATACAATGTACCCAGGAGCTTAACCTCCTTCACTCGGTTCTAAGACCGGTCAACTACATACAAGTCACTAACTACTCTTCAGAAACAAATACAGGGTCCTTATATAGACCTTGTTCCCGCCCTCTTAACTGTTATTCTGTTAGATAACAGTTAGGTATTATTCCTCACCCTTTTCCTCTCATAAACCCTCCAAGGCCTAACAAAATCACTTCAAAAAAGTTCAGCATGACAGAAATACTTGAAGGCACAAACAAAGGCATAATTTGAGGAACTTTAAGCAAGTATGCATTAAAGATGTTTTACTGATATATTAAATTAAAAAAGGCCCTAAAAAATATTATTGTAGTTTAGAATTGCAAATATAAGGTAGATTCAGCCATATAGCTGAAAATGCTCAGCATTCTGAGTTCTTTATCAACTTGAATCAAGTATTAACCAAGCACTACATACCTCAGTATTTTTACATGTTTAAAGTATTATCAAATAGCAGAATTTGTAGAAGCAATAAAGCAAGGCCAAGCCAAAAATATCATGCTATAAGAACATAGAAACCTCAGCAACAATGTCACCATACAAAATTTACAAGACATAATGACATGGTCCAATGTAATACTTTATTAGAGCCTTCCCAATTATCAGTGGGAGTAAACTTAAACATTGCAAATAAAGAATTACAGAAGTTTACAATTGCCACTACTGCATTGGGATAGTGATAGGATATAAGGTGATAGGACATAATAGGTAATGCGTTTAGGATAGAAGGCAGAGGAATTGTATAAATAGGACTCTGTTATTGTTAGGGTATATGGTGGGAGGATATTCGGTATAAGTTAATTAGAGTAAATAAATATAGTATAAGTTAATTAGAGTAAATAAATATATATTCCAGGGAAATATTCAATATAAGATATTTATATTTAAGGGATATATGCAAGGATAATATACGGGGAGATATTTATATTAAATATAGGGATATTTATATTAAATGTAGATATATTCAAGGGAAATATTTAGTTAAAGATGGACTTGGAAATAATTAGTATAAATAAAGTTAGAGTCTAAGGTTAAGGGTATGTTTTTGATTATTGAATTTTGTGACAGACATTATTGTCATGTGAGAGAGGTTATGCTCCCAAATAATTGATGGAGGTTATGCTCCCAATTATTGTTTACTTTTGCTTATTCATATATTACATCAATAAAAGATATTCATTCGTTCAATTCCATTCTTTCATTATTCTTTCGCTTGTTTTGAGTGTGTGAGAGGGTGATTTCGTTACGTCTACGTAACAATTGGTCCGACCTGCCGGATCGATAAAGAGGACTGAGAAGCCAGTCGGATACTGTTGGAAGATTACATACAAGATTTCGAAATCTTGGTGGGTCAGAGATCCGGA
This sequence comes from Vigna reflexopilosa, assembly GCA_027742785.1. Classification (NCBI taxonomy): domain Eukaryota; kingdom Viridiplantae; phylum Streptophyta; class Magnoliopsida; order Fabales; family Fabaceae; genus Vigna; species Vigna reflexopilosa. The sequence continues at coordinate 15,734,003 of CM050928.1, read as the reverse complement.
GTACCTGAGGAACAACTGATGGGATACTTCATGGAAGGGTTACAGGAGGGGATTCGTAAGCAAGTACGGCTACTGGATCCACAGGAGTTGATGACCGCTATGAGAATGGCAAGGGACGCGGAGGAGCTCCACGGAGGCGCGAGAACTGGAAGCGGAAGTATGATCAAGAATCAATCTGAGGAGAGACCAAATGGTTCGGATACGCGGTTGGAGCCCAGTCACCCTAACTAGAGCTGAACAGTAACTGTTGTGGAGAGCCCAGCGGCAATCACGGAGAGTGTGGGTTTCGAACAAAAGGAAAGAAACCTGAGGAATCTATCCTATGAGGAATATGTGAAACGGAGGGAACAAGGAAGGTGCTTTAGATGCGGCGGTCTGTTCGGTCCTACTAACCACTGTCCGGACAGGAGCTTGAGAGTCACGATATTGGCTGAAGACGAGGAGGGATGGCCACCATCCGAGCCTCCAGACCTGAATTGATGAGGAGCCATGAGATGAAGCTTCCCGATTCCAACCTTAAGGACAAGGTTGTTTTGTAGCGGGGTGTAATGTTAGGGTATAAGGTGGGAGGATATTCAGTATAAGTTAATTAAAGTAAATAAATATAGTATAAGTTAATTAGAGTAAATAAATATATATTCCAGGAAAATATTCAATATAAGAAATTTATAATTAAGGATATATGTTAGGATAATATACGAGGAGATATTTATATTAAATATAGGGATATTTATATTAAATATAGGGATATTTATATTAAATGAAAATATATTCTAGGGAAATATTTAGTAAGAGATGGACGGGAAATAATTAGTATAAATAAATTTAGAGTCTAGGGTTAAAGGTATGCTTTTGATTATTGAGATTTGTGACAGACATTATTGTCTTCTTGTCAGGGAGGTTATGCTCCCAAATAATTGATGGAGGTTATGCTCCCAATTATTGTTTACTTTTGTTTATTCAGGTATTACCATCAATGAAAGATATTCATTTATTCAATTCCATTCTTTCATTATTCTTTCGCTTGTTTTGAGTGTGTGAGAGGGTGATTTCGTTACGTTTACGTAACAATTGGTCCGACCTACCGGATCGATAAAGATGACTGAGAAGCCAGTCGGATACTGTTGGAAGATTACATACAAGATTTCGAAATCTTGGTGGGTCAGACATCCGAAGTACCTGAGGAACAACTGATGGCAGGGTTACAGGAGGGGATTCGTAAGCAAGTACGGCTACTGGATCCACAGGAGTTGATGATCGCTATGAGAATGGCAAGGGACGCGGAGGAGCTCCATGGAGGCACGAGAACTGGAAGCGGAAGTATGATCAAGAATCAATCTGAGGAGAGACCGAAGGGTTCAGATACGCGGTTGGAGCCCAGTCGTCCTAACCAGAGCAGAACAGTAACTGCTGTGGAGAGCCAAGCGGCAATCACGGAGAGTGTGGGTTCCAAACGAAAGGAAAGAAACCTGAGGAATCTGCCCTATGAGGAATATGTGAAACAGAGGGAACAAGGAAGGTGCTTTAGATGCGGCGGTCTATTCGGTCCTGCTAACCACTATCCGGACAAGAGCTTGAGAGTCACGATATTGGCAGAAGACGAGGAGGGATGGCCACCACCCGAGCCTCTAGACCTGAATTGATGAGGAGCCATGAGATCAAGCTCCCCTATTCCAACCTTGAGGACAAGGTTGTTTTGCAGCGGGGTGTAATGTTAGGGTATAAGGTGGGAGGATATTCAGTAAAAGTTAATTTTCATGGAAGAGAAAGCTCAAGCATTGTGAGTGAAAGCTCATTGCAGATAATATTGTTCACCTGAAAAGGAGGATACAGAAACATGGTTCCATTACATACTGGAAATAGATAACTACGATAGTGTTGATTCAATATAAGATAGTCTACCAAGGTACTCAATAACCTGATTCAGATGAATCAAAGGTGTAGAAATTGAAGAACATTATTCTAAAAGTATGAAGTCACTTTCTTGTCCTAAAATCTATTCAATTATTTCATGTTAGAGTTCTTACCAATGACATAGGTGACCAATGAAAAATAATCTGCAACACTTGTCATAAATTATGTTCCATCCTGCAAGTCTAAGTGGATTCTTTCAATTTAGTGAATCTTCTGCCATCTTACCAGTAGTCTTTACACGAACAAATACCATCCTTAAAATGATGAAAGCGATAGGAATCTCTCACCACAATCACTCGATCTGAAATCTTAGAGACATACTTAATCCAATTATGGCAATCACCACAAACACGAAGGTTTTTGAAAACGTGGATAGGACTAGAGCTAGACAAACTAAGCAAACCAAAAGCAATTGCCAGTTTCTCACTGTGAATCATTTGTGTTGGGCCCTTCTTATGTCGTTCTACATCATTCAAAAGACTATTGGTCTGTGGAATGTAGCCCTTTTCAGCTGCCTTTTCATTCAAATAGCTGAGATATTCATATATTTCATCAACATGAGGGTGCTTCTGGTCACCAGCAAAAAATGCATGAATTGAATTATTAACCTCTATCCAGCTACGACCAGGCTCTTTTTTCACACCTCTATCTTTCATCATTTGCCGTGTCCGGTCCCTACAACCCCATTTCCCAGTCACTGCATACATATTTGAAAGTAAAACATAGGTTGCTGAATCTTCAGGTTCCAGTTCCAGAAGATGACTTGCCGCAAACTCTCCAATATCAATATTCTTATGAAGAATACATGCACTTAGAAGGGTCCTCCACACCATTGCATCAGGTTGAATTGGCATCTCCTCCACAAATCTCCTTGCACGGCTTAAAAGACCAGACCGCCCAAGAAGATCTACAACACATGCATAATGTTCAGGTTTTGGCACCAAACCATGAACTTCACTCATTGATTGAAAATAGCTAATTCCTTTATCAACCAAACCAACATGGCTACATGCTGATAAGACTCCCACGAAGGTGACATGATTTGGCAATACACCAAGCTGCTTCATATCCTCAAAAAGGCTTAATGCTTCAAATCCATGACCATGTTGAGAATAACCAGTAAGCATAGCATTCCAAGAAACCTCATTTTTCTCAGGCATTTCAAAAAACTGTCTCTTAGCATCTTCAATGGTACCACATTTTGCATATATAGTGATCAAAACATTAGAAACTTCTGTTTCTGAATCATAGCCAGTTTTTAAAATCATGGCATGAATATGCTTCCCTAGTTTAATGTTAGCAACATTCGCAGCAGCACTAACTGCAGAGCCAAATGTGAATGAATTCATTTCTAGTGCAGCTTTATTCATTTGAGAAAATACACTCAATGCATCCTCATAATGTCCACTTTGTGCAAAACCAGATATCAACGAGTTCCATGATATATTATCTTTAGCAAATATTTTATCAAAAGTAAAGTATGCTTGTCGTACTTTCCCACACCTAGCATAAAGACCAACAAGTGCATTACCAACTGAAATATCATCTGAATAACCACAGACACATGCTTGAGCATGAATTTGCTGTCCCTGATTAAGTGCAAGGATACCTGCACATGCACTAATTGCACTTGCAAATCCTATATTATCAGATTGTATCCCTTCATCTTGCATTTCTTTAAAGAGGTTAAGAGCCTCAGCAAACTTTTCGTGCTGTGCGTACCCAGCAATCATGGCTGTCCAGGAAACAACATCTTTTTCTTTTAATCTTCTAAGAATTTTCAGCGCTGTATACAAATTTCCAAGTTTAGCATACATATCAATAAGCACACTAGAGACATACACATTAAACTGAAAGCCAGTTTTCAGGACTTGAGTATGAATTTGTTCTCCTAAATCAAGAGCCTTCAAAGAAGTACAAGTTCTCAAAATACTTGGATAGGTGAATTCATTTGGTACAATACCTTCCATCTGCATCTGTGTAAATATTTTAAATGATTCATTTAAATTGTCTATCTGGCCATAAGCCACGAGCATCACATTCCACAACACCACGTTTTCAGTTTCAGTTGAAAGGAAAAATTCGTGGGCAGTTTTTACTTCCGAGCACTTTACATAAAGATCAAGCAGTGAGCCTTCAAAGATAATATCTGAAGACATCCCAGCCTTTATAGCATACGAGTGAAATTGCTTTCCTACCAGAAGATCCCCGACGGATGAACAGGCACTCAAAAGACTTGCAATTGTAACACAGTCAGGCTTTAGGCAATCAAGACGCATTTTTTTAAACAAACCTAAAGCTCTGTCACTATATCCTTGTTGAGCCAAACCTGAAATGAGTGAATTATATGAAACTTCATCCCTCTCCGACATTGCATTAAAAACCTGCTCAGCAGATATGAAGTTCCCCAAACGTGAATATAATGTCACAAGGGCATTGCAAACATAAGTTTCAGAAGAGAATCCCTGCTTGAGAACAAGGCCATGGAGCTGCTCTCCAAGCTTAAATAGCTTTATTTTATTACAGGCGCTCAGAACACTTGAAAATACGTAAGGGGTAGGATAGACTCCCAGTTTGTGCATCTGACAAAATTGAAGAATCGCCTCTTCTTCACAGCCACTTTGCGATAAACCAGATATCATAGCTACCCAAGAAACACTGTCCCTCTTCTGTAAACTGTCAAAAACCTTCTTAGCCGAATTCAAAAACCCATTTTTGAAATATAAATCCATCAGAGGATTAGATACCAACAAACTATTTTCATAACCATGGGATATAGTCATTGCATGTATCTGTTCCACATAGTAGAAAGGGACATCACCACCTCCACAAGCCCTCAAAACTCCAGCATAAGTTCTCTCATCAGGCTTCACATTTTCCCTCACCATTAGCCTAAACAAACAAAGAACACGATCCGTCATCTTCCCAGCAACAAAGCTATGCAGAACCTTATTCCAATAAGACAAGGATCTAACAGGCATTTCATCAAACGTCTTGATTGTGCCATCCAAATCACCAAGGGCAATGTACAAGTCCATAAGATGTTCACACAAAACCACTTCTGCGCAAAAACCCAACTTCAGAATCTTAGCATGAAGCTTCCAACCATCAGTTAACGACCCAGAACTCAAACACCCGTCTAAAAGCCACAAATAGGTCTGGCAATTCGCACGAACCCCACGTTCTTCCATGAGGTGCAAGAAATCAATTCCATTTGCATCCCCTTCGTTGCTGCTGTGATTATAGCTTAATGCAGCGTTGCTGAAAGCAACAAAACTCACATTTTGACACAGTAACTGCACAGAGAAAAGAGAAAAAACAAACTTTTCAGCACAAGAACGGTGAGGATAACCAAGTAGCTTCGGATTTAGTATCACCTTGTAATCTTTGTAAAAGGGTTTGGGAAAAATTTGATGTGAGAATTTGCATTTGCGTGCAAAAGAAGACTTGGGGTATAGGAAAAAGAAGGAACGCAGAGAGAGGGGAGAAGTAAACATAGAGAGTAGAGTTGATTTAACATAAATGGGATGAGTATGAACAAAACTGTATATATATGGTTCTACCCATAGGCGAAACCAAGGTCACTCCTCTGCATCAACTCTTCAACAACAGCAGTAGTAAGCTACAAACTCGCTTGAGCGAAGGGCGATAAGGCTAACTACAACCTTCACTTCACTGGTTTCTATGGTTCTCCAAACACAAAATTGGTTTTCCCTTGGTTAATATTGATAACATAATATCATAAATATGTTATAGATGCTCTTTTCCATCTTGCATATAATCATAGAATTGTGTAAGTAGGTTGTCATTAATAATAATATCAAAAGATTTTATCATTCACATTTTTATTGTCTTCTTTTATATATATATATATATATATATATATATATATATATATTTGTCTTTTATCCTATGTTATATTCAATACAAGGACTCAATACCTGGAAAATTATTCTCGGACATAATTTTCAGTATATACAATATGTTAGCTAGAACTACATCTTTAGGAAAAAAATTTGTTGCTTTTGTCACTATGTCTGTCGATGTTGGTGGCAGCATTATCTACCGCTGTCAACGACATCGTCTACCACTATCAGAGTTTCAATTTCAATAAACGATCACACGGTTTTAATTGTTTCGGCTAAGCGACCATTGTGTTGTCAAGGATGCCTTCATTAGAGTTCCTACGCATTTTTCGTGTTTTTTAAAATTGTGGATCTGCTCCCTTTTTCGTCTTGTGTGGTGACATTTCTCGTCTCCTCTCAAGCAACTGTCAAATGAGGTCATTTTTTTTTTCTCTTTCAGGTTAGTCGTGCGTGATCACACATCCCATCTCCTTTCAGGCAACTATTTAGAACATCAAGGTCACTTTTTTTCCTCTTTGAGGTACCTTGATTAGGAATCTTGAATTTTTAAGGTCTCTATCTCTGGTTCATCATGGCTTCTTCTATTGCTATGTCTTTTGACCTCCTTGTCACCATTGCATTTTATCCATCCATATATATTTTTTCTCTCATGACAAATATGGTTTTTACTAGTTTATTATAATGGTAATGACTCTTCAACAATGACATCTTTAATAATGTATTCCTCAACAACAATTTGTAAGAAGAAATTAGATTTGTTGGTCTATGACTTCTATGTCGTCTTCGAAAATCATTAACAATTTGGTGTCACTCGAATTCAACAAAGATATTTTTACTAAGTTTTTTATTCATTATATTAGTAACAAGCTTGGTATGTAAGATTTGTATACACCAACTCAAGGAGAGTATTAAATATATTATCTTTATCTTTTACTTTTAGCTAGTTTGTTATAGTATTAGATATATTATCTTTATCTTTTATCTTTAGCTAGTTTATTATTATTCATTATTTATGTTTTGGATTTAGTGCGTATTGCCTTTATTATAAATAGAGTATCATATATGTATATTCAACACAAGAAGATTAATTTCCTACATAACACTATATTCAACAGTTTTAATTTAATAAATTAAAATAATTATTATATTTATAGTAAATTATTTTATTAAAATTTATAATTAAAATATAATTTATCAGTTTTAATTATTTAAATTATAATATTATTGTATATTTGCATTCTTGAAATAATTTAATATAGAAAAGTAAACTTTTTAAATTAATTTTAATTTAATTTTTAATTTTAGAAAAGGTCAACGAGTCAATAGATCAATTCGTTCCATCTTCTCCTTGGTGTGCTAATTTGACGAACTAAAAAGGTTAGATCAAAGAAAACTGGTTAATTAAAAATTCCAATCTCATCCATTAAATTTTCGTTGATGGTGGATCTGTCTCGAGACGGTAATCCACTTTGTCATTCCTATGCAATACATAGCTTGGATTGATTATTCCATTTTAGTTTCGACAAAATAAAACATCCTTTAGATGGATAATGAAAAGATTTAGAGTTAGATTAAATGGAGATTTATTAGGCATTTCCAATTTATAACAGCCTTGTCCATCAAGCATGGTAATATTTCTGTAATTGGTTTCTTCACAAAATTCGATATAATTTAGGATGAACTTCATAGTTTTCAGCCCAATCTAATTTCTTCACCTCAATATCCTTGTACTATTCTTTCTATGGTTCCTATGTTGTGCAATAAAAGTAACACCTCGATGATATTCTTGGAAATCCCAATCTTGAACTGAACTAAACGGCACATTAGTCAACGTAATAAGTTTCAATCTCAATGAGAAATTTGTGGCAAATCCAGTTAGATTGAGAACGTTTGTGTAAAAAAAAAGTAAAATATACAAGGGGTGATTTAATTGTGTATAAAAATTCAAAATTTTGAAAGGTATTAATACAATTAGAATTTACTCTTAAGATATTTTTATAAGAACAGCATCTAAGACAGTCAAACATAATTTTAAGTGAATTAAGATATATTTTCAATTTTAGTTCAAAGTACTTTCCTTCTTCTTTAAAGTAGGATAATAAATCAACAAAATGCAATATAGTAGGTTTTGAGAATAAAGAAATACTTACAATTCATGTTTTTATATTGGTTTGTTTCTAAACTAAGATTATAATAAGTTATTAATCAATCAATTTTTACTATGCAAACTATTGGTACAAATGCAAAGTGAGTATTACTAGAAATTAATTGCTACATATTATAAAATATATGTAGAAGAATGAGTCGTACTCTAAAAAGTTGTTACTCTTTACATGACTTTTCTAGTAAAGGAACCAATATTTCTAAATCTAAAGTTGTTGAGCCAAAATTCTCTTAGAATATTAAGAGTATCTCTAGTTAAAGTTTGGCCACCAAGTATAATCTTTCACCCATTCTACTATGTTAAAAACTTGCATTTCTCAAATATTGCAATGTCAAATTTTATGGATGATTGATTTAGATGCTCCTAATCATATTTCTAGGAATGCTTCATTATTTTCTTCTATATTTCTTCCTAAAATTACTCATGTTATTACGTTAGTCAATGGATTCAAAGTTACTTCATAGGGTATTGGTTGAATCTCCATTTCTCCCTTCTTAAACATAAAGCATGATATTTATCCCTAATTATCCTTTTAATCTTGTTTCCTTAACTCAATTAACCAAATATTTGAATTGTTTCATAATCTTATATGCTAATTATTTTGTTACACAAGAGCATGGTATATGTTGATTTATTGCTGAAAAACATGAATTTAGAGGATTCTAGTATCTTGGTACTAAAACATCAATGTCTTGTTTAACATCCTTATCTCCTTAGCTTTCAAAAGATGGCTTAGGTCATCCACCTTTATCAAAAATATAAAAGGTGATTCCTAAGCTTAACAATATTTAAGCCTTAGAATGTAATTTGTTCAATTAGGAAAACATATTTCGTGTTCTTTTTCAAAAAGAACGAAAACAAAATGTAACTCTATTTTTTCTATAATTTATTCGGACATTTGAATTCCAAGTCAAGTCACATTTTGTAGATTTCATTGATGAACATTTTCTTTGTTGAACTTGATTTACTTATTGAAAGATAGGTCTAAACTTTTGAATATCTTTGAGTCTAAACCAATTTGGCCAAGTGATTAAGACCTTAAAAAGTGAAAATATCAAAAAAATACTTTTCTTCTACTTTTCCACTTTTTAAATTTCTTATTATACTTTTCATCATTCCACCTATTCTAATGCATTCCAACAAAATGGTATAGCACGATATTTTATATCAGACTACCTATATTAATTCACATGACATTTCACATCAGTCTACTTCATAATAGACACTTAGTTGAAACTATTCAAGATTGGTATCAATCTATGTCATTCTTACTGCTTATTATTTTATTAATAAAATACTTTTTTCTTTGAATAATAAAGTTTCATATTCCATTTTTGAACATATTTTTTCCATTTTTCCTCAAGCCTTTGGTTGTGTGTTTTGTGCATAATGTTTTTCCATGATTAGGAAAGTTTTCACTTTGAGTTATCAAATGTGTCCTCTTAGAATATTTTTGTCTTAAAAAAAGTATCGATTTTGTTCTTTTGATATTTAAAAATATTACATGTCTAAGTTTCATTTTTTTATGAAACTCTTTTATTTTATTTCTCCACAAAAGATGTTAACTTTGCTTAACAAGTCTTACATATGCCTTTAGTTTAGCCTTTTGTATATCCAATCCCAAACATGGTTTTGTCCTCTCTCAATAATCCAAATTCCTTTCATCAACCCAATTTTATTAGGTCATCATCCTGTAACATAAACAACTAGTCCAATACCACATAAGAAGTCATCTTGATAAAGTCTTTCACTATCATTGTTTCACACTATGACTAATGGTAATGAGAATTCTAGTTGAACTATTTTCATTCACAAATGTATTCACAAATATATTATGATACTAATTAAGTTGATTTTCTACCATAAATAGACAATCTACTCTAAGATATTATATTTTACTTGGAGAAAAATAAGAAATAAAATATTATTGCTCAATCATTCGTTGGAGCTTATTATAAATAAATAGCATCTCTCACTTCTGAATTATATAGTAAAATAGTTTTTCCAAAAATTAGATTTTTGAGAAATATACTTCATGAAGACATATTATAATAACCAAATTTTTTCCAATTCAGTATTTCATTAGAAGATTAAAAACATTGAAATTGAAATCTGCATGAGGTTTGTCGGATCAAATGATTTACATGTAGATGTATTACTTAAATCTTTAAGAGAAGCTATATTGAACTTATTTATTCCAAACTTGGATCAAATGATTCCATGTAGATGTATAACTAAAATATTTTAAGAGAACCTATATTGAACTCATTTATTCTAAACTTGTTACATACAATTTCTATGTTTCAGTTTAACAAAAAGCTATAGAATAAATAGTTTTAAATAATTCCTCCAAGAATTCAATTTTTGTAAAATTAAATGAATGAAAATATTTTCATGAAATAACTAAACACATTAAAATTAATTATCATTTGTTTTACAGTGAATTTGTAAGTCCGAGTATCGTTTACCCAAGAGACTCACGACACTAAACAATTGTGTTCTTGCTTAACCAATTAAGAATATAAGAACAATATTTTGTAGTTTTTGAATGCAAAGTGCGGAAAAATAAACATGAATGCAATTTGATCAATTAAGGCTAAACACAAAAGTGGATGGATGATGTTGATAATATGGGATGAATATGTTGTTAGGGTTTAGATTTCACCTAATCACTCTCATGCATAAACGAATTCATCTTCTTCATTAATGTCAATGCCACTTTCTATTTTACTCTAAACCCGATCTCTCGATGAAAATAGCCTAATCACAATTACTACTTTACTATCTCTAGTCTCCCTAGCAATTATTCATGCATTAATGTGAACAGAAGCTTAAGGCAATTGATGTTCCTATTCCTATCTCTAGGTAATATTCATTATCAAGAGAATTCCCCAGATCGTGATTTATAGATATCTCATGATATCAATCCTAAGGAGAGAAGAGGAGAGTTGTCACCTTCCCCAAATCCACCAACCCTAAGAGTGTGATATCTCCTCATGATACTTACAAATCATAAGATTTATGCCAAACATGAATAAATCATAACAAGCATTTGAGCAAAGAAGAATATCTCTAACAATTAATGAAAGAAGCATATATCAATAACAAAAATCAATTCAAATACAAGAGAGTTTAGAGGTTACATCTTTCCCTAGCAACAAATAAGATTAGTTCTCCATCGTCATGGAAGAACTAGGTGTACAATGGAATGAAAGAGATAGAAACCCTAGAAAGAGAAAAGGAGAGTTGTCAAATCCCCAAATCTGCCCCCAAAGGGGTGAAAAATATATTGTTGTGCCTAAGCCATCAAGAGATGCATTCTCTAAGACGTTCTAGTCTTTAAATAGGGCAGAAAAATAACAGAAAATGGGTCTAGTCCCAAAACAGATCATAAAAATAACAAAAAACTAGCCCAAATCCAATAGTACACCGCTCAGCGTATGGGCTGCACTTAGAATCAACCCCCAGTGGTGCCCAGGCGAAAAACAGTGAAAAAATGGTCCCGAGTCCACCGCTCGGCGCTCCCTGCGGCACAAAACTGCACTCTGGTCAACTTTTCAGCATTCTGGTCAACTGATTGACTTTTCTGGTTGACTGGTTAACTTTTCTGGTTGACTGGTTGACTTTTCTGCACTTTGTTTGACTTTTCTGCACTATAACTCCTTGATACTTCAACCCTTATTTCAAATCATTCCAAAAACCTACACAATTAAGGGAATTTAGTGATAAAATCATAAAGCATATCCTCAACTCTCTTATTCACAAAACTAAAGCAAAATCATGAGTCCAAGCTAGTTTCTAAGTCAAAAAGGGTACATTAAATATCAAAATTAAGTATCAAAAGAATGGTTTTTGAACCGTTATCAGTGTTCCATGCCCTTGAGGCCTTCCGATGCAGCCTCTTGGATGGCCTTTTGATCATCGATTTTGGGGAACCCCATGAGTTCCAAAGCCATTTGATGGAGAAGAAGATTGGGAGAAGGGAAATTAGGGAGTAAAACCCATCGTTTGGAGGTAAAACCCATCGTTTTGCGGCTATTTTGGGGGTTGTGTTTTCTTGGAGAGTGAGGTCATCCATCTTAGAGGTGACACCCCCAGTTTCCTCCATTTTAAATTGATTATTTCTTAAAATATATGCTAGAATCAAGAAGTAGATCATTGAAAGATATGCATTTTCCACCATCATTTGATCACATTGTTCATTCTCTGTAATTAATAAAGGAAGCATTTTAAGGGCATTGTTTGAGGGTGAACTAACTGTCGACTGATCAAAACAGAAGCGAAGAAAGAGGTGGGATACTGGGTCCAGTTCCAGTTCATGAAGTAGTAGATGGGAATTTGAGTCATTTGGTTGAAGGGGCAGTTATTGATGTAGTAGCTGGGAACAACTTGGGTGGCAGAGTTGGTATTAAACCCCTCACACCTAACACTGGTGCCTTCGCCGTCACCTTCATCGCTACCTTCATCGTTATTTTCGTGACAAACCACACAAACCTGTCGCCGATATTATCATAATCACCTTTGTCGTCACCCTTAACCCTTAATAGAATTGGACTGAAAGGAAACGATTAAAATGTTTCAGAAAATGTCACGTTCTCATTAAAAAAAACCACAGATAAGGGTTTGTAAGTGCTGATAACGGTCTAAAAACCGTTATTTTCATGCTTAAATTGATATCAAAATACACCCTTTATGGCTTAGAATGAGCTTAGAATTAAGTAAAACACTTAAGTTGAGTCATTTGATAGTCAAAAGATGTTTTTAGAGATATTATGCTTGTTTTGCAGGGCTTTGATGAGAATTAAGGATGGAATTTAAGAAGGAAAGTCTTAGACTCAAGGAAGATGAAGAAAAATGAAGAAAAGAAGAGTCTATGCACCGCTCAGCGTCAAAATGCACCGTTGAGCGCCATTATTCGAGGGAAAGCCACTGTCTGGAGCCCAAGCGGTGACGCTGAGCGTCCAGAGCGATTAGAGGCACACCGCTCAGTGGTGAAACTGACCGCTGAGCAGTGGTGCGGCTTGAGGGAAATCGCTGAGCGGTAAAATTGGACGCTGAGCGGTTGTCTGCTGGGCTTGGGCTTAAATTCTGTTACTTTATGTCCTATGTATAGCCCCAGTGCGATTCAAATATTATTCTTTTGACAGAAGAGGACGTCCAGAGCTGTTCTACACTCCTTGGAGAAGATTTCTTGGATGCTTTTCCATTCTTTCATTGTATTTCATCTAGTTTCACCATGTCAATGGTGAACTAAACCCTTTGTTGTTGGGGAACAATGTAATCTTTTGAAACTCTCTTATATTGAAACTCTCTTATATTGATCGTCCTACCCCTATCCCTAGGCGGTATTAACATAATCAAGGAATTCTCTCCAGTTCATGACATTACCGTACGTCCCCGTATCAATAAAGAAAAACAACATCTACCGAATGAGTTAAACTGTAGAAGCGTTAATACAGGTAAAGAACCCAACAATTGATAAATCAAGCATATGCAAGCATATAAAGTAAACAAGAATTTCAATATATGAGAGTTTCATAAGATTACATTGTTCCCCAACAACTAAGGGTTTAGTTCCCCGTAATCATGGTGAAACTAGATGAATTGAATGGAAGAATGGAAAAAGCAAACCCTAGAATTGATAAAGTGGAGCCTAAGCATCCAAGAAATCTCCTCCAAAGGTGTAAAGCTGTTGTGGACTTTGTTCTCTGCCAAAAGAATTACATTTGAATTCGTACTAGGGCTATATATAAGCCAAAAAGATAACAGAAAATATCTCAGAATCCAAAATATAAAAACAGACAACCGCCCAGGCGCCTAAATTGGCCGCTTAGCGGTTTGCCTCAATGCACACCACCGCCCAGGCGCCAGAAATGACCACTGAGCGATTTGCCTCTTGTCGCTCTGGAGGCTCAGCGTCACCGCCTAGGCGCCAGACAACAACTTTTCCTTGCACTAGGACGCTCAGCGGTGGAATTGACTGCTGAGCGGTTCACAGACTCTTCTTTTCTTCCTTTTTCTCCTTCATTCTTGAGTCTATGACCTTCCTATTTCATTGCCATCGTCCATTTTCATCAAAAACCCTACAAAACAATGCAAAACAAGCATAATATCTCTAAAAACAACTTTTGACTCTCATGTAACACAACTTAAGAGTTTTACTTGATTCTAAGCTCATTTTAAGCTACAAAGGGTGTGTTTTAATATCAAATTTATGCATGAAAATAACGGTTTTGAGACCGTTATCACAACCCCAAATTTAAAACTTTGCTTGTCCTCAAGCAAAATAAAACAAGACTTGGCCTTCCAATTTTTCATTAAGTAGTTCTACATTCAAAACCATTTTCTTCATGACAAGTTAATTCAGATTTTCAGTGGAATCCTAACAAAATGCAAGCATGCTTTCAATCCAATCTAGTTCACCTACTTCCATATTTCCCAACAGATGTTTTATTCATGAATGATCAATCCACTAAGCATAAATGTAACCATGAATTTCAACAATTCTTACCAAGCAAGTGTTTCACTCAATCATTCAAGTGTTTTAGAAATCACTCCACTCTTTATTATTCACATGTCATATAAAACAATATTGCCATTTATCTAAAACAATCAAAATCCTTACATGCAAATACCATCACAAGGACTTTTGCAAGGCTTATAATGAGGCTGGGCTATCAAGAAAATTTGGTTTTTCTAGATTGCAAAATCCTTGAGTTAAGAGAGCTATTTCATCATTGAAAAGGTTCAAGTTTAAACTCTCTCTATCACCAAACTCCTTTATTCCCAACTTCTTCCCTTTTTATTAATTTTGCATTGAGTTCCTTTTTCATGCTTTTACTTTTTCCTTTTCTGTTTTACTCATGCATTTTTCTTTTCAATTCTTGAACTCAGTGCTCTTATTTTGCCATTTAATTTTCCCCATACAACCCCAAACTTGAACCTTTTCATCACATCAGATTATTCTCAACCCTACTCAAGATAAATAATTTAAAATCAAGGGTTCTCATCCTGTTTAAGGCCAAGGTTCAAAAAGGGTATAAACTTTTAACCTTCTTGGGTGAAATTTTGGCTAGATAAGGGCTTCCAAACATGGCCTTGATCATATAACATAAGCATGCAAATCAATCAATTATCAAGACTAAGGCAATATCATTCATGATTCCCTGTGACCAATACATATATCAATAAGAACTCTGGAGCTCAAAACCTCACACACATGCTCTCTCTTACATCATTCATTTATCATGCTTAGCATCACAATCACAATCATGAACCACAACACATCTATTCATATAAGTGAATCATTTAACTGGATATCAACACACATGCTTTCTCAGTCAACCACATTCAATCATTATCTAATACTTGTCATGCATTTTTAATACTACCATCAAAACCATTGTACAAGCCAAGCATAGACACAAAATAAAAGTTCAACCTATTCTACAAATTCAAAGTACAAAAGAAAAAGATACCTGGGTTGCCTCCCAATAGCGCTTGTTTAACATCTCGAGCCTGACCCAAACCTCATTAACACTCATCAGTAAGTGCGAATCTTGCCAACACCCATCAGTAGGTGTACCTTCCTGTATCCTTCAGTGGATACATAGAATTTAACATCCCTCAGTAGATGCTACCCAAGAATTGTTTAAAAATCCATCAACTTACATAACCAGAATAAACCTATTCTAAAAAAATTGTTCTACAACAAATAGGATAAAATTAAATATCTTCAAGTCTTTCCGTCCCGGTTGCGATTTTCATCCTCCCAACTCATTAGTTGCCTTCTATCCACTCTTTTGACGGCTTTAGTGAATGGTTTTTTGATCTCTACCTTGCCATCTTTTTTGATATTTTCAACAATCCACTTCCTCTTCTTGAATCTTACCTGTGAGCCTCGTGGAAGTGGTATATCTTCTGAGTGAATTGTTCCTCCTTTATCAACCTCCTCATTTTTAGGTACCTGTAAAACATTACAACTGTTAGAATTGGTACCTGTCATGCTTTCTTCTGATGCAGCTTCTCTTCTTGACTTTCTGAATCTGGATCTTTTCTTTATTCTAATATTGTTCCCTTTAGAACCAGTATGTAAGAGCACATTCTTCTTATCTCACATCATGATTCTTCCATCATGGGCACTAATAAGCATTTTAGACATAGCCATGAAAGGTCTTCCAAGAATAATTGGAATCCTCTCATCATCTTCAATGCCCATAACTAGAAAGTCAGCCAAAAACTTCAGTTGCCCCACCCGCACAACCACATCTTCCACCATACCTAGTGGCTTTTTACTGGAACCATCCGCCACCATCACAGTAAGGTTAGACGGTTTTAATGTCAACCCTCCAATCTTTCTCAAGAACCGTCCAGGCATCATATTAATGCTGGATCCAGAGTCTATCATGGCTCCTTCTACCTCAACATCATTTATAATACATGAAAGTGTCAAACAACCTAGATCTTTTACCTTAGGCGGATAATTCCTTTTTGGAGGTTGAACTTCAAATTCTTTCTCATCTTCATCTGTATCCAAATGTATCATATCTCCAAGATAAAATTTCATTCTTGCAGGAATTTGTTGGATTACAGAAGGCACCACAGTCACTTGATTTTCTATAATTGGTCCATTGTGACTGAATTTTTCCTCCTCTTCTCTCTCACCTTCACTGCTGCTTATTTCTATGACTTCTCTTTTTTCCTCTTCCTCATCACTGCTTCCAATCTCCAAAACTTCCCTTTCAACTTTTCGCTTACTTCTTGTAACAACAGCTTTACATTCCTCTTTAGGGTTAACATCAATGTTAGCCCTAAATTGGTGCTTCTCAGTGGTATCTACCCTTTTTGACAACTACCCGACTTGCATCTCTAAAGATCAAATGTTGGCTTGATTACCTGCTTGATTAGACTCATAAACCTTCAAGAATTTATCAAATCTATCCTTTAGGTCTTTGACAACCTCTGTCAAATGGGTGACCTGCTGCCACAGAGGTGAAGGTTACTGCTGCCTGAAACCCCATGTTTGCCCTGATGGGAAATTCGATGCCTGATTAATACTTGGATGATTCTTCCAACCTTGTTTGGCATTACCTTGGTAAGTATTTTGAAACTGATTTCCCATAAAATTAGCTTCTTGCTGCATCTCTTTAGGCAAAGCACATTGACCATTGATATGATCACCACCACAGAAATCACACAGCTGCTGTGTTTGAGAAACATTACGAATCTCCTTAGCAAGTTGTGAGAGAATCTTCGTTAAATTATCTAGCTTTTGAGTCAGAAGATGATTCTGAGCTAGCATAGCATCATCTGCAAGCAAGTGCAAAACTCCTCTCTTTTGTGTAGGTATTCCTCTTTCACTGTAATTTTCCTGCTCGTTAGTAGCCATATTTTTTATCAATTCATATGCCTCATCCTCAGTCTTTTGTTTAACATTGCCTCCAGCTGAGGCATCCAGCATCATCTTTGACTGAGTGTTCAATCCTCCAAGATATGCAAGAATCAAGGTGGTTTTGTCAAAACCATGGGTTGACATCTTTCTCAGCAAGCCCTTAAATCTCTCCCATGCTTGACCTAAAGTCTCTTCCATACCCTACTTGAATGATGAAATTTCCAGCTTCCCTTGAGTAACTTTGGACTGTGGAAAATATTTAGTGACAAACTTTGTAGCCAGAGTCTCCCATGTGGTGACTTTTCCTTCAGGAAAAGAATTAAGCCACACTTTAGCATTGTCCGCTAATGAGAATGGGAACAAGCTAAGCTTAACTCGTTCATCTGATACACCTTCCATCTTCACAGTATTACAGATTTCACTAAACGTGGTCAAATGATCATACGGATTCTCATTTGACAAGCTGTGAAACTGGTTGCCTTGTACTAGGTGTATTAGTGTTGGATTCATCACCATGTTGATCGTTTGATCCGTAGGCATAGCTATGCTGTTAAAGTGAAAATGACCTACAACATTAGATTGATCCGCCAATGTGCGCCTTGGAGGAAATTTTTCTGCCATCTCCCTAGTTCTTCTATTTGGTGAAGGTGACAATAATCTACTAGGAGAAGGAAATAAATCCCTAGATGGGCGTCTGACTCTCCTTCTTCCCCTTGTCTCACTTAAGCCGTCAAGAAGAGGTTGGTTATTTTTCTTGCTCCTAGTATGTCTAGCCTCCTGTTGCATGTACAATAAACACAAACCCTAGTAGCACTTTTATTTTTTTAAAAAATATATATATACAAATATCGACAATCAAGTCAAAATTAATCAATTTACACTACTCAAAAAACCAAGAGTCCCCGGCAACGGCGCCAAAAACTTGTTAAACCCCTGACAAATGTACCAGATCGTACAAGTAATAAAAATTGGTAAACCCAATATCATTCTTCCCAAAGGACTCTTAAACCCTCATCTTTCGTGTAAACAAATTGTTTAAGACTTGAGTAAAAGAAAATAATTTGAATGCAAAACAGAAATAAACATGCAAATGCAAGAATTCAATTGACTAAGAGAAACTATGAATGAATGAAGTTGTTGGGGTTTACAATTTCATCTTATCCACCCTCATATATCTACTCTTCTTATTTACTTTGCTTATTTATCATATTGTCATGCAAACTTTCTTGGTCTACCCTTAACCCAATCCCTTGGTGAAAAGATCCTATTACTAATATCGGCTTGCTATCCCTAGCCTCCCCTAGTAACTAATAATGCATGATAAGTGTTAGACCCCTAACAAATGTACCAGATCGTATCAAGTAATAAAAATCGGTAATCCCAATATCGTTCTTCCCAGAGGACTCTTAAGGCCTCATCTTTCGTGTAAACTAATTGTTTAAGACTTGAGAAAAGAAAATAATTTTAATGGTTTCAAATGCAAAACAAAAATAAACATGCAAATGCAAGAATTCAATTGACGAAGAGAAACTATGAATGAATGAGGTTGTTGGGAGTTACAATTTCATCTTATCTGCCCTCATATATCTACTCTTCTTATTTACTTTGCTTATTTATCATATTGCCATGCAAACTTTCTTGGTCTACCCTTAACCCAACAACAAAGGGTTTAGTTCACCATAATCATGGTCAAAGTAGATGAACTAAATGGAAGAATGGAAAAGCAAACCCTAGAATTTATAAAGTGGAGCCTAAGCATCCAAGAAATCTCCTGCAAAGGTGTAAAGCTGCTGTGGACGTTGTTCTCTGCCAAAAGAATTACATTTAGATTCGCACTAGAGCTATATATAAGCCAGATGGATAACAGAAAGATCTCACAATCCAAAATATAAAAACAGACAACCGCCCAAGCGCCTAAAATGACCGTTGAGCGATTTTCCTTAACACACGCCACTGCCCAGGTGCCAGAAATGACCGCTGAGCGGTTTGCCTCTTGTCGCTCTGGACGCTCAACGTCACCGCCTGGGCGCCAGACATTAACTTTTCCTTGCACTAGGACGCTCAGCGGTGGAATTTACCACTGAGCGGTTCACAGACTCTTCTTTTCTTCCTTTTTCTCCTTCATTCTTGAGTCTATGACCTTCCTACTTCATTGCCATCTTCAATTTCCATCAAAAACCTTGCAAAACAAGCATAATATCTCTAAAAACAACTTTTGACTCTCATGTGACACAACTTAAGAGTTTTACTTGATTATAAGCTCATTTTAAGCTACAAAGGGTGTGATTTAATATCAAATTTATGCATAAAAATAACGGTTTTGAGACCGTTATCAGCAGGGATGACCTCCTCATTAGGAAAGAGGATCAAGACTGTGGGGAACAAGAGGAAGGAATCAGAGTTGGAGCAGCTGAAGCTCCAACTATGGAGGAAGATGATGAGATAGCATCTACTGATGGATGTTATTTGCACTAAAACAATATTTTTCTATCTTTTGTATTTTGCTTATGTTAAGTAGTGTAGGATTGATGAACTTGGTTGGACACTATATCAAATGTAGTGGTTTGATATTGATTTTGCATGATGTGTATTTCTTGATGATGCTTTATATTGATGATGTTGAGTTTGTGCACAATATTTTGTTGTACAGGTGGAGTGTTCACTAACTATGTGAACAGATGCATGATGATGTTGTGATTGTGATTATGATGCTAAGTAGGATGTTTATCTAGAATATATGGAATAGTGATTGAACCTATGAGTGAGGTTTTCAACTCCAGATTTTTTGATTGTATGATTGCTATCTACTTGAAAGCATGAATAATTTTGCCCAATTTTATATGATTGACTGAATTATGTGCATGTGTCATATGATCAAGGCCATTTTTGATTAAACCCTTCCTTAGCCAATGCAAAAATTGTTGTCCCATTTAAAAAGAGCACCATGTGTTTTACCCTTTTTGAACCGAAGCCTTAAACAGGATGAAAACCCTTGTGAAAAAAATCTTTACCTTGAGTTAAGTTGAGAATTATTGCATGGTATTGATAAAGGTTCAAGTTTGGGGTTGTTAGGAAAGTTGAAAAAGAAAGAGAAAGCATTGAACTCATGTGTTGAGCAAAAGTGAAAAAGATAGAAAAAGATGAAAAAGATAGAATGAAAGAAAGATAAGCTCAATGAAAAAAGGGGAAAGTTGGGAGTAAGATTGATTGGGTAAAAAGAGAGTTTGTGCTTGAATTATGAATGTATAAATAACTCTCTTAACTCAGGGGTTTTGTGATCTAGAAAAACTAATTTTTCTTGTTAGCCCAAGCCACATTATAAGCCTTGAAAAAGTCCTTATGATGACATGTGTGTGTGAGAATGTTTGATTGTGGTAAATGAAAGGCAATTTTGTTTTATGTGACATGTGGATAGTAGAGGGAAGGAGTGACCTCTTGAAACACCTGTGTGATTGAGTGAAACACTTTATCTAGTGAGGAATGATTCCATGAATTCATGATTACATTTATGCTTAGCTAATTGATCATTCATGAGAATAGCATCTGTTGGAAGATTATGTGATTGTGTGAACACCATGATGAGTAATTTAAATCAAAGCATGTGCACATCTTGACTAAATTATATTGATGAGCTGATTTGAGTGATTACTTATTTTGAAAGAAAGAGCTTTTGAATGCGATTGAACCATTGTGATGATTGGTGGAAGACTAAATTTCATCTTGTTTGCTTGAGGACAAGCAAAGTTATAAGTTTAGGGTTGAATTTTGATATTTAATGCACCCTTTTTTACTTAGAAACTAGCTTGGACTCATGATTTTGCTTTAGTTTTGTGAATAAGAGAGAGTTAAGATATGCTTTATGATTTTATCACTAAATTCCCTTGATTGTGTAGGTTTTTGGAATGATTTGAAAGAATGGTTGAAGTATCAAGGAGTTACAATGCAGAAAAGTCAAACAAAGTGCAGAAAAGTCAACAAGTCAACCAGAAAAGTCAACTAGTCAACCAGAAAAGTCAACCAGTTTACCAAAATGCTGAAAAGTTGACCAGAGTGCAGTTTTGTGCCGTAGGGAGCGCCAGGCGGTGTTAACCACCGCCGGGGCGATGGACTCGAGACCATTTTTTCACTGTTTTTCGCCTGGGCACCGTTGGGGGTTGATTCTAAGTGCCGCCCATACCGCTGGGCGGTGGAAACCACGTCGAGTGGTGTACTATTGGATCTGGGTCAGTTTTCTGTTATTTTTATGATCTGTTTTGGGCCTAGACCCGTTTTTTGTTATTTTTTTTGCCCTATTTAAAGACCAGAACGTCTTAGAGAATGTATCTCTTGATGGCTTAGGCACAGAAACATATTTTTCACCCCTTTGGGGGCAGATTTGGGGATTTGACAACTCTCCTTTTCTCTTTCTAGGATTTCTATCTCTTTCATTCCATTGTACACCTAGTTCTTCCATGACGATGGAGAACTAATCTTATTTGTTGCTGGGGAAAGATGTAACCTCTAAACTCTCTTATATTTGAATTGATTTTTGTTATTGATATATGCTTCTTTCATTAATTGTTAGAGATATTCTTCTTTGCTCAAATGCTTGTTATGAATTATTCATGTTTGGCATAAATCTTATGATTTGTAAGTATCATGAGGAGATATCGCACTCTTAGGGTTGGTGGATTTAGGGAATGTGACAGTTCTCCTCTTCTCTCCCTAGGATTGGTATCATGAGATGTCTACAAATCACGATCTGGGGAATTCTCTTGATAATGAATATTACCAGAGATAGGAATAGGAACATCAATTGCCTTAAGCTTCTATTCACATTAATGCATGAATAATATTTAGGGAGACTAGAGATAGTAAACTAGTAATTATGATTAGGCTCTTTTCACCAAGAGATCGAGTTTAGAGTAAAGTAGAAAGTGACATTGGCATTAATGAAGAAGATGAATTCGTTTATGCATGAGAGTGATTAGGTGAAATCTAAACCCTAACAACATATTCATCCCATATTATCAACATCATTCATCCACTTTTGTGTTTAGCCTCAATTGATCAAATTGCATTCATGTTTATTTTTCCGCACTTTGTATTCAAAAACTACAAAATATTGTTCTTATATTCTTAATTGGTTAAGCAAGAGCACAATTGTTTAGTGTCGTGAGTCTCTTTGGAAAACGATACTCGAACTTACCGTTTATTTATTAGTTTATACGATCTGGTACACTTGTCAGGGTGTTAACAAACACCTAATCTGAATCCTCTCCCACCAACCCTCTCACTTGAACACCGACCTCACAAACGTTACTGTCTCCAAGTTCAAGAAACTCATTTCCCTCCTCAACCGAACTGGCCATGCCCACTTCAAATGTGCTCTACTTCAGGTTAACCCCCCTGAACTGATTCAAACCCTCGAGCCTGCTCAAACCCCCGCACCAGCTCACAATCCTCCCTCTGCACCGCTCCATCTTCCTCCCCCGCAAACCGCCAACCTCTCTCTACTGGCGCTCTTCGCAATATCGTTTCACCATGCCCCCGAGGAGCTTCACGATCGACTTCACAAAGCACTCCAGAACTCCATGGCGAAGTCTGTGCATCTCGAGTTCTCCAAGGAGACCTTCAACGTTTCCTCCAAACCCTAATTTTAAAAATTTTTGCCACGTACAAATAAAAAACCCAACTATAAGGATCTGTGCACGCCACGTCTCCACATCACCCTTATAGGTAAGAAAAACTTAACCTCGTTAAGTTGATATAACAGCAGGGGCAATTGATTCAATTTTTCAATATTAAAAACTTAATTAACAAAACTTAAAAGACAACATGGACAATCCCAATAAGAACCTCTGAATGGGTTTATCCTAAATTAATATCACCACTCACACAACATGGCTACAAATACGTAAATTTACATAACACACCTCTTTGTATTTCATGGCAAAAACAAAATTCAAAATTTTGTGAAAAACACCACTACTAAACTATATAAAATAAAACATTGCCTAAGTCAAATTCGAGTCATCATGTTGAGATACAAACATGACCAAGATAATAATCAATTCGCATTTTTTAGGACTTAATCTTCATCTGCGCCTGCAGGTTGCTCTCCTCTTCTTGGACCACCAGCTGGTTTTGCCATGATAATCTGAAGAAAAATTAAATAAAAATCATAACTCCCCAACTTCACACTCTGAAAGTTAAACAATGATACATGGAAACATTCATATTAAAATCACCTATTTGAAACCTCTAATTTCTCTCTATCTTATTACATCATATCACTTCTCATATCTACATTTCAAAATTCTAACTTCTTTTCAAGAAAGAATAGACGAAAATATTACATCGAACTTCACATAATCTGTATATGCATTTGCCAATAATCTTCATGGCATAGGCCTTATACGCCATCATTGCCATTTTTAATTGTTTCACTTTGTAAACCACAAGTTGTCATTACATTACATTCTTTATACTACTTAAACACAAGAAAATGTAACTTCCTACTGCCAGCCTAAAATCCTTAGTACTGCTGTTAAAACTAAACTGTGGAATTAAAAATCAATCCTTTGAATAAACGAGAGTAACTAGTAGCACTCTATTTTGTTGAAATGATACCATACCCCATCGGGTGCTCATGATGTATAAATCGGCTTTTGCACTGAAAATTAATAATATTATGTTGAGTCTGGATAAAGTTTTCCACAAACACAACATACTAAGAAAATAAGATGAATCAAGGTAAAAAGAATCAAACTTCTCCCCAAGTTAAAATCAACATCTTAAAAGTAAAAGTCTAATTTAACCTAACAAAACCAACTAGTAAAATGAAGTTTGCACCCATTATAATTTGGAAAAAATGATAATCAATCTTCGTATGTTACAGTACCTCACGTTCACTCTGGTTAAGGAAAGAGTACCAAGGAAAAACTATGAATGTGACAGTGAATTGTTGCATGCAGTGGGCCTAATAACTGATGAAACAATACTAAGCATTCCTGTCTTAAAGGAGAGACTGCTCGTTAAATAAAAATGGAGCCTGCTACGGTCATGATTGATCTGGAAGATTATGAGCTGGGTGAGAATCAGATAGTTTGATTCTGGAAATTATAGGTCAGAGAGACGATGGAAGAGACGGGAACTTCTAAATTAATGTGAAAAGCACAATCACCATGACAGCAGTACAAGATCAATCACAAAGAATTGAGGAAATGTGCCGATTATATCAGTACAAGAGGATCATGCTAGAGGATGAAATGGATGAAGTTTGCAATTGTTTAAGTCAATTCTCTAATCATACAACTCCAACTGCTGAACTATTATAACTAACTATCCCGATGTGAACCCTTGTGCACTTATGTAAGTACCAAACCAACATTGTTTCAATCTTCATTATTAGATCCCAGGTCAGAACATGGCATCATGGTACCCTATTCTTCATTTTAGTTGCCAGTATAGAAAAGCTGCATACTATTAGCACAAGTTATATTTATTAACCATAAAACCTGTGTTTCAAAGCTTGTTTCCGTAATTAAAATATGCTTCTGAGGTACATGTGACAGGGGAATCTGGAAATGACCGGCAAAGACATTATCATTAGTTGATTACCTGGTCCACTCGTAGTACAGTGCATGCAGCATCTACAGCATATTTAAGAGCAAAGAGCCTGAACAGAAAAAACAATAAGATGAAACTGGTCTTTCAGGTGATGTGAAGATAATTTCTGATTTCATATAATTGTTTCAATCTTAGAAGTTGAAAGAATGCATAAACTCCATCAACGATAGGAGCTCTTAATGTCTACAATTTTTTATCAGACAAAGCTTATCAAGGGAATCTACAAAACAATAGTGAAGAGACAGTTCATTATTCGCTCAAACTTTGGGGTTGCCACCATATAAAACATGCTGTCTTAGAATATAGCTTACTTAGTCACATGGAGATCCCAAATGCTCAAGGTTGAAACATCCTTACAGCCACCTTCCAAATCAATGCCAACTTTGGCATTTCCAGATGCATGTTCTGCATATAGCGAAGATATGATCTCCATTGCATTTAACCCAGCATTCTCAGCCAAAGTTCTAGGAATCATTTCAAAACTTTCTGCAAATTTTGCTATGGCATACTGATCCAACCTACAGAGCCATTGCAAACGTTTAGTCAATTCCATTAAAATGTCAAATACCAAATAAGCAATAAACAAAATACTTGAGAAAGGAGAAAAAAAACGCCTTAGAGAGATTAACTATCTTTTAGCTTATTCATTCACTTATATGGATTCTTCTATCGGTAAATTACAAAAAGATACAATGATCTACACATAGTTCCAGATAGGCAATACTAAAGATGAATTCAGCTATTCAAACAAGTTAACCCCATCACAAATGTTAAACAATACTCCTGAAGAATAAAGATGTTAGAATCATTACATATAAGTATCATCATTTAGGCTAGTCTGCAGAGTTATTAATGAGCTATACCTAGTTCTGTACCTAGTAGTCTAGTGCAAACTCTTGGTATTACATGTACTCTTGTGTTTTTCATTATAAATAGAAGATAATGAGAGGGATCTTCAAGCCCTCAAGAATATTTCTTATCAGTCTTAAATCTCAAGTTGGTATCAGAGCAAGTTCATCCTGCTCTGGTTTCCGTCCTCGGTTGTCCACTAACACTGTCACTGCCGTTCGCACCTGTCTGGTGCAGTTCGCCGTTGTCCGCGGCTGTCTCGCCACTATCTGCAGCTGTCAACTACAATTTGAAGTTCTTCAACTTGGTTGTCCGCCATCTCGCATTTGTCCGCTGCTATCCACCGCTGTCTACCGTCGTCCACCGCCGGCCGTCGTCGTCCGCCGCCGGCCGCCGTCACTGTTCCGTCCGGCGACCACTAGATCTGGTTCGCCTCTTCACGCGACAGCCAACCCCACCAGTGGGTTCGCCTGAATCTCCTCCACACGCAGCCTCTTTGCGCTAAGGCGCGTGCCGTCCACGCGCCGCCCTCTACTCACCGGAAAGTCACCGCGACACCTCCATTGTTGTCGCCTGAGCCTCCTCTCTCTGATCTGACCCTCAAAACCTGGTTTCCGTGAAGTCCCGAATTTCCCCTTGAAGAAAACCGAGGGTTGTTTGGTTGCTCACTGTCGCGTTTTCAAGTTCCTCACTGTCGCGCCTTCCTTCTCCTATTTTTATCCAGAATGGCGTCGGGAAGTGTTCTTTCCCTATCTGGAAGTCCCTCGATTACTTCCGAAAAGCTAAACGGAAAAAATTATCTGTCTTGGTCTGCAGCTGTGGAAATGTGGTTTCTCGGTCAAGGTCATTATGACCACCTTGAGCAGGATGGAAGCCAACTACCTTCAAAAAAAGTTGAACAATGGAAACAAGCGGATTTCCAGTTGTGTGCCCTATTGTGGCAGTCTGTGGAACCACGACTTTTGATATCTCTTAGAACCTTCAAAACATGTCACTCGTTTTGGAAGAAAGCTCAAAGCATTTATGCTAATGATATTCAACGTCTCTATGATACAGCAAACAAGCTTGCAAGTCTCAAAATGACAGATCATGATATGGTCACTGATAGGTTCTTTTAATCAAGAACCTATAGGAAACACCCGAAACAGACACACCAAACAATCACCCAGAACTGTACAACCTCACTTTATTGCTAAAAGAATCAAGAATGTCGAATACCATGGATTCAGAGAGCTTAACCTCTCCCACAGAACCCAGAGAGTTCTGGTACAACTAATAAGACTCAAAACTAACTCTCCCAAAGCACCGCAACCCCTTTTATACAGACTTCTTCCTAACTGCCTTGACAGTTAGGCTGTGAAACGTTCTTCCTTCTCCTATATACAAGTAGTTTCCTAACATTACTCCCTCTCCTTCAACAACCTTGTCCCCAAGGTTGATATTGATCCTGGATAGTCACCAGGTATATAACTCCAATCCTCAAAAACCCGAATTGTTGTTCCGGATAAATCCCAATGAATACCAGACTCAACATGTTAGCAAGCCAATGAATAATCCCAGCTTGTATCCAAATGCAAGTGACAAGTCTCCATCCTTGATGCCCGTTCCCAACATTATCCCACCGAAGGGCTTCCATCTTGGTCAATGTTGAAGAAGAAGGACCAAGCAACAGGTTCTCCTGCATGGGTTCGAAGGAGAACCTTCCAAGGAACTTGGCCACGCAGCCACCTTGGGGACCAAGGTTATTCTTGGGACAATTGTTGATGTACATGGAAATAACAAAAGCAGCCATATTAGCAACCACAAACATAGGAACCAGCCTTGATATCCAATAGGTATCAACTTTGTAAAGATTAGAAGACACATGGGCAGTGTAGTTTTCCTCTGTTCTGTTGTTCTTGGTCTTCCTTCCGCCAGTCTCGAGAACTCTTCTGGGCATAATTTTTTTCTCTCGATCAAACCCAATTTCCCAGTCTCAAATATCTCAACTTTTATTCTGTAAGGATTCTTTATACCACGAGGTGGGGCCAGACCTTCTCTCTCCCGAAACACCCCATAGTGCGCCTGCAACTCTGCCCTTAACTCAGCCTGCTGTTCCCCTGTCAAATCCCCAGTCCACTCGCCGCACCCCTCCTGCTCCACTTGGCCCAAATTCCCCACTAGAACCCATGACTCACCATCCACTAATTTCACCAATGCTTTAGGTTCACCAGCTGTCTGGAAAGCGCTGGATCACCCCTTTCTGTCACCTTCTTTCCCTTCAGCATATATTCCATGGACATCTCTCTCCAATTCAACATGACTTCCCCCAATTTCGCCAACCATGCGATTCCCAATATCACATCGACACCCCCCAGTTCAAACACTTAAGATTCTTCCTCCACGGTGACATCTCCCAACTTCAATCTAATTTTCTCGCAGCGTCCACTCGTCAATTTCTTATGCCAATCACCGAGGCTCACGGCGTCTGAAGGCGTGTCTGTCACCGACAATCCCAGTTCCTCCACCACGCTCCAGCTAATGAACTTGTGGCTAGCCCCGCTATAGATGAGGACTACTACCCTCTTTTCCTCAATCAAACCGATCAACTTCATGGTTTTGGGAGGCGTTAGCCCCTCCGCCGAACACGCCGACAACTCCATGGGTTTCGTCTCCTGGTCGTTTTCCTCTTTCGCCTCATCTCCTCGTCCTCCGCTAGCAGTAAAACTCTCAAACTCCTCTCCGAGCACCGATGGTCGGGAGCAAAAGGACCCCCGTACCGAAAGCATCTACCTTCTTCCCTCCTTTTCAAGAACTCCGGATAAGGTAAGTTTCTTACCGTTCGGTTTCTATGGTTCTTACGGTTCGGTCTGCTACTGGCCTCTGACCCATCCATACCGTTCGGTGTTCCCATACCATTCGGTCCTGCTCCACTCACTGATCCTACACTTTCAGCTCTGTTCGGTCGACTCGTAGCTAGTCGACTGTTCTCGTTTCTCATGACACCCCGACCGCTCGTCCCCATAATTACAGACCCTTCATCACATTCCGACTTCCCCCTCCCGTTCTGTTCGCTGCGTCTTCCACGTCACGTGCGATCCTCATTGCAACCATCAATTTTTGAGGATCTTGAACGCGAACTGGTCCCTTAATGTCTTCTCGCAGTCCCGCAAGGAAATACCCCAACGCCAGTTCCTCTGATAATCCCTGGGTTTGACCCAACAACATCTCGAAACTCCCGACGAACTCCTCCACCGTTTCGTCTTGTCGCAGCGTCGCCAGCTGCTCATACGCAGTTCCTCGGAATCCTTCACCGAAACGATTAATCAACCCAGCTTTCAGGCTAGACCAAGAACGGTTCTTGGCTTTGTCTTTCCAGAACCTAACCCAATAACTCGCACTACCTTCCATACTAATGTAGGCGAACTCTACCTTATCTTCCTCCGCCACCTTCTGTATGTCAAAGAAGCGCTTAGCCCTGTTGATCCAGCTATGGGGTTCTTGCCCATCAAACCCAGGTAAATTTGCTCTTTGCTGCCAATTCTGTTGTATTCCACCATTATCACGTCTCTCGTGGTTATCGTTCATTGAGCTACTACCCCCTTCAGATCCTCCCTCATGATTATTCACTCCTCCGCCCATCAATCTCATCATTTGTTGCAGATCGCGGCGTATCGCGGCTGTCTCCTCCTCTATCCCTTCCACCGTGATCTCAAGATTATCTAATCTCCCCTCCGTATTGTTGTCCATCGCTGATTCTCCTGTTATCGACAGCCCTTGATCCGGCAGGTCGGACCAAATGATAGGTTCTATTAATCAAGAACCTATAGGAAACACCCGAAACACACACACCAAACAATCACCCAGAACTGAACAACCTCACTTTATTGCCAAAAGAATCAAGAATGTTGAATACCACGGATTCAGAGAGCTTAACCTCTCCCCACAGAACCCAGAGAGTTCCGGTACAACTAATAAGACTCAAAACTAACTCTCCCAAAGCACCCCAACCACTTTTATACAGACTTCTTCCTAACTGCCTTGACAGTTAGGCTGTGAAACGTTTTTCCTTCTCCTATATACATGTAGTTTCCTAACAGTCTCCTTCATGAATGAAGCCCAAGCAACTGTGGAAGAGTTGAGAATGTTCTTGGAAGAGGAATCTTCGGAAGACATCAAGAAGAAGCTTGACAAATATTATATGGTAATGATCCTCCGTGCTTTGCATCCAGACTTGAATCACATCAGAGATCAACTTCTGACAAGCCATGAGGTCCCAACCTTGGAAGCCTTGACCACACGTCTTCTTCGTGTTCCAGTGCCTCAATCTCATGAAGCTCATGAAACACTGGAACCATCTGTCATGGTTGCCACACGAGGAAGAGGAGGACGTGGCACCAGAGGAGGAGGACGTGGAGGTCGGGGACGTCCACAGTGCACGTACTGTAAGAGGGTGGGTTACACCCAAGAAAATTGCTACTCCTTGTATGGTTTTCCTTCAAAAACAGCCAATATCTCTAAGGCTGAAACTTCCACTTCCAACTCCAAGTTCACTGAGGAAGAGTATCAAGAGTATCTGCGATTAAAGTCTAACAGCTTGGTGCAATCATCTCAGTCCCCAAGTATGTCCACAGCTTGCATTTCTCAATCCATGGAAGGTCCAAATTCATGGGTAATTGACTCGGGTGCTTCTGATCACATCTCTGGTAATACCTCATTGTTCTCAACCCCCTCCAAGAAAAACCCCATTTCATTACCCTTGCCAATGGCTCTAAAACTTGTTCAAAGGGAGTCGGTCAAGTCTCCCTGTCTCCCTCTCTCACTCTGAAATCTGTTCTTTTTGTCCCTCATTGTCCATTCAATTTAATTTCCTTAAGTCAGTTAACCAAAATGTTACATTGTTCAATAACCTTTGATTCAAAATCTATTGTCATACAGGAGCGTGGCTCGGGGAGACAGATTGGAAAAGGATATGAAGTTGGAGGTTTATACCATTTTGGATCTCGTCCACGGGTATCCTGTGTTGCTTCTCTTCCTCCTAAAGTGTTACATAATCGGTTTGGCCATCCTCACTTGTCAAAGTTAAAAAAGATGTGTCCTGAACTTAGTAGTCTTCAGACTTTAGAATGCGAGTCTTGTCAACTAGGAAAACATGTCAAATCTGTCTTTCCTAAAAAGTCTCACTCAATGTGTACTTCTAATTTTTCTATTATTCATTCTGATGTCTGGGGACCTAGTCACGTCTCTTCTTTTGCTTTTAGGTATTTTGTTACTTTTATTGATGAGTATTCTAGATGTACTTAGGCTTATCTAATGAAAGATCGCTCTGAATTGTTATCCATTTTCACCTCTTTTTTGAATGAAATCAAGAACCAATTTGGTCAAGTAATAAAAATCTTAAGTGATAAAAATCTTAAGAAGTGATAATGCTAAAGAGTATTTCTCATCCTCTTTTCCTGCAATCCTTAGCTCCCATGGTATTTTGCATCAATCCACTTGTCCTCATACACCCCAGCAAAATGGTATAGCCGAAAGAAAAATTAGACACTTGGTTGAAACGGCTCGTACCCTTTTGCTTGGTGCCCATATTTCTGTTCATCAGTGGGGGATGCCATCTTAACTGCATGTTTTCTTATCAATAGTGTTAGATATTGTGTGTTTATGTTAATTAGGGAAACATAGTACCTATATGTTTATTAGGGAAATATAGTCCCTATGCTTATTATTTTTTATTTTTACATATTCATTTGTATTTGGGCTTAGCCCACAATCTTATTATTATAAATACATTACCCTATGTGTATGCAAAGACACACAAGGGAGATTGATCCTAAATATAGTTTTTCATCATATTTAACATGATATCTAGAGCTTAGGTTCGGTTCTACCTGTTCTACAGTCTCCGGTACGCATCACCGCCGCAGTCGCCGTCGAAGTCGCCATCGCCGCCGCCGTCGCCGTCACCGACGCCGGAGTTCCAGAATCGACCGGCGACCACTCCATCTGAAGCGTCTCGGCCGGGCGACAACCGCGGTCCAAAGATCGCGGCGATCGGAGCACCCGCGCGCCTCCATGCGCCACCACAGCAGTTCGCAGATCCACAGCTTCCCGCCGCGCATGCCGGCGCGTCGCCGAAGCCCACCGCCGCCGACCAGCATCGCCGTGATCGCCTCCTCACCCTCTTTCTGGATCTGTGGTCGTTGCGTCAATCGGAGCACGTTGGATTTTTAGGGTTTCTCCCTCTCCATGGCATCTTTCGCGTCTACAAACACCTCTGCTAGTGCCCCATCTTCTTCTGCTGATTCCCCAATCTACACCAATTTTGTGAATGTACACTTGTCCATTGACAAGTTAGATGGCACGAATTATGCAACATGGACATCCGACATCAAACTTTGGTTGAAGAGTCAGGGGTATGTAGATCACCTTACTAAAGATGTGACTAGTGCTACCACAGATGACACTTCTTGCTGGATGAAAATTGATGCCCAGTTATGCATCGTCATAAAATCCACCATTCACTCCTCTCTCAAACAAATGTTTCGTTCCTATGAAACATGTTCAAAAGTATGGGCTCAAGCAAGGCTATTATACACAAATGACACCCAGCGTCTTTATGGTGTTTGTCAGGACCTATTCACTGTCATTGGTCCGCGCAGTCCTGGTCCCATGGTAGAATATTTGGGTAAAGTTCATGCCCTCCTTCATGATTTTAATGAGCTATTACCTCCTGCTTCCACTCCTGCTGAAGAACTGGAACAACGATCAAAGTTCTTCATGTTGTTGGCCTTATACGGACTCTCTGATAATTCCTCCCATGTCAGTGATCAGATTTTGGGTTCTCCTGTCATACCCAACTTTACTTCTACTTGTTCTACTCTTTTGCGTATTCCAAGCAAACCAGTCGTTGAGACATCTCCTCATACTGATGATTCCTCAGTTATGGCTGTCCAACGTGATGATCGAAGTCGGTCTCGCAAGCCAGGTAAAGGACGACCTAAATGTGACCATTGTGGCAAGCCAGGCCACAAAATTGATAGGTGTTATTCGCTTCATGGACGTCCTCCTCGATCTATAGCAATGGCTAATTCTGATCCACCTCCTCGACTACCGTCTGCAGACCATCCTACTTCATCAAATACTGTAGACAACCCTGCAGTCTTCAACGAATTTCTCCGATGGTATGAGGATCGTCAGCACTCTATTTCCACTACATCTGCATCTGTTGCCCGCACAGGTACACCTTTTGTTGGTCTGACTCACTCCCTCGGATCTTGGGTCCTTGACTCAGGCGCCACCGATCATATAACTGGTAACAAGTCCTTGTTTTCTTCCTTGTCATGTCCGGATAATTTTCCATGGTCACAAAAGGGCTATAAGTGTTTTTCCCCTTCCCTCAATCGCCATTTTATCTCTGCTGAAGTCACTTTTGATGAATCTTCGTTTTATTTTTCACCTCTATCTTCTAGTTCTGTACCTCCACCTATTACTGTTAATATTCCTATTGTCTGTGATCCTTCTCCTCCTTTAGCCTCTCAGGATCGTCCTTCAACTCCACCCCTTCAGGTTTATAGTCGCCGCCCTTGTCTCCCTCATGACTCACCTCCTGTGCCGCCTCCTGTGTCTCCTCCGGCTCCAGCAAATGAGTCTGACCTGCCTATTGCCCTCCGTAAAGGTATACGCTCTACTAGTAACCCTTCCCCCATTATATTGTTCTTAGTTACCACAGGTTATCTCCATCTTTTTACACATGTCTCTCATCCATTTCTTCTGTGTCCATTCCCAAGTCTGTGGGTGATGCCTTAACTCATCCTGGTTGGCGTCAAGCCATGCTGGATGAATTAAGTGCTTTACAGAAAAGTGGAACTTGGGAGCTTGTCCAATTACCATCTGGAAAGTCTGTTGTTGGTTGCAGATGGGTTTATGCTATCAAAGTTGGTCCTCGTTTGAAGGCTCGACTGGTTGCCAAAGGATACACACAAATTTTTGGTTTGGATTATGGTGATACTTTTTCTCCAGTGGCGAAAATGACCTCTGTTCGCCTATTCATTGCCATGGCCGCTCTTCGACAATGGCCTCTTTACCAACTTGATGTAAAAAACGCTTTCCTTAATGGTGATTTGCATGAAGAAATTTATATGGAGCAACCGCCCGGCTTTGTTGCTCAGGGGGAGTCATCTGGATTGGTATGTCGTCTTCGCAAATCCTTATATGGCCTAAAACAGTCTCCTCGGGCCTGGTTTGGTAAGTTCAGCTGTGTTGTTCAACAATTTGGTATGTCTCGCAGTGAAACGGATCATTCAGTGTTCTATCGCCACTCAAGTGCTGGATGTATCTACTTAATAGTGTATGTCGATGACATTGATCTCACAGGAAGCGATTATCTTGGCATCTCTCAGATGAAACAGCACCTTTGTCACCATTTTCAAACCAAAGATCTTGGCAAACTCTGATACTTTTTGGGTATTGAAGTAGCACAATCCAATGATGGTATTGTCATATCTCAGAGGAAGTATGCGTTAGACATCTTGGAGGAAACAGGGTTAATGAACTGTAAGTCTGTTGAGACACCTATGGATCCTAACATCAAGCTTCTACCAAATCAGGGGGAGCCTTTCTCAGATCCTGAACGTTACAGAAAATTAATTGGTAAATTAAACTATCTTACTGTTACGCGTCCTGACATTTCCTTCGCAGTAAGCGTGGTGAGTCAATTCCTTAACTCCCCATGTGAAGACCATTGGGATGCAGTTGTTCGCATACTGAAGTATATTAAAGGATCACCTGGAAAAGGTTTGCTACATGGTCCTAACAACGATACAAAAATCGCTTGCTATTCAGATGCTGATTGGGCTGGTTCCCCTTTTGATAGGAGGTCTACTTCTGGATATTGTGTCTCTATTGGTGGCAACCTGATATCTTGGAAAAGTAAGAAGCAAAGTGTTGTGGCTAGATCCAGCGCAGAAGCAGAATATAGAGCTATGACATCAGCTACTTGTGAGCTTGTGTGGCTTAAACAATTACTTAGTGAATTGAAATTTGGAGATGTCACTCACATGACACTTATATGTAATAATCAAGCTGCTCTTCATATTAGCTCTAACCCTGTCTTCCATGAGAGAACCAAGCACATTGAAGTTGATTGCCATTTATTAGAGAAAAAATCATATCCGGAGATATCAAGACTGAGTTCGTTAACTCAAGCAACTAGTTGGCAGACATATTCACTAAGTCCTTGCGAGACCTAGAATTGACTATCTTTGTGACAAGCTTGAAACATATGATTTATACGCTCCATCTTGAGGGGGAGTGTTAGATATTGTGTGTTTATGTTAATTAGGGAAACATAGTACCTATATGTTTATTAGGGAAATATAATCCCTATGCTTATTATTTTTTATTACTACATATTCATCTGTATTTGGGCTTAGCCCACATTCTTATTATTATAAATACATTACCATATGTGTATGCAAAGACACACAAGGGAGATTGATCCTAAATATAGTTTTTCATCATATTTAACAAATAGGATGCTCTCCTCCTCTCTCAATAATAAAGTACCTTTCTCCATCCTCTTTCCCAATGATCCTCTCTTTCACACCCCTCCTCGAGTTTTTGGTTGTATATGTTTTGTTCACGATATGTCTCCGGAGCTAGACAAGCTCTCCGCTCGTGCAATTAAATGTGTCTTTTTGGGCTATTCTCGGCTTCAAAAAGTGTACCGGTGTTACTTTCCTAAAACTCGGAAGTACTACATATCTGCCAATGTCACATTCTTTGCACAGACACCTTTCTTCTCTCCATCTGTTCAAGATGTTCATATCCTCCAACAGGTCCTTCCTCTTCCAGTGGTTGAGTCCAATATCTCCAATGTCCCCGTCAATTCAAGTCATGCTCATGGTCCTCCCGAACCTCCCACTCCCCATACTGATATCCTCCGACACAGTACCCTGATGAGTAATCCTCTTCCAGAAAATGGTGGATCTCCTCCTTCAGATTCTTCTCCGTCACCATCTCCTGTCACGCCTCCTGGTGAAGCTGATTATGGTTGGCCCATTGCTCTCAGAAAAGGTACTCGTTCCACTCGAAACCCTCATCCCATTTATAATTTTCTCAGCTATCACAGAGTGTCGCCCTCCTTTTATTCCCTTTTATCCTCAGTCTTTCCTATGGTTATACCTAAAAATGTGAAAGAAGCACTTGATCATCCTGGATGGTGACAAGCCATGATTGAAGAAATGCAGGCTCTTGACCACAGTCATACTTGGGAGCTTGTGCCACTTCCCCAGGCAAAAAGGTTGTTGGTTGTCGATGGGTATATGCAATTAAAGTCGGCCCTAATAGTGACATTGATAGGCTCAAAGCTTGGCTGGTTGCAAAAGGGTACAGGTTTATGGTCTTGATTATTGTGACACCTTTTCTCCCGTGGCCAAGATGACTACCATTCGCTTGTTCTTCGCCATGGCAGCCATTCGTCATTGGCCACTTCATCAGTTGGATATCAAAAATGCCTTTCTCCATGGTGATCTTGAGGAAGAAGTTTATATGGAGCAACCTCCTGGGTTTGTTGCTCAGGGAGAGTCTGGTATGGTTTGTAAATTGAACCGATTTCTATATGGGCTCAAGCAATCTCCACGTGCTTTGTTTGGAAAGTTCAGCTCCATTGTTCAAAAATTTGGGTTAAAACGCAGTGAAGCAGATCATTCAGTCTTTTATTATCATTCGTCCCTCGGGAAATGTGTTTACTTGATAGTATATGTTGATGATATAGTTATTACAAGAAATGATACTGCTGGAATATCTCAATTGAAGGAGTACTTGTGTAGACATTTCCAAACCAAGGATCTTGGGAGCCTCAGATACTTCCTAGGCATTGAAGTAGCTCAGTCAAAAGATGGAGTTATAATCTCCCAAAGGAAGTATGCTCTAGATATTTTACAAGAAACAGGCATGATTGATTGTAGACCGGTTGATAGTCCTATGGATCCAAATCAAAAATTAACAGCAGAAGAAGGTAAGTTATTCTCCGACCCGGAGAGATATAGGAGGCTAGTGGGAAAACAAATCTATCTCACTATTACAAAGCCGGATCTATCTTTTGCAGTTGGAGTGGTTAGCCAGTTCATGCAAGCTCCGTGTGTTGGTCATTGGAATGCTATCATTCGCATTCTAAGGTATGTGAAAAAGGCTCCCGGGCAAGGGCTATTATATGAAGACAAAGGAAACCTTCAGGTATCAGGATATTGTGATGTTGATTGGGCAGGTTCTCCTATTGATAGACGATCTACTACAGGATATTGTGTTTTCCTTGGAGGAAACATTATCTCAAGGAAAAGTAAGAAACAAAATTTAGTGGCTCGATCAACAGCTAAAGCTGAATATAGGGCAATGGCTTCATTAACATGTGAACTTATATGGGTTAAGCAGTTCCTTCAAGAGCTTAGCTTCTGTGACATCCAGAACATGTATTGTGATAACCAAGCTGCTCTTCACATTGCATCAAATCCAGTGTTTCACGAGAGAACCAAACATATAGAAATTGATTGTCATTTTGTTCGGGAAAAATTATTGTCAAAAGAAATATGTACTGAGTTTGTTGGATCAAATGACCAACTCGCAGATGTATTGACCAAGTCATTGAGGGGACCTCGGATTGAGTTTATTTGTTCCAAGCTTGGTACATACAATCTGTAACTTGAGGGGGAGTGTTAGAATCATTACATATAGGTATCATCATTTAAGCTAGTCTGCAGAGTTATTAATGAGTTGTACCTAGTTCTGTACCTAGTAGTCTAGTGCAGACTCTTAGTATTACATGTACTCTTGTGTTTTTCATTATAAATAGAAGATAATGAGAGGGATCTTCAAGCCCTCAAGAATATTTCTTATCAGTCTTAAATCTCAAGTAAAGACATAGCAACTATACCCAGACATCATAACTATTTCCAAATAACAATACACAGTAATTGCAGTATTAAAAACATTTGGGCTCAAGATAGATTTTAGAACATATTTAATTTATGTTAACCTCAATATTTCCTGATACCTCCAGTTAAAAAGATGTTGAAAAAATTGCATCATACAAGGGATAAAAAAAAGAGCCACAATATTGAAATAGACCAAGATATATCCAAGAAGATAACACATTAGTGGTGAATGATCCCAAAGGGCTAGTAGCCAATGAAATGCAAATATATAACAATGAATGTATGTTAAAGCATGTGGTATAATTTGTCATGGATGTCTCAAATTCTTTATAACCAGTTGCACATGGAACTTAACATAATAAAACCTTACATTTATTTAAAACAAAAATTAGAACAACAATAATAGTTTACAGTTCTTTTACCCACTCGTGCATCTCTTCAATATAGAACTTGTTTAGAGGTGCCTTAAAAGATATAAAGAATTCAGCAAATGATATAAAATCTTTAGAAAATAATAATAGGATATTTATAGCCCTATACGAGATAATTAATAGCATTACCAAAAGCCAAAATCACACAAACAAATTCATCAGGTAATTAGTATGAAAGGAAGAAGGATGTGTGTGAACAACCCACATAAATGCATCCCCAAGAATTATAATCATTGTTTGAAAGTGAAAAGGAAAATAAAAAGTACCCTGTCTCCCCGAAGGAAAAATCTTTCACCCGTTTAGCTAACTCAATTTCTGTGGCTGCAGCACCGGGTACAATACGGCTATCCCTGCACATGGCCTGATACATAATTGCATGGAAAAGGATTAATCCATATTCCAATAAGCTAAAGCATTAAACTGTTTTTAAAAAAGTGCCTCCAAACAATTAATCCATAATTCAATTAGCTCAAGCATTAAATTGTTTTTAAAAGAAATGCCTCCAATAAGATGTAATAAGCAATATTAATCCTGAGATTTGCAGGCATGCAGACCTGAGTTTACAAGATTGATAGAAGGTCTTAAAAAAGTGTAATTTAAGTCCAACTCAAGCTCAAATAATTAGCTTATAAGGTGACATTTGCACCCACTTGTATGCTATAATTTGGCTTATATCCACTTGATATGGGATTTCCATCATAGGGAAATAACAGAAAATTACTTCTTCAAGATCATGCAAAATTTCAGAACATTAGAAATTACCTTGTAAGTGTTCACTCCATCATCCACTGCTCTTTCAAGATCATCTAGTATACTATCAGTACTTCCTCGTAGAACAACAGTGGCCACAGAATTTCCACCCTCTTCATTTTTGACAATAGTCACCTGCATATCAATATAAGAGGAAGTTGCCTGTCATACTTAGACATGGGAAGAACAAAAGAATCAAGCCAATCAATTAAGTGCACACCATAGTTGGAATAAACCAGTGTATTTTCCATTGTCAGTGCATAGCATATTTTCTCATAAACTAATATAAACAAGAAACGTGGAACAAAGAAGACAGCAGAGCTCATTCAGGTTTGAACATACCCTGACACCACCAATTTCCTGAACTGAAACAGAATCCACATATCCAAGATCATCTGGATTTGGTTGGCTGAGTTTCAACTATAACGGGAAAATAAAATTGATTAGACAGAAAGTATAAAACATATTTACATAACCAAATAAGCATAAACACAAACCATAGCAACAGAACCGGTTGTTCTGCAAAATCGTCGTAGTTCAAACTTTGAGCTGATTTTCAGAACCATAAGCCTATATGCAATAATATTTAAGTTAGAAAACAATCTAGACTCGAATACTTATAATGTTCATATTAATTCAATAGCGTGAAACAACTAAAATAATCCAAAAGGGATAAAAGACTTCACACACTTGTAACGCTCACAGAAATGCAAAGCCATCTCTCCAACTGCTCCTCCACTGACAATCACTTTGGCACCAGAATCTGCTACTGCCTTGATGAGCTCCTCTATTTTAGCCTCTTCAGTTTTTGAATAATTTTCCAGCTATATAAATAAAAAAGAAGAGAGAAAATCCATTTAGCAAAGCATCAAATAATATAGGAAAACAAAACATTAGAAAAATCAGGGTCTATAAAATCCCAAGGATCCCTTAGCGGTAGAGCCTCAGGTATACTAAATAAAACCATTTCCTATTACAGAAGAAGTTGAGAATCAGAAAAACAGATTATCCTGAAAGTTACTGCCAAATTGTCTTACAGCTTTAAATTTAAACATTAAATTGTTTCCAATAAAAAAATCTAGCCACAAATCACTTCAAAACATATCAGCATGAGAAAAATGGATGAAGGCACAATTTGAGAAACTCAATGCTAATATGCATTAAGTTATAACAATTTGAATCAGGCATTGACCAAGTACAACAGATCTTTTAGGATTTTTATGTTTTAAGTTATAACAATTAGAAGAATATGTAAAACCAATAAAGCATAGCCAAACCTAAAAAATCATGATAAATGAACATAGAAAACTCAGCAGCAATGTGACCAAACAAAATCTACATGACAATAATCACATGGCCCAAAATACCTTGTTAGAGCCTTCCAAATTATTAGCGTAGAAAACTTGTACTCGGTAAAAAGAAACAATAACACAAGTTTACTATTGTCATTACTGCATTAAGATTTAGCTATAGTACCCAACCAATATCCACTTCCAACCTTCTCATTTTGGACACAGTTAGATCTCCAGCTTATAACATTAGAAACATTATATGCAAACAATTAAAGAACATATCTACATAAAACAGTAAGTAGAAGACAGTGACCAAATTCAAACTCTAGTCACTTTGACATACCTGCTCCGCTGAATGTATGAGGACAGTTCCTTTAGTCTCAGTTGCTGATGTATCAACACCACCAGCAAACACAGCAACCTTAAACAATACAGATAAAAGAACTCAGCACAAGACAGTTTGAGAATTTGCCAATATTTTTTCTTTGGGAGAAAAGGAATGATATCTTGTGTATATCAAATATACTCAATGTAGAAGATTGTAGAAAAAGATCTTGCTACATGATGACAGGAAAAAATGCATCTCAACAAAAAGTGAGAGAACTGTTAGAATCATTACATATAAATATCATCATTTAGGCTAGTCTGCAGATAATTAATGAGTTGTACCTAGTTTAGTACCTAGTTTTGTACCCAGTAGTCTAGTGGAGACTCTTGGTGTTCTATGTACTCTTGTGATTTTCATTATAAATAGAAGATAATGAGAGGGATCATTAAGCCCTCAAGAATATTTCTTATCAGTCTTAAATCTCAAGTTGGTATCAGAGCAGGTTCATCCTGCTCTGGTTTCCGTCCTTAGTTGTCCACCAGCATTGTCACTGTTGTTCGCACCTGTCCGGTGCCGTTTGTCGTCATTCGCGGCTGTCTCGCCACTATATGCAGCTGTCAACTGCAGTTTGAAGTTCTTCAACTTGGTTGTCCGCAATCTCGCATCTGTCCGCCGCTGTCCACCACTGTCCACCGCCGTTCGCTGCCGTCCGCCGCCGGCCGTCGTCACTGTTCCCTCCGGCGACCACTGGATCTGGTTCGCCTCTTCACGCGACAGCCAACCCCACCGGTGGGTTCGCCTGCTTCAGTGAAGTCCAGAAGCTCCCCTTGAAGAAAACCCTAAGCCCCCTAGGGTTTTCTAGTTCCTCTCGGTTTTCTGGCTCCTTTTTGGTTCCTCTCCTATTTTTATCAACAATGGCGTCTGGAAGTGTTCTTTCTTTATCTGGAAGTCCCTCAATTACTTCCGAAAAGCTAAACGGAAAGAATTACCTCTCTTGGTCTGCTGCCGTGGAAATGTGGTTTCTCGGTCAAGGACATTATGACCACCTTGAGCAAGATGGAAGCCAAGTACCGTCTGAAAAAGCTGAACAATGGAAACAAGCAGATTTCCAGCTGTGTGCCCTATTGTGGCAGTCTGTGGAACCACGACTTTTGATATCTCTTAGAGCTTTCAAAACATGTCACTCGTTTTGGAAGAGAGCTCAAAACATCTATGCTAATGATATTCAACGTCTCTATGATACAACAAATAAACTTGCAAGTCTCAAAATGACAGACCATGATATGGTCTC
This sequence comes from Vigna reflexopilosa, assembly GCA_027742785.1. Lineage (NCBI taxonomy): Eukaryota > Viridiplantae > Streptophyta > Magnoliopsida > Fabales > Fabaceae > Vigna > Vigna reflexopilosa. The sequence goes on along the minus strand of CM050928.1, from coordinate 15,692,207 downwards.
CTTCATGACTGAAGCCCAAGCAGCTGTGGAAGAGTTGAGAATGTTCTTGGAAGTGGAATCTTCGGAAGACATCAAGAAGAAGCTTGACAAGTATTATATGGTGATGATCCTCCGTGCTTTGCATCCAGATTTGAATCACATCAGATATCAACTCCTGACAAGCCATGAGGTCCCTTCCTTGGAAGCCTTGACCACACGTCTTCTTCGTGTTCTAGTGCCTCAATCTCAGGAAGCTCATGAAATACTGGAACCATCTGTCATGGTTGCCACACGAGGAAGAGGAGGACGTGGCACTAGAGGAGGAGGACGTGGAGGTCGAGGACGTTCACAGTGCACTTATTGTAAGAGGGTGGGTCACACCCAAGAAAACTGCTACTCCTTGCATGGCTTTCCTTCCAAAACAGCCAATATCTCTAAGGCTAAAACTCCCACTTCCAACTCCAAGTTCACTGAGGAAGAGTATCAAGAGTATCTGAGGTTAAAGTCTAACAGCTTGGCGCAATCATCTCAGTCCCCAAGTACGTCTACAGCCTGCATTTCTCAATCCATGGAAGGTCCCAATTCATGGGTAATTGACTCTGGTGCTTCTGATCACATCTCTGGTAATACCTCATTGTTCTCAACCCTTTCCCTCCAAGAAAAACCCCATTTTATTACCCTTGCAAATGGCTCTAAAACTTGTTCAAAGGGAGTCGGTCAAGTCTCTCTGTCTCCCTCTCTCACTCTGAAATCTGTTCTTTTTGTCCCTAATTGTCCATTCAATTTAATTTCCTTAAGTCAGTTAACCAAAATGTTACATTGTTCAATAACCTTTGATTCAAAATCTTTTGTTATACAGGAGCGTGGCTCGGGGAGACAGATTGGAGAAGGATATGAAGCTGGAGGTTTATACCATTTTGGATCACGTCCACGGGTATCTTGTGTTGCAGCTCTTCCCCCTAAAGTGTTACATGATCGGTTTGGCCATCCTCACTTGTCAAAGTTAAAAAAGATGTGTCCTGAACTTAGTGGTCTTCAGACTTTAGAATGTGAGTCTTGTCAACTAGGAAAACATGTTAGATCTGTCTTTCCTAAAAGGTCTCAATCAATGTGTACTTCTAGTTTTTCTATTATTCATTCTGATGTCTGGGGACCTAGTCGCGTCTCTTCTTTTGGTTTTAGGTATTTTGTTACATTTATAGATGAGTATTCTAGATGTACTTGGGTTTATCTAATGAAAAATCGCTCTGAATTGTTACCCATCTTCACATCTTTTTTGAATGAAATCAAGAACCAATTTGGTCAAGTCATTAAAATCTTAAGAAGTGATAATGCTAAAGAGTATTTCTCATCCTCTTTTTCTGCAATCCTTAGCTCCCATGGTATTTTGCATCAGTCCACTTGTCCTCATACACCCCAGCAAAATGGTATGGCCGAACGAAAAAATAGACACTTGGTTGAAACTGCTCGTACCCTTTTGCTTGGTGCCCATATTCCTGTTCATCACTGGGGGATGCCATCTTAACTGCATGTTTTCTTATTAATAGGATGTCCTCCTCCTCTCTCAATGATAAAGTCCCGTTCTCCATTCTCTTTCCCAATGATCCTCTTTTTCACACCCCTCCTCGAGTGTTTGGTTGTGTTTGTTTTGTTCACGACATGTCTCCAGGGCTAGACAAGCTCTCCGCTCGTGCAATCAAATGTGTCTTTTTAGGTTATTCTCGGCTTCAAAAAGGGTTTCGGTGTTACTCTCCTAAAACTCGGAAGTACTACATGTCTGCCAATGTCACCTTCTTTGAACAAACACCTTTCTTTTCTCCCTCTGTTCAAGATGTTCATATCCTCCAACAGGTCCTTCCTCTTCCAGTGGTTGAGTCCAATATCTCCCATGTCCCAGTCACTTCACGTCATGCTCAAGGTCCTCCCGAACCTTCCTCTCCACATATTGATCTCTCTCGACACAGTACCCCCGTGGGTAGTCCTCTTCCAGAAAATGGTGGATCTCCTTCTTCAGATTCTTCTCCATCACCGCCTCCTGCCACGCCTCCTTGTGAAGATGACTCTGGTTGGCCCATTGCTCTCAGAAAAGGTAATCGTTCCACTCGCAACCCTCATCCCATTTATAATTTTCTTAGCTATCACAGATTGTTGCCTTCCTTTTATTCCCTTTTATCCTCAGTGTCTTCGGTGGTTATACCCAAAAATGTGAAAGAAGCACTTGATCATCCTGGATGGCGACAAGCCATGATTGTAGAAATGCAGGCTCTTGACCACAGTAATACTTGGGAGCTTGTGCCACTTCCTCCAGGCAAAAAGGTTGTTGGTTGTCGATGGGTATATGCAGTTAAAGTCGGCCCTAATGGTGACATTCATAGGCTCAAAGCCCGGCTGGTTGCAAAGGGGTACACTCAGGTGTATGGCCTTGATTATTGTGACACCTTTTCTCCTGTGGCAAAGATGACTACCATTCGTCTTTTCTTCGCGATGGCCGCAATTCGTCATTGGCCACTTCATCAATTGGATATCAAAAATGCCTTTCTCCATGGTGATCTTGAGGAAGAAGTTTATATGGAGGAACCTCCTGGGTTTGTTGCTCAGGGGGAGTCTGGTATGGTTTGCAAATTACACCGACCTTTGTATGGGCTCAAGCAATCACCACGTGCTTGGTTTGGAAAATTCAACTCCATTGTTCAAAAATTTGGGCTAAAACGCAGTGAAGCAGATCATTCGGTCTTTTATTATCATTCATCTCTCGGGAAATGTGTTTACTTAATAGTATATGTTGATGATATAGTCATTACAGGAAATGATACTGCTGGAATATCTCAATTGAAGGAGTACTTGTGTAGACATTTCCAAACCAAGGATCTTGGCAGCCTCAAATACTTCTTAGGCATTGAAGTAGCTCAGTCAAAGGATGGAGTTGTAATCTCCCAAAGGAAGTATGCCCTGGATATTTTGCAAGAAACAGGCATGATTGATTGTAGACCGGTTGACAGTCCTATGGACCCAAATCAAAAATTAACAACCGAAGAAGGTGAGTTATTTTCCGACCCGGAGAGATATAGGAGACTTGTTGGAAAACTAATCTATCTCACTATTACAAGGCCGGATCTATCCTTTGCTGTTGGAGTGGTTAATCAGTTCATGCAAGCTCCATGTGTTGGCCATTGGAATGCTATCATTCGAATCCTAAGGTATTTAAAGAAGGCTCCTGGGCAAGGGTTGTTATATGAAGAGAAAGGAAGCCTTCAGGTATCAGGATATTGTGATGCCGATTGGGCAGGTTCTCCTATTGATAGACGATCTACTACTGGATATTGTGTTTTCCTTTGAGATGGAAAAGTAAGAAACAAAATGTAGTGGCTCGATCAACAGCTGAAGCTGAATATAGGGCAATGGCATCACTAACATGTGAACTTATATGGGTTAAGCAGTTCCTTCAAGAGCTTAAATTCTGTGACATTCAAAGTATGAAGATGTATTGTGATAACCAAGCTGCCCTTCACATTGCATCAAATCCAGTGTTTCATGAGAGGACTAAACATATAGAGATTGATTGTCATTTTGTTCGGGAAAAGTTATTGTCAAAAGAAATATGTACCGAGTTTGTTGGATCAAATGATCAACTCGCAGATGTGTTGACTAAGTCATTGAGGGGACCTCGAATTGAGTTTATTTGTTCCAAGCTTGGTACATACAATCTGTATGCTCCAGCTTGAGGGGGAGTGTTAGAATCATTACATATAGATATCATCATTTAGGCTAGTCTGCAGATAATTAATGAGTTGTACCTAGTTTAGTACCTAGTTCTGTACCTAGTAGTCTAGTGGAGACTCTTGGTGTTCCATGTACTCTTGTGATTTTCATTATAAATAGAAGATAATGAGAGGGATCATTAAGCCCTCAAGAATATTTCTTATCAATCTTAAATCTTAAGTAGAACAAATAACTTCATTGAAATTAGTAGAGCTTCAATGTTGAAGCATATAATTGCAACAGGCCTGACACAACACCAATCATATTAGTAGGCAATACTCAGTTAATAATCTCAAAATGAGCCAATCCATACTTATATTAAATCCCTTTTTAGAAAAGGTAGTATGTGTAGCCTTTCAAAATTACAAACCCATATACAGTTTAAATTTTAAAGCCTGAGATGATCCCAAAAGGGATATGAGTATATACTATGTAATCATAGGAGTTTGTACGATATGCCCTAGAAGAAAGTGCTTTCATAAATTCACATTAAAGACCTGCCAAAACGTTTGGACAAAGTCACAAACCATTGGAAGCTAAAAGTGGCATTGAAAACTCCACACACAAATTTTAAACAATGCAGAATATAAAAAATATAAATCTAATTCTAAGACTTTTATAAATGCAGTAACAACTCAATAATTTAACCTCAAGTTATAGCAGTTCTTCCATCATCTCAACTTGGCTTACTATGATGGTTTCTATTGTTGTTTCCTTTTTTAATTATTTTTAACATGTTAATAATGCTCAAGTCCTCTCACCCTATTTGTTTTCTCTTGGCCCTCTAACATTTAAACACCCAAAAACTTAGTCCTTTTCATTAACAAATGCATCCAAATCCAATTCCACTAATAACTTGGTCAACACTGTCAATAACTCTGCCTTCTTGCCACTAATCTTATGGCATACAGACTTGATGTTCGTAAAAATCAGGCTAATCTCAGGCAAGAGTATGCCTTGTACTGGAATGGAGAACCATTTTGTTTGGAGATATTGGAATGGAAAAGTTGGGGTGTGATGAACAGTGGCCTTCTAAACACTGAAGTAAGCCAAGTAGAGATGAGGTTTGGAGAAGTATGGATTCATTCATAGGAGATATGGATGAAGGAGGCTGTTAGAATTATTGGTTAGTGTGTGTGAGTTGTGTGTTAGCTGTGTATGAGCTTAATGTAGAATAATTACTAAGTTTACCTATGTTAGTGTAGTCAGTAAGACTAAAGTAGGGAGTAGTGTGTTGGGTTATCTATAATCATTGTACCTAGCATTCTAGGACAGTCCCTGAACCTTCCATCTTCCTATTGTATCAACTCTTTATCAATATAAATAGTAGAACATGAGAAGGGTCCATGACGCCCTTTAGAAATATATTTTCTCTGATCCTCTACAGGCTGCCTTTACTGTTCGCCGGCGGCCGACCGTTATGGCCACCGGCGGCCTACTAAAAGTTTAGTCTTTCAGCCTTTGCGTTTCAATGGACAGTCCTGCAATTGTCCCAGCCAAGTCCTGACATAAGCCTTTCTCCAATATCACCAATAATTTGCTTTTCTGCTAACAGCTACAAAATGTTGTACTTACAAAATGGGATTCAAACCCATGCATTGTCATACCAGTATCTGAAACTGGCACCCAAACTCAAAGAGACCAAAAGTCTCTTCCTCGAACAGGGTACCCAGAGAGGCCACTGCCTTCACTGTTTTCCGTTGTGCACCGCCGCTTTCTGCCGCCGCCAACCGTCTGCCGCCAACGACCGTCTGCCGCCGACCACCGTCGCAGTTCCAACCGGTGGCTAGCAGATCTAGATCGCGTCTTCTAGTGACGGCCAACCACGCCGGTTCTGATGGCTACCTCCCATTCACGCGCCGCCACGAGCGCCAAATCAGTCCGCCGTCAACCACCGTTCATCGCCGGCCACCGTCGCAGTTTCGACCGGTGACCACAGATCTGGACCGCCTCCTCGAGCGACGGTCAACCCCTCCGGAGTCAGGACCAGACTCCGCTCAACGCGCCGCCTTTCTCCAGCTAAGCTCGGACGTGTGTTCTTCACACGCCACCCTATCGGTGTCGGAATCACACCGTGCCGCTGTCGGTCGTCTCACCGGACCTCCCTCTCTCTGTTTAGACCCTCCGTAGCAGTCATTATTGCAATCTTCGTTTGTCTCCACATCATCTTCCTCTTCTGCTATCTTCTTCTCTACAAAAGAACCTCTTCCACTGCCTCAGCAGCTGTCCACCATTCTCCACCAGTGCGATGCTGGTCTTCTTCATCATCTTCTCCATTCTGAAAGGTGTCTCACTGTCGCACCTTTCCGAAGCACTTGGATTGTATCCAGTTGGCGTTTGATTAGAAGGATATGCTTCTTGCTCTTCTCTCATCTCAGCTTCTACTTCCAATACCGTTCTTCTCAGTGATGTCTACTTTGGGAAAGTCACCACCAAACCTGTCTCCATCATCATTCTGTTCAGAATCTTGAGGACCATAAACGTCCACTCTCGCCACTGAGTCAGTTCTTTCTATAATCATTAGTCACTTTCTTCTTGGGCTCAAGTTTAGCATGTACTTTTTATGATACAGTAGTAAGTATCACCATCTGGGAGTAGTCCAGCAGAGAACTTTGGACCTCCAACATGTCTTTGGTATTTGGTGTTTTTGGTTTCTGCCATGTAAAGGCTCTCTTCACCACCAAAGATTTGTTATAACAACTCACCTGAAATGTGGAGTTGTTCTTTGAGACCACCCGCTGATTTGAATCTTTTGAAGTTATGGGTTTCAGATTTATCCAAACCCTCGTACGAATCGGTTCTCACCAGTTCTTCCACCTTCACGTTTATGTCGTTCAGTTGTGAGGGGGAGAAAGTTTAAGCCGCTGCAGGTAGTGTAGTCCTTGCAGGTCTGTTGTTGTTAGCCTCTGCAGGACAGTTATTTCCTGCAGGGTTGTTGTTCTTCAGGGTAGTGAAGTCCCTGAACGTTTGTTGATGTTTAGGGGGAGTATGTTTCCAAGACACTGCAAGTCAAGTATGGCAGTTCAAGCTACATAAGTATGGTAGTCCCTATAGATTTGTAGCTTTCAGCCACTATAGGCCCCATCATCCATCAGTCTCAGAGATGGCAGTCCCTGCAGTTTTGTCGCATTTAGCCACTGCAGGCCCCATCCTTACTTGATTTGGGATTTTGTCCTTGCAGATTGTCATTGTCCACCACTGCTCTCCGTCATTCAGGTTCATCCTGCTCTGGTTTCTGTCCTGGGTTGTCCACCAGCATTGTCATTGTTGTTCACATCTGTCTGGTGTCCTTTGCCGCTACCGCGGTTGTCTTGACACTATCTGCAGCTGTCAACTGGAGTTTGAAGCTCTGTTCCGTGGTTCGCCGCTACCGCTGCTGTCCACCACTGCTCTCCGTCATCCACTTTTGAAATTTCATAAGTTGTTGTTAGTGGTTCATTGACATGTGATAACACACTGCCTCACACTCTTGAAGAAAAATCATCTGTATCAAAATCGAGTTTATCTATTCCAAGCTTGGTTCATACAATTTGTATGCTCCAGCTTGAGGGGGAGTGTTAGAATTATTAGTTAGTGTGTGAGTTGTGTGTTAGCTGTGTGTATGAGCTTAATGTTAGAATAATTATTAAGTCTACCTATGTTGGTGTAGTCAGTAAGACTAAAGTAGGGAGTAGTGTGTTGGGTTATCTATAATCATTGTACCTAGCAGTCTAGGACAGTCCCTTGACCTTCCATCTCCCTATTGTATCAACTCTTTATCAATATAAATAGTAGAACATGAGAAGGGTCCATGAAGCCCTTTAGAAATATATTTTCTCTGTTTTTATCTCAAGAGAGGCTTCAGGTAGACCTCTATAGTAACATAATTGCATCTAAGACAAAAATATTGTTACAATGAAAGATAGTTGGGTTTATTTGGTCCTTGTTTCTTACCATAGAAGAAAAAAAAACTCGTGCAATTTGCTACTTAGCACATACAATTTCAAATGCAGTATATGTTTTCTGCTACCAAGTTCAAATCAAATTCAATAATGCCCTCTTGTAGTGAAAATTATAAAAAGAAAAGTAGCAACGGCAAATGAAAACAACAAAGATGAGTAAAATAAAAAAGTGGAAAGGAAGGAAAACCATGTGGAGACATCGTAATTAGACTTTGTTTCAAGATGTCAACAATGGCCTCTTTCAAAGATAGATTAGATCATTACACTTTAGTACAAGAGTGATTAAAATATTTTTTCATTTGATTATTGAATTCCACTGAAATACGACAGTCACACATAACCATATCACTGAAAATCTATAACTTCTATGAAAAGATTTTCCAATGGAGATTGTGTTTTGAATTGCTGCAAAGGGCTTGATAGTGTAGTTCACAGCAGTGTTGGAATGGGTTGTTTATATCTACTATATGCGAGAAATTAGTTTTTGTGGTTCAATGAAATACCAATATTTCAATGGGTTTTATGGTTTAACCCTCGAGTGTAGCACACCCCTGTTTCAAATTCTTTTGTTGTAGAATGGACAAATTGTTGAACATTCTAAAGAGGGAGATCAACATGAAACCATGTTAAGCTAAATTAGAAGACAACTTAACATCATTAACAGAGCTATTAATTAGGGGTGTTAGAATGTCACGTGGACCTAACAGAATTAACTTGTTAAACATTTTAAACTTTAAAGCGAGGACAAAAATAAAACAAAAAAACGTTAGAGAGCAAAACCAAAACAAAAAATCGAGTCAGACAATTAAGGTACTAATTTCACCTTTTTTTTTTCTTGCAGTCATGCATAATTATGTGAGAGAATATGTTGAAGATGATAAAAATAGACTAAAGCTAAAATGAAGTCCTCACATATTACTCAGGTCAAGCTAAAAGTATAGGCTTCCAACTAATCAAAATATCAAATTAAGGAACCGATGAAGAGCACACACACAAGCATACCTGAAAGCTTGTTTTAAAATCATCTAGCATAGAGTATAGAAAAATGGCAATGATAAGATAATTTTGAAGGATCTAATTCACAACAAATGAATTTATAGGAGACTCACCGACAAAACCAAAAAATTCAACACAGAGAAAGCTCACCTTTGCCTTCTCTGCTTGCTTTACAGTCCCAACAGCATCACTCTTCAACACCATTCCTCGAACTACTGTGCTGTTATGCAAGCCCCCTCCCAAGAGCTTTGCAACACGAATGTTGTCCACATTAAAGTTTGCTGGGTTTTGCGGACATACTTGGATGCATGCCTATTTTCCAAACGAAGGTCAGACTGTAAACAGTATTATCCTACCAAAGCAATTTATCATAGTAAAATGGATTCGGATGCACTCACATCAGCAACAAGTGAGCATATGGTATTTTCTAGATCAAACTGCTTGCTAGCAACCGCTGCTTTCATTCGAGAAACAATTTGCTCCTTATCACGAACATCCATAGTCTCCGAACCTTCCTCAACCAGATCATCCAATATTTGAACAGTCTGAAACATGACAAGGAATTAGAGCGAGAGAAAGCAGCAACATCAATACAATATTTAAAGAAGAATCACTATAGCTCCCATCAAAACCAAAAAACCTTGTTGATTGCTTTAGTGTATCCACTGATTATCTCGCTCGGATGCAAACCCATCCGGATAAGTTCCTCGGCACCCTGCAGGAGCTCCCCAGCAAATGAAATAGTTAAGTTAGCTCCATCCCCAATCTCCTCTTGTTGAGCCTTCCCGGCCAAAACCAAAATCTTGGCAGCAGGATGTTGAACTTCAAGTTCGTTCACAATTGTCGCAGCGTCATTCGTGACAAAAAGCTTGTCCAAATGATTTATAACCATCTTATTCATACCTGAAGCAGATCAAACAAAATATTACAAACAATATAAATTTATCCAGTCAAACCCTTCCTTCTGTTAACAACAACCAACAACAGGTTCAACCACGAACAAACAAAAAAACTTTCCCAGAATCAAAAATGAAAATCTCCTTAGTAAACGAAAAACAGAAACTTCTCTTTCTCAAGCCACCTCGTTACATTTACTCTTAGCACGGCATCCCGTATAAACGCTAGATCAACAACCATGAAAACGTACACATACCCACATTATAAAAATCCAAACGTTTGGAATCTGAAGGTGCAACACCCACTCCGGGTGAGTTAAAAAACGTAAAAACAAAAAAGGGTAAGCGCGATCGTTACCATTGGGACCAAGGGAAGTTCGAGTTATAGTGGATAGTTGTTTGCAGGCGTCGATGTTCTTGAGAACCGCCTCGTCTAGACCAGAAAGGTGTTTGTGGCCTTCCTTGAGCATGGATTGAATCCCATAGGGTTGAATGTTAAAACCCATGTTCTTGCAATTTGAGAATACCCTAACCCTAAGACCCTAGAAATGGTAACTTCTCTCTTCAACTTTGAAATCTATGTAGCAAAACTGTGTCACCGCCTCGCCTCGGACTGTCTCACTAAACTCTAATAACGCCCAACAAGCTGAGGTGAAAAGCAGAGAGTGGAGAGTACAGAGAAAATCAAAGAAAAACTATTAAATGCATAATAAACACTTGCACAAATATAATTAAAAAAAATATTGCATGTAATTAATATCAAATTTTAACAACACATATATTTTTTTTTAAATAGTGATGATTACTTGTGTCTCTATTTTCTATTATTTTAATTTTTTGAGACTAAAATGTAATTTTGTTCTTTTTTACTACTTTCAATTCACATTTTTCTGCCTTCTTATTTTAAAATAAAAATATTTTAATCATATAATTTTCAAAATTGATGGTTTTTAAGCCAACAGTTAAAAATAAGATTTTGAAATTTAAAATATTTTGGCACACTTTAGCTAAATGTTTTTCTCTCTCTTTATCAATAGATAAAAGAAAAATAAATAGTGTTATGTCAAATTTGAATCATCTAGATACGAAACCAAAATTACTATTTTTTTTTTTAAATTAGGATTAAGAATTTAATTTTAAAATAAGAAAAATATTTGAAGATATAGAAAATGAGAAAGAGCAGCGATTATTTTCAATAGATGATTCTCGATTATATTTATTAATAAAAAGTTGAAGTTATAAATGAATATTTTATTAATAAAGTTTATTTTATAAAAATAATTATCTCGTTTGGAATTTTTTAAAAATAAATACTTATATGCTTTTTGTTTAAAAATTTTAACTCTATTTTCATCTTTTTTAAAAATTAAAAAAAAAATTGTAGAATTAATCTTTAGCAAAAATATTTAACAAATTATTATCAAATTCTTTTTTAGAGTAAATCTAATTTTTACTATTTTTTCTTTAGAAAAAACTTATTTTATATTGTATGTAACATTCTTTTAATGCATATAATCATAGATACTCACCGTTGATGTCAATTTTTATTTGTGATCATAGTATTACACTTTTATCATTGATTGAATTTTTCTGTGTAAATAAAACAACTTGAAGTGTTGAAGGTGTGTAGTACGAGAGCTATAGTAGAAATCTTCTTTAAGATACGAAAATTTTATAATTTTTATTTTGTTCATTTTTTAATATGTGCGTGCTTTATAATTTGGTGAAATTGTTTTGAGCTATGATTAATAGGTACTGATTTGGTTATAATTGACCTAATAGCAAATAGTGAAATTATGTGGTTTATCTGACTACATGAATGGAATACATGATTACTTAAAAGTGATTAAATTAGTTTAATGATGTTATTTGAGATGTTTGGAAATCAAAAAACATTTGTTGAAGTAATTTATAAAAGGTAGAGTACTTAAATTAATCATTGAATAATTTGAAACACGAAGGTAAGAAAATATAATATCTATCATAGTGCTGAGTGTCGCTTGAACACATTTAGGCGCCCCTTTGGCATGGGGCACTACAAGTCATTGAACATTAAGGATTTTTAGTGTTAGGCGCAACCTAAATACCATTGAGTGCTTACTTCACAATAAGCTCTAATGGGTTGGGGCACAAAATATTGCAGGTACTGCTTGACGCTCCTTTCATAGAGCCCTCCAATGGACTTAGCGTTGGGCACTAGTGGAGTGGTGTTGGTGAGGTAGCAATGGACACTAAAGGTTGTCGTTGGGCATAGGGTTCAGCGTTAGGGATGATAATAAGTCGAGTTAAGCACGGATAATGCCTACTTGTTACCCGACTTGCAATAGAAAATCATATTCATTACCTACCTCATTGGCTTATACCTGTTTTTAAAACATCCACGGGTTTTAAAAAACTAGCGGGTATACATAATTCATAGATTTTTAAAATAAAATTTAAATAAAATAGCAATAAAATATAAAATATAATTTTAATTAAATTCAACCCAATAAAATATAAATTAAATTTCAATTTTATTTTTTTATGGATAATGGATACCCATGAGTACGGGTAGTATGATACTCGCACCTAACCCGTTATAAACGAGTAGTAAATTATATGTTACCCGTGAGTACTCGTTTTAAGTATTTGCTTACTATTTGTGGCAAATTTTATCCGCTAATATCAACAGACACGAATATTTTTGTCATTCCTATTCAGCGTTAAGTGTGTGATGTTTTCAGGTTTTGAAAGTTAGTAGTAATGATGTTTTATGAGCTATGTATATCATCTTGAATGTTATGTAGTGAATGAATGTAATTTTAGGGAGAATTGCTTCAATATTTTAGGAGTAGTGTAAGTACTAAGTCAGAGTTTTGAGAGTAAGTCATTCTAACTTTATTAAAATCACATACTCATAGAAAAATGTGGTTTAAATGGGGAAAGTTGAATAAGGTTCCTATAGAACCATATTGATAGAGAATTTACCTTGACATAAATGTGAGCCAAGTGGCCACAACGTTGTTCCACTTGAGTCCATTTCAAATAATCTTATGACAGGTGAATGACTAAAGTGTACTCCGCTTAATACTTATTATTGTGGAAATTAAGTAGATAGAGACTATTATTTTGTAAAGGGTTTGTTTTGATTGAATGATCATATGTTTTAGAAATTATAAATGTTTTGTTAAAGTTAGATTTATTTATATTTATAAATATATGTTAAACTTAATAAAAATAATTAAGCTTAACGTAGTATCTTATTTGTGGTTGATTGTCCACCTGTTATTTTAAAATTTTAAAAGAAGAAAGGTTTCTTAATTCTATTAAAATTAAAAATTTCAATATTAGAAAGCCTTCTTCTAAAAATATTTTTTTTATCTATCTCATTGATACCACTAACTAGAGATATGTTTAATGCTTATTGTAGATTAACATTTGACCCAGGAGGACTTCATGGTGAGCCCAACCAAAATAAAGTCATTTCTAAATGACTTGCTCCTAATATGATAAGGAACTTCTTCTACAATAATTTTAGATATCCTCATAATAAAGACTCTATGGATTTGAGGACAAATCCTTCTCAAGGGGGAGGAGATGATGACTTGGACCCAAACCTAATAACAAGTCAAGGCCTCATTACTCGTGGAGTGACCAAAAGGAACCAAAAAGATGATTTGGAACCAAGTCCACCTTGTAATCAAGGCCTCATTACTAGAGGAATGCTTAGGAGACTTCAAGAGGACCTAAAAGGCACTTCCAAGCAAGAAACATTGATGAATTACTTCATTTGTTGCAAGGACTAGTTTGCCTTCCGGATTGGGCCGCGCTTAGCACAAAACCTTTTTCGCCTAGCGTGCATGAGGTGTCATTATGCTAACAACGAGTGCAGGTCGGGATCCAGCACTTTCTACAACTTATACATGTTTTGTATACGTGTCATGATCCGTATTAAGTGGTTGATGATCAACCTTTATTGTTAGCATCGTGGGTGGATTAGAATGAAGCTATAAATCCATCATTGATGAATCAATGTTTTCTCGAATTCACTTAGCTTATTGCACTACATTTAATTAGGCAATTGTGCTTGAATGTCCATTATTTCCCCAGGTTTGCTAATTGTGCTTAATTTGACCATAATTTTTTATTTTAATTAATTTGGATTATCTGAGGCTAATTATTGTCATTATTAATTGCAGGGAAATTTTTGGAATCATATTTTGGGACATTAAGAGCTGTCACGTCATTCTAAATCCTCCACGTCAGCATTTTAGTTTAAAATTAAATTGTAATTTCGTTTTAGTGGGATATTGGACCAGTTTTTCATTATTAGGCTAAATTACCTTTCGGATCATTTTTTAGTTATTTTTGGAGAGGCTCATTTGTGAATTATGACCTAGTTATGTGTGCCAAAGGGGGGCAGACCTGAAAACTCTCCCTCATTCTACATTTTTCACGTTTTGGCTTCTTGGAGAGCTCCATCTTAGGTTTTCATTTTTTTCCCCTTTTTTCTTATTTTCCATTTTGATATGAACTTATTTTGAGATTAATGAAATTCGTTTCTGCTTGTTATCCTTTCTCGTTTCTGTTTCTATTTTTGTGATGGTGTTCTAGTTGCATTCCCAATTTCGATTTTCATTTCGTCTTCGTGCATTTGGTTTCTGTGTTGAATTCGTTTTCTGAGTTTCATTGTCGTTTTTAATTTCGTTTCTGTCTCCATTGCCGCATTGGGTTTCATTTTACATTTTTGTTTAGGGTTTCGTTTTAGGTATTTCACCCTTTGTTGCGTTTTTGTGCATTATGTTCTTCTTTTTCTACGATTTGAATGATGTTAATGGAAGCTTAATTTTTTGGGTTGGTGAATAGTGAGGTTGCAGGGTTTCCTTGAGATTATTGAAGCCTAATTGTGATTCTGTTTTTTGTGCCCTGCACATATGCAATATGTTCTGTTCAGTTGGTCCTCGCTTAGTGGTCTAATTTAACCACTGTTAATCTTCGCTTAGTTGATTAACGTGTTTGTGCAGAACTGATGAATCTGTGTGAGTGTGTTTGCTTAATTCGCATTTTATGAAAATCGTTTTATACTTCGCTTAGTTGTCTAATTCGTGTTGGATTAAGGGTAATAAGAGTGGATATTTGTTGTAAATCTGTGATTGGAAACAAGTGCAATCGAGCTAACACCAACTTGTCTTTAATTCGTGTTTAATCTGTGTTAATTTCTGTGTCAAATTTCAAATCAAAATTGTCCACATAACCCCCCACTACGTGTTTGACCTATTACATGAACTACATTTGGTCCTTGAAAGATGACCTAGTGGTCATTCTCCTAGTATATTGCACTTTAATTGAACCTTAAATATGATTCGAGTACGACCTCGATCAATCATCTCCACACTTTTGTAGACATTTTTTTGAAGCAATTAGTGATATGTTGTGGAAATATACCCAACCCCTACTTTTCTCTCGAGTCACCTTCGAGTTTCTCTTTCTCCTTCATCTCCAACTTCCTTCCTCAAGGGGAAGGCCACCGAAGCTGGAAATCTCTCCACATTTCATCACAGACCAACCATCAAACACCTTATCTGCATCTAAAACTCCCACCGTTATCTTGTTTTCAAGCTCTACAACGGCTAGTTCGATCTCTTTGGCCAAGCTGAACATTCAGGAACCTTTGTTGGAGGCATCAAAACCTATCACAAATATTACCAAAAACCTATTCTCATGTACACACAGACTCTTGCCCAACAATAACAACAAATAATCATAATCATAATCATATGACATATATCTAACAAGGATTTTCATGCAAGTAAATCAAGAATACATAACATACAACAAACAATGGTAAGTTTCTTCATACCTTAGTCAATACTAGGATTTTATCTAACTTAAAAATCATCACAAATCCTCCCTTGCACTAAGGTTTTCTACAACTCTTCCTCTTTTCTCCTAGAAAACGTCTTTTCTCTCCCTTATCTCTCTCAATTTCATTTTTTATAATTAGGGTAGCAATATGCAGACCCCTTTTACTCTTCTCCTTTTTATCTTCTTTTAATCTATCTCTATCTTTTTGGGTTTCAATAAAATCTCTCACTTTATCTCTAAAACCATTAAGATTTCCTCTCTTAACTACTTTTTAAAATATCAACAACCATTAAATCTTTTAAAATCCACGAAATCTCTCTCTTATTATTAAGATTTTATTTTTATTCTTTTACTTTCTACACCGCCTTATATTAATATTTCTACACCAATTAATAAAGAAAAAAAGGCCATTTTACCCTTAGGCCTAAAATACAAATTAAAACAAAAAAGTTTACCTTAACTCTCTTTCTCTTTAGAATTGAACTCACACCTATTCAATCCTAATTCACCCTTCTATCAACAAGCCAACACAACACATTGGTATTATCACACACACAAATCACCAAATTAATAGTATATCAATCATGGATTGCACTTTATTAATATTAACATAAAATAATCATCATAGAAAATTAAAATTTTAAGAAATATCTAATCATCACACACCAATTACCACGCAATAATCTCAAGTCTCAAACCACTTCATTCCGTAATAACTACTTTTTCCTCGGGTCTTACACTTGTATGTCTCTTGTCCTTATTGATGCGTACCCGACCATGTCATTTGAAACAAAAGGAAAACACTAGAAGGGAGGGGGGGATTGAATATTGTTTTAAAATTCTTTTCGTAATTTAGCGTTTGACGAGTATTTTGAAATAAGTTTGTCAATGGGATTTACTTAAATGTTGTTTTGCATAGCTTGTGAAAAGATATAAGCAATAAGATAGTGTATTGAGCACTCATAAATGCGTTTCTTGATTCAACGTCTAGAAAATGATTTATGAAGATCTTTTACAAGAGTTGTATTGACACTAGGTTTTATGAGAACCTTTTCAAGAAAAGATTTGTAAAACAAACAATGAACAAGGAGTATTTTTATACTAGTTTACTGCAATTGAGCTACGTCCAATTCTCCCTCAAGAACTCTTGAGAGGTTCCACTAATATTTTCGAAGATTACACAAGTATTCTCACCACTTCTAGTTTATAATGAGTATTCTCACCACTCCTGGTTCCCTAGACAATTCTGGTATCTTCCTAATACGTTGCCTAATTAAGTTTCACCACTTTTGGTTTGTAAGTATTCTCACCACTCTTGGTTTACAAGTATTCGAACCACTTCTGGTTTATAAGTATTCTAACCACTTTTGGTCACTACAAATCCATAGCGGGATGTACAACAAGATATAGATGGATAGCTCTCTACAAGAGAATATGTTTTCAATTATAATGTAATTGTAAATCTTGATGGTGTTTCACACTCTTTTTACTTGAAATCTTCAAACGATTTAAGAATTATAAGCACAATGATCAGAGCAAGAAAATGTATTCACTTAGTTATCCTTCTTGTCTTCTCTTCATATGTCTGACAATTTATAGCTTTCTTGAAAATCTGTTTGTTGAGTGTTGAGTCTACTCCTGGTAGATTAGGTTGATAGCCTTTTTAGCTTCTAAGTCAGACTTATGTCTATTCTACAGTTGTATAGTGCTTTTTCAAAGTTTTTTATTGATTGTGCATCTCATACAGCTTGTCGGGGTAGAAGTCTTCAATAAAAACATTCTTAGAATGTTCTGTAATTCTCTCAAGGCCTTTATCCAACATGTGCTTTGGTTATGATTTATCCATTGTATATTTCTGACCTACATAGTGAACGAGGACAAATCATACAAGCAAAATAGAACTTCACAATACATGCATTAATGGACATTTAATGTTTTTAAACGTTTATATACATTAAATATCATTTCTTATTCTAAACCATTTTGTCATATGTCATGTCAGCAATAATTGCATCTGGTTTAGTACAATGTTCAAATATTGACAAGAAATGTAAATGTAAGCATTCTTGAAGTATAATATTGGGCATGCTTTTCATTAGACTATTTCTTCTATAAGACGTGTTCATTGATGACATGTTTAAGGCTTCGTCTTATTGTTTAAAGCTTATGTTCGTTATACAATATATTTGTGTCAACTCTTTTTCCATTAACACTGGTTGAATACAAAGAGTTAAGATTTAGCATTTTGTCTTCCTCAAGGATATATATGTTAATTTCAAAGCTTGAGAATTGATCCTTAAGTTTTGCACTAGTTGAGATGACGCTTATCATAAATCATCTTTGTAAAACTTGTTTCTTCCTTAGAAGGGATTTTCACGCTTACTATTTTATAGGAGTAATTCAGACACTTATGTATGGGTATCTAATAACGGTTGAATTTACCGTTATCTGTGATGCAATTTGTCTATTAAATCAACTCTATTTGACTTAGAAACTTGCTCAATCTCTTGTTTTTAGTTTAATTGCGTGACTACGTGAATTGAGGTTATACTTAATGATTTTATCACTAAATTCCCTTAATTTTGTAGGTTATTGGGATGTTTTAGAAGAGGAGTAAAAGTATCAAAGGGTCAGAATCCAAGAGGGACAACAAAAGCACCAGAGAAGAGGGTTGAAGAAGGCGCATGACGCCTGGTTGCCCCTTTCTGGGGCCCTCAACGCCAATATGTCACGCAGGCAGCGTGTTGGGCTATTGGAATGATGATATTTCCAGCTTTCCTTGAATAACTTTGGACTATGGAAAATATTTTTAAACAAATCTTGTAGCCACACTGTCCCATGTGGTGAATGTTCCTTCAGGAAAGGAATTAAGCCACGCCTTAGCATTGCCTGCTAATGAGAATGGGAACAAGCTAAGCTTTACTCCTTCATCTGATACACCTGTCATCTTCACAGTGTTGCAGATTTCACTAAACGTGGTCAAATGATCTTACGGATT
Source organism: Vigna reflexopilosa (assembly GCA_027742785.1). Classification (NCBI taxonomy): domain Eukaryota; kingdom Viridiplantae; phylum Streptophyta; class Magnoliopsida; order Fabales; family Fabaceae; genus Vigna; species Vigna reflexopilosa. The sequence goes on along the minus strand of CM050928.1, from coordinate 15,673,794 downwards.
CTCATTTGACAAGTCGTGAAACTGGTTGCCTTGTACTAGGTGTATTAGTGTTGGATTCATCACCATGTTGGTCGTTTGATCCGTAGGCATGGCTATGCTGTTAAAGTGAAAAAGACCTACAACATTAGATTGATCTGCCAATGTGCGTCTTGGAGGAAATTGTTCTGCCATCTCCCCTGTTCTTCTATCTGGTGAAGGTGACAATAATCTGCTAGGAGAAGGGAATAAATCCCTAGATGGGCGTCTGACTCTCCTTTTTGCCCTTGTCTCACTTAAGCCGACAAGAAGAGGTTGGGTATTTTTCTTGCTCCTAGTATGTCTACTCTCATGTTGCATGTACAAGAAACACAAACCCTAGTAGCACTTTTATTTAAAAAAAAAAAATATATACAAATATCAATAATTAAGTCAAAATTAATCAATTTACACTACTCGAAAAAGTTAAACCAAGAGTCCCCAGCAACGGCGCCTGATGAGTTGATATTTTCTTGACTGTATTTAGTTTATTGCACTTAAATAAATCAGGGAATTGTGTTTAATTGTCCATTATTTTCCCGTTTTTCCTAATTCATCTTAATTTGATCGGAAATTCGTATTTTCGGTAATTTGAATTTTCTGAGCTGATTAATTGCATTATTAGTTGTAGGGAAATTTTGGAGATATCTTTTAGAGCATTAGGATGGAGGCATGGTCATTAAAGACTCAACAATTAGGCATTTCATTTTTAATTAAATTGTAATTTAGTTGATTAGAAACTTTAACACGCATGCTACTCTCCAACTTTCATTTTGCTTGCTTTTGTATGAACTCTCTCATGGAGAGCTTGACTTGGGTGCCTCGGTTTCTAACATTTCAATGAACAAAGATGCGATTTTCTTCTTCTCTTACTTGAATCTTGGTTGTCTTTGCTTGGTGGTGGTGAAAAACCATCCCATTTCCCTTTTATTTCTTGTTCTTTGAAGTTGAAAGTTTGAGCTTGAGGTTGTTTCTTTGCATTTTCATGATGGGTCATTGGTTTGAATGAAGAGCTATTTCGTTTTTCTCCTCCTTTGCTGCCATATTTTCGTATTTACTTTGAGTTTCTTGGATTGGATGACGAAAATGAGTTGTTGTTGAGCTTAGTAGTGAAGAAACCTTGAGTTAGTGTATGGGTGTTTGAGGTTTGAACCATTTTCTTCTTGTGCTTTTGTTTGATGGTTGGAAGCAATATTTTGAGCTGGACATTGTGTTTGTTGATGATGGTTGGACGGTTTTGCAAGGAAAGCTAGGGATTTATTTTTGTTTTTGTCAAAAGTTTGAAGAAAAGAGAGTGTGAAGTTGGTTTGAAGAAGATAGACTTTGGGATTGTTGTGCTTGTGTTATTTCGCAATTGAACTTTGGAATTCTTGTGTTCATTCTCGGTATTCAGATGTGGAGAAACAATTTTAAGGTTGGTGTTGGTGAGAAAACCGAAAATGAGGATGGAAAGGAGAGAGAATGGTGCATTTAATTTTTTACCTTATTTGGGCAAGCACATGAGAGGCTCATTTTCATAGAAAGAAGATTACCATTTTGGTCTTTGTCTTTTCCTTGCATTGCTACCGAGAATTGCACATGAGAATGGGATGCTTTGTGTTTTTATTTGCTTTGACCTTGCTTATGTGGCACAATGGTAGAAGAAGTTAAGCACCTTTTTGACTTTTGGACTTTTTAAAGCATTGTTTGCAACCAATACATCTTATGGCTCGGCAATTTGGTGTGAAAGGTGTTTGAGTTACGTTTTTGCTGCATGGAAAGGGAGGAGAACACGGTTTTATTATGTGGTTAAGACACATGCTTATTTCCTTGGAAAATGGTGCACATGGGACAAGAAGTCAACACATTTTGTAGCTTATTGAAGGTGGAATTTGAAGTTTGATTTTGGTGCATGGTAACTCACAGCCAAGAGGTTTTCTTAGGCCATTTTCATTTTCAATTTCTTTATTTGGTGCACACTTGGTCACATGAATTGCTAGGAAAAAAGTTGTGTTTGTTTATTTCTTTTGTTTTAAATTAATGTGCATAGTATGATTAATTGCTTTTTAGTTTCTCTAATTTAGTTTTGCATGTAATTTAATTTAACTTAGTTGGGTAGTTATTTGTCACATTGTTGGGGTCTAGTATTTTATTTTGTTTTAATGTTGTCTAATATGTTTGGTCTTGTCACTTTAATTGTCATGATAGCTTAAATTAATTCAGTTGGTCATAAGCTATATTGTAATGTTTCCCTGAGATTTCTGTACCGTAACTATGTTTGCTATTCTGACCTTTGTTAATGTGATATTTGTATTTGCACCTGCAATTGGGTATACGCTTAGTTGCCTAATTGGTGTGACATCTTCGCTTAGTTGATGAAACTGTATGATGTAAATCAGATTTGACATTGACACTGCGTCCGCTTAGTTCGCTTTTATGAAAACAAGATTAACCGTCGCTTAGTCGGTCAACTCTGTTGGATTAGAGGTTTAAGTAACGACTTTATTTTGTTAATCGTTGATGGGAAACATTGGGATTAAGTTAATGACCGACTATTTTCTCTCCCTGTTTGATTCCGTATTTTTACGTCTCTGTATCGTTTCTATAGTTGAATTTCTATATTCGTCGTATTTTGATTATGTTTTCATCCGTGTTCAACGCAAACCGTTTTCACAACCCCCCCCCTTCATGTTTGACTAAATTCTGAACCGCAAAATTGGTCCTTGAGAGACGACCTAGGAGTCATTTCCTAGCTATACTACATTTCTAAATTGCACATTAAATTTGTGTGGGTTGCGATAGCCCATCAGCGCCAAAAACTTGTTAAACCCCTGACAAGTGTACCAGATCGTATCAAGTAATAATAATCGGTAATCCCAATATCGTTCTTCCTAGAGGACTCTTAAGGACTTATCTTTAGTGTAAACTAATTGTTTAAAACTTGAGTTAAAGAAAATAATTTAAATGGTTTGAATGCAAAACAGAAATAAATATGCAAATGCAAGAATTCAATTGACTAAGAGAAACTATGAATGAATGAGGTTGTTGGGGTTTACAATTTCATCTTATCCACCCTCATATATATACTCTTCTTATTTACTTTGCTTATTTATCATATTGCCTTGCAAACTTTCTTGGTCTACCATTAACCCAATCCCTTGGTGAAAAGAGCCTATTACTAATTATCGGCTTGTTATCCCTAGTTTTCCCTAGTAACTAATAATGCATAATGAGCGGAAGCAAAATACAATTGATCGTCCTACCCCTATCCCTAGGCGGTATTAACATAATCAAGGAATTCTCCCCAATTCATGACATTACCGTACGTCCCTGTATCAATAAAGACAAACAACATCTACCGAATGAGTTAAACGGTAAAAGCTTTAAGCAAAGGTAAAGAACCCAACAATTGATAAATCAAGCATATGCAAGCATATAAAGTAAACAAGAATTTCAATATATGAGAGTTTCAAAAGATTACATTGTTCCCCAACAACTAAGGGTTTAGTTCACCATAACCATGGTGAAACTAGATGAACTAAATGGAAGAATGGATAAGCAAACCCTAGAATTGATAAGGTGGAGCCTAAGCATCCAAGAAATCTCCTCCAAAGGTGTACAGCTGTTGTGGACTTTGTTCTCTGCCAAAAGAATTACATTTGGATTCGTACTAGGGCTATATATAAGCCAAAAAGATAACAGAAAAGATCTCAGAATCCAAAATATAAAAACAGACAACCGCCCAGGCGCCTAAATTGGCCGCTCAACGGTTTGCCTCAACACACGCCACCGCCCATGCGCCTAAAATGACCGTTGAGCGGTTTGCCTCTTGTCGCTCTAGACGCTTAGCGTCACCGCTTGGGAGCCAGACAACAACTTTTCCTCGCACTAGGACGCTCAGTGGTGGAATTTACCGCTGAGCGGTTCACATACTCTTCTTTTTTTCCTTTCTCTCCTTCATTCTTCAGTTTATGACCTTCCTACTTCATTGTCATCTTCAATTTTCATTAAAAACCCTGCAAAACAATGCAAAACAAGCATAATATCTCTAAAAACAACTTTTGACTCTCGTGTAACACGACTTAAGAGTTTTACTTGATTCTTAGCCCATTTTAAGCTACAAAGGATGTGATTTAATATCAAATTTATGCATGAAAATAACGGTTTTGAGACCGTTATCAGTTCTCTACCTTCTCTCTAAGAGTTCTAACTCATGAGTCATCTCTTTGTCGATCAGGAGGTACCTAATCGACCACAGCAACGAGGACTACGTTTCTAACCGATCAGTTTTTTCAATAGAGTAAGTAAGTTTCGACTCTTTTTTCCCATTTCGTTCCTAAATCTATTTTAGAGGAATATTTTATTTTTACATGTGTAATCATGCATCTCCTATACAATTTGGTGTTTCATAGGTTCATCTAGGTATTCCTTGCAGTTCAAGTAATCGACAGAGCGTTTTTAAAGATTGAGCAGTTTCTTTGAAAGGTAAGGGAAGCTAGAGTTTTCTTGAATTAATGTTAATTGTGTATGTTAGAGGATGTATGCATATTAAACTGTTGGAGTAAAATTTTGTTCTATGATTGAATGTAGAGAAATCGATTAGGTGTTTAATGTCTTCTGTGTTGATGAATGATGTATAATATGTTGAATCTGTTTGTAGATGAGATTGATGTTGAATTTGGTGTTGATGAAGTGAATTGTGATGATTGAATTATTGGGAACAAGGGTCACTATTGGTTGTAGGTTGTTTTAGGTCTAAAAATGAGGTCTTGAGTAGTGAAAACTATGAGAGAAGTGTTGTAAATTGGTTTGAAGTAAGAGAAATTTGTTACAAGTGTTTTATGAGTGGTTGAGAAATGGATGAAATGTGTTAAGAAGGTTGGGTGATAGATAAGTGTAGTTACCTTAGTTTAGAAATTGTTTTTGAGGAAGTGAACTAGTAAGGACTTGAGTTAGGGGTTCTATACTCAAATTGTCAGTTTAGAGAGTCTTGGTAAGTCATTTAGGACTTATTAGGATCCCTCAGCTACTTGAAATTGTGCCATAAATGATAGAATTTAATTTGGATCCATAAGTTGAGGTTTAGTAAATTTTGAAGTTTAATCTTGGTAGTAAACAATTTAAAATGTGTTTATGATGGTTTAGACACAATTGATTTAGTATATTTGAGTGTGTAATATAATATAAAAATTTTAGAAGTTAGGAAAGATGCATATAATAGGTTTTGAGTGGTTGAGTAATGCAAATCTTCAATTTTGGTGCCATAGAATTGTGCAGTCGAACTCCACTGAGCGAGAGGTAAGTGAACAAAACCCATTGTTTCTGTTTCGCTCAGCAAACAGACTTGGTACATTGAACAAATGGGCTTCAGCTAAGCAAATAGACTTGATGCATTGAGCAAACATAACAGATTTTCAACTATGATTTTATATGTTTTCTTGAAGTGTGTATAATGTATGTGAATGTTGGAATAATTAGTTTCTAATACTTGTTTGGAATATGAATTGTAATATGAATTGAAATACTTGATTTTTGAGGTTATGTATGTATTAGAAGTATTTTTAGTGAACATAATTTCATGACTTATGGTAAGATCTCATGGTAATGACTTGGTTGATGATGTTTTTGTATTAATGTAGTATATTCCAACACTCAATAATAATTTATTCTCATGTAGAAAAAATAATGCATGTGGTTAAGTGCACAGGATGAATCTTGTTGAATATTAGATGTAATCAATGTGCATTATATTATAAATGGAGGGTTAAATTTGTATAGATAATATTATAAATATGAAACTTTCTTGTTTATCTAACTTTTGTAATGTTGTTAGTTTTTTGAAATCTAATTGTTCCTTTACCATCTATATAATTATGAGAACAATATTTTTTTCAAATATTATCGCACATTATTCTTACAAATGAAATGCCCTATAAGATGTTCTAGGAACTAAACCCACAAACAGTACTAGATAAGTGAAAGATTCATTTTCTAGGCTTCAAGAGAATCGACCCAGTTAATCCACCCACAAAATGAAGTGGCCCGTTCGAATAAGTACTTTATACCAAACACGATATAAATGAAGTGGCCCGTTTTACAAACACTATATTAAATTAAATTAAATCAAATTGAAGGGATCTTCCTATCAAAAGCAAAATCTTAATTTTATTTCTTAAAGAAAGAGTTATAATGACTTTACTAATATTTATTTTAACTTTGAAAAAAGTTTCCATGTAAGAGAAGAAAATAATAAATGTTTGTTTTTAAAAACGAGTTCATAAAAGATAACGAGATAATTCCAAACTGTTAAGATTGGAGAATGGATAAACGAGTTAACAAAAGATAATTGACACAAATTGGGATTGGAAAATAAATAGAAGGACAAGAAATAAGAAAAATAATAAAAAATAAGAAAACAATAAAGTAAGATGTGAATGGACAAAATAAATGTGGAATCTATGATGAGAAATGAAAATAATAAAAATAAATTGTTCATTTCCTTCAAAAGATCCCGTGGGTCAAACCCTTTCTCTTAGCCTCCGTGCGAACCGAAAGACCTAACATTTCACGATCCTTCAGCTTTCTGGTGGAGGCTTTATGTACAAAGCTTATATCTACGAATTATTATCATAGAATCGTTGTAAGAATCGCCTGAACAGTGCCAAATTGGTGAATGAAATAATCAACAATTACCATATATTAAAAATCACTCTAGCAAATTAACCATTTAAAAAATGTGAATATCGAAATATAACCGGGTAGGAAAAGTGAAATCGAATTCCGCACCCTCAAACCTATTCAAATAATCGAAAGGTTTCAACATTTCATATATTTGATGTGCGCCTCTGTCTGAGCCAAACGACGGTTGTTCGCCGTTCCGTTATTCTGGAGGCAGATTTAAAATAATTGATTGATTGATAGAATGTGAATGGCTGCTTGAGGAACAATCGATAAGAAACGCAGAGTCCCTTCAAAAGGCCTTTCTACGAATGGATCCAAAGACGAATTTGGATCCGATTAATGTGCACCTCCTAACTAAGCCGCTAAAGAATTTAAATTTTCTCATAGGGCTACTCAAAAGAGGCGCGTTCAGGAATTGATTTTGCAAACAGAGAATGTAAATTTTGGTCTAGAATTTAGGTTTACTTCGTTTAAAATTGAAGGCATTCAGATACTTACAAAGATACTTGAATTGCCACTCTTCGGATCATCCATCGGTCCCAATCCTCGCATCACTGCCACATTGGCCTTTTCCATGACGGTTGCACATCCACCGCCTCACAAACTGTGCACTGGTCGAATTGTTCAGAAATAGATGGCACGAGATTGAACCAGATGCGAACAAATAATGAATCTAACAAAGCATACAGGAAAAAAAAGACTGAATAGTAGAGGAAAGTTATCACTCAGTGGTGGCCATAAGGTTTATGGTTCGATTCAGCCAGCGTTCTTCCTCAAATTGAAATTTTGGAAGAGGGAGCTTCGCTATCCTCATCGTGAAAACTTTTTCCCCAACATACGTCCATAATAACAGATAAAATAATAATAATAATTTGAAATTAAAGCATAATTGAAAAGAGAAACGTGATTTGATTTGTTAAAGAACAAAAGAGATCACTCAGTTCAGCGGGATAGTCGACACGCAAAGCAATCTCCAAAAGAGAAAGCCGTGCATTCCGGTCTGTTGAGCTTGAATTTTATGTGGTCATCACCGTGAACTCTCTTATGAATGCGTTAAAACAAAACAAAACTCAAACACTGAAAATGAAACAAATTACTGTGCAAAGCACAAAGATGGAAACGATACAAAAGCCCTCAACAACGGCGCCAAGGGTTTCTCGCAAGACCCTGAATTTATAGCAATTTTTAGGGTTTCTCAGGTATTACGCCGCATTTTTAACAAACAAAAAGAAGCCTTCGGAAATAAAAAATATAACTTTAATAACGTGAATAAAAAATAACTGAGAAATAATGACTATAAAATTATAAACAAATTATATGAATTATTTCTTAACTAGATTTATTTAATAATATATTAAACATTATTTTTATTTTTTAAATACTAATATTAATTATAATTCGGTTTATCTTTGTTATTTTTAAGTAAGGTTAGATTAAATCTATATTGTTATAAAGATATTTATTAAATATCGAATGACATATGAATCAAAAGAAAAATAAAAGGAAAATTAAAAATAAAATGAATGGCACATGAATCATAATAAAAATAAAAAAAACAAATTAAAAATAAATGAATTACTTGATGAAAGATTAATTTTTTTATTTTATTTTAGTTTTGTTTCTTATTTTTTAGGTTTTATTATATTTCATTTTTAAGGCTTAGTATTGATTAGATTGGATTCAGACCAAACCTAACCAATCTAGAACAATCCAAACTTAATATTGTTAAATTCATATTCTGTCATTTGATTTTTTGGAATTAATATGGTTCAAATTATTTACTTTTAAGTTAAATAGATTGGTTTTTCGTATTCACGTTGGGTTATGCAGAGAGGGTTTGTGAAAAGGAGATCACTAGAGCAAGACGAAAACAAAGAGGTATTTGTTGGCATAAGCGAAGGGCAAAAACATGTGATAGGCTATGTCGCTTTGAGGCTCATAAAAAAAAGTGGATTAGTGCTTCTTCTGAGCATGGGTGTGTGCTCTACCTTAGTGGGTGAAGAAGAAAGCAAGAGAGAAATTTAGGTGAGAAGAAAAGAAGAAAGGCTAAAGGAAGATGAGGTGGGGAAGAAAATGATGTGTGAATTGTGTGAGTTGTATGTTTGAATTCAATGTGAAGCTAAGTGGTGAAGGAGCTTGATAGTGTGTGTTTACCTAAATGACAAAAATGAATGTGTACTATACCCGGTTACCCGACCGTTCGAGAGATTACAACAATGTTATGCCCGGCTAGGCCAACCGATCGGGGGAAGTGTCATCCACACCGACCAGTAATCCAGTGATCGCAAGATAGGTAAGATGGATGCCATTAATGGCCAATTAATATATTTAATGACCGTATCAAAGGCAAATATATGGTATTTACGGGTGATTGACAGATTATATTGCACAAAGATATATTGTATTAATGAATAATTAATGGGCTGAACAATTGTGAGGCCTATAAATACAAGATTAATGTTCAAGTAAGATCATCTTATTGCCAATTACTATCTGAACACACTAAAGCAGTATCCCTGACTTGAGCGTCAGAGTATTTCTTGCAGGTCCACCACTGACCGGGAGAACTATCAGTTGAGTTGGCGATCGGAGTAGAAGATCGGAGGGCGAGTTCAGGATCTTGGAGTGACTACGATTATCCTCGAATCCTTATCACTAAAACATAATGTTTAATGAAGAAGAGAAAACAAAAGGTGAATGTGATATGAAAAAGAAGGAGTGTATAGGTCTTGCCCTTGTGTTGTGTGTGAAGATGGGAGGATGAGAGGACATTACGTGTAGTGGCAAAAGGGCTTTATAGTTAGGGTTCACAAACATTTTCTTTTATTTTGAACGGATTAGGTACCTGATGAGTGCATATTTATGCCCACATTTATGCTTTATAATTAACTTCTTTTTTGAGATTCATGTACTTAAATGATTGATTTAAAGCGAATTTGATGATTGGAATTGTTGAGTTTAAGAATTAAATATATGTAAAATGTGAGTTTTAGTGCATAAATTATTTTGGATGTTCTAATGTTTATTTGTGCAGCTGAAATTTAAGCTTTATTGGTCCAAATTGCAAATTAAGGCCCAAAATCAGGTTTTATTTGGAAAATAATGTACAGATGGGCCAAACAAGCAATCTTTACCCTTACACCTCCCAAATTTCCCTACATACACCTCCCTTTTCTAAACTAGACCCAATAGTTAGATTTTACCCTTGCACCCCCTAAGTCTCCTATTCCTACCCCTCCTAAATCAGACTCCACCAGATTCTGCCACGTGTCCAAATCCTCCACACACAGATCTAACCATTGAGAAGCTGCCACGTCATTAATCCTCTGCACACCAAATGAACCAATCAGAACATGCCATCTCATCCCTCTTGCCACGTCATCACCATCTTCAACAGAAACCCCAATTCCTCTTATCTCAGGTCGTCGCTGTTGACACCATGTGCCACCCAACCATCCTCGCTGGTGTTAAGACTCCGGCAAGTGTACCGAGTCGTATCAAGTAATAATAAGTGGTAAGACCAAGTATCGTTTCCCTAGAGACTCATAGGCCTAGACTTTCGTGTGATTTGTTGATTATAATAAGACTTGATGAACGAAAATTAGGGTTTTATAATGCAAAAGACAAAATTGAACTATGCATGCTAAAGTGATCAATTGACAGTTGTACGATATGGATGAATGATGTTGTTGGGGTTTCTGACTTATCCTAATCCACTCTCATATATTTACGAATTCTACTTTTTCATTAATGTTAATGCCACTTTCTAATTTACCCTAATCCTAATGTCTTGGTGAAAAGAGTCTATCCTAATTACTAGTTTACTATGTCTAGTCTCCCTAGCAATTGATTATGCATTACATTCGCACAGAAGCTTAAAGGCAATCGATCCTCCTATCCCTATGTCTAGGTACTATTGCTTCAAAGAGAATCCCCTCATGTCTAAATCTACCTACATGTGTCCTGTTGGGGCAAATCGGCAAGTGTATCGAGTCACATAAGTAATATAAAATGGTAATACCAAGTATCGTATCCCAAAGGACTCTCGGCGCTAAACAGTCGTGTGATAACAATATTAATTAAGACTTAAATAAAATAAAAAGAGATCATTGGGTTTGTGTGCAAAAATAATAAAGAAAATAAAAATGCAATTGATCAATGAGATGGATATGTTGTTGGGGTTAGATTTCACCAAGTTCCCTTTCATGTATATAAGAATTCTTCTTTATGCATTAATGCCATCATTTCTCACTAAATTAACTAAACCCGATCCCTCGGTAAATAAGCCTAATCACCAGTTCATACAATTCCTAGCATTCCTGGTAAATATATGTGAAGAACAAGAGATTAAGACGACTAAGACTAATACCCTTATCCCTGAGAAATATAACCCTTAGGAGTAATTCAACAAGAACCTGAATTGTAAGGAACCTCCTAGCAGTCATGCAATTCATAAATCATGCTAATGAATGAGTTAAACAAAAGCAAGCATAGAAACAGATGAATTACTCTAATAATTAATGAAAAAGCATATGGAATTAAGAATCAATTCAAATACATGAGAGTTTACAGTGTTACATCATCCCCCAACAACAAATAGAAATTAGTTCCCTATAGACATGGGGGAACTCTATGAACAATGGAAGGAAAAATGAGAATGAAAGCCTAAGGATTGGGAAAAGAGTGTATTGTTATGCTCTTCTCCGCCAGGGATGCAAAACCTAGAGCCCCAGGGTCCTTTAAATAGTGTCACAGGCATGCCAAAATAGGGTCCGTTCTGAACGAATCGAAACAGAGTAGAAACAGGGCCCGATCCATGAAAGTCGATGCTCAGGCATCCTAGGAGACCGCCCAGGCGGTTAAAACTCCTCATGTAAGGCCCAGGCTCTGAGTTTGGACGCCCAGGCTTTGAGGCCCCGTTGCCTAGACGGCCAGGTCCACCGCCTGGGCAACGGACGTCGATTCTGCACACTCAAGCTTTGCTTCTAGACGCCCGAGCTTCATGTTTTCCCTCCTTCTGGTGCTTTTTTAGGCCCTTCTGAGCTCCATCTTCTTGGCTTTTCATCTCTGCTTCCAGTATTACCTCAATCTCTGTCAAAACAAGGGGAACTAGTCATAAAACCATTAAAATCAACCTCAACTCTCTTATTCACACAACTTAATGAAAAAGTACGAGTCCAAGCAAGTTTCTAAGTGAAAAAGGGTGCTTCTAGTATCACAATCACATCACAAATAACGGTGTTTTAAACTGTTATCATGTCCATATAGATAATATCAAAGATTATGCTATTGAATAATGTCTTAAATAAAGCATGCAAAGATAATGGAGGAAAAACTCTAACAATTAATAAAAGAAAGCATATGAGTAAAGCATCAATTAGGAGTAGGCTCTTTTCACCAAGATATTGGGATTAAGGGAATTTAGAAAGTGGCATTAACTTTGATAAAGAAGTAGAATTAAGTAGAATTTGTAAATTATGAGAGTGGATTAGGATGAGATCATAAACCCCAACAACACCATTCATCCATATATTTCAACTGTCAATTGATCAATTTTTGCATGCATATTTAATTTTCATTTTTGCATCTAAAACCCTAATTTTCGTTTTTCTCAAGTCTTAAGAAATCAAGATATCACATGAATGTTTAGGCCTAAGAGTCTCTAGGGAAACAATACTTGGACTTACTGTTTATTATTACTTGATACGATTCGATACATTTATCGGACCCTTAACAAGTTTTTGGCACCGTTGTCGGGGACTCATGGTTTAACTATTCTAGTAGTGTGATTATTGATTAACTTTGACTTGATTTTTTTTTGTTTTAATTTTTGTTCTAATAAATGTTTTCTAGGGTTTTGTGCCTAATGTTTGCAGGATGCAATTCGGATAAGAATTTGACTATATGGGCACTCAATTCTACCAAGGTAATATCAACCACTGGTGGGAACCTCACTCAAGCATGGATCAAGGTCAGAATGGACAAGTTGGTCAAGCAGGAGGCCAATTCAATAGATCACATCACCAATCACCACTATGGCAACATGTATCTGCTTTGAATGAGAAAATCAATAGGTTGAAGGAGATGTTTGAACAAATTATGCAAAATTTCATCTCCGCTCAAAAAAATAGGGAAGTGGCATTCAAAAGGATGGTGATGCAGATTGGTCACTTAATTGAGAAATTGGATTCTAGCGTTAATATTGAGGCTAACCCTGGAGAGGAGTGTCAAGCCAATATCACTGGAAGTGACAAGATTGTTGAAGAGGAAAAGATAGAGAGAGATGAGGAGAAGATAGATGAAGAAGAAATAGAAAGGTTGAGTGAGGAAGATAAAGATGGGGAGAAAGAAAAAGAAGTGGTTGAGAGAAAAGAAGAAAAGAGAATGTGTGTGAAAATAAAGAAGAAAATAGGAGAAAAGAAAAAGAAAAAGTTTAGGGAGAAGAAAAGTAAGAAAAAAAGGATGAGAGGTAAGAAGAAAAGATCATATGAAAAACCCATTCCTCATCAAAAGAAATATCATAGGAAGGAAAAGAAATGTATGTGCTTTATGGAGATCTTCAAGAAATTGGAGATTAAAGTTCCTATGATTGAGATATGGAAACATGTGCTTGGTTTTATCAACTTTCTGAAGAAATTCAGCAAGAAAAAGAAAAGGAGAAGAATATCAAGCAAGGAGAATATCAACACCTACTGATGGGTGTTTGAGCTTTACTAGGTCAAGCTAGTGACGTTAAAAGAGCGCTTGCTGGGAGGCAACCCAGTTTCTAATTTTTTTTCTTTTTAATTGATTATTTGTGTGGTTTGGATTTGATTTTTCTTTGTGTTTGAGTTTTTTTTAGGTTATATGCTGCTTCTAATGGCAGTGATGATAACATCTACTGATGGATGCTAGGAGGATTCATATAACGACATTTGTTGATGGATGTTGTTATGAGGATGACGAATTAAAGCCTCTACTGATGGATGCTGCTACAATATTTACTGATGGATGTTGCCATGATAAGAAAGAGGAATAATAGTATCTACTGAAGGATGTTATGTGATTAAACATCTATTGAAGGATGTTATGTGATTAGGCATCTACTGATGGGTGTCATTGACAACATTTACTGATGAATGCTAATGGAGATAAGAAAGATTAGCATCTACTGATGGGTGCTAATGAGAAAGATGTTCATCTATTGAAGGATGTTGGAGGATTATTGGGTCAGGCTCGTGACGTTAAACATGCGCTACCTGGAAGGCAACCTAGTTTTCTAAACCTTTCTTTTTAATTTCTGCTTGATTTGCTTTTGTTTTTAGAATAGGTGTTGATGTACTTGGTTTAAAACTTATATCTGATGCAATGGGTTGATGATAATTTGATGAGTGTGCTTGATGATGCTTTTATATTGATTGATGTTGAGATGATATATGAGATGCTATATATAGTTGGTGGTTCAGAATATGTGTGAACAAATGCATGATGATATGATTGTGATTGTGATATTGGGCAGGATGTGTATCTATGTATTAGAACTTGAAATTAGCATATGTGAGGTTTTTGAACTCCAGAGTTTTTGTTGAATGATTTGCTATTACTTTGAAAGCATGAATGACTTTGCCTAGGTTTCTATGATTAAATCACTTGTTTGCTTGTGTCATATGATTAAGGCCATTTTTGATTAGCCCTTTCTTAGCCAATGCATAAATTTTCGTCCCAATTAAAAAGAGCACAATGTGTTCTACCCTGTTTGAACCTAAGCCTTAAACAGTATGTGAAAACCCTTGTGAAAATATTTACCTTGAGAGTTAAGTTGAGAATTATTGTGTGGTATTGATAAAGGTTCAAGTTTGGGGTTGTTGGGAAAGTTGAAAAAGAAAGATAAGCATTAAGCTAATGTGTTGAGCAAAGCATGAAAAAGATAGAATGAAAGAAAAATAAGCTCAATGCAAAAAGAGGAAAGTTGGGAATGAGTGAGATTGGTTATTAAAGAGAGTTTGTGCTTGAATTATAAATGTGAATAACTCTCTTAACTCAAGGATTTTGTGATCCAGAAAAACCAATGTTCTTGTTAGCCCAGCCTTATTACAAGCCATGGAAAGTCCTTGTGATGATAACTTGCTTGTGAGTATGATTGATTGTGGTTAAATGAAAGGCAAAGTTAATTTGTGTGACATTGTGATAGTAGAGGGAATGAGTCACCTCAATATACACCTGTGTGCTTGAGTGAAACACTTTCCTTGGTGAGGAGTAGTTCCAGTTATACATGATTGCATCTGTGCTTGGTTAATTGGTCATTCATGATAATAACATCTGTTGGAAAGACTATGCTTATGTGAACACCATATTGAGTTTAATTGAAGTAATGCATTTGTACATCTTGACTGATATTTTTATGATGAGCTGAGAGTGATTACTTGTCTTGGAAGAAAGATATTTGAAGTGTGTTAATCCATTGTATTGATTGTTTGAAAACTGAGTTACATTTTGTTTTGTTTGAGGACAAGCAAAATTCTAAGTTGGGAGTCGTGATAACGGTTGAAACACTGTTATTTTTATACTTAATTTTTATACTAAATGCACCCTTTTTGACTTAGAAACTTGCTTGGTGATGAGTCGTTATTTCTTGAACTGCATTTAGTTTATTGCACTTAAATAAACCAGGGAATTGTGTTTAATTGTCTGTTATTTCTCCGTTTTCTGAATTCTGCTTAATTTGGTCGGAAATTCATAATTGTGCTAATTTGGATTTTCTGAGCTGATTAAGCGCATTTTTGGTTGCAGGGAAGTTGTGGAAACATCATCTGGAGCATTAGGATATGGCGTGACACATTCAAAGGCTCAACATTTAGTCATTTAGATTCTAATTAAAGTTGTAATTTCGTTTTCTAGAAGTCCTTAATTAGAATTAGGTGTTTTGGACCATTTTAAGGGCAATTTTGTAAAAAAACCCATGTGTAGGACATGTGTCTTTTAGGTTAGGGTTTTAAATTAGTTGTGGACTCCACCTTGGGGAGGATTCTCGGTCTTATGAGGGGAGAATACCGAGCCACCAAAAGGAGAGCACTTCATTCTCACGGTTTTCAATTTTTCTCTCCTAGGGTTTTCATGTTTGAACATACTCTCATGGGAGCTTGCTTGGTGCTTTGGATTTTGGCCATTTCAATGAATAAGATGCAGATTTTCTTCTTCTCTTAACTTACTCTTGGTTGTCTTAGCTCATTGGTGGTGAAAAACCGTTCATTTCTACTTCCATTTGCTTGTTCTTGATGTATGAAGCTTGAGCTTTGGAGCTTGTCTTGCATTTCCATGGTGGTTGTTGGGTTTGCATGACTTTATATTTTCGTTTTCCTCTTCCATTGCTGTAGTTGCTCACGGTTTTCCTTGCATTTTATTTGGTTGGATGATAAAAATGGAGTTCTATGTGAGTTTTGGGTTGAATTAGTAGTAGTGTGGGTTTATTGTTCTTGAATGGTGTTGCAACTTGAAATGGGGTTTCTTGGGTGTGTGTTTTCGGTGGGAGGAAGAAGAAAATGATGAATGATGATTGTTGGTATAGAAATGCCGAATGGACAAGGAAGGGAAGAGAGAGAGGAGTGCATTTAAGTCTTTACCATTTTTGGGCAAACATACATGGTGCTTCTTTTGACTAAGAGAATGTTTCTACTTTGAGCTTTGGCTTTTGCATTGTTTCTACCGAGATTTGCAAGGGTGATGAGAGGTTTTTGGAGTTTGTTTTCATTTTGTTTAGCTTACTTGGCACATTGGTAGGAGCACCCATGGTATCTTCCATTTGCACATTGGTTTTTGAAGCATTTTTTGTAGAATTTCCTTGCTAGCTCACGGTATTTGATGGTTGGGTTTTGGGAACCAGATTTTTGCTGCATGGAGAAGGCTAAGGCACGGTTTTCAACTGGAGGTTTAAGCATATTTTAATTTGTTTTGAGAATTGGTGCACATGGGACAAAAGACAACACATTTGGTGGTTAAGTGAAGATGGAATTTTGAAGTTGGACCTTTGAAACATAACTCACGGCCATGTGCTCTTTCTTGGGCCAATTGGACTTTTAAATTCATTTGTTAATTGCTATTGTGTCAAGTAATTTGCTAGGATTAAATTAGGCTTGTTGGTTTCTTTGGTTTTTAATTAATTTAGTTAATAGGTTGAGTTTAATGTGTTTGAGTTAGTGTTGAGTTTAATTATTTTTAACTGTGTTTGTTAATCAGTTTATAACAGTGTTTGATGTTTGAATGTTGTCTAGGGCTTTTAATAGTGTTAGTTTAATTACCATGCTAGCTTGAATTATTTTGTTTGCATATGTGTCTTTATTGAGTTCTTTAGTTTTTGCAAAACCTTTTCAAACCCCCCCTTCGTGTTAGACTCGATTCTCGAACTGCAAAATTGGTCTTTGGGAGACGACCTAGGGGTCATTCCTTAGCTATACTGCATTTCTCATATGCAATCAAATTTGTATGGGCCGCGACACTCATCACTTGGACTCATGATTTTGCTTTAGTTTTGTGAATAAGAGAGTTGAGGATATGCTTTATGATTTTATCACTAAATTCCCTTGATTTTGTAGGTTATTGGAATGAATTGAAAGAAGAGTTAAAGTATCAAATGGTTGGAGTGCTAAAAAGTCAACCAGTCAACCAAAAATGTCAACCAGTCAACAAGAATGCTGAAAAGTCAACCAAAGTGCAGTTTTGTGCCGCAGGCAGCTGTTTAGACCCTGGCAAGTGTACTAGATCGTTATCAAGTAATATAATTGGTAAACCCAATATCGTTCTCCCAAAGGACTCAAAGGCCTTATCTTTCGTGTAAATCAATATCGTAAGACTTGTAGAGAAAATTTACTTGTGGTTTCAATGCAAAAATAAAAGGTAAACATGCAAATGCAATTGATTCAATTGACAAGAAAAAGGTATGGATGAATGGAGTTGTTGGGGTTTACAATTTCATCTTATCCACTCTCTTATATCCACTCATCTTATTAAATTCGCTTTATTATCTAATTGTTATGCAAACTTTCTTAGTCTACCCTAAACCCGATCCCTCGGCGAGAAGAGCCTATTACTAACTACTGGCTTACTATCCTTAGCCTCCCCTAGTAATTAGCAACACATTATAAAATGAAGCAAAATATAATTGATCGTCCTACCCCCTATCCTTAGGTGGTATTTGTTAATCAAGGAATTCCTTATCAGTTCATGACTTCCCCGTACGTCCCCGTATCGAGAAAGGCAAACATCTATGTATCAAATGAGTTAAATGATAATAGCTTTAAGCATAGATAAAGAACCCAACAATTGATAATAACAACATATGCAAGCATATGAATAAAACAAGAATTTCAATATAAGAGAGTTTCAAAAGATTACATTGTTCCCCAACAACAAAGGGTTTAGTTCACCATTGACATAGGAAACTAGATGAAATACAATGGAAGAATGGAAAAGCAAACCCTAGATATGATAAAATGGAGCCTAAGCATCCAAGAAATCTTCTCTAAGGAGTGTAGAATAGCTCTGGACGTCTTCTTCTGCCAAAAGAATAATATTTGAATCGCACTGGGGCTATATATAGGACATAAAAGTAACAAAATTTAAGCCCAAGCCCAGCAGACAACCGCTCAGCGTCCAATTTTACCGCTCAGCGGTTTCCCTCAAGCCGCACCACCGCTCAACGGTTAGTTTCACCGCTGAGCGGTTTGCCTTTAATCGCTCTGGACGCTCAGCGTCACCGCCTGAGCGCCAGACAGTAGCTTTCCCTCGAATAATGGCGCTCACCGGTGCATTTTGACACTGAGCGGTGCATAGACTCTTCTTTTCTTTATTTTTCTTTTTCTTCCTTGAGTGTAAGACCTTCCTTCTTCAATTACATCCTTAATTCTCATCAAAAACCCTGCAAAACAATGCAAAACAAGCATAATATTTCTAAAAACAGCTTTTGACTCTCAAATGACTCAACGTAAGTGTTTTACTTAATTCTAAGCTCATTCTAAGCCATAAAGGGTGTATTTTGATATCAATTTAAGCATGAAAATAACGATTTTTAGACCGTTATCAACAGCGTTGAGCGCCAATTTTTTCAGTTTTTCACTGTTTTTCGCCTAAGCGACACTACTGGGCGCCATTTTAAGTGCCGCACCCACCGTCGGGCGGTGAGCCACCGCCGGGCGGTGTACTATTGGGCCTGTGCTAGTTTCTGCTTCGATTTAATGAATTATAAATAGATCTGGACGAACCAAAAGGGGTATCTTTTGGCAGAAAGAACGTAGAAACACACTCTTCTCTCCTTGGAGGCGGATTTTGGATACGGAAGCTCCAACTTATCAAATATAGGGTTATCTTTTCATTCATTCCATTATTTTTCATCTAGTTTCAACATGATTATGGGGAACTAAACTCCTTTGTTGTTGGGGAAACGATGTAATCCTATTGAAACTCTTGTATATTGAAATTCTTGCTTTATTCATATGCTTTCTTTTATCAACTGTTAGAGTTTTTCCTCCATTATATTTGCATGCTTTGTTTAAGACATTATTCAATAACATAATCTTTGATTCTGTCTATATGGACACGTCTGGGTAGGTCTAGACATGAAGGAATTCTTTCGGTAGCAATATTACCTAGACATAGTGATAGGAGGACCGATTGCCTTAAGCTTTTGTGTGAATTGTGTAATGCATGATTAATTGCTATGGAGACTAGACATAGTAAACTAGTAATTAGGAGTAGGCTCTTTTTACCAAGATATTAGGATTAAGGGAATTTAGAAAGTGGCATTAACTTTGATAAAGAAGTAGAATTAAGTAGAATTTGTAAATATATGAAAGTGGATTAGGATGAGATCATAAACCCCAACAACACCATTCATCCATATAGTTGAACTGTCAATTGATCAATTTTTGCATGCATATTTAATTTTCGTTTTTGCATCTAAAACCCTAATTTTCGTTTTTCTCAAGTCTTAAGAAATCAAGATATCACATGAACGTTTAGGCCTAAGAGTCTTTAGGGAAACGATACTCGGACTTACCGTTTATTATTACTTGATACGATTCGGTAGACTTGCCGGACCCTTAACAGAACCGTTATCACAACCCCAAACTTAGAACTTTGCTTGTCCTCAAGCAAACAAAATGCAACTCAGTCTTCTACCAATCATCACAATGGTTCAATCACATTCAAAAGCTCTTTCTTTCAAGACAAGTAATCACTCAAATCTGCTTATCAATAGAATTTAGTCAAGATGCACAAATGCCTTGATTCTCAATGCTCATCATAGTGTTCACACAATCATATAATATCCAACAAATGTTATTCTCATGAATGATCAATTAGCTAAGCACATATATAATTATAGATTCATGGAATCCTTCCTCACCTAGACAAGGTGTTTCACTCAATCACTCAAGTGTTTCTAGAGGTCACTCCTTCCCTCTACTATCCTCATGTCACATAAAAATTGCCTTTCATTTACCACAGTCAATCATCGTCACACACACATGTCATCACAAGGAATTTTTCAAGGCTTATAATATGGTTGGGCTAACAAGAAAAATTGGTTTTTCTAGATCACAAAATCCTTGAGTTAAGAGAGTTATTCAAACATTTATAGTTCAAGCACAAACTCTCTTTCTACCAATCTCACTCATTCCCAATTTTCCCTTTTCTTTGCATTGAGCTTTTCTTTGTCATTTTATCTTTTCTATCTTTTCTATCTTTTGCATCTCTTTTTCATCTTTCTATGCTTTGCTCAACACATTAGCTCAATGCTTATCTTTCTTTCAATTCTCCTAACAACCCCAAACTTGAACCTTAATCAATACCACACAATAATTCTCAACTTAACTCAAGGTAAAGATTTTTCAAAAAGGGTTTCACATACTATTTAAGGCTTAGGTTCAAAGAAAGTGGAACACGTTTTTCATGGGACGAAAATTTTATGCATTGGCTAAGAAAGGGCTTATAAAAAACGGCCTTGATCATATGACAAACACATGTAAATCAATCAATCATAGAAACCTGGGCAATATCACTTATGCTTTCAAGTAGATAACAATCATTCAATCAAAAACTTTGGAGCTCAAAACCTCACATGTAAGCTCAATCATTATTCCAACATCCCAGATAAATACCCTACTTAGCATCATAATCACAATCACAACATCATCACGTATCTGTTCACATAGCTTGTGAACCACCACCTATATATCAGCATACGGTGCAATCTCAACATCAATCAATATCAAGCATCATTAAGTAACACTCAGCATGCAACAATATCAATCAAACCATCATAATAGATAAAGTATCAGACCAAGTACATTTAAAACCTACACTACTAAACAGAAGCAAATAAAGTTCAAATTACAAAAAGATAAGTTTAGAAAACTGGGTTGCCTCCCAGCAAGCGCTTGTTTAACGTCACTAGCTTGACCCAATAATTTCACGGATCCACCAACTTCATCACTGTGGAAAGACGTTCCACTTCTCCTCTCAAGTAGTGCTTGAGTCTTTGACCATTCACCACTCAACTTCTCTGTGGATCACCAGAAGTTGGATCCATCAATTCAATTGCTCAATGAGGATGCATGTTCTTCACTATGAAAGGCCCTGACCATTTTAACTTTAACTTTCCAGGAAACAACTTCAGTCTTGAATTAAACAATAACACCTGCTGCCCTGAATTGAAGACCCTCTTTATCAGCTTCCTGTCATGATAAAATTTTACCTTTTCTTTATAACTCCTAAAGGAGTCATAAGCGTGCAACCGCATCTCTTCAAGCTTCAGTATCTGCCTCCTGCGTTTATTCTAAGTTTCATTAGGATCAAAATTTAAAAATTTCAGAGCCGATAAAGCCCTGTGCTCCATCTCCACTGGCAGATGACATGCTTTCCTATACACCAACAAAAAAGGTGACTAACCCATGGATGCCTTCATAGTTGTCCTGTAAGCCCAGAGAGCATCATCTAGTTTCTGTGACCAGTCCTTCCTTGATGAGGCAACTGTTTTCTCCAAGATCCTCTTAATCTCCTTATTAAAAAGTTCAGCTTGGCCATTTGTTTGTGGTTGATAAGGTGCAGCCACCTTATGTCTTACCCCATAATGTTTGAGATCCTTTGCAAGCTGAAAATTTCAAAAATGAGATCCCCCATCACTATTGAGTACCCTGGGAGTTCCAAACCATGAGAAAATTTGCCTTTTCAAGAATTTAATCACTCTGCTAGCATCATTCTTGGGGCATGGCAAAGCTTCCACCCATTTGCTCACATAATCCACCGCCACCAATATATATTCATTATTAAAAGATGGTGGAAAGGGTCCAACAAAATCAATGCCCCAACAATCAAAGACTTCAACCTCTAGAATGCCTTGTAAAGGCATCTCATGACGTCTTGAGATAGCCCCAGTTCTTTGACATCTGTCACAATTTTTGGCATGATTATGAGCATCTTTAAACAAAGTAGGCCAATAAAACCTTGACTGGATAACTTTTTGCAGCAGTCCTTTCTCCATTAGAGTGAGCCCCATAAAGTGAATCATGAAAATGCCTGAGAATTCCTTCTGCTTCTTCTCTTGTTACACATCGCCTCAAAAGATTATATGCACCTATCTTGAACAAATAAGGATCATCCCATATAAACTGTTTGGCATCATGCAAAAAATTCTTTCTCTTGCCAATTCAACTCTTCTGGAATTACTCCTGCAGCTTTAAAATTAGTCATATCAACAAACCATGGCCTCTGTTGAATATACAAGAGTGTCTCAATTGAGAAGGATTCCCAGATTTATTTTTCCTTACTTGTGACTTCATGATAGAAGCGTCATCCACCTTCAAGAATGGAGAGGCTCCTCGGACAAAATGTGGTAGTGGAATAGAGAAAATGAAGGAGGTTTCTAGTGCACGCCAAGTGTTTGTGAAATGGTTTAATGGAGGTTTGGTGATGGAATGGATGTATGCGTGAGGTTTCTCTAACTCAGACGACCTTCCAAGGGGGAAGGAAGCTAGAGGATAAGTGTGGTAATAAGGCACAAGTCATTGAACTTGAAAGCAAGAATTGGCTGGACAATTCAACAACATTTCTTTATACCATTCAAGTTGAATTTACAAGTGATGAAGCTCTCTTTTTATAGACTAAGAAGAGCTATGAACCGTGCAGCACAAGCTATGCAAAGCTTAATCTAAACGTGCTGGAAATTAAGGGGAAGCGTGCACTCCAAGCTGGACAAGTTTCACATGGAAGGCGTTTTCCACGTGCTGCAAAAGAGAGATGCTGACGCGATGGCGCTGAGCGATAGGATGTGTGCCGCTGAGCGCTACCTAGTCCAAGTTGCCATTTGTCTCCTTTGCTTCCCTTTGTGTAGTTCCTCTTCTAAGGTCTTGACAACCTTTATTAATGACCTACAAAACAAAGTAAAGATATTTAGTTAAAGAGAATCTATCTAAGACTTAGATAAGGAAAGAGGTTTGGAAATCTTTATTCTAGTTCCCTTTCTTTAGTCTTAGTTGTAGTTGATACTTCTTTGGATGGGAAGTCCCTAAAGGGGTTGCCATCACTTCATCATTGACTAACCGAGATAGATGGTCGGCAATCAAGTTTTCACTCCCCGTTTTATCACGAATCTCCACATCAAATTCTTGTAGCAAGAGTACCTACCTAATCAACCGTGGCTTTGAATCCGGCTTTATCAACAAATACTTTCTTGCCGCATGATCCGTGTAGATAATCACCTTAGACCCAATAATATAAGGTCTAAACTTCTCCAAGGCATAAACTATAGCTAGGAACTCCTTCTCTGTGGTAGCATAATTCAACTGAGCTTCATTTAAGACTTTGCTAGCATAATATATGGCGTGAAACACCATCTCCCTTCTTTGGCCAAGCACAGATCCTATATCATAATCACTAGCATCACACATGAGTTCAAAACTTTGAGTCCAATCTGGAGCTACCATCACTGGAGCCGAAACCAATCTCTTCTTCAAAACGTCAAAAGCTTGCAAGCATTCATCACTCATCACAAAAGGCGTGTCTTTAACAAGAAAATTACTCAAAGGCTTAGCAATCTTTGAGAAGTCTTTAATGAATCTTCTATAGAACCCAACATGGCCCAAAAAACTCCTGATTCCCTTCACATTTGTTGGTGGTGGAAGTTTTTCAATGACCTCCACTTTGGCTTTATCTACTTCAATCCCCTTGGCAGAAAACAATTCCTTCAGTTACCATAAAATGACATTTTTCCCAATTAAGCACAAGGTTTGTTTGGACACATCTTTTAAGCACCACATCCAGGTTTGCCAAACACTTCTGAAAAGAATCACCAAACACTAAAAAATCATCCATGAAGACTTCTATACTCTTCTCTATGAGGTCTGCAAAAATAGCTTGCATACACCTTTGAAACGTAGCTGGAGCATTGCATAACCCAAATGGCATCTTTCTGTAAGCAAATACACCAAATGGGCATGTGAATGCCGTCTTCTCCTGGTCCTTTGGATCTACCACAATTTGATTATATCCAGAATACCCATCCAGGAAGCAATAAAAAGCTTGATCAGTCAATCTTTCTAGCATCTAATCCATAAAAGGAAAGGGAAAGTGGTCCTTCCTAGTGGTCGTATTTAGCTTCCTATTAGAGCTGTCAAAACGGGTAACCCGGCTCAACCCGGCCCGGCCCGCCACGGGTTGGTCACTTAGTGAGCCAACCCAACCCAGTTCATTTATTAGCGAGCCAGAAAAATCTGAACCCGGCTCGACCCACCACGGGTTGGTGGGTAAACGGAATTGCTCACTAGCCCATTTAATTACAATTTTTTTAAAATAAAAAAAATAACAAACTTTCTGTATTCAAATTAAACAAATTTCACTCCCAAAAAATGATAAAAGTACAATTTGGTATACATAGTGAGTGAAGAGAGTATTTTATTTTTTAGGGTTTCATAAATAAAATAATAAATTAAAAAAAAATTAGGTAGGTGGGTTGGCAGGCCAACTCGACCCACCACGGGTTCAACCCACATGAGCCGGATTTAGATAAGCCGTGTTGAAATCTGACCCGCATAAAAAAAATTCAATTTTTTCAAACCCAACCGGGCTCGAACCCGTGGTGGGCCGAGTTGGCTCGCGGGTTGTGACCCATTTTGACGACTCTACTTCCTATAATCAATGCACATCCGCCACCCAGTAACTGTTCTAGTAGGGATGAGCTCATTCTTCTCATTATGAATCACCGTCATCCCTCCTTTCTTTGGCACAACCTGTATTGGACTTACCCATTCACTATCAGAAATTGGGTAAATAATATCGGCCTCCAAAAGATTTAATACTTCCTTTCTAACCACCTCCTTCATCACAGGATTTAGTCTCCTTTGCAGTTGAGCCATCGGTCTATACTCATTCTCCATGAAAATTCTATGCATGCAATAAGTCGGGCTTATACCTTTAAGGTCTTAGATTGATGATAACGGTTTCAAAACCGTTATTTTCATGCATAAATTTGATATTAAATCACACCCTTTGTAGCTTAAAATGAGCTTAGAATTAAGTAAAACTCTTAAGTTGTGTCACATGAGAGTCAAAAGTTGTTTTTAGAGATATTATGCTTGTTTTGCATTGTTTTGTAGGGTTTTTGATGAAAATTGAAGATGGCAATGAAGTAGGAAGCTCATAGACTCAAGAATGAAGGAGAAAAAGGAAGAAAAGAAGAGTCTGTGAACCGCTCAGCGGTAAATTCCACCGTTGAGCGTCCTAGTGCAAGGAAAAGTTGTTGTCTGGCGCCCAGGCGGTGACGCTGAGCGTCCAGAGCGACAAGAGGCAAACCGCTCAACGGTCATTTTAGGCGCCTGGGCGGTGGCGAGTGTTAAGGCAAACCGCTCAGCGGTCATTTTAGGCGCCTGGGCGGTTGTCTGTTTTTATATTTTGGATTGTGAAATCTTTTCTGTTATCTTTTTGGCTTATATATAGCCTTAGTGCGAATCCAAATGTAATTCTTTTGGCAGAGAACAAAGTCCACAGTAGCTTTACACCTTTGGAGGAGATTTCTTGGATGCTTAGGCTCCACTTTATCAATTCTAGGGTTTGCTTTTTCCATTCTTCCATTTATTTCATCTAGTTTCACCATGACTATGGTGAACTAAACCCTTTGTTGTTGGGGAACAATGTAATCTTTTGAAACTCTCATATATTGAAATTCTTGTTTACTTTATATGCTTGCATATGCTTGATTTATCAATTGTTGGGTTCTTTACCTTTGCTTAATGCTTTTTCCGTTTAACTCATTCGGTAAATGTTGTTTGTCTTTATTGATACGGGGACGTACGATAATGTCATGAACTGGGGAGAATTCCTTGATTATGTTAATACTGCCTAGGGATAGGGGTAGGACGATCAATTGTATTTTGGTTCTGCTCATTATGCATTATTAGTTACTAGGGGAGGCTAGGGATAGCAAGCTGGTAATTAGTAATAGGCTCTTTTCACCAAGGGATTGGGTTAAGGGTAGACCAAGAAAGTTTGCATGACAATGTGATAGATAAGCAAAGTAAACAAAGAAGAATAGATATATGAGGGTGGATAAGATGACATTGTAAACCCCAACAACCTCATTCATTCATAGTTTCTCTTAGTCAATTGAATTCTTGCATTTGCATGTTTATTTCTGTTTTGCATTCAAACTATTCAAATTATTTTCTTTTACTCAAGTCTTAAACAATTTGTTTACACGAAAGATAAGGCCTTAAGAGTCCTCTGGGAAGAACGATATTGGGATTACAGATTTTTATTACTTGATATGATCTGGTACACTTGCCAGGGGTTTAACAAGTTTTTGGCGCCGTTGCCGGGGACTCTTGGTTTAACTTTTTCTAGTAGTGTGAACTGATTAAACTTGACTTGATTTTTATGTTTATTTTTGTTTTAATAAATTAGTTCTAGGATTTTGTGCCTAATGTTTACAGGATTACAAGAATTTGGTTCTAAGGGCACTCAATTCTATCAAAATAATTTCAACTACTGGTGGGAACCTCATTTAAGCATGGATCAAAGTTGGAATGGAGAAGCAGGAGATCCACATCAACAATTACTATTAGGGCAACATGTGTCTGCTTTGAAAGAACAAATCAACAAAGTGGACGAGACATTGGAACGACTTATCCAAATTACTCTCTCCTCTACAGAAGAGAATGAAGCAAGGAATAAAAGGTTAGAGATACAAATTCGTCAATCCAATGAAATATTGAATTCTAGGATTAATACTGAGGTTAACCCTAGGGAGGAATGCCAGGCTACTAGTTTTGAAAGTGATAATGTTGTTGATGAGGAGAAGATAAAAAGAGATGATGAGAAGATAGATAAAAAGATAGAGATAAAAGAGGAAAAGATAGAAGAGATAGAAACAACAAAGGTTGTTGAGGAGGAAAGGATAGAGAAAAATGAGAAAAAAATAGAGATAGAAGAGATAGAAGTAGAAAGGTTGAGTGAGGGAGATAGAGATGATGATAAGAAAAAAGAAGTAGTTGAAAGAAAAGAAAAAAAGAGAAAAATGGTGAAAAGCACGAAAAAAAGAAGAAAAGAGAAAAAGAGAAATTTGAGGGGAAAGATTGAGAAAGAGAGGAAGAGAGGAAAGAAGAAAAGATCATATGAAAAACCCCTTCTTCATCAAAAGAAGTATCATAGGAAGGAAAAGAAAGTTAAGTGCTTTATGGAGATCTTCAAGAGATTGAAGATCAAAGCTCCTATGATTGAAACATGGAAACATGTGCTTGGTGTTCTCAATTTTATGAAGGAATTCAGCAAGAAGAAGAAAAAGAAAAGAATATCAAGTAAGGGAGTTATCAACACCTACTGATGGGTGGGGATCATCCCAGTTGTTGTAATATATTAGTTTTATTTGATGTAAATTAGTTGGATATTTAAACAATTTTGGGTAGCATTTACTGAGGGATGCTAAATTTTTATTGTATCCATTGAAGGATACAGGAAGGTAAACCTACTGATGGGTGTTGGAAGGATTTGCACTTACTGATAAGTGCTAAGTAGGTTTGGGTCAGGCTCGTGACGTTAAACAAGCGCTACCTGGGAGGCAACCTAGTTGATTATTTGTTTAATTTTAAACTCTGTCTTAAGGAAATTATATGTTTGCATGTGCATCTTAGAGGGGAAAGGCATGAAATTGAAAAAATTGAAGGTTAAAATCAGGTGCAAAAGGGTGGAATTATGTAGAAGTAAGCAAAGAAGAGAGAACATTTTTTTTTCTGCCCACCGCTGAGCGGTGGCGGCGCAGACTCCTCTTGGGCTTTTAAAAGCTCAGCGTTTTATGGGGTTTTGCAGTTTCGAAAACTCTCTTTGAAGCTCGCCTAAGTGTTCTCTGTGAACCCTAGCACCCAATTTCATTTTCAAAGGTTTTCCAAAGGAATTTCCCCACTTTTTCCATTCTTCCATTTATTTCATCTAGTTTCACCATGATTATGGTGAACTAAACCCTTTGTTGTTGGGGAACAATGTAATCTTTTGAAACTCTCATATATTGAAATTCTTGTTTACTTTATATGCTTGCATATGCTTGATTTATCAATTGTTGGGTTCTTTACCTTTGCTTAATGCTTTTTCCGTTTAACTCATTCGGTAAATGTTGTTTGTCTTTATTGATACGGGGACGTACGGTAATGTCATGAACTGGGGATAATTCCTTGATTATGTTAATACCGCCTAGGGATAGGGGTAGGACGATCGATTGTATTTTGCTTCCGCTCATTATGCATTATTAGTTACTAGGGGAGGCTAGGGATAGCAAGCCGATAATTAGTAATAGGCTCTTTTCACCAAGGGATTGGGTTAAGGGTAGACCAAGAAAGTTTGCATGGCAATATGATAGATAAGCAAAGTAAATAAAGAAGAGTAGATATATGAGGGTGGATAAGATGAAATTGTAAACCCCAACAACCTCATTTATTCATAGTTTCTCTTAGTCATTTGAATTCTTGCATTTGCATGTTTATTTCTGTTTTGCATTCAAACTATTCAAATTATTTTCTTTTACTCAAGTCTTAAACAATTTGTTTACACGAAAGATAAGGCCTTAAGAGTCCTCTGGGAAGAACGATATTGGGATTACCGATTTTTATTCCTTGATACGATCTGGTACACTTGCTAGGGGTTTAACAATTGACCACCCAATAGCTCCTTTGTTGGCTTTCAAAACTCCTACTAACCTTTCTTCCTCATTAGGAGACAAAGAGTTGCTAATGATGACTGGCTTATCTCCATCTTCTTCTAAAAACACATACTTCAAATGTGATTGTAACATCTTTAGCTCTAGCTTCTTTTCTTTGACCTCTTCTTTTGTATCAATCTTCTCAAAACTTGCCTCTTCTGTTGGGATTTCTTTCAACACCTCCAAGTCTGTCAAGCACTCATCAATTAACTTCTCCTCCTCCTCATTCAAATATTCACATTCATCAATTAAAGTTCTTTCAAGTGGAGAAACATCACGCGCCTTCTTCCTCATACAAACTTCATCAATAACGTCAATTTGGAAACATGCTTTATCATCCTTAGGGTATGACATGGCCTTAAACACGTCAAAGTTGACTTCTTCATCTTGTACCCTTACTTTAAGCTTGCCATTTTCCACATCAATTAAGACCCTAGCTGTCTTCATGAAAGGTCTCCCTAAAATAAGAGGCACATCTCCATTCTCCTCTATCTCCATTATGACAAAATCCACTGGGAATAAGAATTTATCCACTTTCACTAGCACATCTTCAACCATTCCATAGGGGTATTTAAGAGTCTTGTCTGCCAATTGAAGTGTCATTCTAGTAGGCTTGAGTTCCAAGCCTTCAATCTTCTTGAACATGGATAGCGACATTAAATTAATGCTAGCTCCCAAGTCAGTCAAAGCTCTTCCAACTTCCAAATCTCCTATAGTACATGGAATGGTGAAGCTTCCTAGATCTTGAAGCTTAGGAGGCAACATCTTCTGTATGATTGCACTACAGTTAGACATCACAAGCATTAACAGAATTTCAAAACATAACTAACTAATGGAAGCGTCCTCCACGTTCGATCATGAAGAAGCTCCTCGGTTAGAAGTGGTAGTGGAAATGGAGAGTGATTGAACTGGATGCGGTGCACGTAAGGTGTTTGATAAAATGTGCGAATGTGTTTGGATGTATGAAAAGGTAGAATTCTAGCTCAGCAAGCTTTCCAAAGGGGAAAGAAGCTAGAGGAGGCAAAGCTAAAGCAATGCAAATTTTGAACTTGAGAGAAGGGGCTGTATTTCAGCAGCATTTCCTTACTATCAATCAAGTTGATTATACAAGTGATGAAGCTTCCTTTTATAGGAGAAGGAAAGCTATCAATCGTGCAAGGCAAGCTAGCCAATGTACATATTAAAACGTGCTGGAATCTAAAGGGAGACGTGCAGGGGAAGCTTCGCATGCTTCATGTGAAAAGCATTGATCACGTGCTTCAAAAGAGGAGAAGCCATCTCGTCGCCGCGGAGCGGTGAGGGCCATGCCGCTGAGCGCTGGCCGAGAGGTTCTTCAACCTAAGCTCCTTTGCTTCTCCTTGCTTGGTTACTCACCTAAGGACTTGCCAACCTTTATTAATGACCTACAAAACAAAGTAAAGGTATTTAGTTTAAGGAGAATCTTTCTAAGACTTTAGATAAGGAAAGAGTTTTTGAAATCTTTATTCTACTTCCCTTTTCTTTAGTCTTTGTCATAGTTGATACTTCTTTGGATGGGAAGTCCTTAAAAGGGTTGCCATCGTTCCCTCCCTCTTTAAAAACGATTTTTCCTCAAACCGGGAAGAAATAAAGAAGCACAACTTTGGGTTTTGTTTTCCATCTGGATCAAAAATATATCTACAAAAGATAGCAAAAATGAGTATGATGAAGATGTAAGCAAAGATAAGGAGACAAAAGAAAAATCTTGTATTTTTGAAAAAGATTTTTTGAAAATTAGTATTGGAAAAATGGAGAATTCCATATTCCCAAGTTATTTCATTTTTATCTTGAGTTACTTGTTTACACAAGGGTAACATTAACTCAAGATTTGAATTGCCATATTTTGAAAAGGTTTGCAAAGAATATGGAATGGCAATTAATTGAAAAGAAAAATTAAAAATGGAAGAATGCACAATAATTGGAAAAGAAGTAAAGAATGAGAACCCTTCTCTTTTAGGTTCCATTGTATTGGTAAAAGTAGGGGTTGCCATTAGTAGCAAGAGCTCCTTCTCTTTATTTTCCTCTTCTTTCTTCTTTTCTTCTCTTCTTTTATTTTCCTCTTCTTTTCTCTCTCTTTCTTGTCTCTCTTCTTCCTTTCTCTCTTCTTCTTTCTCTCTTTTCTCTTCTTCTTCTCTTCTCTCTTTTTCTCTTCACTCTCTTTCTTCTCTCTCTCGCTTCTCTTCTTCTTGTCTCTTAATCTTCATCTCTAGTTTCTTAGCCTTCAACTCATTAAGGTTAATTTCAAATTCTATTGCTGTAATAAAGAAACCATTGTCATTTAAGTTTTCAAGAAATGTTTGGCCATCTTTAATATAATCTCTCAATGATAGTAGGTTTCTCTTAATAGTTGAAGGAACAAACTCTTTTCTCATGCAAGATTTTAGTTCATTCCACTCATGGATGGGGGATTTTCTACCTATCCTAACATGATATTGCCTTTCATCCCACCACTCTCTTGCATGTATTTCAAATCTAGATGTGTAGAGACTAAGGACATGAGATGCATTATTGCTAGAATTAAAATAGGATTCATGTTTTGATGGATGCTTGCCAAGGTTTGGGATCAATGTGAAACAACTCCAAACAGCAAGCAATTTGAAATATAGAGTGGTGCAGCGGACAAGGGTGTTGATGCAGCGGATCTGGATGGATGCAGTGGAGTTTGATGTTTTGGTAATGGTGGAAATGTTTGGAATATCCTCTCAGCTCAGAAGGCCTTCCCACTATGGAAGGAAGCTAGAGGAAAGGGTAGAGAAAGTGAAGAGAATAGTTGACTCAAGAGCAAGGAAAGCTGGAAATTCATTTCTGCAGCATAACATTCAAGCTCTAAAGTGCCTTTTACAAGGTAATGGCCCTCTTATTTATAGAAGAAGAGGAGCCCTGAATCTGACCCAATTTCCCTCCAAAAGCAAAGACAAATCAAATGCGTGCCTTGCTTCAAGACAGGTCAGCAAAGACCCATGGAAAGCATGCTTCCGTGTGGCTGGGCGGGAAGAGGGTTTTGGCTGGGCCAAACCTGATCCAAATCCAATGTGCTTCATAATTCCAATCCTGAGGTCAACCATTCGGAAGTCAACCATTCTTCTTTTGTTTTCTTTGATCCAAGGAGTCTTTGGCTGGATAGTTCATGATGTCCTAGCTTTATTTAGATCCTACAAAACAAAGTAAAACATATTAAAAGATAATCCTCCTAAGACTTAGAGAAAGAAACTCAAGAAAGCTTTAGAAAGTCTTTCTTTAACTTCCCTTTCTTAGTCTTAGCTTGAGTTGCTACTCCTTTGAATGGTTTCCCTGATTAGGATTCCATCATACCCTCCCTCTTGAAAAATGATTTGTCCTCAAATCGGAAGGTATAAAGAAGCACAACTTGGTGTATTTCCTCCCTCTTGGATCAAAAATAAATCTACAACAAACAAAGATGAACATTATTAAAAGGATGTATCCAAAGAAAAGAATACAGAATGAAGGCCTTTTATCTTTGAAAAAGATTTTCTTAGAAGTATCCTTGGCCTTTATTTTATTTTCACTTTGTTTTGAACATTCCCCTTCATTATATGATGAAACAAAGTGATTTTTTTTGAGAAGAAGATTGAAGGTATTTACCTTTGGGTGAAGAATTTAAAAGCATGCATACCTTCTTCTCTTTTCTCTTTTCTCCTGGTTGCTTATCCAACCTTTCTTCTTCTTTTCTTTCTTTTTCAATTTTCATTTTTATTTTTATTTCATCCTCTTTCACTTGTTGAGGTGTAAGAGGAATCAAAGTTATTTTAATTCCTTTGTGGAGAAAAGTTATCTTATTGGTGTGTCCATCATGAGTGGAGTTATGATCATATTGCCATGGCCTACCTATTAGAACATGCCCAACATCCATTGGCACAACATCACATAAAATTGTTTCTTCATAGTTTCCAATGGAGATAGGTATGTTTACTTGTGTTTTGACTACTATTTCTTCATCCTCTTTTATCCATTGAAGCTTGTAAGGCTTGGGATGAGGAATAGTAGTTAAGGCCAATTTTTTCCACCATTCTAGAACTACAACAATTACAAGAGGACCCACTATCCACAATCAATGAACAAGTATTTTCAAAAACTTTGCATCTTGTGCGGAATAGATTCTCCCTTTGTGATTATTCTAGTTCTACATGCTGACTTCCAAGAAGTCTTCTCACCAATAACAACTCTCCTTCACAAGGTAAGGCCTCTTCCTCAGACATCTTCATTTTGATGTTCTAGGATATAAGT
This sequence comes from Vigna reflexopilosa, assembly GCA_027742785.1. Taxonomy (NCBI): domain Eukaryota; kingdom Viridiplantae; phylum Streptophyta; class Magnoliopsida; order Fabales; family Fabaceae; genus Vigna; species Vigna reflexopilosa. The sequence goes on along the minus strand of CM050928.1, from coordinate 15,640,649 downwards.
ATACCTTTTGTTAGGACACTTAGAAGAATAATGCCCTTTGTAACCACATCTAAAACACTTGGTCTCTTTTATCCTATCATTTTTTGAAGATTCTCTAGAGGGATATTTTTCTTTTTCCTTTTCCCTAGGATCCTCTTCCTTTGATTTGGAGGGTTCACCCTTCCTCTTAGACTCTTTCCTAGGGTAGGAAGAATCAAAGTAGTCCTTTTTAGAGGGAGTTTTCCTCTTCAATTGTTGCTCTACTCTAACACAAAGTTGGACTAACACATTAAGATCATTATAAGGTAAAAGGTCTACCTTATCTCTTATGTCATAGTTGAGTCCACTTTGGAACCTAGCAATTGTGATTCTTGGTTCCTCTCTTATCCCAGCTCTCAACATGAGTAACTCCATTTTTTGCCTATATTCTTCAACACTCATGTTTCTTTGTTGGAGTTTATGGAGCTTGTCCATTAACTCCCTATCATAATAGGCTGGAACATGCCTTCTTCTTAAGGCAGACCTCAACTCATTCCAATACCTAATGGAAGGTAGGTGTCTCAATCTTAAGTCTTTTACTAAGGCAGTCCACCAATATAAGGCATAGCCTTGAAAGCTCAAAGAGGCCATTGTTACTCTCCTCTCATCATCTATTTGGTGACACTCAAACAATTGCTCAACTTTCATCTCCCATTCCAAATATTCTTCAATATCATGTCTACCATGGAAGGGAGGAAGATCTATTCTAGTTTTCCTTGGGTAATATTCTCTCTCTCTATGATTTCTCCTAGGAGGTAATTGATAGTGATCATCATTGTGATGACTACTATATTGTTCATTTTCACTAGGGAAAGAGAAAGTATCCCCATGATAATCTTTCCTCCTAGATGAAGTCCCTATTTTCCCTTTGCCCTTGTTTTGATTGACCAAAAGTTGAACAATCATTTCTTTGAGTTCACTAATCTCTCTATCCCTTTGTTGAAATCTTTGCTCAAATTCCTCTCTTAGTGAACTCTTACTATTGGGCTTCAAACTTCCTTGCACACTAGATTGACTCATCCTTGTCAAATGAGAAAAGGTTTTCACAAAGTTTTCAAAAGTTGACAAGAAATGAGTGAAAAGATTTTCACAAACTTTCTTTGTTTTTGGTGAAGAATTTCCAAAGAGATTCTAGAGATAAAAGAATGTTTCCAAGTAGCTCCCAGGAAGAAGAGGTGAGTCACAAATGGACAAGCTTAGAAACCAAGTTCTTCCTTAGTCAGAGTTTCCTTAGAGTTATCTCTTACCTTAGCTTCTAAGTAGAAATCCTTCAAAATATTTTCAAATGATAATGAAATGCTCCTAAAAACCAAAAGAAGGCTTATCTATATGCTATGCAATCCTATATACCACGGAGACTTAAAACAAGAAAATCAACAAGCAATTAAAGAAAGCAATAAAGATGCAAGAATGTAAATGCTAGACGGCCCTAAGTGAAAGTGCAAGTGACACTTGGAGCCCCTTGACACACTTCCACACTAAGAAAACGAAATTGGACTATTACAATGTTCAATTGTGAACTTGGAATTGCTTCAAGAGCATTTTCCCAAGTCACTTGGCTCAAAAACAGCAAAGACAATTAAACTACAAAGGTTCCGTGATATTAAGACTCAAACAAGCTCAAATCAATGCTTAAAACTAATGTAAACTTCAAGCTTCAGCTGCTGCCATGTACTTCTCAAATTCAGTATGTGAGTTGAATTTTTCTGGTGCTAGAAATGCTGCTGGACTGCAAACAGCAGTGGCTGTTACGTGACTTTAAGCTGCTCTAAAGTCCTCCTTCTTGCTCCACTTTCAATTCCCTAACCACTTCCTAGAATGCCACCATAGTAGGATTAAGTTTCTGCCTCTGGATGCTTCAAACAGATTGCACACAAGCTCCAAATAATCACCAGAAATGCACCAAACAGTTTTTAAAGCTGCACTGGTTTTATCACACTGCACCAGGGTTCAAAACAGATTTGGAAGCCAAAAAAATGTGAAATCAAATGAAAAGAGGAATTGAAACACAGCAAGCACGCAAGAGGAGCCTAAGGATGGCACTAGAGTAGATTAAGAAAGCAAGAAAAACCGAAATTACAGCTCACAAATGCATCCAGACAAACTGTTTGATAATTTTTCCAAAGTGTTTGATAAAATGCCCCAAAGAACTTTAGATTTTGTGTTTTTGAATTTCAGGGCTTGTAATCTGGATTGCACGGTTCTATAGCTTTCTTACACTTGATATTACTTCTTTCAATCATTTATTTTCATTTTTAAGCATTGAACCAGCTCTTGCTGCAATCCACAATGAAATTTGCACAGAAAATTACCAAACAGCAGATGCAACCCGTGACTGCACCAGAAAATGGGCTGATTTTGGTGGTTTGATGCCTAATTTCGTGTAGAAGTGTTTCCAAACTCACAACTAATAGTTCAAGCAACTTTAATTGATGATTTTGAGTGTGTTTAAACTCTGAAATTATTTAAAATCTGATAACAGCTCAAAATCATCATTCCACTTCCATTTTTGCTCAAAAAGTGATGGTTTCAAAGGCAAATCTGTGTATAGGCTATATTTTGACCAAATGAACAGTGTCAACAACTTTAAACCATCAATTTAAACTTGCTCAAGTTGTGAAACAGAAAGGAAACAGCAGAATTCGAAATTCACCTCTGCTGTACCAAATTATGCAGCAAAATGCATCAACTCATCCACTCAAAATCAGTTTTAGTGGAATCAAAAGCTGGACAGCAAAGAAAATGCCTCAAAGAAGTGTTAACACACTGAACTAAGCTAGAATTAAAGTGCTTAGCATGTCCAAACTCAGATTATACCATTCAATGAAATTGGCACGGTGAAAAGCTGGAGTATATTACTGGACAGCAAAGGCTAATGGTGTTTAAGGCAACCAAGCTATGCTAGATGCATTTCCTTGCTTATAATGGTCTGCCATGCCTTTAGCCACTTCCAATAACATCAAACAAATTTGTTCCAAACAGCAGAAACAAATTAAAACCAGTTAAAACAGATTTAAAAATCCAAACCAGAAACAAAAATTCTGCAGCAGTATTTGGCAGAATTAAGAGCAGAGTAGTTATTATTTTATTTTTCTTTTAAATCAACACATATAATATCATTTTATATTGGCTACGACGTTTTATTATTTAGTTCCTTTTTTATTATTTTGTTTTTTTCTTTCAAAACAACTATATAACGTCGAATTCTTCTATGCATTCGACGTCTACTGAGTTGTGTTTTAGTGTAGTTTTGCGCGTGTTTTTCGGTAGCCTGATACCACCTCCTTCATTTGCTAGTTTTCTCATAAGAAAAGCTTGTGTCTTTTGCATCTCTAATGGCATTTCAACCCAAAACCGAACCTAGGTCCTTGCCTAGACGTCATGCAAACCGCCAATGAAAAAGAATACGGTGACATGAGAACTAGGCAAGGACCTAGGTTCGGTTTTGGTTGAAATACCATTAGAGATGCAAAAGACGCAAGCTTTTCTTATGAAGAAACTACTTAAGGGAGAAGGTACTAATACGCTACCAAAAGACACAAGCAAAACTACACCAAAACACAACGAAAACTCATTTTAGTCGGTTCAAATGGAAGATAATCCATCAAAGACTAATTTAATCGGAGTAAAAGTAAGTTTAAACGATTCAAAAGAGATAAAACGCACATGGAAATGCAATGCCGCATAGAAAAAGGAGAGGAGGAAGACGATGAAGTGAGCGTGGAGTTTATCATTATATTTATAGAGTCAATATTAATGCTCACAACAACCACTGTGGTAACAACACAAAATTAATGCTCACAACCACTCTAATGCCTTTCACGTCGAAGCCCCCTAGAATAGACATTTTATGGGAATTTAAAAAGTAAAAAGAAAAAAAAAGAGCGACCTTTGCCTTCTAATAACGAATAATACGTCATATGCACAAGGAATTCATTTTTTTTGTTTGATTAAAAGAAAAAAGAATATAACCAAAAAGACACTTTGGAAGTCTAAAGAAATTGACGTCAACCTCTTCGTTTCTAGCAGCAAACTGCATTTTCCCATATATCATTTAAGTAGACTGCCTTTAATTATTGAAGCCCATATCAGCCCTTTCCTAACAGTAATTATTTAAGTAGACATCAATTTATAAAATTTCTTGTAACAACAGTTGTGTTAACTTGTAACAATTCCAAGGCCTTTCAAAATGCTACAACTTCAAATCATAAAATTCATAAACTCCTTCTAGGAATTAATAGAGGACGTCGAATATTTTCAAAATAGACGTGTTATTTCAAGTTAAAAAGGAAAAAGAAAAACAGATAAAAGTAAAAAAAAGGAGATACCTTTGCCGTAATATTAAATAATACGTCGACTTCCCTTTCTTGGACGTTCATATCTTAATATTACGTCAATTAGCTTTATCATTCGACGTAATATTGGTGTTTTAAAAACATATATGATATGCTGCTGCATGCAATGTAATGATGTAAAATTAAAATGGACAATTGGAATCATAAAAGTGATTTAATCATTTTAAACAATTCAATCACCATTCACTAATGTTTGCCAAAGGAGAATTTCATTAATATTCAAGAGATGATTACAAAACATCCCACCTACAATAGAATTTGATTACTAAATTAAATAGAATAAAAGATTATAAAAAAAAGTCTAACTCAACATCCCACCTACAATTTTCACACGATTTTTTAATATTATCATCATCATCTTCAGTATCCACTATTTCCCAAGAAATAAACTTCTTCATTCTCCAAACATTGCATTGTCTCTGGGAACATAAAGGAGTTGGATTGCGCAACAGTGTTCCATGAGGTTTTCTCCATACATTACCCAACAAAGTTACTAACTTATTTCTACACCTTAAAACACAGTTGACATTTCTCAAAAATTGCATATACTCAACCCCTGCTTTTCTTAAATCACTATCGTATGAACATAATAAGATCAAACCATATACATATTTTGCTTCAAGATAACCCTTTTTGGCAACCATTTTCAAGTCATTAATGACTTTTTCAATATTTCCCTTATATCTAATTATTTCTCTTAATCCCTCTCTATACAAAGCTTCAATATTTCCACCCTCTTTACAACTTTGCATGAAAATATCAAATGCCCTTGCTTCTTTAAATGACCATGGAATCAACGAAAACTTTTCTAAAGAAATTTGCTGCCACATATAATTGTCTTTTGTGGCATTCAAAAAATCTCTACAGCATACTTTCATGTTGTAATGATCAATCCAAGATTCAGAACTTACCTTTGCAACCACATTAACCAATAAGTCTATGGGAAGTGATTTGATTGGAAAAATTGTAGACTTGTCATCTTCTGTGCGTTGTCTTTTGTTATCTCTTTGAACTGATTCTTCCATTACAATGAAATGAGCAATTCTATGCGGTTCAGCAGATTGGAGTTAGCCTTTTACTTCTGAAAAGTCCAAGTATTACAACGTACTATTGGTGGTATTTAAATTGAAAGGTCCAAGTATTACAACTCTTCGTTTACTGTTGGATTAAAAATGGAGTAATTGATTGATTAAAAAGAAAAAGAAATTAAAAAGGAGAAACTCTTTGGCTTCTAGCAGACAAATAATACGTCAATCCCCGAAGAATTCGACGTAATCTTGGTGGTTTAAAAGAAAAAAGAAAAAAGAATTAAAAGGGGAGTAACTCTTTGGCTTCTGGCTCACAATAATGTTGAGATAAACCTAAATTTTAGGATTTTATTAATAATTTTGTTTAAATCTTATTTTATTAGTTTAGGGTCTAGTAATATTTAGTTTGATTTTCTTTTTATTATTTTGAAGACAATTGATATTTTATTTTCAGATTTTTCATAATATTTGTGTTTTAAAAGAAAAAAAAGAATAAAAGAATGACGATCTGGTTTAAATATTTACCGTCAATGAACGTCGAGTTTTATGGGGCTTCGTCGTTTTCATTTAAACTTCCAAGTATTTCAACTATAGAACATGGAGTCCTAATGGTATAGGACGTGTTATGCTGAAGTTATATTGAAACTAAATATATTTCTGAACTTATATTGAAACTGTAACCTTTCCCTATACCTCTAAATCTTATTCTCAAATGACTTCTTCATCTTCACGGCATGGAAAGAAGGCTGCACAGGTTGTAAGAAATGCTAGTCCAAATGGGTGGATAAGTGATGACGAAACACGATACAAATTTGGATGTTATAGAATACTCTTCCAGTTGGTCCATCACAAGTACTTGGATCTGGAATTATTCAGAAAGCAAGGGTTTCTTTTTCAAGATTGGCTTGTAGATGTTGGTCTTGCAAAATTTGTAGAAATGACCAATGATTGCTATCCTGACCTGGTAGAAGTGTTCTACCACAATCTGAAGGTTGTCGATGGTGTTATATGCTCTCGGGTCAAAGGTGTCGATATTAAAATTAATGATAAAATATGGCTATCTTTTACTGGTCTCAAAGCACAAGGCTTCAGGTATCTTGAAAGAAATTCTGAACTTAACCAATGGACCAACAAGAAGAAGATTTATATGGAATTTTTGAGAAATCCAAAAGGACTAAAGGTATACAAGCCGTATCTACTTGATGGTTTGAAAATGGAAGAAAAATTGTGTGCTTTTGTACTTACTTGGGTAATACTACCTGGAAGATATATACGTGATCGTCTGACTGCTGAAGATTTATTTTTGGTTCATGCCATAAAAACACGGATACCAACCAACTGGGTTGCTGTTATGAGTGAGCACATGATTGAAATTGCTAGTAGGCATGGACATAATCTGTCGTATGGTGTTTTTATCAACAATATATTGAAGCATCATCAAGTTGATCTTACTGGTGAAAAAAAAGATGGCTGGGTGTTCAAGGATGTTGACGAAACTCCTTCTACCTTCACTCCACATACTGAGTTTGAAAGATTTGTTGTGGATCAATTTCGAAGGCTTTCAACAACAATTTCCATAATTCAGAAATCTTTGATCATGATTCACAACAAATTAGATGAAGACAATTTAGTTGAAACCTTAGCAAGTGAATCTGATGATGAAGATGACACAACAGAAGATGAGTCTATGGAGACATCTAACTCAGATTAGGAAGATTAGTTTATTTTTATGAAATTAATGTAATATTTAAATATATTTTAGTATATTTTTCTATGCTTGAACAATGTTTGAAAATTTAGTATACACTTTTCGTGGTTATATTTTCATATTTTCCCTATATTTTGTGTTATTATGTTTTCTTTATGTTTTTGTTTGGTTTAAACCCTCGATTGCCATTGTGCATTATAAATTCAATGTGATCCACTTGGAATAATAATATTGTTGTCGTTGGTAGCCAGTGTTTTATGTTTGTGCACTGTGCAGCTGAAGAAATGTCTCGTTCATCTTCGTCTTGCAAGTGTATGAGTTCAGACTTCCAACACAGTAGTGCCAGTGTTAGGAGGTTGGGTGTAAAACCCACTTGCTTCTGTTGTCACATTGCAGTTTTACGCAGTGCGAGAACCCCTAAAAACAAGGGCAAAAATTCTGGGGTTGCCCTAACTTCAAGGTTAGTTTAATATAAGCATAAATGTTTGTTTATTTTTGTGGGTTTTGACGAGGGAGTGTGCCTATTGTCATTCAACAGGGTGGGGGCGAAGATTTCGTTAGCTGCAACTTCTTTCGTTGGTGTAGTGAAGAAGCAATAAAAGAAGGAAATGTGCTGTATGGAGAAGAAAGAAGTAGAAGTGGAAGAAATGAACAAGCATGTGGAAGTTTGATGATGATGGAACAAAGTGTGCTGAAGATGGAAGAAGCTGATGATGAAAAGATGAAAATAACTTGTTTAGAGAAAAGGGTTCTTATGTTGGAAAAATGGTTGAAGGTGTTACTGGGATGGTCTTTGTTATATGTGTTTTTAATGTGATTGTAATATGTATGTTGATGAAACAACCTTGACGTTAAAGTTAGAGTTTAAATATAAAAAAAGTGAAATATAAAAAATTGGAGCGACCATTGGTATCTTGATGAAGTTGAAACGTCAAAGTCCATTATAATTCAACGTAATATTGGTGCTTTGGTAAAGGCACACAATTAATTTTCACAGTCCACATCTAGTATGAACATCAAATATTTTCCACATAAGACATTCAAACATCATTCAGAGAAAAAGTAAAAGATCTCTTTGGATACTGATATGACCTTCTTGCTACTGATATGACCTTCTTGCTGACGAAAAATACAAAAAATATTGACGTTAAAGTTCGGGTTCAAAAGAAAAAAATATATAAAAAATTTGGAGCGACCTTTGGCTTCTTAATGAAGAAGAAAACGTCAAAGACAAGTAGAATGCGACGTAATATTGGTGCTATTTTAAAACAACACAATTAGTGGTGCCAACCACTCATATGCCCGTCACGTCAACGCTGCCAAAGGTTGTGACATACTATTGCAAATATATCGTCAAATTGTCTTGCATTGGACGTTTAATATTTGATTATAAATAACTTAACATATTTGGATTTCATTTCAAGTTGAACCATTTGATAACCTTCCCTAACCAAATTCATGTTAACTTTTTTCATTTGTTTTAGTTCTTTTCCTTCACTAAACAAAGACATTTCTTTGTTATCCATGAAGGCAAAGGGCTAAAACATAGGAAAATGTTAACACTTATGAATTTTATGTAGACTCTATGAAAACCCATCCTACAAAACTTCAGCTCCCAAATTCATGTTAACTTTTTCCTTTGGTTTTCCATCAATTCCTCCACTAAACGAAGTCATTTCTTTGTTATCCATGAAGGAATGGCGGAAAACTAGAAGAAAATGTTAACATTTATGAATTTAAAAAACATTCTTCATTATTTTGCTTGTTTTAATTTTTTTTACTTCCTATTTTTCGTTATAATGTATTTCATCATCTTCGGTCTTCATTTTAGATGTCGTAATTTCTTCTAAAGTACAGGACGTCGATTATCTCAAAAAAATGACGTCAATCTCCAAGCCTTTGCATCGAATGTACTCAATATTCGACGTCGAAGACACGTGGAATGCGACGTAATATTGGTGCTATTTTAAAACAACACAATTAGTGGTGCCAACCACTCATATGCCCGTCACGTCAACGCTGTCAAAGGTTGTGTCGTACTATTGCAAATATATCGTCAAATCGTCTTGCATTGGACGTTTAATATTGGATTATAAATAGCTTAACAGATTTGGATTTCATTTCAAGTTGAACCATTTGATAACCTTCCCTAACCAAATTCATGTTAACTTTTTTCATTTGTTTTAGTTCTTTTCCTTCACTAAACAAAGACATTTCTTTGTTATCCATGAAGGCAAAGGGCTAAAACATAGGAAAATGTTAACACATATGAATTTTATGTAGACTCTTTGAAAACCTATCCTACAAAACTTCCGCACCCAAATTCATGTTAAGTTTTCCTTTGGTTTTCCATCAATTGCTCCTCTAAATGAAGTCATTTCTTTGTTATCGATGAAGGCATGGCGGAAAACAAGAAGAAAATGTTAACATTTATGAATTTCAAAAACACTCTACATTATTTTGCTTGTTTTAATTTTTTTTACAACCTGTTTTTCGTTATAATGTATTTCATCATCTTCGGTCTTCATTTTAGATGTCGTAATTTCTTATAAAGTACAGGGCGTTGATTATCTCAAAAAAATGACGTCAATCTCCACGCCTTTGATGAAGAAGAAAACGTCAAAGACACGTAGAATGCGACGTAATATTGGTGCTATTTTAAAACAACACAATTAGTGGTGCCAACCACTCATATGCCCGTCACGGCAACACTGCCAAAGGCTGTGACGTACTATTGCAAATATATCGTCAAATCGTCTTGCATTGGACGTTTAATATTGGATTATAAATAGCTTCACAGATTTGGATTTCATTTCAAGTTGAACCATTTGATAACCTTCCCTAACCAAATTCATGTTAACTTTTTTCATTTGTTTTAGTTCTTTTTCTTCACTAAACAAAGACATTTCTCTGTTATCCATAAAGGCAAAGGGCTAAAACATAGGAAAATGTTAACACTTATGAATTTTTTGTAGACTCTTTGAAAACCCATCCTACAAAACTTCCGCACCCAAATTCATGTTAACTTTTTCCTTTGGTTTTTCATCAATTCCTCCTCTAAAAGAAATATTTTCTTTGTTATCCATGAAGGCATGGCGGAAGACCAGAAGAAAATGTTAACATTTATGAATTTCAAAAAAATTCTACATTTTTTTTCTTGTTTTAATTTTTTTTTACTTCATGTTTTTCGTTATAATGTATTTCATCATCTTCGGTCTTCATTTTAGGTGTCGTAATTTCTTCTAAAGTACAGAACGTCGATTATCTTAGAAAAATGACGTCAATCTCCACACCTTTGCATCGAATGTACTCAATATTCGACGTCAAAGACACGTAGAATGCGACGTAATATTGGTGCTATTTTAAAGCAACATAATTTGTGGTGCCAACCACTCATATGCCCGTCACGGTAACACTGCCAAAGGTTGTGACGTACTATTGCAAATATATCGTCAAATCGTCTTGCATTGGACGTTTAATATTGGATTATAAATAGCTTAACAGATTTGGATTTCATTTCAAGTTGAACCATTTGATAACCTTCCCTAACCAAATTCATGTTAACTTTTTTCATTTGTTTTAGTTCTTTTCCTTCACTAAACAAAGACATTTCTTTGTTATCCATGAAGGCAAAGGGCTAAAACATAGGAAAATGTTAACACATATGAATTTTATGCAGACTCTTTGAAAACCTATCCTACAAAACTTCCGCACCCAAATTCATGTTAAGTTTTCCTTTGGTTTTCCATCAATTGCTCCTCTAAACGAAGTCATTTCTTTGTTATCGATGAAGGCATGGCGGTAAACTAGAAGAAAATGTTAACATTTATGAATTTCAAAAACACTCTACATTATTTTACTTGTTTTGATTTTTTTTACTTCGTGTTTTTCGTTATAATGTATTTCATAATCTTCGGTCTTCATTTTAGATGTCGTAATTTCTTATAAAGTACATGACGTTGATTATCTCAAAAAAATGACGTCAATCTCCACGCCTTTGATGAAGAAGAAAACGTCAAAGACACGTAGAATGCGACGTAATATTGGTGCTATTTTAAAACAACACAATTAGTGGTGCCAACCACTCATATGCCCGTCACGTCAACACTGCCAAAGGTTGTGACGTACTATTGCAAATATATCGTCAAATTGTCTTGCATTGGACGTTTAATATTGGATTATAAATAGCTTAACAAATTTGGATATCATTTCAAGTTGAACCATTTGATAACCTTCCCTAACCAAATTCATGTTAACTTTTTTCATTTGTTTTAGTTCTTTTCCTTCACTAAACAAAGACATTTCTTTGTTATCCATGAAGGCAAAGGGCTAAAATATAGGAAAATGTTAACACATATGAATTTTATGTAGACTCTTTGAAAACCTATCCTACAAAACTTCCGCACCCAAATTCATGTTAAGTTTTCCTTTGGTTTTCCATCAATTGCTCCTCTAAACGAAGTCATTTCTTTGTTATCGATGAAGGCATGGCGGTAAACCAGAAGAAAATGTTAACATTTATGAATTTCAAAAACACTCTACATTATTTTACTTTTTTTGATTTTTTTTACTTCGTGTTTTTCGTTATAATGTATTTCATCATCTTCGGTCTTCATTTTAGATGTCGTAATTTCTTATAAAGTACAGGACGTTGATTATCTCAAAAAATGACGTCAATCTCCACGCCTTTGATGAAGAAGAAAACGTCAAAGACACGTAGAATGCGACGTAATATTGGTGCTATTTTAAAACAACACAATTAGTGGTGCCAACCACTCATATGCCCGTCACGTCAACACTGCCAAAGGTTGTGACGTACTATTGCAAATATATCGTCAAATCGTCTTGCATTGGACATTTAATATTGGATTATAAATAGCTTAACAAATTTGGATTTCATTTCAAGTTGAACCATTTGATAACCTTCCCTAACCAAATTCATGTTAACTTTTTTCATTTGTTTTAGTTCTTTTTCTTCACTAAACAAAGACATTTCTCTGTTATCCATAAAGGCAAAGGGCTAAAACATAGGAAAATGTTAACACTTATGAATTTTATGTAGACTCTTTGAAAACCCATCCTACAAAACTTCCGCACCCAAATTCATGTTAACTTTTTCCTTTGGTTTTTCATCAATTCCTCCTCTAAAAGAAATATTTTCTTTGTTATCCATGAAGGCATGGCGGAAGACCAGAAGAAAATGTTAACATTTATGAATTTCAAAAAAATTCTACATTTTTTTTCTTGTTTTAATTTTTTTTTACTTCATGTTTTTCGTTATAATGTATTTCATCATCTTCGGTCTTCATTTTAGGTGTCGTAATTTCTTCTAAAGTACAGAACGTCGATTATCTCAAAAAATGACGTCAATCTCCACACCTTTGCATCGAATGTACTCAATATTCGACGTCAAAGACACGTAGAATGCGACGTAATATTGGTGCTATTTTAAAGCAACATAATTTGTGGTGCCAACCACTCATATGCCCGTCACGGTAACACTGCCAAAGGTTGTGACGTACTATTGCAAATATATCGTCAAATCGTCTTGCATTGGACGTTTAATATTGGATTATAAATAGCTTAACAAATTTGGATTTCATTTCAAGTTGAACCATTTGATAACCTTCCCTAACCAAATTCATGTTAACTTTTTTCATTTATTTTAGTTCTTTTCCTTCACTAAACAAAGACATTTCTTTGTTATGCATGAAGGCAAAGGGCTAAAATATAGGAAAATGTTAACACTTATGAATTTTATGTAGATTCTTTGAAAACCTATCCTACAAAACTTCCGCACCCAAATTCATGTTATCTTTTTCCTTTGGTTTTCCATCAATTCCTCCTCTAAAAGAAGTCATTGCTTTGTTATCCATGAAGGCATGGCGAAAAACCAGAAGAAAATGTTAACATTTATGAATTTCAAAAACATTCTACATTAATTTTCTTGTTTTAATTTTTTTACTGCTTGTTTTTCGTTATAATGTATTTCATCATCTTTGGTCTTCATTTTAGATGTTGTAATTTCTTCTAAAGTTCAGGACGTCGATTATCTCAAAAAAATGACGTCAATCTCCACGCCTTTGCATCGAATGTACTCAATATTCGACGTCAACTGTATAAATTTAAAATATTTTAGTTGTTTCCACCATAGGAAATCAGATAGCTCTGAATTCTAATCGTAGAAAACAACTCCAAGCCATTTAAAAAATGAACCATACATTGTTAAAGGATGAAGTTTTTTTTAAAATATTCGAATGTATAAATTTAAAATATTTTAGTTGTCTCCACCATAGGAAATCAGATAGCTCTGAATTTTAATGGTATGAAACAACTCCAAGCCATTTAAAAAATGAACCATACATTGTTAAATGATGAAGTTTTTTTTATATTATTATTTTAGTTCTCGAAATTGTTTCAGCATTAAACATATTGTGAATCATATTTCTTTTTCCTCGGTACTTCCCTTTCATTTCTGTACTATAAAAAGCATTTTTTTTCTGATGAATGTGAAAGGCCACCTTCATATGAACTAAGACATGAATGAGGCACTTTGACATTCAAGTAGAGAAAATTGCAATTTAAACAATAGACATGTTTCGAAATCTAAGGAAAGGGAAGGAGCTAAGAGATAAAAAACATGAATCCTAATATGTTCAACATGGAAACAGGACGAATGGAATAATAAGAAAAGCACGTGTATATTTATAGATGAAACGATGTCATCACACTTCCACATAATCATAGTGGAATCATTTCATCATGAAAAAAGCAGTACATCGAGTAATTATACTATTAATTTTCATAGTCCACCATCTAGTAAGAACGTTGAATATTACCAAAGTTCAACGTTCAAACATCATTCGAGACAAAGTAAAAGATCTCTTTGGATACGGATATGACCTCCTTGCAGACGATAAATATGTCGAAGATCTGTGAGCCTTGACGTTAGATTGAAAGTTTAAAAGAAAAAAAGTGAAATATAAAAAATTGGAAGTATCTTTAAAAGAAAAAAAAAGTGAAATATACAAAATTGGAGCGACCATTGGTATCTTGAAGAAGTTGAAATGTCAAAGTCCATTACAATTTGACATAATATTGGTTTTGTTAAAGGCACATAATTAATTTTCACAGTCCACATCTAGTGTGAACGTCAAATATTTTCCAAATTCGACGTTCAAACATCATTCAGAGAAAAAGTAAAAAATCTCTTGGATAATGATATGACCTCCAGGCCTTTGCATCGATTGTACTCAATATTCGACGTCACTGTATAAATTTAAAATATTTTGAAGTTGTTTTCCATCATAGGAAATCAGATAGCTCTGAATTGTAATGGTAGAAAACAACTCCAAGCCATTTAAAAAATGAATCATACATTGTTAAAGGATGAAGTTTTTTTTATATCATTATTTTAGTTCTCACAATTGTTTCAGCATTAAACATATTGTGAACCATATTTCTTTTTCCTAAGCACTTCCCTTTCAGTAAGATAACTTAATCATTTCTGTATTATAAAAAGCATTTTGTGGAGTTGAATGTCAAAGGACCTTCATATGAACTGAGACATGAATGAGGCACTTTGACATTCAACCAGGCAAATTGCAATTTAAAGAACATACATGTTTCGAAATCTAAGGAAAGGGAAAGGGCTTTAAGATGAAAAACATGAATCCTAATATGTTCAATACGGAAACATGAAGCAAGTCATTTCGTGATATTCAAGCCATATTTATAGATGAACGTACAAAATGTCGGATTCGACGTTCAAACATCATTTAGTGAAAAAGTTAATAATAAATCTTGTTTGTTTCAGATAAGAACAAAATGACCTATAACATCGAATTCCAGAGGCGTGGGATGTTATATTGGATGATTAAAAAGTAAAATTAAAACAACAATAATAAATAGACGACCTTTTGCTTCTGGTTGAAGAAGACATCAATCGCGTAACTGACTAACACCATCTCGTATGGACATCGAAGCCGTACCGAGTTTGACGTTCATACATCAATCATAGAAGAATTAATATATTTTATTTTGTTTGATTCATACAATAACAAATTGACTACCCGCCCCCAAGAAATTGTGTACTTTTCAATTATCGAGGTGAGATTTGGAGGGATTGTTGTTAAAAGTTTGATGTGCCCCTCTGTATTATATAATTCCACTTTAAATTTTTCTAAGTTAATATAATCGATTCTAAATAATAAAGAATCGATTTAAAGCGTTATAAATTAAGAAATGCAAATGAGCTTTTAATGATTATTTATGGTGACAACGTGGTTGGTTATTGATCACACGTTTGTTAAAATATTAAAATTCATAGAAATAATGCATGAGAGAGTTCAAATTTGTTTTTCTAATAATGCTAATCATAGTATTTTATTTATATTAATAACTTATTATAACTATTAAATTTTTCAAAGTAATTTATTTCAATGTGACCAAATTTTTGTTGAAAAAGTTCTTTTGAATTTTTATCTTCGATGTTGACTTTTTATATTTTACTTTTTATAAAGGTTTAAACCCTCATTTGGTCCTCATATTTGTGTGTCAATCTCAATTTGGTCATCATATTTTTTTTGTCTCAATTGGGTCATAATTTTTGTAAAAATGCACACATTTTACTCTTTCCGTTAAATGTTCTCAGACGGCGTTAAATCAATGTTGACGTGTTAATGTTGTTCTACATTGTTTAATTATGTGGAAATTTTATTTAAATTTAAAATCATGAGATGACAAAATTGAAGCTCTCAAACTTCCAAAGCCCTTCACAGGAACATCAATCCTTTCTCCTTCCTCTTCCCAACAGATTCCAGCACCGCCATTGACACGCTTCTCCACCTCTAAGGGAACTGCAATGGTCGAAGGGAATGGGCGCGGGGTGCGGGTGGTCTCGTCGGAGATCTTCATCGGCGTCGATGAGTGTTGGCCATTAAATGAAGTGTTGTGGAAACTAACGCTTCAAAAATAGAGAAAAAATGTGAGAGAGTAAGGGTTCATTGAAGGTTTAGTGAAGATTTGTGAACTGAGAGAAAGAGATTGTAAAAAAACTGTAAAAAAAAAACACTTAATACTTTGCTCTCTTCCTAAAACGGCGACCCTCTCGTTCTCGTTCTTTGTCCGCATCTCTTCCTCGATTCCTATCTCTGGATTTTGTTCTGTACATGTCTCTATCTCTATCTCTTTTCTTGTTCTTATCCCTATCCTTACATGTCTTGCAAATGACCTCAATTCTACGGTTAGACTTGGACTTCAATATTTGTTCTTCAATGGTCTCTCCGTACTTAGCCATGTCTTTCACTTCATCATCAGACATTTTAGAATCTTTGTAGACTGATATATATTGTGCCTTTGGAAGGCTATAAAGATGAGCCAAAACCCTGCAGACTTCATCAATCTCAGATTTCTCCACGTCAAATGCTTTCCACCATGGCAGATTCTCAGGAAGGGGTACTTGGAACCTACGAGCAGCAACATATACAACTCCACAAGCCACCACCTCACTCTTAAATCAAACACACAATGTAGTTCTCAAACTGCATGAAAAAAGTGTCAACTAAGCAGAAAACACGAGACAACATACATAATGTTCTTGTAAAAGATTGCAAATAAAAGTCATCATCGAAAATAACAATGAAATGCAGTGAGACAAGTGAGTATTAAAGAAACATTTTACTCCACTACAGTCTAATTCAGAATCTTGAGGAAGGGAATAGATGATGGTGAATGTATGGACAAACACAGAAATGCACTAGCAGAAAAATAAAAATAATATCTGTAATATGTACCTATCATTTGCCAGTTTCCAAGCTTCTTGTCTCAATTTTGGAGGTGTTTCAAGGGTAGCAAAGTAAGTTGATATAAATTTATGTTGATGTTCAACATGACAAATGAACCCCATCTCTTTCAAAATATGTCTTTTTGTTATGTTCAATTCCATTTTCAAATCAAGGTATTTCTGTTCATCAAGGGAGAAAACTGAAAACATTCAAAATATGAAATAACTAGAATTGTTGAAATGAATAAAGGTGTTTGGATCCTCGTGAAATAAGTGTGCTTTTGAGCTTAAATGATATCAAATTATCTGTGAAAAACAATAATTACTTGTTTGGCTTTTCTAGGATTTTCCTCTAATTTTTAAGCCAACCATACACAGCTTGCAGCAACTTTCTGCAAAGAGACGCTATGAGCATAATAATTCACAAAATATTAAAGAAGACAAAGAAGATAATATATCATAAAATAATAATGACCTTGACATCAAACTGTGCAAACGAATTCTTGCAATAGAAACGATGAAATAGAATCTGCCCAGTAGCCATGACGGCTTGTGGCCTGTCTAAGAATTAAGGTAAAAATTTGGAACAAGCATTGATGCAAAATGAAAATGAACATAATCAAAAGGATACAATCTGAGTAAAATGCCACTCTCTTGGACAAGATCACAGCCATAGATTCTAAGGGTGGTCTCTGTGGCTTCATCTATGCCATCTTTTCTAGAAGGTGAGTTTGCTAGCTGCTGGTCCGTGAGATAGAAGGTGTCAATTGTTATGTATATCACCCCTCTTTCTTTATCCTGAGATAAGAACAACAACTGTGCATGGAATTTTAAAACTCTGCCAAAACTTTAAAGTGAATGAAGAAGCTAACAAGATAGAAGCATTACACTATTGAAGAGACTTCAAGTTTATCCCAGACTCGAGCTTTTGACCTTTTGCCTAGTAAGGAGACTTCAAGTTTTGAAAAAGAAAAAATGTATGATATGAAAATAATATTGAACGAGAATTGAATAAGAATTCTATTCTATGTGAGAATTTAGTGTTTATTCTATAGATACTCTTTTAGATATCTTTTAGATCATAGGATGTAGACAGTGGGTCATCCCCAAATAAGTCACTGTAAACTTCCTCACAAGCAATGCCAAAATCAACAATTTTGAGGTGAAAGTATTCATTAATAAGGACATTCTCTGGTTTAAGGTCTCGGTGAATGACACCTTGAGAGTGTATGTGTCTCTAATCGATCATCTAACATTCCATTATCGTCATCATCTGTACCCTAATAATTTTTACAACCACAACTTCATCTTTATACATACCATGGTAAAGCCTGGTGTGAGCCCCATGAGCAAAACTAACACCAACAAAGAGCACAAAGAGATCAACATTCCAGAGAGGTGAGCTGGTTCGCTAGATTTGGAGAGGGGGTGGTAGAGGCGATCTGGGAGATGAAATGGGAGGAGATGGAAGATAAAGATCGACACGTGTGCCCCACTGCTAGATCAACATAAAAAAAATTACACGTAATATAATAATTATTTTCAGTGTGCACCATGTCATCACAGGCAGACGACGTTAGTCATTACTTAACGAAGAGGGCTTAATTGCCTCATTTTTACAAATAATAGGACGAGACAAAAAAAAATGATGACCCAATTGAGATTGACACACAAATACGAGGAACAAATGAGGGTTTAAACCTTTTATAAATGGTTATGTAGTTGCTGGTGATTGGTCCGTTTAAAATATACAGACCAATAAAATAGTGATACATTGTATATTGTCAAAAAGTTGTTAACATATGATGGTCCTTAACAAATGTTTGGTTGTCGAATTCTGCCTACTTTCAATCATGATCAGGCCTGGCCGTCTCAACTATTTGCTTGGACTGGAGGTTGTATAAGACAGAGATGGAGAAGCCACAATCTAGCCGGTTGATAAGTCACGGAAGAATCTCAACATAAATGTTAATCTTTATAAGAATGCAAATGCATATTATGACTTCCAAATGGCTACATATATATTTGGTGCCCTACATACAGGTATAAATGTTTAAGGCACCTAAGAAACCCAAAAAGAAAGTTCAATGAGATTCGGTCGACCTTCAACTTATACTTATGTTAGTTTGTCTCGACCTTTAGTCTGAAACACTCATCCCAACATTCATTTATTATGATTTTAATTATTGTGATCTATAACTAAAACTCAATTCTCATAAATTATTATTATTATTTTTAATATCCAATTAAAATAATATTTTAAAGAAATAAAATACCTATCAAATATGACGTTATATTATTTTTTTCATCCTATAAAATATGATGTTATTTTATTGCGAGCATTAGACGTTCTATGAGAGGGGAAAAACAAAAAATATCTTAATGTACGGTACTTTTTGATACTTTGGCTTCCAATAGTACGTTTAAGAAACCTTTGCAATTGAAAAGCGCGCCATAGAACGTTGAAGGCTCTGGGGCTTTGACGTTTTATTTTTTTCTCAATTTTTTAAGCATTAATCATATTGTGAATCATATTTCGTTTTCCTCAGCACTTCCTTTTCAGTACGATAACTTATTTACGGTGTAGACTATAAAAAGTGTAACGACCCAAATTAGGTAGTCACATGTGAAAGAAAAAAAAAACTTCACTTTTATTAAAACAAAATTCTGATACCATCTTCGAAACTCATTACACTGTAAAATAAACAATACTAAGTCGTGCAAAAAAATAACGAAGTCCAATTGCAAGTGGAATATTGTACTAAAACCTCTTGACAAAATTTATTTTAAGAAAATAAAGTTTCGAAACCCTAAAGATGTTTCCCCTCGTCTCTCTTTATACTCCGCATCAACACCATCTGCACCATCATTTGCTCCCGTATAAATATGATCATCGCAGGTGGAAACCACAACCACAAAAAAATACAAGGGTGAGCTAACAGAATAAGAATCACAATAACATATAAAAATATCCATTAATATTTTAGCTTATTACACCCTTACTTAAATCAAAACCACGCCACAATAAAACAATCCAAAGGTTATTTCTACAAAAACAACTATTACCACTAATCAATATATATATATATATATATATATATATATATATATATATATATATATATATATATATATATATATATATATATATGTTCTTTTTGTATTCTGGTCCCTCAACCTGTTTACCAAAACAGGGCCTACTTATCAAAGCAGGACTTTCACATCCTGTTTACCAAAACAGGGCCTACTTACCAAAATAGGACTTTCACATCCTGTTTACCAAAACAGGCCTACTTACCAAAGTAGGACTTATACATCCTGTTTACCAAAACAGGGCCTACTTACCAAAGTAGAACTTATACATCCTATTAACAATATGTTATTAAATCGACCACCAACACCCCTTCTCCTAACCACTATATAGAACATACAAATACACGGTCAGAAGCCCTCCACAATTATATGTACATTACAATTTAAATCACTACAGTACGTTTTTCAATCAACACTTTATCACTAGTGGAAAAACGTTTTTTAACGTCAGCTCATAGACGTCTGTTAGAGCTCCACCGACGTCATATGATGACCGGTGGCACTACCGTAAATAAGATGGTAACCTAGACGTCAGTTTCAAGGTAATACGACGTCTATTAAGCAGTACACGTCAGCTCTGTCGTAAGTCGACGTCCAATGTAATGAGGTATACGAAAAGACAGACTTCTCCTGCGCATTTGACGTTGGTTGTGATAGGGTGCTGACATCTACTTGGGTGCAGTTAATGCTGGTCACCTGATTCCCAGGCTATTAGACATCAGGTTGTCAAAAACCAACGTCTATGGCCTGTCCGGAAGGCGGGAAGACAAAAATTTTCTGCAAAATAAATGTCACATTTCTGGGTGCGCGACGTCTATGTGCCTGTAATTAATTATGTGCATCAAACTTTGAGGCACTTCCATGTCCAACAGCAGAAAACCGACGTCTATTTTATTATAGACGTCGGCGCCCCTTCAAAACTGTCGTCTACGTCCCTGACAGGAAGTGAAACGTCAATCAGTTCAGCGCCCTAGACGTCGGTGCCCCTTCACAACCGACGTCTAATGGGCATTCAAAAAGTCAGTTTAAATGTTAACTTGGTCGTCGAATTAGTTAGACAACCGACGTCTAGATTAGTATAGACGTAACCGACGCTCAATTTCATTTTAAATAAACCGCAGACTCTTCACGACATTCAGTTTCTGATATCGTCTTCCTCTCTTCTCTTTTTTCTCTTGTTTCTCTCTTGCGGCATTACATTATTGTTTCTGATATCTTTATCGTCTTCCTCCTCTTCTTTTTCTCTCTTCCGGCATTGCATCCCAGGTGGTTTTTTTTATGCTTACCGTTTAAACTTTGTTTAGTCTTTCATCGATTATCTTCTGGTTCAACTGATTAAAATTTGCTTTCTTTGTGTTGTGTTTTAGTGCAGTTTTGTTCCTTTCTTGGGGTAACGTAGTAACACATTCTCCATTTGCTAGCTGCCTCCCAGAAAAAACGGCGTCTTGTGAATTTCTTTTGGTCGTTTCAACCCAAAAACGATACTGGGTCGTTGCCTAGTTATCGTTTCACCGTGATTTTTCCCTCTTGCGGATGAAAATGGAACTAAGCAACAACCCAGATTCGGTTTTGGGTTGAAATGCCATAAGAAATTCAAAAGACGCAAGCTTTTTTTCGGGGGAAACTAGCAAAAGGAGATTGTGCTACTAGGCTATCCAAAGACGGGAACAAAACTGCACTAAAACACAACCACTGTATTAGACGTCGGTTAATGTATACACCGACGTCTATAGTACCTTTTAGACGTCTGTCAGTGTCATTTTCGAAGTCTTTAGTGTCTCTTCGACGTCGGTTATTGTTCAGACCGACGTCTATATAAAGTCTTTAGACGTCCAGTTCTGACGTTTAGTGACGTCGGACATGGCACTGACTGACGTCATTATAGACGTCGGTTATATTCATGGCTGACGTCCCATTGACGTCGCCGACAATGACGTCGATTATTTAGTAGATGTTAAAAGCTCAAAATAACCGACGTTAAACAACATTTTTCCACTAGTGTATAAAACATTGCCTATACATTACATCACATATTTCCTGCCTTACCATTTGTCAAGCATAAACATAAGTAACAACCACGATATACTTAAAATACTAATAAACCCGTGACACCGTATTTTTCCCTCGTAACAATTACTAACTCATTACCAGGTTATGAACTGACCTTTTGAACCCCAAACACAGAATTGAGTCACCTCACGTAAGTTCACAGATCATTTACTATAAATTCATATGCATTCACTCTTTCCAATAAACAAAGTCAAACACACTTTAATATCATAAAACACATTCTCTTGCCAAAACCAATCACGCTGAACCTTTTGAAATTTATTATGAACCCTGCATGTTATATATATGTACATACGCACATGTCTATATATACACATATATATATATATATACATATATATATATATATATATATATATACATATATATATATATATATATATATATATATGTTTATATTATTTATAAATACATAATATACACGTAACTTTTAAAGCAGACATTTTCAAAAGCTATCCACCTCAATACCCTAATGCTAAATAACAATATATATGGCATAAAATTTTGAAAAATTTAAGCACTACACTTAATCTAATATTAACTATAAAATTAAATGAACCATATTTCCATAAAACAATCTTTATGCTAATATGTAAAGAACCTAAAGAAACATGACAACAATAACCCAAAAACCACACGAGCAGCACCCTACTATTCATAACATCCATTCAAAGCTAAATAAAATAGTAAACAAATGCATGAAAAGTTTGAAACTATAATGGCTGCATCATATATATATATATATATATATATATATATATATATATATATATATATATATATATATATATATATATATATTCAAAAGTATAACAGAACCAAATAAACAAATGAAATATACGAGATTCAAAACTATACCAAAACACAGATAACTCCCCTTACCTGATAAATTTTGGTTCCTTTTTGTTTTTGAATTACAGTTTCTAGACCTCCTCCTTCCTTAAATTCTCTTTCGTAAACTGAGTCTTTTGTGTACCCCTTTTTGGTTTTCTGCCCTCCTTTTTAACCCAACTTTCTCTTATATTTATATTCCTCTCAACCCTAAAAATACCCCTGATCATATATATACTCCTCCCCTCATCTTTTTAATCAAAAACCGTTTTATATAAAGACATCTATATTATATCGTAGGGTTTTCTCCTGATAACCGTCTAGCTTTTTATTTTTATTTTATTTTATCTTTTTTTTTAAAACCCGTAGCCTCTACCTAAGTTCTTTTAAATATAATTCCTTAATACCCTGCAATATGGCCCACTTTCATAAAAAAAGAAATTAATCTATGCAACCTACTTATCCATTTTAACTCCCATGTGGGCCCCACCCGGTAAACAAAAATAGCCTACTCTTTAGCACAACAGGATTTCACAACGTTCAAATGAAGAGCATCAATGCTACAACATTCTCCGGCCACTCAACCATCCAAACTCATGAATAAATATTCATACAAGCAGATATATAAAATCTACAACACAATTTAATTTAATTTATCCTTAAAACAAAACTAACACATACCAACTAAAACTATATTATTTCGGATATCTATTTTCGGTCTTACAAAAAGCATTTTGTTAGGAAGTTTATTTAGGGTGTAGACTATGTTAAAGAACATTAATTTCACATAACTTTTAATAATTTAATAAAATTATTTTTGCATCGAGTGAATTAAACGTTCGACGTCAACAGTGTAAATAGATTCCAAATTTAAATTGTCCTTAAGTTTTTTCCTTCCATAGAAATCAGATAGCTCTGAAAATCTATCGGAGGAGTGCAAGTTATGGACAATTTAAAAAGAGAATCATACATTGTTAAATAATGAAATTGAACAACTTTATTAGATAATTATTTTAGAGCTTAAAATTCTTTCAGCACTAAACATATTGTGAACCATATTTCATTTTCCTAAGCACTTTCCTTTCAGTAAGATATCTTAACCATTTCTGTACTATAAAAACATTTTGTCAACTTTAACTTGAAAGGGCTCCTTCGTATGAGATGACGATGAATGAACCACTTTCAAGTTAGAGTTATCAAAATGCAATATGAAGAACAGAGATGCTTAGAAATCAAAGGAAAAGAAAAAGCAAACGAAATAAGAAATATGAATCCTAATATGTTCAATATGGAAAGAGGAGGCAAGGGAATACATGAAATGCAAGCTATATTTATAGATGAACTGAAGACGTACATCGTGTGATTATAGTTACTTTGTATTAACGTCGAAGCCATGCTGAATTGGACGTTCAAACATCATTAAGAGAAAAAGTAATAGATCTCGTTTGATTGACGTACATCGTGTAATTATGCTTAGCAACCGCCTTCGTGTATGAACGTCAAATCCCATCTGAAATCGACGTTCAAACATCATTCAGAGGAAAAGTAATAATTGTAATTTAATTCAGATAAGAACAAATTCATTTCCCGCAACCCAATAATGTGTACTTTCAATCACCCGCGAAGAAGGAGACATTTGGAGGGATCGAAGTTAAACAGTTTGATGTGCCCCGATGTATTTATATAATTTCACTTTAAATTTTGCCAAGTTAGTATAATCGATTCTAAATGATAAAATTTGTTTTTAAACTTAAAAAAATAATAAATACATATATTTTTAAACTAACATAATTAATTTTTTTTAATGATATTTTAGATTAATATTTAAATGAAAATATATTAAATAATATAAACAAATTGATTATTCGTCTAATCGTCTAAAATGATGTTTAGCACAAAAAGATATAACACAAAAATTGTTTATTCATCTAAAATAATATAAACAATGGTTTGGTTTTTGTGGTCTTATGTATTTATTTAATTTTGTTTTTAAAATAAATTCTAGTGTTTTTATTCTATTATACATGAGGTGACCTTTAGTTCATATACACAAAAATTAAAAAAATATAATAAAAAAATCTAATATTGTATTTTAAACTTTTGGCTATTATGGTTAATAATTTTATAACCGCTTTGTTGGTGATTGGTCCGTTTAAAATATACAGACGAATAAAATAGTGATACATTGTATTTTATCAAGAAGTTGTTAACATATCATGATCCTTAAAAAAATGTTGGCTGTGGTCGAATTCTGCCTAATTTCAATCATGACCTGGCCTAGTAGTCTCGACTATGACCTGGCCTGGCCGTCTAAACCAATAACCAAAATGCAAATGCATATTATAACTTCCAAAGTGGCTTCATATGTACTTGGTTCCCTACATACAAGTATAAATGTTTAAGGCACCTAAGAAGTTGAGAAGAAAGTCCAATGACATTAGGTTGACCTTCAACTTATACTTATGTTAGTCTATCTCGACCTTTAGTCTGAATCACCCATCCCAACATTCATGTAGGGTCAACCAGTCTGGACCATTAGTCAAACTTAACCTGCCTTAACCTTCGACCCAACCCATTAGTCAAACTTAATTTTTGGTCGATATCGGTCTGTCTTGACTTTTAACTCACGACGATAGTTGTACTTCGATAAAACCTGACTATTCTCGATACACACTGTCTCTTCTCGATCTTTAGCTTGGTTTTATGCATCTCAGTTTTTAACTTTGTCAATCTTTTGTACTAACTATCCTATATATCTCAATTTTTGTAAACAGTAATCTATGTTAACCTTGAGTTTATCACTGAACTTAATCGTTTCTGAAATTTAAAGTATTATTTTTTTAAAATCAATTAAAGTCTTTTAGTATAATCATACCTATCTTTATCCTAAAATCAATACACACCTAGAAAGAGACATTGAATACTTGATTTATGCTTTATCATACCTATATTAATCATAAAACTTTTAAAAGTAGAGGATAGAAATATTAGGTTTGGGAATGTTGTTGAATCTAATAAAAAAATAATTATGTCTCATACATTATTATTATTTTTAACATGAAATTAAAATAATATTTAAATATTACAAGATAAATTTGCACAAAATCTTTCTTAAATTTCATCGACAAATATTTCTTAAATTATACAATATTTAAATATTACAAGATAAATTTACACAAAATCATAAAATTAAAACGTAAAAGAAGTATGTATATCTTATCTTAAAATATAATGGTAACGAGAAGTTTTGGACGGTTTAAATGAAAAAAAGGGTAACAAATGGTCGGGAGGCAAAACAAGAAAACGTCAAATATCCAAAATCTTCGACTTCATAAAATAATAAAAAAAAAAGATATGTAAATCTTATCTTAAAATATAATGGTAGCGGGAGGTTATGGGCAGTTTAAATGAAAAAATGAAACCAAGGGCAGGAGCGGAAGCAAAAAACGTTCAATATCCAAAATATTCGACGTATAACATTATATTTTAAGAGAAGTTGCGAAGTCGACGTATCGTTTGTATTTTTAAACTAGAGAAGTTGAGAAGTTAAAAACTACTACATTGTGAAAGACGTTTCGAGAATTCTATTGAGAAATGACTTCTTCATCATCATCAAGAAGAAAAGAGAAGGTTGCCCGGATTACAAGAAGCGCAAACCCATCTGGATGGATAAGTGATCAAGAGACCCGAGTAAAGTTTTTATACTGGAGACATTTAAAAACTGTAGTTCCTTAAAGGTATCTGGACCTGCAATTCTTCAAGAAAGAAGGTTTCCTTTTTCAAGAATGGATTGCATATCAAGGGCTTACTGATTTTGTCCAGATGAAAGGAAATTGCTATCCTGATTTGGTAGAGGTTTTCTACACAAACCTCAGGGTTGTAAATGGGTCATTCACTCAAGGGTCAAAGGTGTTAACATTACTATTGACGATGATGTTTGGTCAAATATTGTTGGTCTGAAAACTGAAGGTTTAGATTCTCATATCCGTGATTCTGAGTCAAACATGTGGCTAACAAAGAGAGCTATATATGTAAACTGCTTAAGATATCCAGGAAGGTACAGGGTGGATAAGCAGTACCTACATGATGGCTTAAACAAGGAGGAGCGAATTATTGCTTATGTCCTGACTTGGCTATTGTTGCCTGGAAGATTGAACGAGGACAGAATGTCAACAGAAGATGTATTTCTGTTGAATGCTATCAAGACTAGAATCCCAACCAACTGGGTTGCGGTTCTAAAAGACCACATGATCGTTGTAGGAGATCATTATGCACACAAATTGCCATATGGTGTATTTATCAGCAAGGTGCTAGAACTCCAAGGAGTAGATGTATCTGAAGAAGAAGAATTGTGTGCAAAAGGTCAGAAGAAATTTGTATACGAAGTCTGATAGCGCCATCCTTGGTGCTATGTTCAGATCCGTGAGCTTCAAATGCTTAGAACACTGGCAGCGGAAATAAACGGTAGATGAAATGGAGTTATGCAGTGGAAGAATTTGTAGATTGAACTGTGAGGTGCGTGATGTGCTTTGAAGGTTTGGAACTAGCTCAGACGACCTTCATCAATGGAAGGAAGCTAGAGGAGATTTGTGAAGGAAGCACAAGAGTGATGACTTTCGGTGAGAGAATAGGTTGGAAATTCTTCTGCAAATCAATTCTCATCATATTTCCAAAAGTGATGGCCTATATGCTGATACAAGCAACTTTATAATGCAGATTTCCAACACGTGTCAACGGTGTGAAAGGTGTGCACTTCTTCTAGAACCAGCAATGCAATGGTGTGGGACGTGTGCACTCCAAGTATTTCAGCCGAGGCACTCCATGATGTGTAAATGTGATGGTATGAAACATGTGTTTTCATGATGCAACCCCTTCCTTGCTCTCCCTTTGTGTAAAATGACTTCTTTGTCCTTCTTCTTGTGGTGGTTTGGTGGACTTTAGTTATTGGGCTTGGGCTCAAGTCCATGATGTCCTAGCCTTATTGGACCCTACAAAAAAACATATAAACATATTAGAAGAGAATCCTTCTAAGATCTAGAGAAAGAAAATCAAGAAAAAATCTTTCTTTACTTCTCTTTCGTAGCCTTAGCTTTAGTTAGTACTCCTTTGAATGGAATGCCCTAAATGGGTTTCCATCATACCCTCCCTCTTGAAAAAACGATTTGTCCTCAAATCGGGAAGATATAAAGAAGCATAAATTTGGTTTGTCACTTTCCTCCTGGATCAAAAACATATCTACAATAAACATCAAATATATCTCCAATTAGTATCAATCCCAAACTTTAGAATAAGGACTTTGTTTTATAGTTTTAAGGAAATTTGAAAGTCCTAATTCACAAGTCACTTTTCTTTTATCTTGAGTTTCTTGTATCCTTAAGGGTAACAATAACTCAAGATTTAAATTGCCATATTTTGAAAAAGTTTGCATTGAATATGGAATGGCAATTGGTTTGAAAGAGAAATTAAGATTTGAAGACTCAACAATAATTGGAAAAGAAATAAATAATTGGAAACCTTCCCTTTTAGGTTCCATGGTTTTTGAAAGAATGAAAGATTTCTCCTTTTCTTTCTTCTCTCTTTCTTGCCTTTCTCTATTCTTTTCTTCTTCTCTTCTCTCTCTTTCTCTTCTCTCTTCTTCTTTTCTTTGCTCTTCTCTCCTCTCTTCTTCTCTTCTTCTCTTTTCTTCTCTTCTTCTCTTCTTCTCTTTTCTTCTCTTCTTCTCTTCTCCTCTCTTCTTCTCTTCTCTCTTCTTCTTTCCTTTCTTCCTCTTTTTTTCTCTCTATCTCTCTTTCTCTTTTCTTTTCCTTGATCTCTTTAAGTTTGGCTCCAAATTATAGTTCTCTCCTAAGAAAACCCATGATCATTTAAACTCTCAAGAAATATTTTTCCATCTTCAATGCAATCTCTAATTAATTCTAAGTTTCTTTTAATTCTTGAAGGCACAAACTTTCTTCTCATGCAAACTTTTAAATAATACCAATCATGAATGGGAGACTTTCTACCTTTCCTAACATAATATTGTCTTTCATCCCACCACTTACTTGCATGCTTTTCTAACTTAGAGAGATAAATGCTAAGCACATAAGATTCACTCTCTTTATAAAACCAAGGATTTATTTTATCTATCTCTTGTTCCCAAGCTAGGTATGTTAATGCACCTATATCTTTACCAAAGAATGGAAGATTCCTAGCTTGATTAAACATCTCATCACAATTTTCTATCCTAGAAGACCTAGACGACCTATATGAACTATAACAAGACATCTTTGTTCTTAAAAGTTTTCTTAATCTAAAGGACTAAAAGCTTCCACTTTAGACAAGTTCCAGGTAAGAGAGGTGAACCACTAGGGTTGCTTAAATACCAAGTCTTACCTTAGCCAGAAATGCCTTAAGCTACTAACTAATTATCCTTTAAACTAAAATTACTTTTAAAATCAAAGGACACAACAAACAAAGACAATTAACGGACTCTAAGCGGACTCTAATAATTTTACGCCCCTAAGCGAAACACAATTCAAAACAATATTAAAGTCTACTCCTATAGTGAGGCTTGTAGCTTTGGCTAACCAGACACACTCACCTTTTCTAGCTATGCTAAAATTTAAAGCAAGTAAAGTTGCCAAGAGTTGGAAAGAGCACCAAGGACTCTTCCCATCCAATTTTCAATGGCCTTTTACAAATAAAGGAAAACTAACACAAAAACCTATTACAATTCAAAAATGAACACTACAATTACAAAGGAAGCTAAGAACAACTGCTGCCACATTATGGTTTTTGTTCAAATTCATGTGCTGGACTACTTTTGGAGTCTCCTAGCTTGTGGTTTCACTTTCCTTTTTCAGTTTTCTGTTGCAGCTGTATATATTCTCCATTACTTTTCAAAACTGCACAAAGAATGTAGACCAAATTCAGTAGGCAGCTAACAAAGCTATCACACCATGTCACAAATTTAGAATTTTCCCTTTTGCTCTCGGTTTAGTGCAATCATGGGATTGTTTCCCAGCAAACTATGAACTCTGCAGTTGTGTACAGCTGCTGTGACAATGTTTGGAATCGGTGCAGATTCTTTAAATCCTCTCTCGGGCTTAGGTTCAATGAGTTTGCTAATATGCTGCAAGAAGGACTTGTGTGGAAGGTATGTTGTTGCTGCTGTTTTGCTCTTGTGCCGTGTTGAAAGTCACAGTTGGTGTTCACGGCTTTCTAAATCAATTCTGCATAACTTTCAATTTTTTATTTTTTTTTTAGAACAATCTGCACATGTTAGACCCTTAAAGGTCTATATAAGGAAGAATAAAAGAGGAGTCAGCTAAACACGTGTAAGGAGAGTAGGGAGCAAGGCAGACACAAGGGGTGAGTCAAACACGTGTTAGGAGGAGGGTTTGTTAGAGTTTGTTAGAAGAGAGAGATAATATAAATAAAGAATCAGAATAGGGGGAGGGGATCTGATCTTTTTGGGTGCCTTTTAGGTAGAGACTGAAGCGTGATTCCAGTGGAGGAAGGGAGGCTTCCTTGGGAAATACTCTTTTGTTTACTGTTCATCTATACTTTCACAGATAAATACAGTATAATTTCATACCATTGTTTCTTGCTGTTGAGAGTGTGTGTGTGGTTTGTTCTTCTGTTACGGTCCTTGAGTAAAGGAACCTAACAGATTTGGTCCGACCTGCCAGATCGGAGTTCGGAGGAAGCTGGAGCGAAGAGAAATGGAGGGGCGGATGGTGGCGATGGAGTCGACGGTGGAAGAGTTGAAGGCAGAGATGCGCGAAATGACCAACGAGTTACGGCGAGCCTTTCGACAACGCTCCAAGAACCGCGATCGGAGCTCGGAAGGGAGTCGAGATTCCGTTAATAACGAACGAGAGCGACACTCATCGGAGACTTCTGAGGAAGAATCGGAAGACAAACGAGGGGAAGTCCAACGCAGCTGGATGAAGCGTGTTGAGCTTCCAACTTTTGAAGGGACTGACCTCACGGGTTGGATAGCAAAGGCTGAGAAGTTCTTCGACATCCAGGAAGTGACGGAGAAGGAGAAGATGAAGTTGATTTATATATGCATGGAGGGCAGTGCGAACTATTGGTTCCGCTTTTGGCGAAAAAAAACCAAACACCCAACCTGGAAGCTGTTTACGGAAGCGCTGACGCGGAGGTTTGGAGGATTGAATCGGGGCACCGTCTTTGAGAAGCTTGCTGTCGTGCGACAGCGAGGGAGCGTCGATGAGTATATTCGGGAATTCGAAATACTTGTGGCGCAAACAACCGGAGTGACGGAAGAGCAACTTCTGGGATATTTCTTTGCTGGGTTGCATGAGGGACTGCGAAATTTAGTGAGACCGCACGACCCACGCGACTTGCTGACGGCGATGGAAAGAGCGCGTGACGTTGAACAAGCGGGGTTGGCGCCACGGGTGAGTGGAGGAATTGGAGGAAAAGGAGGGGCGTCATGGGGAAGATATTCCGCGAGTTCCGGGACAGTTGCGAGAACGGAAACGTATCGAGGCCCGTCGGAGGGGTCCGTGAACGGCGGCTGAGGGCAAGGCACTAAGAAAGATGCTAGTGCGATTACGGGAAACTCGAAGGCAGGGAGTAGCGGAGGAGGAAACGCAGGAAGAGGAGTTAGAACTCTGCCGTACCCAGAGTTTATTAAACGGCGCGAAGAAGGTCGTTGTTTTCACTGCGGTGGGCCTTACAGTCCGGGCCATCGCTGCGCTGAAAGGAGTATGCGTATCATGATATTGGATGAGGAGGATGAAGAGGAAGAAGTAGAGGAGAATGCTGAGATTGCGCAAACAACAATGGAACTGTCAGAGTTGTCCGCGGGAGGACTCACACAATCGAATACAATGAAGTTACAAGGCTGGGTGCAGGGGAAAAAGGTTCTAGTGCTAATTGACAGTGGAGCTAGTCATAGCTTTATATCCACCAATTTAGTGGAGGAATTGGGGTTACAGTGGGTCGACACACCATCATATAAAGTGTGTTTAGGCGATGGGCGGAGGAAATGAGCCAGGGGATGTTGTGTTGGAGTACCCATGAAATTGGAGGGGCTGGAAATTAGTGATAAATTGTATTTGTTTGAGCTGGGAGGTGTGGATGTGATATTGGGGGTTACATGGCTAGCTTCCTTGGGAGAAATTAAGGTGGACTGGAGAAAGCTCATTATGAAGGTGGAGCAAGAGGGGAAAGAAGTGGTGATCAATGGTGACACCAGAAGCCCTTTTGAAGGAGACCGAGATTGAAATCATGACATTCGTTTGGAGTCTGAGTCAAGCTGAATTGAGAAAAGAGGAGATGGAAGATAGTGATTTAAATCATGATGGGGAGGTCGAATTGGAAGAGATTATCCGTGATTTTGGAGGAGTTTTTAAAGAACCCCAGGGGCTGCCACCGAAGAGAAGAGTAGATCACCGAATTCCTTTGAAAGAAGGGAGTGAACCTGTGAACGTTAGGCCATACCGCTACCCCCATAGAATGAAGACGGAAATAGAGAGACAAGTGGAGGAGATGCTGAACCTGGGAATTATCAGGCCCAGTAGCAGCCCCTATTCTAGCCCAGTTATATTGGTGAAAAAAAAGGATGGAAGTTGGAGATTTTGTGTGGATTACAGGGCATTAAATAGGGTGACGGTGGCAGATAAATATCCTATTCCCGTTATTGAGGAGTTGTTGGATGAGCTTCAGGGGGCTTCCTATTTTTCAAAAGTGGATCTGAAGGCTGGGTATCATCAAATAAGGATGAAGAATGAAGACATCCATAAGATAACTTTTAGAACTCACCAAGGACATTATGAATTTTTGGTTATGCCTTTTGGGCTAATAAATGCCCCATCCACCTTCCAAGATATGATGAACTCGGTTTTGAGACCCTTTCTAAGGAAATTTGTATTGGTATTCTTTGATGACATTCTTGTCTATAACAAGACATGGGAGGAACATTCACAACATTTGGTGCAGGTTTTAAGAGTGTTAAATGAGCACAAACTCTATGCCAATAAGAAGAAATGTGAATTTGGCAAAAGACAGGTGAAATATCTGGGGCATAAAATATCGGCAGCAGGGGTTGAGATGGATAGAGATAAGATTGCAGCGGTGTTGGATTGGCCAGAACCCAAGACTATCAAGGAGTTACGAGGGTTTTTAGGTTTGACTGGGTATTATAGAAGATTTATCCGTGACTTTGGGAAGATGGCAAGACCCCTCACTGAATTGCTGAAGAAGGGGATGTTTAAGTGGACGGTAGCAGGATCCGAAGCCATGAAGAGACTTAAAGAGGCGGTGACAACGGCTTCGGTTTTGATCCTGCCTGACTTTGATCAAACATTTTATGTAGAGTGTGATGCATCGGGTAAGGGAGTGGGAGCAGTGCTGTCACAGAGCAAAAAACCCATAGCCTTCTTTAGTAAGGCTTTATCAGAATCATCCTTAACCAAATCCATCTATGAAAAGGAGTTGATGGCGTTGGTGCTTGCTATACAACATTGGAGGCCATACTTATTGGGCCAAAAATTTGTGGTTTTTACTGATCAAAAGAGCTTAAGGCATTTACTAGAACAACGGATAACTACCCAAAGCCAGCAAAATTGGCTAGCTAAACTTCTTGGGTATGAATTTGAGATAAAATATAAGACAGGAGCATCAAATTCTGTGGCAGATGGACTTTCACGAAAAGGAGCAGAGTAGGAAGAAGAAGAAAAAATGTTAGGAATGATATCCAAACCATACTGGGCTGATTTTAAAGAGATTATGGAAGAGGTGGAGAAAGATGAGAACCTCAGCAAGGTGTTGACAGATATAAGCACAGATCTAGACTCCCATCCTGCATACACTCTGGAGCATGGCAGATTACACTACAAAGGGCGGCTGGTTTTGTCCCCACACTCGGTTTGGATACCAAAGATTATAACGGACTTTCACAGTGGGGTAACTGGAGGACACTCGGGGGTTTACCGAACTTACAGAAGAGTGGCGCAATCACTGCACTGGGTGGGAATGAAGAAGACAATTACAGATTTTGTGGCTGCATGTTTAGTATGTCAACAGCACAAATATCTAGCAACATCTCCCCAAGGACTTTTGCAACCCTTACCTATACCACAAGCCATATGGGAGGAGATTAGTATGGATTTTGTAGTGAAACTACCCAAGTCTCAGGGATTTGATACTATATTAGTGGTGGTAGACAGACTCAGCAAGTATGGACACTTTATTGCAATTAAACACCCTTATACAGCTCGATCTATAGCGGAGGTGTTTGTGAAGGAAGTGATTAGACTTCATGGGGTACCTGTGACCATTGTTAGTGATAGAGATTCTACTTTTATGAGTGTTTTCTGGAAAGAGATTTTTCGTTTACAGGGTACACAACTCAGGATGAGCACAGCCTATCACCCAGAGACGGATGGCCAGACAGAAGTGTTGAATAGGGTGTTGGGAACTTATCTGCGCTGTTTCAGCTCCGAACAGCCCAAGAATTGGAGTTTAGTGTTACCTTGGGCTGAATATTGGTATAACACCACTTACCAAGGTGCGACAAAATGCACACCCTTTGAAACGGTGTATGGAAGACCTCCTCCTACATTGACACGTTACATACCGGGAGAAACAGTGGTGGATGCAGTTGCCAGGATTTGCAAACCCGTGATGAGGCATTGCAGCAATTGAAATATCATTTGGCACGGGCTCAAGATCAGATGACTCATCATGCTAATAAGAAGAGAGTGGCGGCCAAAATCAAGGAAGGCGATTTTGTATTCCTTAAAATCAGACCTCATAGACAAACATCTATCCCACAAAACTGCATCCCAAACTTTCAGCAAGGTATTATGGACCGTTTTTGGTGGAAAAACAAATAGGATCAGTTGCTTTTAGGCTGCAGTTACCAGAATCTTCAAGAATACATCCCGTGTTTCATGTTTCTCAATTGAAACTAGCGGTAGGAGATCATAAGGTGGAGGAAGTTTTGCCAACTGAATTACAGGAGGATAGACACACTTACATTCCTTTGAAGGTGCTTCAACGCAGGAACCAGCAGGAACTGGGGAAGGTGATACCCCAAGTCTTAATACAATGGCAAAAGGATGATGTTGAAGGGGCTACTTGGGAGGAAGAACACTACATCCGCCAGCAATTCCCTCATTTCAACCTTGAGGACAAGGTTGATGATGGGGAGGAGGGTAATGTTAGACCCTTAAAGGTCTATATAAGGAAGAATAAAAGAGGAGTCAGCTAAACACGTGTAAGGAGAGTAGGGAGCAAGGCAGACACAAGGGGTGAGTCAAACACGTGTTAGGAGGAGGGTTTGTTAGAGTTTGTTAGAAGAGAGAGATAATATAAATAAAGAATCAGAATAGGGGGAGGGGATCTGATCTTTTTGGGTGCCTTTTAGGTAGAGACTGGAGCGTGATTCCAGTGGAGGAAGGGAGGCTTCCTTGGGAAATACTCTTTTGTTTACTGTTCATCTATACTTTCACAGATAAATACAGTATAATTTCATACCATTGTTTCTTGCTGTTGAGAGTGTGTGTGTGGTTTGTTCTTCTGTTACGGTCCTTGAGTAAAGGAACCTAACAGCACAACACCACAATTCAGCAAAGATTGCAGACTATCACTAAATCAGCAAAATAGGAATAGAACTCAGGGCACTAAAATCTCTGCAAAGCCTGATGCAATGTGGTTTGTGATTTAAACCACGCTGGTCAAATAATTGCTGATTCTTGGACAGTATTGATGGTCACGGATAATGTGCATCCAGTTTCAACTACTGCAGATAAGCTGCAATAAGCATTGCTGCTGTGATTTCTGATGCTGGAAGTTGTGCAACTTTGGTATTAATTCACAGCTATATGTGCTTCCAAGTTTTCCAGAACAATGGAACTTATTACCAACCAGATTTAAAACCTGCACAATTAGAATTGACCAAGAGTAACAACTCTTCCAAACTGAGCAAAAATATTAGTGAATTCAATTGACCAAGGTTATTGGCTTGAACAGCTAGCAAGGGAGAACCAAACTAGTCAAAACAGTATTGAGTGAAAACTTCATTTTGACTAGCTGTACAAGTCCAAAATAAGGCCCAATTGAACAAAATAAAACCAGTTTACTCAATTTTGTTACAACAATCCATTTGACCATGTGAGTTGATCTCAAATCAGTAAGTGCACAAATCTGGTTATGCTAGAAGATTCAAATTCAGAATCTGGAGTATGTGCAATGAATGAAACTTTTTTTTTTAGAACTGAAATGATGCAGTGGTGAAATTGATCTATCAGTTAAAAAGGGAAACTGAGCAAATGCAGCAGTTTATTTCCTGGACAAGGACAGTAAAAGAAAGGATAGGCAGCTTTGGATTCTCTCAATTAAGTAACGCTGCAATGAAGACAGCCTCAAATATCACAGCTGCAGTGGTGTATAGGAGGCTTTAATTTGCTTTAATTACGCTGCTGTTTACAGTATAAGCATGCGTTTCCAGTAAGATCAGTTTGCAGCACCGAAAGAACACCAAGCCTTGTGGTTTCCACCAAATCTCCACTTCCTAGGAGGCTACCAATGATGTAAGACCGCTGGACAGATCATTCCCCTTCAAATACACCTCAAAAATATCACAATTCAACAGGAGATCAGTGGAAGAAAGGTTTCAGCTGCAAAGAAATTGCTTCAGACAAGACTGCACTACAACACCTTTTGTCAAACAGGTGGTAGGCAAGAAGTCCAACAACTAAAAGCAATCAATTAAAAGGAATTCCAATAACGGAGGCACTCAAAAAGATCCTAGGAAATGCTCTAGATTGGATTCAGAAAGCAAGAAACACGCAAGCACAGTTTATAATTCAGTCCAAATGCAAACTGTTTGATAATTTTCAAAACTGTTAGATAAAATGTCCCAAAGAGTTTCAGATTTGGTGTTTTTAACTTTGGGGACTTGTAAACTGGATTGATTGGTTCTCTATGCTTTTTAACACTTGATATTTGTTCTTTTATTCATTTTCATTCTAAATCATAGAACCAGCTTTTTCCAATCCAAAAGAGATGACACTTGCACCAAAATTGTCAAACAGTGGCTGAAACTGAAACCGCACTAAAAAAAATGATTGAATTTGGTGGTTTTGAAGCCAATTTCGAATAGAACTGTTTGAAACTCAAATTTAACAGTCCAAGCAACTTTGATTGATGAATTTGAGTATGTTCAAGCTTTAAAATGAAGTATAATCTGTTGGCAACTCAAAATCATCATTCCACTTCCATTTTTACCCAAAAATTGATGGTCTCAAATGCAATTTTGCATATAAGTCATGTTTTGACCAAATGAACAGTACTAGCAACTTTGAACCACCAATTGAATCTTGCTCAAGCTATAAAACAGCAAAGAAGTGGCAGATTTTCGAAATTCACTACTGCTGTACCATTTATGCAGTAACATGCTTCATCAATCCATCCAAATTCAGTTTTACAAAGATTCAAGGGTTGTACAGCAAAGAATTATCTCAAGGAAGTGTTAATACACTGAACTAAGCAAGAATTAAGAGGCTTAGCATGACCAAACTCAGAATATAAGATTCAAACAAAGTGGCACGGTGGAAAACCAGAATTCCAAAGCTGGATCAGTGAATTTGTCAAGGATTTAAGCAACCAAGCTATGCATATTGCATTTCATTGCTTATTCTGGTTTGCTACTCCTCAAGACACATTCAACAACATTAATCAATGTTGTACCATGCTTCAGAATCAAAGAAAGCAATTAAAACAGTTTTAAAAACAATGAGGTGTGGTCGTCCACGCACCCATAGCTAAGTCATTTCTTCTCCATTCCATACTGTCATAGTTCTTCTTCTCTGTTTTTTTCGTTGAGTTGTGTAATGTGCTGTTCAATTTCTGTTCGTTTTTTTTTAGGTTCTGTTTGAGTCATTTCTTTCATACCAGCTTTTATTGCTCTGATACCACTTGATAGCGCCATCCTTGGTGCTATGTTCAGATCCGTGAGCTTCAAATGCTTAGAACACTGGCAGCGGAAATAAACGGTAGATGAAATGGAGTTATGCAGCGGAAGAATTTGTAGATTGAACTGTGAGGTGGAAATAAACGGTAGATGAAATGGAGTTATGCAGCGGAAGAATTTGTAGATTGAACTGTGAGGTGCGTGATGTGCTTTGATGGTTTGGAACTAGCTCAGACGGCCTTCATCAATGGAAGGAAGCTAGAGGAGATTTGTGGAGGAAGCACAAGAGTGATGACTTTCGGTGAGAGAATAGGCTGGAAATTCTTCAGCGAATCAATTCTCATCATATTTCCAAAAGTGATGGCCTATGCTGATACAAGCAACTTTATAAACAAATGTCTAGCCTATCGACGGTGCTTGATTGAAAATGAATAATGCAGATTTCCAACACGTGTCAACGGTGTGGAAGGTGTGCAGTTCTTCTAGAACCAGCAATGCAATGGTGTGGGACGTGTGCACTCCAAGTATTTCAGCCGAGGCTGATGTGTAAATGTGATGGTATGAAACATGTGCTTTCATGATGCAATCCCTTCCTTGCTAAGCTCATTCTCCTTTGTGTAAAATGACTTATTTGTCTTATTTG
This sequence comes from Vigna reflexopilosa, assembly GCA_027742785.1. Classification (NCBI taxonomy): domain Eukaryota; kingdom Viridiplantae; phylum Streptophyta; class Magnoliopsida; order Fabales; family Fabaceae; genus Vigna; species Vigna reflexopilosa. Next base: position 15,602,190 of record CM050928.1, on the reverse strand, counting down.
TCCTTCTTCTTGTGGTGGTTTAGTGGACTTTAGTTATTGGGTTTGGGTCCAAGTTCATGATGTCCTAGACTTATTGGACCCTACAAAATAACATATAAACATATTAGAAGAGAATCCTTCTAAGACTTAGAGAAAAAAATTCAAGAAAAAGTCTTTTTTTACTTCCATTTCTTAGTCTTAGCTTTAGTTAGTACTCCTTTGAATGGAATGTCCTAAATGGGTTTCCATCAAAGTATGTCATCTATTGGGCTAAAAAGGACTGAGAATGGATGGTTCTTTACTGATGAGCAAACTGTCGGAAGTCCACCTACTCGTGGTGAAGATCATACTGAAGATTCTGGCGATGAAGATTGAATGAAATCTTCTTGATAATAATAGGGACTACTTTTCTAAGTGTTTTTTTTTTTAATTTTGTAATCATGGGTATTAAGTCATTACTGGTTTCTCTATTTCATTCGGTTTTATTTAGAAGTGCAATGAAGATTTATTTTAGTAAATGATCTGTGAATTGTGAATGTTGATTGCATTGTATGTGGACTACCTCTCAATCTAGTTGAGAAAAGAAGATTATGCAGTTCTGATATTGATCAAAAATTGATCACTGGTTAAAAGTGCAAAGGAAAGAAATATAAGTTATGGGAATGTCGTTGAATCTAATAAAAAAAATTCATTTACGATGTACACTATGTTAAAAGAACATTAATTTGACATGACTTTTCTTAATATAATAATATTTATTATGATTTTAATTATTCTGATGTATAAACTTAATTCTCATTAATTATTATTATTATTATTTTCTTTCTGAAATTATAATAATTTTTTAAAGAAATTAAGTTTCATTCTCTTTAAATTTGACCCACAAATAATTATTATATTTTACGATAAATTTACACTAATATTTATAAAATAAATTTTTTTTAAAAGTATGTAAATCATATCTTAAAATATAATGGTAACAGGAGGTTATTGGAGGTTTAAAGGAAAGAAGGAAACAAAGGGCGGGAGGCTGAAGAAGAAAATGTTTAATCACACGTGTTTTATCAAACTCTCAATTAATACGTCGAAGTCCAGTAGAATTCGACGTATAGTTTTTAAGTTGAGGAGTTAAAGACTCTACATTGTGAAAGACGTTACAAGAAGAAAAGAGAAGGTTGTCTGGCTTACAAGAAACGCAAACTCATCTGGATCGATAAGTGATGAAGACACCCCAGGAACGTTTTTATACTGGAGACGATTATGATATTGATCAAAAACTGATCACTGATGTAAAAGTGCAAATTTCAGTACACTGCTAACTTGAATCGATTAAGGAAGACGTTAAAAAAAAAGGTTTCATGTCTGATTTTAAACGAAAAAAGAGCGCCACATTTTGACATTGGCGGAAGAAAAAAATGTCAAAGCCCTACCGAATACGACGTTCTATTAAGCACACCATTAATGCTCCCAACATACTTCAATTCCCTTCACGTCCCTGTCCCGCAGCCTCCGACGTTTTATGGCATGAGTGAAAAGAAAAGAGATCGAAAAGTACGATACTTTCTGATATTGGCGGCTAACTAAGAGAAAACGTCAAATTCCCAAACAATACGACGTTCTATTTAATGCTCTTGTGTTCAGAAGAAAAAAAGTAAAAGCAGAGGAATGGGAAAAACTTTAGGCGTCACATACTAAGTCTGCGACGTAAACTTTGCAAATTATATCAAAAAAAAGGCGGAAACGTCGAATTATTTTGGTCTGCGACGTGGTTTTTAAATATAACATCAAATTTGTCTTGTTTTCGACGTGGAATATGAATGTAAAAACATAACACGGTCTCATTGTTTGTTCGCGCTACCATTTCTGCTTGAACTTTCTTCTTCGTGGACGACTGCGATAAAGAAAGAAGCTTATTTTTAATCTTTTTTGTCCTTGTAATGTCATTTGGTTCCCATTATTAAGTTTTGACGAAACTTCTTCGTTTATCTTCAGGCTGTGTTTTGTACGTGGTCAGGGAACTTCATCTTTCTCTAGTGACACCACTTCAAGTATGTTTTTTTTTATCTTCTATATCTCATACGTATGATGTATGTGCTCGTGTTTGTGTTGTGTTTTTCGATTCTAGACATATGGTATATGTATAATAGTTTATTTTTTCCTTCAATGTATGATGTTTGTGTTCGTTCGTTACCAGCGAACTTTGTCATCTTCTCTAGTGTCACCATTTCGTTGTCTGTTCTAACTATAATTTACTAACTTTGTAAACAGGTATGACGAGCTCTGGATCAGGTCAGACGGGAGAAGGTGTTAGATTTGTGACTCGGATTCCTGGTGTCACATCCCGTCAGGTTAATGATAAACCATTGTCGGTGGAGTTTGATCCTAAAACATTTGTGCCTATAGGGGAACATGCAACAAAGTTTAAGAGTTACTTGGGCACGCTGGCAAGATTTCATGTCCCTATTCTCGCTAACCGTTGGGGTGATGTGTCAGAGGTTGAGAAAGATCTACTATGGCAGGATATTTTGGTATGTACTTTAAGTTGTTTTACTTCCATCATTGACTTATTTTCGTTGAACATTCTTTAACATTAATTTTCTTTTTTAAGAGAGAAGTTGGATTATTCCTGATGGTGAGAGGATAAGGAAGAAGGTTTTATCCCAAATTGCAACCTGGTGGAGAGACTTCAAGACGTCAATGACACGTAAATTCGACTTTGGCTCTAAACAGAACGACACTCCCTGTTCAAGGTATAAAATATCTTATGAGTAGTGGGTGTAGTTTAAAGAATCTAGACTTACTCCTGAATGGCAGGTATGTTTTATAATATTTTGCTCTAGTCACACAAGACATGATGTTAATTTCTGATTTATGCTTAATAATTTTCATTTTTTCATAGGTGAAAAGGATAGCCGTCCAGGAAAGGCAGAGGCTTAATGATACACTACACGTACTTTCTCGTGGTGGTTATGCGTTGTTAGAGAAAAAGATGAGAAAACGTCGAGCTGAGGAGTTAGGTCTCGAGTCACCTAATCTAGCACCTCCACCAGCTAGACAAGAACTGTGGAAGGCTGCACGGACAAAGTCTAATGGCCAGTTTACATCCCAGTCTGCTCAGGAGATATCCAATAGAATTGTAAGTGGAAACTTTTAACTAATTACCATAGTTCATAAAAAATTATGTAACTTTGTCTATTATGATATGCAGGATGACTTGGTTGAGCAACAGACTCAAGGCACATTTGTGGCACAAGGTAGGGAGGACCTCCTAGTAGCAGCCACAGGTCGGCTAGATCGTCCAGGTTGTGTGCGTGCTGTTGGAGGAGCTACTGGATTGAGGGACTACTTTGGCCCTAAACCAAGAAACACACAAGTCGTGACTCCAGAATTGGTTAGTAGCATCACAAAACAGGTGCAAGTCCAAGTACGGGAGCAAATGGAAGAACGCTTAAGAACGCACGAATGAGAACTTGCTATGATCAGACTACAACAACAACAACAACAGTCACAGCAGGAGGACGCCCCTACAGATGATCCTACCCCACCTCCCGTCAGCACCAAAGACTCATGCTCTAATGCAGATCATACTGATTATAATATTCAGTATGAGTGTTTGGTTAATGAGGTTCCTCCGCGCGTAGTGGCCATCAGAGTATAGCTTTGATAATGGTCTAAAAACCGTTATTTTCATGCTTAAATTGATATCAAAATACACCCTTTATGGCTTAGAATGAGCTTAGAATCAAGTAAAACACTTAAGTTGAGTCATTTGAGAGTCAAAAGCTATTTTTATAGATATTATGCTTGTTTTGCATTGTTTTGAAGGGCTTTTGATGAGAATTAATGATGGAATTGAAGAAGGAAGGTCTTAAACTCAAGGAAGAAGAAGAAAAATGAAGAAAAGAAGAGTCTATGCACCGCTCAACGTCAAAATGCACCGCTGAGCGCCATTATTTGAGGGAAAGCTGTTGTTTGGCGCCCAGGCGGTGACGCTGAGCGTCCAGAGTGATTAGAGGCAAACCGCTCAGCAGTGAAACTGACCGTTGAGCGGTGGTGCGACTTGAGGGAAACTGCTGAGCGGTAAAATTGGACGCTAAGCGGTTGTCTGCTGGGCTTGGGCTTAAATTTTGTTACTTTTATGCCCTATATATAGAGCTGTTCTACACTCCTTGGAGAAGATTTCTTGGATGCTTAGGCTCCAATTTATCATATATAGGGTTTGCTTTTCCATTCTTTCATTGTATTTCATCTAGTTTCACCATGTCAATGGTGAACTAAACCCTTTGTTGTTGGGGAAGAATGTAATATTTTGAAACTCTCTTATATTGAAATTCTTGTTTTATTCATATGCGTGCATATGCTGTTATTATCAATTGTTGGGTTCTTTATCTATGCTCTATGCTATTATCATTTAACTCATTTGATAAATAGATGTTTGCCTTTGTCGATACGGGGACGTACGGGGAAGTCATGAACTGATAAGGAATTCCTTGATTAACAAATACCACCTAGGGATATGGGGGTAGGATGATCAATTGTATTTTTGCTTTTGTGGTACTTGCACTGCTAATTACTAGGGGAGACTAGGGATAGTAAGCCAGTAACTAGTAGTAGGCTCTTCTCGCCGAGGGATCGGGTTTAGGGTAGACTAAGAAAGTTTGCATAACAATTAGATAATAAAGCGAATTTAATAAGAAGAGTATATATAAGAGAGTGGATAAGATGAAATTGTAAACCCCAACAACTCCATTCATCCATACCTTTTTCTTGTCAATTGAATCAATTGCATTTAAATGTTTACTTTTTGTTTTTGCATCGAAACCACAAGTAAATTTTCTCTACAAGTCTTACTATATTGATTTACACGAAAGATAAGGCCTTTGAGTCCTTTGGGAGAACAATATTGGGTTTACCAATTATATTACTTGATAACGATCTGGTACACTTGCGAGGGTCTTAACAAGTTTTTGGCGCCGTTGCCGGGGACTTGTGGTTTAACTTTTCAAGTAGTGTAAATTGATTGAATTTGACTTGGTGTAATTATTGTATATATATATTTTTTTTTGTTTTATTTTCCTTATTTGTAAAAGTGCTTTTAGGGTTTTTGTTTCTTGTGCATGCAGGAAGCAATACAAACTAGAAGTAAAAAAAGCCAGCAACCTCTTTTTGAAGGTATATCAGATAGGAGAGAAATAAGAGTTAGACGTTCATCACGTGAACTCTTTCCCTCTCCTGAAAGACTCTTACATTCTTCATCGGAGGCGTTTACACAGAACTTAGAGGAGATGGCGAATCAACCTCCTCCAAGATGCACACTTGCGGATCAGTCTAATGTTGTGGGCCCTTTCCACTTCAATAGCATAGCCATGCCTACAGATCATACAGTTAATATGGTGATGAATCCAACACTAATCTATCTGGTACAAAGCAACCAATTTCACTGATTGTCAAATGAGAACCCATATGATCATTTGACAACATTCAGTGAAATTTGCAACACTGTGAATATGACTGGAGTATCAAACGAAAGAGTAAAGCTTAGCTTGTTTCCATTCTCATTGGGAGGCAATGCTAAGACGTGGCTTAATTCCTTTCCTGAAGGAACATTCACTACATGGGAGACTGTGGCAACCAAATTTGTCAACAAATATTTTTCGCAGTCTAAAATTACTCAAGGAAGGTTGGAGATTTCATCGTTCAAACAGGGCATGCAGGAAACTCTCGGCCAAGCATGAGACAGGTTTAAAGGCCTATTGAGAAAGACACCAGTCCACGAGTTTGACAAGACAATCCTAGTTCTTGCTTACCTAGGTGGTCTAAACACGCAGTCTAAAATGATGCTGGACACCTCAACTGGAGGTGATATCAAGAAAAAGACTGAAGACGAAGCATATGACTTGATTGAGAGTATGGCCGCTAATGAACAGGAAACATTTAGTGAGAGGGGCACACCTGTAAAAAAGGGAGGAGTTTTGCATTTGCCAACAGATGATGCCATACTAGCCCAAAATCATCTTCTGACTCATCTGGGCAATCAGGAAGCTTCCGACAACAGCAACCATCACCTTTATGGCAGCAAGTAAGCAGTTTGACAAAGATTGTCAGAAGCTTGAATGATAGATTTGATAAATTTTTGAAATTCTATGAGTCTCAACAAGCTAGTGACTAAGCCAGCTTCAGATCTTTGGAGATGCAAATTGGTCAGTTGTCCAAAAGGGTAGAAACCACTGAAAAGAACCAGTTTAGGGCTAACACTGATGTTAACCCTAAGGAAGAGTGCAAAGCTGTTCTGACGAGAAGTAAAAGGAAGTCAGAGGTGGAGATAATTGATATTGAAAGCAGTGAGGAAGAAGATGAAGAAATGATTAGTAATGAAGAATCTGATGAGCAGGGAAGCAATGAAGAAGAAGAGGAGGAGAAAGAAGTAAAGAAAGAAAGTCATCGGGAACCATTCATGGAGATCTTTAATTAGGTGACTGTTGTTCCTTTAGTACTTCCACCAATTCCTGATTACTCTAAGAGGATTAAGTATTATCTTGGAGAGGTAATTGATCTTGATGATGAAGAAGATCAGGAATTTTGTGTTAAGCCTAGAAAGAAGGATCATCCGAAAAAAAGAAAGGATCTAGGGAGTTTAACTCTTCCATGTGTCATCAACTATGTGGATATAGGAAGAGCCATGATTAATTTAGGATCGAGTATTAATTTGATGTCTTTCAGTTATTTCAAGAAGATTGGAGGGTTAGTATTAAAACCTGCTCAAACTACCCTGACAGTTGCGGATGGTTCTATTAAGAAGCCAGTTGGTAAGGTGGAAGATGCAATTGTTCGAATTGAGCAGCTGGAGTTCTTGATTGACTTTGTAGTTGTTGATATGGCAAATGAGGGAAGAATTCCATTAATATTGGGAAGACCTTTTATGAGGACTTCTAAAATGTTTATGTGTTTCAATGACGAGAAAATGATATTAAGAGATCAAGAACATGTGTTGATCTATGATGGCGCTAAAGAAAGTACAATCAAAATAAAAAAAGAGAGCCAAATATAAAAAGTTAAGAAGAAAAGCTGCATCTGAAGAGCACGCAACAGGTACTGATACTGATAGCTGTCATGTTTTACAGGTACTAGTAAGTGAAGAAGGACAAAATATCCATCCTGAACCAAAAGAATACCTATTTCGACCAGGCATAAAGGTGAAATATAAAAAGAAGGAGTGGGTGATAAAAGAGCTGAAGGAGAAAGGAGTAGTGGAGATTGAAATACCATACTCCAGACGCACAAAGCAGGTGGATGGAAGAAAGTTGAGGATTTGGTGTACTAGAGACACCACCACGAAGGATAACACATGATTTTGCTGAAGGAATATATTTTGATGAATCAATATTTTATACCATTCACTTAGTTTTTCGCGCCGAATTGTGTTGATGAATTGTGCTTAATTCTTAGTTATTATGTCATTTTCACCATTTGGTCTTAATTAGACCAATAATTCTTATTTTAATTAATTGGAATTATTTGAGCTTAATTATTTCTATTTTTATTTTCAGGGCAAATTTTGGAATTACACTGTGAGACTTTTGGAAGGGCACCAAACAATTGAAGAATTTCCACAAACTCATTTTAGAATTAGTCAAACTTTAATTTAGTGGTTTAGAATTTGTAGACCAAATTTTGTAATTTAGGCTAATTTTGGTAGAATAGGTTAAGCCCAATTGTAAAAAAAAAAATAGGACACTTGTCACCCTAGGGTTTTAGGGTGGACCCCACCCTCACATTTAGAGACACACGACATTTTAGCAACCAACCGTCACTTGTTGGGGGGGCACTCTCCTCTTTGCTTTTTATTTTGACGTCTTTGGAGAGCACGGTAGGGGTTTTTGCTTGGGAACGCTGTTTTCATTGGAATGAATGAAAGCTTATGTTAATTGCTATTTGCTAAATCTACTCTTGCCATTTCATTTTGGTTTTCACGCACTTCTTGATTGAAGCCTGGTTCACGCTTTTCATTTTATTTGGAGAATGATGCACTGAATCAACGTTGGTGTGGTGTCACGGCCTGGGAGTGCATTGATTTTACTTCTCTTTGCTTTGAATAAGAAGTAGGCGGTGCTTCATTTATTGGATAAAGTCCAGCTGTTGCTGTTGTCACGTCCTAGGATGAGGCGACTGTTTCATTTCTTTTGGAGATGCATAGGCGTGTGATGTGCTGGAATGAGAGTAGAAGCACATGGGGGATTAATTTTAGGAGGTAGTTACGGTGCATTTCCATTTGGCTGGAAGCAAGCAGCACGGTCACAGCAGCACATGGTGATGCATTTGGAGAATCTCATTTTCAATTGCTATTAGGATAAGCTACGTTTTTTTTTTGTTGCATTCAATAAATGAGCAGCAGCCACCACTTTAGCATTCCTTTTTATTTTGCTTTTGAAAGAATGTAGCAAGACGTTACAAAATGGTGTGGTTCCATTTCCTTGCTTTGGAAATTATGCTTATTACAATTAAATAGCACATTAGTTTACTTTAGAAAAAGCTCTACTGTCACGCATACTTTGAAGTAATTGCCGTGAAGAATGTTTGGTGATGAATAGGCATCATTTATCTTTGCTGAAGGAAGAAAAAGTGTTTGAAGAGGGAATAGCCCCAAAATACAGTTTGGTTTCTTTTACTATTATGTGTCTTTTTGCACTGTTGTCATGATGAATTGCATTTAATTTTACTTTCAAGCATTTAACTTTTTATCTCAAGTGTTATATATTAATAGTTTTAATTGTGTTTAGATATTTGTCTATTATAGGGTGGGTTTAGCATTTTCATTTACTTCAATGTCATGTAGTATGTTTGGTAATGTTAATTTAACTATGATATTAGCTTAAGTTAGTTGGGTTGGTCATTAGCAATATTACTTTGTTTCTTTGAGATTCATTGGACTATCTTTATGTTTACTTTGCTCTGCCTGACACTCTATGAAATCTGTCTGTGTTCTTGCAATGGGTACACGCTTAGTTGCCTAGTTGGTGATTGCATCTTCGCTTAGTTGATCAATCTGTATAGAACACATAGGATGGAGTAGGTGTATTGCGTTCGCTTAGTTCGTAATTATGATAGCACGATTAGCCTTCGCTTAGTCGGTTAGCTGTGTTGGATTAGAGGCTAGAGTAGTTTATTCATGAGACTTCTGCACTTTAATTGTCATATTGCTGCTCTGATTTAGCTCAATATTTAATCTATTGTGTGCCTGCGATTAGGTATACGCTTAGTTGCCTAATCGGTGTTTAATCTTCGCTTAGTTGATTAGACTGTATGGTGCATGACTGATTAAATTTGTGCATTGCATTCGCTTAGTTTGCAATTCTGAAAACCGAATTAGCCTTTGCTTAGTTGGGTGATTCGTGTTGGATTTGGATTAGAGTAATATGTACTTGTCGTTAATCTGGGATAGGAAGCATAGTAATTGAGTTAATGACCAACCGTTTTCATTCTATATTTGATTCCGTTTTTACATTTCTGTTTGCATTCGTGTTTAATTTAATTCATCTACATTCACAAAACTCTTCACAAACACCCCCCCCCACTTCGTGTTTGACCTGATTCCTGAACCACAGTTTGGTCCTTGAGAGACGACCTAGGAGTCACTTCCTAGTCTATACTGCATTCTTAATGCACATTAAATTTGTATGGGGTGCGACAACCCATCAAATATATTTTGTTGTAAAACATTTTTAGTATTTTGGACATGTAATTCTTTGGATATTTAAACAATTTTTAGGTAGCATCTAATGAGGGATGCTATTTTTTATGTATCTATTGAAGGATACAGGAAGGTACACCTACTGATGGGTGTTGGTAAGAATTGCACTTACTGATGAGTGCTAGACAGGTTTGGGTCAGGCTCGTGACGTTAAACAAGCTCTACCTGGGAGGCAACCCAGTTGATTATTTGTTTGTTTTTAAACTCTGTCTTAAGGGAATTATATGTTTGCATGTGCATTTGAGAGGGGAAAGGTATGAAATTGAAAAATTGAAGGTTAAAATCAGGTGCGATAGGGTGGAATCACTCAAAAGTAAGCAAAGAAGAGAGGGATAAAATTACCGCCCATCGCTGAGCGGTGCATTTTACCGCTGAGCGGTGGCGGCGCAGACCCCGCTTGGGCTTTTAAAAGCTCAACGTTTTTGGGGTTCTACACTTTCGAAAATCCTCTTTGAAACTCGCCCAAGCGTTCTCTGTGAACCCTAGCACCCATTTTGCACTTTCAAAGGTTTTCTAAAGAGATTTCCCTACTTTTTCTTATCACCCATTCACAAAAACCTCATTTTATACCATTCTCTTGTCAAAAGTTTAGGGTTTTTAGTGAGGGCTTTGCATCGGGAGGCATTCATCATCAATTAGGAAGAAATCTTGCAAGCATCTAGTCTCTCCACTCAAGTAAGTTGTGCAATTTCATTCTTAGGGTTTCTAAATTTGAAATTTGATGAAGCACATGCTTAGGAACATGATAAATTAGGGCTTTTGATTTCTATGCATGATTTGATGAAGTAGACACTGTTTGTACTGATTGAATTGAATAGATTTGGTCTGGATTGATGAAATTAATGTTAGAGTGGAGAATAGGGCCATTTGGAAAAGGATTTTGAAAAGCCCTAGTCGTCGCCGCTGAGCGGTCTTCTTTGACGTTGAGCGGTGGCACGACTTGAGGCAAACCGCTGAGCGGTCTTCTTTGACGCTGAGCGGTCTGCTGCATATTTTGTTGGATGCTTGATTTTTGATGCAGGGACGCTGAGGGGCCCTGTTTTTCCCTTAGTGTTGGACTAACCTCTAATGATGAATTCCTGTGGAAATTTGAATTTTATTTTATGCAGGAATGTCATCATCATCAAGAAGGGTGAAAACTCTTGGCAACAAGAGGAAGGAGCCTGAGAGGCCAATGAGGTTTTATTCTCCTAGGTTCCTCTCTAGGAAACATGAGGAGCATTACTTGATTGTGCAGGAGATGAGATTATTGATTGAAAGGAAGGCCACTTTTATCCCAGACTTGGCTCCTGAGTTTGGAATGGAGATTATTAGGAGAGACTGGGAGAGGCTGACCACATATCTTGCACTAGCAAGCATTGAGCTGGTAAAGGAATTTTATACAAATGCCTTGACCAGAGGAGGAGTTGATGTTGGGAGATACATGAGTTATGTGAGGGGACAGATCGTTCGGTATGACCCCGACACCATCAACAACTTCTTGGGTACTGAATGGTCAGGTGAATGTTAAACCCCTGGCAAGTGTACCAGATCGTATCAAGTAATAATAAATGGTAAGTCCAAGTATCGTTTTTCCAAGAGACTCACGGCACTAAACTGTTGTGCTTTTGCTTAACCAATCAATACTATAAAAATAATATTTTGGAGTTTTTGAATGTAAAATGCAGAAAAATAAACATGAATGCAATTTGATCAATTGAGGTTAAACACAAAAGTGGATGGATGATGTTGATAATATGAGATGGGTTTGTTGCTAGGGTTCAGATTTCACCCAATCACTCTCATATATCTACTTTTCTTATTAAATTCGCTTTATTATCTACTTGTCATGCAAACTTTCTTAGTCTACCCTAAACCTGATCCCTCAGCTAGAAGAGCCTACTACTAGTTACTGGCTTACTATCCCTAGTCTCCCCTAGTAACTAGCAATGCAAGTACCACAGAAGCAAAATACAATTGATCGTCCTACCCCCTATCCCTAGGTGGTATTTGTTGATCAAGGAATTCCCTATTAGTTTATGACTTCCCCGTACGTCCCCGTATCAACAAAGGCAAACATCTATTTATCAAATGAGTTAAATGATAATAGCATAGAGCATAGATAAAGAACCCAACAATTGATAATAACAGCATATGCAAGCATATGAATAAAACAAGAATTTCAATAGAAGAGAGTTTAGAGGTTACATCTTTCCCCAGTAACAAATAAGGTTAGTTCTCCATCGTCATGGAGAAACTAGGTGAATAATGGAATGAAAGAGATAGAAACCCTAAAAAGGAGAAAAAGAGAGTTGTCACTATCTCTAAATCTACCCCCAAAGGGGTGAAAAGTGTGTTTCTGTGTCTAAACCATCAAAAGATACAAACCCTACGATGTTATGGCCTTTAAATAGGACATAAAAATAACAGAAAAAAGGTTCAAGCCCAAACAGATCATAAAAATCGCACAAAATATATCAAATCACGTTCTGATTGACTTTTTCTGGATTTTGGTTGACTTTTCAGCACTCTGGTCAATTCTGGTCAACCTTTTAACATTCTGGTTGACTGGTTGACTTTTCTGCACTCTGTTTGACTTTTCTGCACTCCAACCATTTGATACTTCAACCTTTCTTTCAATTCATTCCAAAAACCTACAAAATCAAGGGAATTTAATGATAAAATCATAAAACATGTCCTCAACTCTTTTATCCATAAAACTAAAGAAAAATCATGAGTCAAAGAAAGTTTCTAAGTCAACAAGGGTGCATTTGATATCAAAATTAAGTATAAAAATAACAGTTTTTCAACCGTTATCAGTGAACAGTGCCAGTATGCAGTACTTGGTAGGGGGTTCAGAGACATAGCAGACATTGAGAGGGTTATGTGACTTCTGGAAGGCATTTTCAAAACAACCCAAATGGAGTACCCGTCAACATAAAAAGGGCAGATTTGACGCCTTTGGCGAAATACTGGATGGCATTCACTCATGCCAACATTGAGCCGTGCTCTCATGTTTCTGACATTACCATGCATCAAATTATCTTCATCTACTACATGCTGAGGCAGTTAGATGTGAACGTTGGGAAGGTCATTGCAGACGAGATTCAGAGCTGCGCTACTACTTTGAGTAGTAGGACACCGCTGGGACATCCATCCCTGATCACCTTTTTGTGTCGGCAGGCTGGGGTGGATACTGCAGTTCCACCATATGAGAGGCCTGGGCAGTCCATAGACGCTTCCTATTATCAGCAGTACTATGAAGAAGAGGAGGCAGCAGGAGTAGCTAGGAGACGTCCTAGGAGAGCAGCAGCACAGCAGGAGCATGTACCTGCAGATGCACCGACACAGGACGCCGAGCCATTCTAGATGAGGGACATGTATATGTCCATGATAGAGGCTTGGATAGAGGCTCTTCGCAGAGGGTAGATAGCCACTACTGAGATGATAGTAGGGCTGTACAATCAGCCACCAATGCACAGATGGACCATGGACGAGTTTCATGGAGCTATGGCTTGGCCTCAGGAGCAGGCACAGGGCAGCAAGTCTAGAGCAGCTGAAGCACTAGGCATGGATGAGGATGACGATGAAGATAACTTTGAAGATGCTGATGATGGAGATCAGGAGGACTCAGATGAGGACATGGATTGAGAGGGCATCTACTAATGGATGCCCATGCTATAGACAGGATTTTATCTTGCACTTTTGTATTTTTTGTTTTTTTAGAATAGGTTGAATTTTGATTGTCAATGTCTATGCTTAGCTTGAACACTATTTCTAAAAATGTTTGACTTGATGATATTGCATGATGAATCTATTTGATGATGATTGGATGTGGATGATGGTTAAGTTGTGTTGATATTCAGGTGAAAAGTTCACTAGCTATGTGAACAGATGTGTGATGAATTATGATTGTGGTTATGATGCTAAGTAGGGTGTATGAATGGATGATGTGTGAGAAAGCATGTTGTGTGAGGTATTGAGCTCCAGAGTATTCATTATTGTATGTACTGTTCATAGGAAAGCATGAATGATATTGCCTGAGTCTCGGTAATTGATTGAATTGATGTTCATGTCATATGATCAAGGCCATTTTTGGAAGCCCTTACTTAACCAAATTTTCACCCAAAGTGATTAAAATACTATACCCTTTTTGAACCTTGGCCTTAAACAGGATGAAAACCCTTGATTTAAAATTATTGACCCTGAGTTGGGTTGAGAATAATTGTATGTACTGAAAAGGTTCAAGTTTGGGGTTGTTGGGAAAATTTGAATGGCGAAAAAAAAGGTATTGAGCTCAAGCGTGAAAAAGGAAAATGCATGAGAAAAGAAAAAGAAGAAAAGAAAAAGCATGAAAGATGGGCTCAATGTAAAAATAAAAGGAAAGGGAAGAAGTTGGGAATGAGTGAGATTGGTTAAAGAAAGAGAGTTTGTGCTTGAACTTTAAATGTTAAATTAGCTCTCTTGACTCAAGGATTTTGTGATCCAGAAAAACCAATTTTTCTTGTTAGCCTAGCCTCATTATAAGCCTTGGAAAAGTCCTTGTGATGGCATTGACATGTAAGAATGTTGATTGTATTAGATGAAGGGAAATTTTGTTTCATGTGACATGTGAATAGTAGAAAGTGGAGTGACTTCTTAAACACTTGAGTGATTGAGTGAAACACTTGCTTGGTGAGAATTGTTGAATTCTATGATTACATCTATGCTTAGTTGATTGATCATTCATAAATAAAACATCTGTTGGGAAATATGTGATCATGTGAACTAAGTTGAATAGAAAGCATGTATACATTTTGATTAGATTCCACTGAAAATCTGAAATTGAGTAGTTCTTGTCATAAGGAAATGAATTTTGGGATTGTTGAACTGTTTGATGAAAAAGTGGAAAGCCAAGTTTTGTTTTGTTTGCTTGACGACAAGCAAAGTTCTAAGTTTGGGGTTGTGATAACGGTCTAAAAACCATTATTTTCATGCTTAAATTGATATCAAAATACACCCTTTATGGCTTAGAATGAGCTTAGAATCAAGTAAAACACTTAAGTTGAGTCATTTGAGAGTCAAAAGCTGTTTTTAGAGATATTATGCTTGTTTTGCATTGTTTTGCAGGGTTTTTTATGAGAATTAAGGATGGAATTGAAGAAGGAAGGTCTTAAACTCAAGGAAGAAGAAGAAAAATGAAGAAAATAAGAGTTTATGCACCGCTCAGCGTCAAAATGCACCGCTGAGCGCCATCATTCGAGGGAACGTTGTTGTCTGGCGCCTAGGCGGTGACGCTAAGCGTCCAGAGCGATTAGAGGCAAACCGCTCAGCGATGAAACTGACCGCTGAGCGGTGGTGCGGCTTGAGGGAAACCGCTAAGCGGTAAAATTGGATGCTGAGCGGTTGTCTGTTGGGCTTGGGCTTAAATTCTGTTACTTTTATGCCCTATATATAGCCCCAGTACGATTCAAATATTATTCTTTTGGCAGAAGAAGACGTCCAGAGTTGTTCTACACTCCTTGGAGAAGATTTCTTGGATGCTTAGGCTTCAATTTATCATATCTAGGGTTTGATTTTCCATTCTTTCATTGTATTTCATCTAGTTTCACCATGTCAATGGTGAACTAAACCCTTTGTTATTGGGGAACAATGTAATCTTTTGAAACTCTCTTATATTGAAATTCTTGTTTTATTCATATGCGTGCATATGTTGTTATTATCAATTGTTGGGTTCTTTATCTATGCTCTATGCTATTATCATTTAACTCATTTGATAAATAGATGTTTGCCTTTGTCGATACGGGGACGTACGGGGAAGTCATGAACTGATAAGGAATTCCTTGATTAACAAATACCACCTAGGGATAGGGGGTAGGACGATCAATTGTATTTTTGCTTTTGTGGTACTTGCACTGCTAATTACTAGGGGAGACTAGGGATAGTAAGCCAGTAACTAGTAGTAGGCTCTTCTCGCCGAGGGATCGGGTTTAGGGTAGACTAAGAAAGTTTGCATAACAATTAGATAATAAAGCGAATTTAATAAGAAGAGTAGATATAAGAGAGTGGATAAGATGAAATTGTAAACCCTAACAACTTCATTCATCCATTCTTTTTCTTGTCAATTGAATCAATTGCATTTGCATGTTTACTTTTTGTTTTTAAATCTAAACCACAAGTAAATTTTCTCTACAAGTCTTACTATATTGATTTACACGAAAGATAAGGCCTTTGAGTCCTTTGGGAGAACGATATTGGGTTTACCAATTATATTATTGGATAACGATTTGGTACACTTGCCAAGGTCTTAACAAGCTTGCAGGAGGCCAGACCATTCCATGTGTTCTTTTATTGCCCACTGACGCGCGAGTAAGGATTGATGATGTTAGAGACCCCCAGGCTCAAGTGCCATTGCCGACAGATGAAATCCAATTCGTGGGGCAGGCCTTAGGCACATTTATAGCTTGGCCTAAGACCTTGATCGTTCCATATTTTGGCCCACCAGCGGTATCGTATTCTTATTTTTATTATCTTCAATCTTCAAGTTATAATTAAATGATTCCTAACTTCTGTAAATATGACTTGCAGGTCTACCGACAAGAGAAACAAGCAATGACTCAACCTAAGGCTCGTGTGCAAGCAGAAGACGATGATCCTCTATCCATATTGATGTCAAGATTACCTCAGTTGAAAAACAATCGGTAGCGGTGCAGTGGGAGTTAAGAACGTTTGGCGTCGAGTGCCATATTCCATTGTATATTGAATTCAGTGATGCATATGAGTTGATTGGTGGACATAGAATGTTGAACATTTCATGCATACAATTGTGGTGCATGTAAGTTTTATATTTGTTATTTTCCAATTTGTATATTATTAGTATTATTACATTTTAATAAATATACTTAACTTTATTCTTATAGGTACATGGACACCGTCGCAGTGGAATCAGGTCGGGGGTCAATTTATGGCTTTCATGAACCTCAGACCATCCAACCATCTGGAAACACATTAGATTCCAGAAAATCATATATGCAAACATGGATAACCAAGTCTAAGAGAGAGATATATATGGCGTCATACATTGATGCGTATGTTTTCCCAATATTGTCAACTTTTATCAAATTTTAATCAATAAACTCACTTGTTGTTGGTACATGATAGGGGCCATTGGCAACTCATGGTGATCATTCCAAAAAAAGCACAAGTTGTATGGTTTTGTTTTCTTCATAGGAAGATGAAACCGGATTTGAGGTCCTTGATACAAACGTAATTATTACATTCATTCTTATCAATTCATTATGATATTAATATATTAACTTATGTTTCTAATGTTTCAAATTTTTATAGAGTTCTGACTAGGACGAGATGACAACAAATTGATATTATATATCCTAAGGTTGGAATTCGTTGATCTTTAACCTTTAATTTTCATAGTCAATTTTAAATTGTTACATTTGACTAAGTTCTTTCACATGTTTAGTGTAATAAGCAGAATTATTCATGGGCATGTGCCTACTACATCATGTCATGGATCAAGGAAATCATCCGAGCAGAAATCAAAGGAGATTGGACTGAGGTAGAAATTTACATTTGAAAATCTTACAAATATCAATAAACTTTTGACATTAAAATGAATATAATTGTAAAGTTTCCTCCTTGATTTTGCAGCAATTCAACAATACATCTCCATTGTCCAATGAAGTAATAAATACGATAAGAGAGGAATGGGCAGGATATTTGTTGAATAAACATTTTAAATAGCTATAGTTTTAGGTTTTTCCTTTCATGATAGTAGCATTTGCATACTCGCGTAACTTTTTAACTATGAATAGATGTATATTGTCAATAGATTATTACCAATAGATGAAAGAAAAAGTGGGTTCTTTTAAGTTTTGATGATAGCATGAATTGATGATAGCATGGTTTAAATTAATTAATTTTGTACATTTAGGAATTGGAAAACTGGTTTCTGTATTTCAGGTTTGCTTAAATGAGCTAAAACGAACACAATTTAATAAAAAATCACTGAAGGTAACGTCAATTTATACATTGTCCGACGTTAATATATGTATCTTAACGTCCATCACGGCGACGAGTGACGTTGATATAATGTAGTGGATAACGATAATAATAAAACGCTGAGCGAGGATCTCTACGGCTCAGCGATAGTAACGTCGACTGTAAACATGTTCGACGTCAACCTTACATCATTCACCTTATAAATGACGTCAAATATTCCTTTAAATATAAATATTTATTCAAAAATTGACGTCAAATTTGCACTTCGACGTGAATATGATGTCAACATTCTTCTACGCCGACGTCAACGTTACGTCAGTTCCCCCGACGATATGACGAAAAATATTTCTTTAAAAATAAATATTTATTCAAATATTCTACGTCAAGCTCTATTCTACAGGACGTACCTTAACGTCGATGTAGATAAAAGACGTGAACTTTACGTCAATTACCTTTGTGTACGACGTAAACGAGTTCGATTAACGTCACCTAGTAATATTCGACGTTAATTTACGTCACCCGCTATAACGTCGCTAGCAGTTGCGTCGTTAAAGGCAAAAAATAAACGACGTAATAGGCTATTTTTGCACTAGTGTGAGTCACAAAGGACAGGCTTAAAAGCCTTGTCCTTCCTTAGCTAGAGTTTCCGGACGTTTCTTACCCCAGTTTCTAGGTAGAAATCTTTCAAAACTTTTTGAATGCGATAATGAGATGCACCTAGAAACCAAACGAAGGTTTAACTATAAGAATAGACACCTAAATATTGTTGAGATTGTTGACAACACAATATCCATATCACTCTGGTTTTTTATGATGACAACACATTTTTAATAACACATGTATTGTTGATGTGTTACATGTTCTTTTGCTTATTGACTGATATATTGTTGAACATGTTTTATGTTATGTGGATGCATAATTACTGAACTTATGTATGTTACATCATATCTGGTTGCATTTCACATGATTTAAAAGATGAAAACCATAAGCACTTTTATGAACTTACATTGTGTTGCATATCTGCGAGCTGTAAGTCGACTTCATTATGGGGGAAGTCGAATTAAGCTCGTGACTATGCACAGACTTTCAAAAATAGTGCTATGTGAGATTTTACATTGAAAAGAATTTCAAAGTTAACTACAGTGTCGAAGTCGACTGTGTGTGCCACGCATTCGACTCTATTAGTTACTTGTTTTGAAATTCTGTTATGCTCATGAACTATAATGGCTATATTTTTAAAAGTTAGTTGGGCATTGAATGTTGGTCAACTGCATTGACTGAGGAATTAATTAGTTTGACTGAATTGCATCTATTATTTCTTAACTATTATAATTGTTATAATACAGTCGACTCTATTAGTTGCATATTCGACTACAGGAGCGTTTGTTTTATAGAAATCTATAAATAGACGAGACCTAATCAATTACAGAGAACTTTTGGATTACTAACATTTTCATATTCTATTTCAGATTGATTCTCTGGATTTTAGAGCTCCAAGAACTCATCAAGAAGACGATTGTGATCTTTCTTGGAAGAGTTTCTGAAGGAGAAGTGGATTGCGCATACTGCTGATCATAATCTGCACAATTGAGGTGCTTCTGGATTGATCAAGAACTTGTTTGGCATCCGTGGTGATTGTTGTGATTGTTGTTACCTGTTGTGACTACAGGGGTTCGACTCGTGGAGTCTGGTACACTTTGGGGATTGTTCAAAGTAGGTTGTAGATTGCAGGAGAGGGGACATCTTGTTGCAAGTCTTGCTGTGTTTTGGCTATATTTTGGTTAGAGGGTTAGAGAGGAGATTTATATTTTTGACATGGAGGTCTTCTATAAATTCCTTGCTGTAAAAACCTTGAGCATTATAGTGCAGTTACTTCCTGGTACTGGAAGAACATTGGATGCATGAAGGCACTGATGAAGTCAAGAGAGCAAGGAAGAATTCTATGATTCAAGAGTATGAAATTTTCAGGATGAAAGCTGAAGAGATTATCTATAATGTCCAGAAAAGATTCACACATATTGTTAATCACCTTATGGCTCTTGGCAAAGTGTTTGATAAAGAGGAGATCAACATTAAGATTTTGAAAAGTCTGAACAGAAATTGGCAACCAAAAGTCACTACAATCTCAGAATCAAAAGATCTAACTAGAATGAACATGGCTACCTTCTTTGACAAGTTACGAGAACATGAATTGGAACTTGGTAGACTAAAAGATGAGGAAGAGATTGAAGAAAAGAAATCCATTGCTTTGAAAGCTACAAGAAAGAAAATCTTAAAGTCAAATGATTCAGATGCAGAGATGGATGACAAAGAATTGATGACCATGATGGTAAGGAAGTTCAGTCGAATTATGAAAAATGATAGTCAACTTACTAACCATGTAGGTCACAGTAAACCAAAGAAAAGCTTCAGATCAAATGTTGTCAAATGTTATGAATGTGGAAAGGAAGGACATATCAAGCTAGAATGTCCAGAATTGAAGCCAAAGTAGAAAGCAAGTAGGAAGTTTCCTCAAGACAAAGGAAGAAAACAAAAAGGAGTCTACATTGCTTGGGAGAATAGTGACTCAGACTCTTCAAGTGATGATGATCAAGATCAAGAAGAGGAGTCAAACATATGTGATAACGGTTCAAAAACCGTTATTTTCATACTTAATTTTGATACATAACACACCCCTTATGACTTAGAAATTAGCTTGAAATCATGCAATTGATTTAGTTAGGTTAAAAGAGAGTTAAAGGTGGTTTTAGAGATATTATGCTTGGTTTTCCTTGTTTTGAAAGGGTTAGACGAGAATTGAATGATGTAGAGTGAAGAAGGAAGGAGTTGGACTCAAGAAAGGATGGAAAAAGGTGCAAAGGAAGAATCGCAGCCACTGCTCAACACCAGTTTCAGCGTTGAGCGCCAGCTTTGTGAAGAAAAGCCACTGCTAAACGCCAACGCTGAGGGGAAAAGATGTAGCCACGCCCACCGCTGAGCGTCAGATCCAACGTTGAGCGCTGGCCTTCTCAAAAGAAGCACTGCCAAACGCCTGGGCGTGAACGCTGAGCGTCCACTTGAGTATCACACCTACCGTTGAGCGGTGAACCCAGCGTTGAGCGTTGTACTTATGGGCCTGGGCCAAATATCTGTTACTTTTCTGAGTTATAAATAGACCCCAGACGAACCTTAGGGTTATCTTTTGCCAGAGAAAGATGACAGAACACTCTCTCCACACCTTGGAGGCAGATTTTGGATGCGGAAGCTCCAATCTTTCAATTCTAGGGTTATCTCTTTCATATTTTCCATTCAATTCATATAGTTTCACCATGACAATGGTGAACTAAAACCCTTGTTATTGGGGAACGATGTAATCCTATTGAAACTCTCTTATATCGAAGTTCTTATTTTATTCATGTACTTTAGTTATCAATAGTTTGAGTTTTCTTCTTTATACTTTATGCTTGCATTGTTTAACTCATTCAATGTCATGATCATTGATTTTGTCGATATGGACACATACGAGGAAATCTAGACATAAGGGGAATTCTCTTGATTATGAAATATTACCTAGACATAGGAATAGGACGTTCAATTGCTTTAAGCTTCTTTGCACTGAAATGCATGACTAATTACTAGGGAGACTAGACATAGTAAACTAGTAATTGGGATTAGGCTCTCTTCGCCGAGACATCAGGTTTAAAGTAAATTAGAAAGTTGCATGAACATTGATAACAAAGTTGAATTGAATAAGAATAGTAGATATAGGAGATTGGATTAGGATGAAACCGTAAACCCCAACAACACCATTCATTCATATCTTTATCTGTCAATTGATCAAGCTTTTGCATTTGCATGTTTATTTTATTTTTTGCATTACAAACTCCAAATTCATTCTTTATCAAGTCTTAAGAAATCAATTCACATAAACAATTAGGCCTAAGAGTCCCTTGGGAAACGATATTCGGACTTACCGTATTATTATTACTTGATACGATCTGGTACACTTGCCAGGTTGTTAACAATATGCTACATGGCTGGAACATCACATGATGACTCTGACAGCGATGAAGATTTTGAGAGCAAGCCAATAGAAGTGAAGTATGCTCAACTGTTGGATGTATACAAAGAAGTACATGCTGAAGCAATGCAATTGCAATACAAGGTTAATCGACTTAACTCTGAGAGAAGAGATTATGAGTATAGAATTAATAACCTTGTTGCTGATAATGAGAAATTAGAAAAGGAATTGAATAAAGCCTTGTTATCTGCTAAAGAGATTAAAATTTAAACCGTTACAGTAGAGAAACCTTGTGAAAAATGTCCTACACATGTTGAGAAAATAGATTACTTGACTAGCACGCTAGCCAAATTTACTCAAGGTAGAGATAATTTAAATGTTGTTTTAAAATCCTCTGGCAGAGCTATACATAGACAAGGAATTGGTTATAAAGCTCAATCTAACAGAACTAATGCAAAGAAGTTTATTGATATAAGAAAACCTGTTAGAAATGCTTGCTTTTATTGCAATTATGTTGGTCACATTGTTCGAAACTGTTATTATAGAACAATTGGTGTTCCTAAAGGTTTATATGTTTGGAGACCAAAGGAACAAGTGAAGAAAACTGACAACCAAGGACCCAAGTTCAAATGGGTACCTGCAACCAAAACTTGAACTGTTTTGCAGGTTTACAAACAAATGCAATAGGAACTCAAGGATGAACAACACTTGATATATCAATCTTCTTGAGTGTCTACAACGGGAAATTCGTATTACTCTATTGCATCATGCATAAATTGATTGATTGTTATTGCTTGATTGTGTGTTTGATTGATTGGATGTTTGATTGATTGATCTGGGTTGAAAAATTGTTTTCACGATATTTAGTCGAATGAATTATTAACTCAATCGACTACGTATGTTTTATGTGTTGCACTCTATTTTGAATTCTATAAGTCATATTGTTGTCAACTCTGTTTTTAACCAAATCGACTTTAACTATGCACCTTAAGTCTTTGTAGTCAAAATGTTTTTAAATAAACATGCTGTGATTTTTTGTGTGTCTCGAAAATGTCTGTTATCTAGCACTGACTCAAAATCACGCAAGTTGTACTCAAAACCCTAGTCTACTCTGAGAAGGAGCAATCTTGTTTCTTCTGAAAATGGCATCCCCTTCATCAAAGCTATCTAAGGCCATCTCATCTTCTGAAAGGGAAGCTAATCCTATAGGATGGATAAATGACGATGATATCCGAGAAAGGTTTACTCATGAAGCTATAAAGATTGTAGTTACTCCAAAGTATATTGATCTGAACCTATTTGAAAGAGAAGGATTTATATTTCTTGGTTGGTTGCAATCTCATGATCTTTCATCTTTGGTCCAATTGAAGGGATGGTGGTATCCTGATCTCGTGAAAATATTCTATCACAATTTGAAACTGATAAATGGGAATATTGACTCTAGGGTAAAAGGAGTTGACATTGTGATTGACGAAAACACCTGGTTAGATACTATTGGTCTAATTGTTGAAGAGGAATCCCCACATCTACTACTCTCTGAAGAAAATGGTTTACTGAAAATGAAAGACATTTACAAAGGGTGGCTAAGATCTTCTGACAATCATTTTGCCATAAGAAATTTTTCTCATGAAGGACTAAAAATGGAAGAATGGGTAATGGCTCACATAATGACCTCTGTAATCCTTCCTGGAAGACTACTTGAGCCAAACATGACAACTGAAGATATCTTCCTACTATATGTGCTTAAAAGTGACATTCCCACTAATTGGGTGAAAGTATTGAAAGGTCATATGACTGAAGGTGCTTTGAACAGGTCGCACTATCTACCTTATGCAGTACTGCTAAGTAAAATACTTGAAGAGCAAGGAGTGAACATGAAAGGTGAAAAGAAGTTTCGATGTAACTGTACAAATATGATAAGTCAGAATACACTGATTTCTTTTGTGCTGACAAGAATGGTGAGAGGATGGTGCTTTAGAGGTGAAGAAAATCTATTGTATCAGTATGGAAGTACTTCTGTCACACCTGAACAGAGAAGAATTGTGTACTCTAGCAACAATTGTATACATCTTGCTACCAATCAACTTCAAAATATCGTGAACAAGCTTGACCAGCTTGAATCAAAAGTTGATCTCTTAATACGACAAGGAACTGAAGAAGATATGACTGAAGACAACACTATGGACTCCCATGTATAACAAGGGTTTAGTTTGTTCAGCAATGTGATCAGAGTCGTGTTACCTATCAGTCTTTAGTCTTTTGTAAATGGCTTAATCTTCCATTGTTTTATGTCTTGTTCTGTTCTTACCTGTTGTAATATCTTTTAAACAAGAAATGAAAATCAGTGGTTTGAATCATATTCAATTGCTTTAATCAGATTCATTATATCTGTTCTGTTTGAATGATTGATTAGACTGTATGCTGAATGAAGTTGACTATGCATGTTTAAACTGTCATATTTTTCTGCATATTGACTTCTTATGGATTAATATTCTTGCTTAACTAAATTGCTTTATCTGCAAGAGATCTTTGAAAGGTTTTGTAGGAAAAACATTGCTTGGAACTCACAGCTGGAATTACAACACACAAAGAAGCAATGAAATCGACTAGATTATTAATTCAATCGACTGGATCATAACAAGGTTATAAATTCCATTATTGGAATTGGGTTACAGTGTTGATTGATTATTTTTCTCTGATTATCTGCAATATATCTCTAATTCTGATTATGTATTTCATATTTGAGATTATATTGTGAGATTGTTGATAATTGTATCTTTGCATGATAGAATTGTTTGATATCTTAACTGTGATACAATTCTGTGTTTTGATGATTGTATGCTCTGATTGTACTAAACTGCATTGTGCATCTGAATTTAATTGTGAAAATATGCATAATAACAGGGGGAGCATTACACATTTGCACATATTTCTTCACATGCTTTACTTCAGGGGAGTTATCATTTTCATGTGAATATATATGATAGGGGGAGCATCATTGCATGTTTTTAAACTGATTATACATTCTGTTTGATGCATCTCTGTTTGGCTTATCAGCTCATTATATCTTGAAGCATACCTTTTTTGTTAATGCACAAAGGGGGAGAAGTATTGTGAAAGCACAATGAAATGCTATCTGCTTGATATTGTGCTGATTGATTCTGTGCATTCAGAGTATTTTAAACTGAGATCTGATTGTTATATCTTGTGATTACTCTGAATTTGTCTTGGTATTGTACAAGCATGGTTGTTTATTAATCATGGTTGTGCATCATCAAAAAAGGGGGAGATTGTTGAGATTGTTGACAACAAAATATCTATATCACTCTGGTTTTTGATGATGACAACACATTTTAAATAACACATGTATTGTTGATGTGTTACATGTTCTTTTGCTTATTGATTGATATATTGTTGAACATGTTTTATGTTATGTGGATGCACAATTGCTGAACTTATGTATGTTACATCATATCTGGTTACATTTCACATGATTTGAAAGATGAAAACCACAAGCACTTTTATGAACTTACATTGTGTTGCATATATCTGCAAGCTGTAAGTCGACTTCATTATGGGGGAAGTCGAATTAAGCTCGTGACTATGCACAGACTTTCAAAAACAATGCTATGTGAGATTTTACATTGAAAATAATTTCAAAGTTAACTATAGTATCGAAGTCGACTGTGTGCGCCACGCATTCGACTCTATTAGTTGCTTGTTTTGAAATCCTGTTATGCTCATGAACTATAACAGCTATATTTTTAAAAGTTAGTTGGGCATTGAATGTTGGTCAATTGCATTGACTAAGGAATTAATTGGTTTGACTGAATTGTAGCTATTATGTCTTAACTGTTATAATACAGTCGACTTTATTAGTTGCATATTCGACTACAGGAGCGTCTGTTTTATAGAAATCTATGAATAGACGAGACCTGATCAATTACAGAGAACTTTTGGATTACTAACATTTTCATATTTTGTTTCAGATTGATTCTCTGGATTTTAGAGCTCCAAGAACTCATCTAGAAGACGGTTGTGATCTTTCTTGGAAGAGTTTCTGAAGGAGAAGTGGATTGCGCATACTACTGATCATAATCTGCACAATTGAGGTGCTTCTGGATTGATCAAGAACTTGTTTGGCATCTGTGGTGATTGTTGTTACCTATTGTGACTACAGGGATTGGACTCGTAGAGTCTGGTACACTTTGAGGATTGTTCAAAGTGGGTTGCAGATTGTAGGAAAGGGGACATCTTGTGCAAGTCTTGTCGTGTGTTTTGGCTATATTTTGGTTAGAGGGTTAGAGAGGAGATTTATATTTTTGACGTGGAGGTCTTCTATAAATTCCTTGGTGTAAAAACCTTGGCCATTATAGAGATGTTGCTTCCTGGTACTACGTTTGAATTCTCTATCCCTACAATTTACTTTCAGTCGACTCCATTATCTGCATAGTCTACTTTACTTTTCAGCTGCAAAAGAATTTCTATAACTTGCGATTCAAGAAAGTTTGTAAAGTTTTCTACTTTTATTTAAAAATTGCAAAAAGACTCTGATTTTGAAAACCCACCAATTCCCCCCCCCCTGGTGTTAAAACAAAGCCTACCTGTTTCCCAACAAATATCACGGAGACGTAAAACAGAAATAACAACATGCAAAAATAAAAAGATAGAATGGAAGTGGAAAGAAGGCATGAGACTCTGATTTTGAAAACCCACCAATTCCCCCCCCCCCCCCTGGTGTTAAAACAAAGCCTACCTGTTTCCCAACAAATATCACGGAGACGTAAAACAGAAATAACAACATGCAAAAATAAAAAGATAGAATGGAAGTGGAAAGAAGGCATGAGACACGATCCTAAGTGAAAATGCAAGTGACGCTTGGAGCCACTTGACACACTTTCACACTAAGATGCGTATGCTAGACTATTACAATGTTTAATGGTGACCTTGGAATTGTTAAGAAAACATTTTCCCAAATCACTTGAGCTCTAAAAATAAGGAAAATATGAAACACAAATGTTCCGTGATATCAAGCCAAAATTACAAGCAAATATGTTTACAAATGAACAACCAAGTGTGGTTGGTGTTGCAGATTTGTTGATGGCCAAAACTGATGTGAATTTGCTGCTGAAAAGGGTGCTGGAATGCCATATTTTGTTGTGTTTTTCTGCTGAAAAAGGGGCGAGAACAGCAATGTGAAAGTGCTCTTGGAGTCCAAACTTGAATCCACTTTAACAATGCTTCCACTCCTTAAGATGCTACCCCTTTTGAAGAGCAAGTTGGATGCTAGAACTGCACCACAGCGTCACACATCCATAGAAAACAGCAAAGAACAGTGAGCATCACCACAAATTACTGCACCAGAATTTTGTTCCAAACCAGACTGCACTTTGGCATTTTAGCAAACAGGTTGTGTGCAGGATTTCCAAACAATGTAAACCAAGAAATTAAGGGCTGGAAAGGCAGGATGGCACGCAAAAGGAACGTATGATATGCTCTAGAGTAGATTAAGAAAACAATAAAACCAAAAGATGCTGCAGAGATGGCGAATTCGAACTCAAAACAAAGTGGACAAATCTGTTCGACAAAATGCCTCAATGAAAAACAGTGTTTCTGGTAAAAACTGGTTTTGGTGCAACTGAAATTTTCGAAATTGGATTGTACTGGTCCAGATGCTTTTTCCAAACTTGTTTAATGATGATTTGAAGTATGTTTAACCAGTAATGACACCAAGCTTTAGCTACAATCCATATTCACATGATTAAATGCACCAAACAGATTCAATGTATTTTATAACAGCTGATATTTCAAGAAAATAAGCTGAACATGGCTGGTTTGAGAGGCATTTTTGTACAGAGATGTTTAGACACCTAATTTGATTATTGGAGCAACTTTGTATGCATATTTGGGATGTGTTTAAACTGTCAAACAGCAAGGAAAATAGCCACAGCAGAAAATCATTGGTTCACTTGTCAAAATTCAATCAATTTCCATGGTTTGAAAACTGATTTTGCACTTTGGATGGAGAATGACCAAATGAACAGTGTATACGTGTTTCAAATGACTAAATGGACTTGCTGAAACATTGAAAATGCACATACATCCACAGAATCTCAAAAACAGTGTAGTAGTTGCCAAATTATGCAGAAAAAGTGTGTAAAACTGCAGCAGTTCGAAAAAAATTACTGGAAGCAAAGCTGGAAAGATCAAATCAATTATTAAGAAGTCCTAACTCTAAATCTAACTGCAGAAATTGAGTTAGAGGAATAACTTTTGCCCTAGGACAAGGCAACGAAATAGCACGGTGCATAGCTGGAACATAACAGTGGCAAAAAACAAAATTCTCACTCAATTCAAACAGTCATTTCTGAATTATGCACATATCATGAATTAGAATCATGTGAAGACTGATCATACACATCAATCATACTTGTGCACAACTTCAGAATCAAGAAATCTGGACAACTATAGCATACATCATATGAAACAGTAATCAGCTTTTGATGTAGAATTGGAAAAAACTGATTTTAAGCAACTGGAGTACTCATTTTACGTATCTGTGATGAAAATGAGTTGGAATCACTTTGAATACATTCATACACAGTAGACAAACCTGCACAAGGCTGAAAACTCCAGAAATCTGGACAATTACAGATCGTGACCAGTGAACTCGAACAAAACCAGTTTTATGCAGAATTTTCAATGTGAAAACAGTGTGTAATGCGTTTAGCTCAAACGATCTGGACATGATGCCTTTGCTCTTCATGATCAACATATAGCTAGCAATACACTTGACTCAAGGAAAACGAAAGAAAAACGAAGCTGAACATGAATAACCCAATTCAACAGTAAAAAACGGCAATTACTTGCACATGACTGTGACAGACTTTGAACAATGAAATTGAAGGATGAATTTGACTCAAACAAATAAAAAGCACCGATTAAAATGATGGATAAACGTCTAAAGAACAGTGAACGAACACAAACATTCACTCAAACACGAAATTAAAATCGAAAATCAATGGAACAGTGAAAATAAGAACAGTACAACACGGAGAAATGAAAAACGACTTGAAAGAGTGACTTAGCTTATGAACCGCGTGGACGTGCTGGCTCTGACTACCAAATGATGGAAGCGTCCTCCACGTTCGATCATGAAGAAGCTCCTCGGTCAGAAGTGGCAGCGGAAATGGAGAGTGATTGAACTGGATGCGGTGCACATAAGGTGTTTGATAAAATGTGCGAATGTGTTTGGATGTATGTGAAGGTAGAATTCTAGCTCAGTAGGCTTTTCAAAGGGAAAGGAGCTAGAAGAGACAAAGTTAAAGCAATGCAAAGTTTGAACTTGAGAGAAGGGGTTGTATTTCAGCAGCATTTCCTTATTATCAATCAAGTTGATTATGTTGAGATTGTTGACCATACAATATCTATATCACTCTGGTTTTTTATGATGACAACACATCTTTAATAACACACATATGTTGTTGTTGTGTTACATGTTCTTATGCTTACTGTTTGGTATATTTGTTGAACATGTTTATGTGTTATAATTGTTATGTGAATGCATACTTATTGAGCTTGTATATGTTACATCATATCTGGATGCATTACACAGGTTTTAAAGGATGAAAACCACAAGCACTTTTGTGAACTTATAACTGTGTGACAAAGCTGCAGTAAAGTTGACTCCAGTACTAATTGAATCGACTATACTAAAGTCTTTGTACAGATTTTCAGAATCGGTGCTATGTGAGATTTTGTAAAGGAAAGAATTTCAAAATGTTTCAACCTGTCGAAGTCGACTGTGTGCGTCATGCATTCGACTGTATTAGTTGTTTGGTTTGAAATTTTGTTATGCTCATGAATAGTAACGGCTATATTTTTAAAAGTTGGTTGAGCATTGAATAGAAGGTCAACTGTATTGAATGGGAATTTAATTTGTTTGACTGGATGCTACTTGTTGACTAATCTATTATAAATGTCATAACCTAGTTGACTGGATTAGTAGCATATTCGACTAAGAGAACATCTAATATACAGAATTCTATAAATTGATGGAACCTGAAGTTGTTCCAAGACTTTTGATTAACTAACATTTTCACATTTTGTTTCAGATTGATTTCTCTGAGTGTATAGAGCTCCAAGAATTCTCTAAGAAGACGGTGGTAATCTTTCTTGAAGGAGATTCAAAGGGAGACTGATTGCGCACTCACTGCTTGATCACATATCTGCACATTGGGGTGTTTTCTAGTTGATCAAGATTCTTGTTGGCATCCATTGGTGATTGTTGTTGTTACCTTTTGTGATTATAGGGGATAGACTCGTGGAGTCTGGTTCACTTTGAGGATTGTTCAAAGTGGTTGGCAGATTGCAGGAGAGGGGACATCTTGCTGCAAGTCTTGCTGTGTGGTTTGCCTATATTTTGGTTAGAGGGTTAGAGATGTGTTTTATATTTTTGACGTAGAGGTCTTCTATAAAAGCCTTGTTGTAAAAACCTTGACCATTATAGTGCATTTGCTTCCTGGTATTGGAAGGACACTGGATGTAGGCATTGAGGCTGAACCAGTATAAAAACCAGTGTTTGATTTTCTCTATCCCTACACTTTTAATTATAGTCGACTTTATTATTTGCGCAGTCAACTACGATTTTCCGCTGCACACAAATTTTCATTACTTGCAATTCAAGAAAGTTTGTAAAGTTATATACTTTGATTTAAAGATTGCGAAAAGACTCTGATTTTGAAAACCCACCAATTCACACCTCCCCCCCTCTTGGTGTAAAAAGAAGCCTACCTATTTTCCAACAGATTATACAAGTGATGAAGCTTCCTTTTATAGGAGAAGGAAAATTATCAATCGTGCAAGGCAAGCTAGCCAATGTACATATTAAAATGAGCTGGAATCTAAAGGGAGACGTGCAGGGGAAGCTTCGCATGCTTCATGTGAAAAGCATTGATCACGTGCTTCAAAAGAGGAGAAGCCATCTCGTCGCCGCTGAGCGGTGAGGGCCATGTCGCTGAGCATTGGCCGAGAGGTTCTTCAACCTAAGCTCCTTTGCTTCTCCATGCTTGGTTACTCACCTAAGGACTTGCCAACCTTTATTAATGACCTACAAAACAAAGTAAAGGTATTTAGTTTAAGGAGAATCTTTCTAAGACTTTAGATAAGGAAAGTGTTTTTGAAATCTTTATTCTACTTCCCTTTTCTTTAGTCTTAGTTGTAGTTGATACTTCTTTGGATGGGAAGTTCTAAAGGGGTTGCCATCACTAACTAAGTCGAGTAGCTTGCGCATACAGTCGACTTTGTAACACTTCAATGCAGTTTTGAAAAAATTTCTTTCCAAAAATACTCACAGCACCCTTTGAAAAAGCTTGTGCAAAGCCACGAGTTTTAATCGACTTGCTTCATAATGAAGTCGACTTAAAACTGTTGTTTTGCCACACATTATAAATTCAACTAAAGTGCATGTGGTTTTCCTTTTTCAAAACATCTGTTATGCAATCACAAACATGAAAGTAATGAAAGTAATGAATGCAGTGATTTGCAGCAATGACAGAAAGAACAACAACATGTTCTCATTTAATCATAGAC
This sequence comes from Vigna reflexopilosa, assembly GCA_027742785.1. Taxonomy (NCBI): domain Eukaryota; kingdom Viridiplantae; phylum Streptophyta; class Magnoliopsida; order Fabales; family Fabaceae; genus Vigna; species Vigna reflexopilosa. The sequence continues at coordinate 15,570,895 of CM050928.1, read as the reverse complement.
ATGAAAGTAATAAACATGTAACATATATTAACACATGTGTTATTAATAATGTATTGTCATCATAAAAAACCAGAAGCTCTGTGAGATTGTAAGGTTTGGCTAAACCAATGTTCCCCCTATCAACAATCTTAACAGTTAGATGTGTGTATGTTTAATCACTCTTGGTTTAACACTAATCAACCTCACTAGACAAGTTTAACCACTCCTTGTGTTCACACTACACAATCTGCTTAGAATGTTTAACTCCACTAAGTTAAACAATACAAGTGTTTGAATTTAATTTTGAATCTAATACAACAATTTTTTTTAGGTTCTTATAAGAAAAAAGACTATTCTCATAGAAAGGATATATGAATAAGATGAACTTCTGAAAACTTGTAAAAGTTTTTTCTCTTCGAATGAAAGGCTTTAGATGATATGAACTTAGAGGAAAAGCTATAGAGTAAGGATTCAAAGAATTATTCTCTCTTTTTCTTCTCTTCAGTGAGTTCTCCTTATATAGCCTTCTTTGATAGATAATCGTTAGACATAGAGTTTGTTACCAATGAGGAGCATTGGTGTCTTGAAGCTAATATGATTTTGATGATGCTACAAAGTGAAGAACTTGAAGACTCTTGTTATATTTATTTTAAAAGCATTTTGTAGAATATATTGTAATAGGAATAACCTTGTATGATGTAAACACTTAGAAGTTTTTCTGTTTAGGTAAAGTTTGCGCAAATAATCGATTATTCCTCAAGATAATCAATTATCACGAGCTTAAGAGGAAAATTAATACTCGCGCAAATAATCGATTATTGGTCAGAATAATCGATTATTTCAGTCTAAGTCAGTTTTGCCCAAGTCGCGCAAATAATTGATTATTCCTCAGGATAATCGATTATCACTTTTTGAAAACCCCATAACGGACACAAATAATCGATTATAACTTGTGATAATTTATTATCATTGGCAGTTGTCTTTTCAGATTCTGACCTCTAGGCTATATATACTCTTTACCAAACCCTTTAAAAGGTTATCTAAGCCACTTGAAAATATAGATACACTTTGAGGAAGTTTTCAAGTGTTAGTGTTGCTCATATCAAGCCTTGTGAATAGGAGAAGCTCGTGCTTAGTGTGTCTAAGGTCGAAGCGGTTATATTCAAGTTGATTAAGCAGGTTCTTCTGTTTGTTTTTCGAAGAAATGTTCTTTCGTTCGTTTGTCAAAGGAAGGTGTTCTTTGTTCTTATTCTTTATTTATCTTATTGTAATTTGTAAAATATATATATATATATATATATATATATATATAGATATATATTTTAAAAAATCTATTTTCATAAAACATTATAAATGTTTATTTTATTAAACACATACTTTGTTCAACATTATTCTTAGTAAGTACAATTTTTATATGTTTCATTCAATGAATAATATTTCGTTAAGTATTGTATGTTAAATTTTAAAATATGAATTGTTAGACAATTTACCGATTTTTTCTTAACATTATTTTATTTAATTATATTAGTAAATATCAAAAGATAATATTTACTAAATTTTTTTGAATCTAGAAAAAATATTCTTAAATATTTATGGATCTCCACAACAATTAAATATATTTTGAAGATATTGGATTACCTAGAAGATAACTGAAGGAGATTATATTATTAGAAATAATATTATAATAACAAAAAAAGTCTAAAACAAAGTTCAATTCAATTTCTATATAAAGAGACTTTAGGAAAATACATTAAGGGAGTTGAGAAACCCTTTGGGGTGCCTAATTTCGTCATCTCTCTTCTCTTATGTTTTCCACCATCTCTTCTTCTGTTTTTGTTATTTCTAGATTTCATGTAGTGTTAAGTCTCTAAGGTTGATATGTTGTAATTTCTTAATTAGATTCTAAGAATAGATGAATAAATTTGTTTATTGTTTTGATTCTTGTGATTTATTTTTATTTGTGTCGTTTGCTTCATAGTGATGTTTACATTGTAGAAAGCTAGCATGGTGTTAAATCTACATAACATATCAATTATATGAGTCCAAAAGTTTTTAATTTTAATTGAGAATTCAATTTGATTAAAGTTAGAAACTTTCATGTGATTGAATAGATTTTTGTAATAATTGATAATGTATTTTGATTAAAGGTAAAAATTTTAAAAGAATTACTTTGGTTAATTAACTTTTTACTTGATATAAGAGTTAAAAGAATAGATATGATTACATAGAATATATTTAGTTGAAAATTTAACTTAATTAATTTAAAAATATAAAATAAATAAGAATTTACAATTCATTAATTTAAAAATATAAAATAATAATTAATTGAACAATAATTTTTAGATAACAATAATGAATTCTATCTTAAAAAAAGACAATAAAATTAACCTATTTTCTTTATTATTCTTTTTTTATCTTTTTAAATCTTTTTATAATTTATTTCTTTCTAATTTTTATTATTTTACTATTTAATATTTTATTTATTTTGTTATCTTAATTTTTTATTTTTATTATTTTATTTGACTAGTTGTTATAAAAATTAATGTTAGAAATCAATTTCATAAAAGACGGTTTAGAATTAAATTAATTTTATCTTATTTATTTTGTTGATTACTATAATTTAATTTTATCTTATTTATTTTGTTGATTACTATAATTTAAACGGTTAAGAATTAATTTTCTTATTTATTTTATTGGTTATTATAATTTAATAGTATTAAATTGATCACGGAGCAATCTTGCAAAGTATAAGACAAGTAATCTTTGTGTTGAGACTTCAAAAGCAAGAAAGAAAAAATAAAATAAAATAAACTTACATAGAATAAACATTAAAATGTTTAATACGGATAACAAATGCTTAATTCAATTTTATCCAAACTTTTCGCTTATCAAAGTTGTGAAAACATAATTTGATAAAAACATTTGTAGAACGAAAAAATTGAGTCTATTATATAAACTTTTGTTAAAGTAATTATCAAGTAACCTGTTTAGTTGAAAAGAGTAACAGAAATTTCAAAGAATTACCATTTGTAGCAAGTAAGAAATACTACAATTAGTAAAAGTTAATTTTCTGTATATTTAACAAACTTTTAAACTTATCGGTGTAAATTAAGTGTATTCCTTATTAAAGAACATAAATCTCTTTTCGTTAAGACCCAAGAAAAACCAACTCTCGATCCACCGAAAAACACAGACGGAATTTGATCGTGTTTGGCTATAGTGGATATACTTTAACTAGAGTGCGAATTTTGATAATGTACTTGTTAAGAAATATCTAAAGTGCCGGGAAAGAGAGGAAATGTAAAGGCATACATATATATTCGTTCTATAAAGAAATGATGAATTATTATATAATTTAAAAGTGATAAATTTTAATTTGATGAATTTATTAAAAACTATATTGTATCGAAATTAATTAACCTCATTATTTTCAAAGTCACTTGTAATTTTTCTTCAAAAGGAGGCATGCAAGACATTCACTAAAATACCAAGGTCAAACAAAATAAGCAGGTATAACTAGCAAACCGAAAAGACAAAAACTGCTCCATAATATATAAAAAGGAGTGCAGGAAAAAGGATTTGAAAGATGGGTGGGGGAACTCAAAACTACATTTTTAACCACTCTACAATCGACCACTGTCACGGGTTTAACACTTGTTTGAACAGTCTTCAATTGTTTGTGTTATTGATCCATTCTCTTCTACCAGATTCTCCTTTTGTCCTGCTTCACCTGTAGTAGCTGATACATTAGTCAAGGCTTCATCGTGAGACTTGCTAACCTACAATAGCACAAAGGATTTGAAATCAGAGCAGAAGACGCAACTTAAAAAGGCATGAACCTGAATGTAGCTTAGGATCCAACATTTATAAAGTGCATAGTAAAAATAAAAAAATCATATGGGAAAAAATTTGCAGGAACATTTTAAATGCCAAAACTTGTTCTTAATGTGATTTGAAGGTTCGCTTCACCTGTTTTGGAACCTGTTGTTCCTTAGATTTTCTTTCCTGAATCATTTTTTCACGAGTCTCATAAAAGCCAAAATCATCCAGAATGCACGTCTTGCTCGACTGCTCCTTGAAAATTTTGAGAACTTGAATACCCTTCTGAAACTTAACCTGCATAAGGATATAGATTAGTACAGCGAGTTGAAAGGGGAAGAGATTCAAGGGAATGAAACAAGCTACTGAGTGAATACCTCCTGAGTGTCTCTACTATTGGTAACAGGTTTGTTTTCATTATTTTCTAGAGTAATGTGCCTCAACACACCGTTCGGGATATCCTTTATGATATGCCACTTCACAGAAAAGCAACCAGTCCACCTATCCTGCTGCCAATACTCCACCGTTCTACCAAAATCAACTGGGCTCACCATCTCTGCTAAACCAACAAATTGTCCACTAGTGTTGACCTGCCCACCAAGAAACAACACGAGGCTTAGTAAAATCCATAAAGCATAGAATTAAACTAATTGCCATATAAAGTCAGCAACTCACCGAAAATAGCAAAAATACAGGACAGTCACCAGGCTTCTCTTTGGCTTCATGATATGCTGCATCCAGCTTTTTATTGCCATTAAGGGTGCTTGACCAAACATTATATTTTATGCTTTTATGAATATCATCCTCACTATAAGATTTGATGACAAAGAATTTTGCATCAGAATAGTTCTCAGAAAAATCTTCCCCGTCGAACTGTTTCTTATTAGGAATGAGAAGCAATTCTTTATTATCACTTTTAATTCGAAGATTATGTCCCTCTGTTAATGGTGTGACAGGTCCAGGACCTTTCATACTTTTATCATCCGAACCATTGCCAGATCTTGGTCCCTTATTCAGCTCACCAAAACCATCCATATTTCTTTTAAAATGATCATTCACACGGCCATTTGCAACTTTAAACTTGTTATCAACGGACCCCATTCTAAATCCATAGGGAGCAGGTCCAATATGAGAATTAGGTCTATATGCGTTTCCATATTGGTTGTACATTGTGTTGCTTGGGTATATCCCATTAATGAATCCATAGAAAGGTTCTAGTCCAGATGAATGTAAGGAACCATAGTTCTGCACCGAAGAATCAGTTCAAGAGTGAGTTTTGAGTTCATTTTACTATTAGAAATAAGAGTATTGTGCTCAAACCAAAATCAAGCTATCAACCATAGGACAAGTTGTATACAAAGAATCATGACAATGTGGCAAGATAGTTAAGCAGAAATGATCAGAACATGCATAACCACAAACAGAAATATGATAAATACCGGTTCTAATAATTCAGAATGACAGACAACAAAGGACCCCATGGCCACAGACCAGTGGTGAACCTCCAAACCCAAATAATCAATCATATGATAGATACTGGTTTTGATATTCTATAATAAACCCAAACAAACCCAAATAATATGATAGATAATGGTTTTGATATTCTATAAAGAATGACAAAATAGACAGGAATTCCTTCATGAAATCACCCATGGCCACAGACCAGTGATGAATCCAGAACAGGAATAGGGAGAGATGGAATGAATACTAGTTGCTCTTCTAAGGATTTCAAGAGACTGACATTTTCACTCCCAAAACCGATCTCTGACTGAACAGATCAGTCTTAATCTTCTTCCCTGTCTCCTATGGATTACCTGCAAATTCTGTATTCTAACTAACAATAACTCCCTGAACTAACAGAGAGCAGAACATTGGGCTTGCCTGCCATAATATAAATAGAAAGTTGGTTGAGGAAAACATATTCTCTGGGAAAACATTTTACGGAGGTATAGAAAACAAATGCAAGCTAAAGTTGTAAAGGGGAAAACAAATGCATTCAAATACTTAAATCCTGTCTGAAGCACAGAAACAGGATGGGTTGACAGATCAACCATACCATGGACTGTGGAAGTGGCTGAGGAATAGCTGTATTCCTTTGAGAGGATGTTTTCTTGACAGGCACAGCTGGAGAAGATAATCCAATTTTTGCCCCATCATAGGACTTTTTATCAGAAAATATTAAGGCTTCTGAAGGTAATGCGGGTTGAGTCCCCTGAGGAACTACTCTTGGATCTTGATGTCCTGGCAAAGGAGCATATACAGGAAAACCAGCCCTTTGATAAGTAGAATCATTTGAATTCAACAATGAGGGCTTGGAACTTGACAAAAAATCCTTCAACCCATTGTTATTTGTAGAATCTTCGTTGACTACACCAACACTGCTTCCATTATTAATAACACCAGATGAAGGGGTATGTTCATCACTGATTGCAGTTGATATTTTCCCTGGTTGAGCATTGATTTTGTTAGCAGCAAAAGACCCATCAGCAGAAGTTGGAGACTGGTAGTAGGAAGGGTAATGGTACTGTTGCAGCCCATAGAACTTGTCATCATGTTGCATGGGTGCTCCATATGGTGTATAACCATAACCTTGATGGTACAAATAAGAAGAGCCATCCCCCCAAACACCCTGTTAATTAATTCATTACACACAAAAAAGCACACTATTAAACTGTCTCACGTATAACAATTGAGTAAATCTATATTTTTTTTTGTTTAAAATATTAAGAAGAAAATCATATACTTACAACAATAAGTGGAAGAAGAAAGATAGGAAACCACACATCTAAGAAAATTAGCAAAAGACGGAAATTATTATGGCTAATTATGCTTACCTCCCTAGAGGATAAGAATTATGACACTTGCACCCTCCTTGTTAGGGAAAGTTCAACCACACTACTTACGTTATGCCCTTAAAAATAATAAGGTAAAGGAAATTGATGTAATATCCTAAAAAGGATTGTGTCAATATTGAAGTACCAACCTCAGGGGAGGTACTTATAGTTACCCCAAATGACTTTAAGCTCATCGAAGTGATCAAAACAAAAGCTAAATTACCTAACTATTTTAGGATTGGATATTGACTAGAAAATTACAAATAACGTACTGTTATTTTCTATTTAAATTTTGAAACAAAATTTTTACGCAAAATAATTTAATATCATCTTGATGATATCATGCATGATTTTAGAAAGTAGAAAGCATCCATTTTTGAAAGTTTGGTGTTGAAGTTAACTATACCGTATAGCAGAAATTTGCCAGCACAAAATGGAACTTAGTCAGAATTCTCTGTTAAAATTATGCAGCTTCGCAAAAGTGTAGTAGTAAACATTATAGGTAGTACTTACTTGCGTCATCCCTCCGTTAAGGTTCATATATCTGGAGTAAGAGTTCCAATCACCTTGCCCATCATAACCTGCAGAGAATCTTATAGTCACCAGACAAGTTATTCGATCAACAATTTCCACGTCATTCTCTGAAGTTATAACAGCTTACCTTACCTCCATAATAGTAACCAGTCGATGGATGTCCATTTGGAATGAAGCTTGCATTCAGGTTAAATGGCTTGGGCACCTTAGCTAGGGCGTGCCCACTCTGTATAGAAGCAGACAATAAGAATCTGTTATCACACCACAAATCCAATGTTTCTAATGTATCGATTCTATAGTAAAAATACACACCTTTGCAGGCTCCGGAACTACAGTGGTCTTGGGCTCAGAGTCCAAGGATAAATTCTGCAGTAAATCTGCAGCTTCTGCATTAAAATGGTAAAGAAAACTCATCATGATTAAAAAGAAGAGTTTCTCCAACAAACAAAAATAAACTTACAATAAAAAAAAAAGGGATAAATTTAATCAGCTCAACACCGGTATCTATAAATTGTCTTATGGAAAGGTTATCTAGATGTCAAATGAACCTCCGTATTTATTTGTTTAAATTACAACAGCGTATACATGTTTTCATAAAATGAAAAATAAAAAAAGCCTTTCAAACCATTACTAACTTCTATGAGATCCATTTGTCATCGAAACAACCTTTACACAAACACAAAAAAAGCATTTCCAGTAACCAAATTTAAAAGGATAAAATATTTCTTTTTCTTCAAAAAAAACAATAAAAATTTGAGCAGTACAACAAACACTCTATCACACAAGTAAAAGCACTCTTAAACCCTTCAAATAATTTCACATAAATGATATTTCTATTAATCTGAACATTAAATTCAAACTATTCACCACTACCTAGGGTATTACAGTCAAATTTCACAAATATTGGACAACAACAATAAAATAATTTTTACTTCCGTAATTCCACACATGCAAAACCTACTTTTGAGCCAATCCACCACACACCAGAGAGAAAGATAGGAATAATTTTACATCACAAACGCACTCTAGTCCTAAACACAAACACAGACACCGCACACTTCAAAAGCAACAAACAATAACGAGAGACAGGAGGCATGCACAAAAACAACGCAATTGAATCAGAAAGAGTTTTGCGAGAACAGAAAGAGAGAGTGAAAGAGTATACTTTTGGTGTCAGAAGAAGGAGTGAGGGTTTCCATGATCCAATTGAAGGTGAAGACTATTAAGAGAAAGAAGAATATATGAATATATATGTATAACGAAAAGAGAAGCTTGGAGAAGGGGTCGCCGCAGGCACCGTTTTTGGTTTGGGGTTTTAGTTTCACAATAAGCAAAGGAGCTAACTAGGGTATTTATAAACCTGCTAGTTTTTGGTTGCGTGACTTTTCAAAATTCTAATTCCACCCCCTTTCAATAATTCCAGAAACCTCTCACATACCAATTTATTTATGTTTAAAACTTTTTTTTAATATTGAAATATTCATACATTTTGTTTTTATTTTTTTAAACCATATTTATACATTTTTAATTTTAACATGCATTTCGTTTTATTTTCAGAATGATTTCTAAATGGACATATGAAAGGGAGAAAATTTATCATGATAATAATGGCTCTATAATAGATGAAGAATGTTGTATTTCAAATTAAAGAAATTAAGAACAGACAAATTTCTTGGAAGGGATGTGACTCAAGTTGACCGTGTTTTTCATAGAAAACTAAAATCGCATTTTTATCTGTGTAAAGTATTATTTTAAAACGATAAAGTTTTCAATTAATATTCATCAACAAAAGCATTTTAACTGATAACAAGATTTTAAATATTCATCTTATTCTTTTGTCAGTTTATTTGACTCGTTTATAGCCTTGTTTAATTAATTAAAAATATTAAGTGCGGTACTAAAAGTAATTTAATTTAAGAGGTTTTAATTTATTAAGTTATTTCTGTAAGACCCTAGAAATTTGAGTAAAATGTAAGTCTTGGATCATTAGAAGACTAAGAAACTCAAAATGTAGCAAGTTGTAACAAAGTACAAGTTATAGTACAAAATACAATGCTGTCAAACTTTGACATGGTTTAGTATTTTAACTATAACTTTTTGTACAGATCCTATTTTGAGTTGATTCTTGTTGTATTGAAAACTAGACTCGAAGAGCTTCGATTCGAGTACTCATATTCATATTTTTGACTTCGGGAAGGGGTTTAACCGAACTGGGAAACAAACGTGACAGTTTTACTGTCCAAGAACTAGAGTGCAGCGTGAATGGTAAGTGCAATTTTACAAGTTGTGACTTTTGGAGTAGGTAGGTTGCATTATTTTCGTGGGAATATTTTTGGGGACCCTTTCAGACATTACTTCCATGTTTTGGGGCTGGAAAAAGGGATTAGGATGGTCCATGGGTTGTTATTATTGCTAAACATCATGGAGGTGGGTCCTTGGTTGTCTAGGCTCATTTCTTTTAGCTTAAAATCTGGTCTGGAGCTCTTGGGCAGAAGGGAGAGGCTCTTGGAGAGGAGAGCACGAAAATTCTAAGTGTCCAAAGGATGGGAGCTGACTTGGTCTAGCAAGGAGAAGAAGAGTTGCTCTCTTGGAAAAAGAAATTGAAGTGTCCAAAAGAGATCTTCAAGAGGTAAGGGGAGCTAACTCAAACATGTTTTCTAAAATGATATGAATGTGAATATGATTTGAGTTTCTTGATTTTGTTATGATCAAGTGTATGGAAATTTGGTTTGGTTGGATGTATGGTTTGATTCCAAGAAAATGATTTCTATTGGGGTTTTGCTATAATTTTGATCTATAAATTTTGTATGATCTTTATGATGAAAGATTGATGAATATACGGTGGATTGATGATGGATTTTCGGTCTAGCATGTTACTATACATGAAAGTGATGTTTTTGATGGATTAGATTGTGAAATTGGATGAGAAACATGAGAGTTTGAACCCACTCTTGATCAAATACGAAAATTGGGTGTTTTGGTTGGTTGATGAATTTTAGATGGATGAATTGATTTGGTTTGTGTGAATATCTTGACAAGATGGAAGTATGATGAGTTTTAATGGATTGAATGATGGGAATGATGATGGGAATTCGTTCTAACATGTTAGTATTTATGAATATGAAGTTTTGGATGATTTGGTTATTAAAAAGAGATGAAAAACATGGGAGTTTTACCTCACCTTTTTCCAAATCCGAAAATCATATTTCTTGAACAAGTAATGAGTTGAAATTGGATGAATGTGAATGCTTGTTATGAGATCTTGGTTTAGAAATATTAAATTCTTGGATGATGGTTTTTGAGTATGTTTTGAGGGAAGAAGAAATGATTTGGAGTATGAGATGAACCATAAATTGGATTGAACATTAGATCCTCATATGTTTTAATTGAATTTTAATGCATTGTTGAATTGTTTATTGTACTTTGATGTATGATTGTTGGAATGTTAGTAAATTGAAAGTATGTACATATGAAGGTTATGATTGGTGTTGAATGTAACAACTATGGTACGTTGAAAATTTAAAGAGGATTATGATTACAAAGTGATGAAAGTACGATTCAAGTGGTAAACCAAGTTCCATCTGTGTAGAATCTCTTGGTGAGATTCTTAGTGTTTTAGAATGAAAGTAGGAGCTCAGTCTTGGGGGTCTTCCTGACGCTCCAATGGTCTTTCTTCTCACGTAGAGAGGACTGAACCATGTGGTGAGGAGTAGCAGGAGGTCTTAGTCTTGGAGGCTTCCATCATGCTCCAGGGCGCGGACTAACCTCGTGAGTGTGGCAGGGCGGGGGAGCCCAGGGCGGGGGAGCCCAAGGCGGGGGAGCCTAAGTATCACAAGCCACCACGGGTGCATGACCCGCCATAGCTCGACTCTCATTCTAAAGTCCGGACGAGTCAAGTCTAGTGTTCAACATGTTAGGATACCTGTCTTAATATGTTTTGATTTGAGAATAACTCTTGTAGATTCTATGCTTAACATGATGCATATTTGTTTTTATATAATTAGCTCACCCTTGCTTGCTTGTGTTTGCTGCCATGTTTGCGTATGTTTTTCTTTTGCAATGATCATCCACTTGGATGTGAGCAGAGGAGAATGAGGTTTCCTTGGAGACAGCGTTGGAAGGAAATAGAGATGCTGCAGCTTAGTTCTCTAGGCTTTATGCCATTTGAACTCAAGTTATTTTGAAGACTCTTGTTATATTTCAAGTTTTAAATTCCTAGCATTTTATAGGAGGACTATGATACTCCAATTCTAAATTCCTGTACGGATTAAGGAGGACTGTAATCCTAATTACTCTTGACTGCTTTCCAATATTATGCATGATGACGTCTTATTTATATATTCCTCTTCTATATAATTGGGACGTCACAATTTCAAGTAATTTAATTTAAGAGTTGTTAACTTATTATGTTATTTCAAGTAATGTGTAACTTACGTAATATTTTTATAAATATTTATCATGTTTTAATATATTCTTTATTATTTTTAATTTTTTATTATATTTTTTAAATTTGAGAATAAAATTGTATAAAAATTTAATATTGAGAAATTTCAATTTTACATTTAAGGATTAAAAATATATTTAATTTTTTAATTTTTATTTATCCATCTTAGTTTTACAACGGCTATTAATGTGTTTAGTTATGTTTAAAAGTTTGTAGGTAGTTCAAGTTAAAAATTTCCCAAAATTCAAACAAGTAAGGTTTCGTTAAAACAAATACACATAATGAGAATTGGAAAACAAAACACATTATGTAAGACGAGTTAAAATTCAGAAAAAGAATAAATAAAAATAAATTTGATTAATGTTTTATGTGATTTTATATTTTTTAATTAGTTAATTCCACCAAACATTTTTAATATAATGTATCAAAATTTATAAATTAAAAATTTGTCGGGTTAAATTATCAACTATTACCCATTAGTACTTAATTTTACAAAACACATTTTTAATGTAGTTTAAGAGTGAAAGTGATTTAAATGAGATGAAGTATGAATATTTTAATCTAAGTAAAAAACATATAAATTGAAAAGGTTAATTATTTAAGTTTCATTTTAGATGAAATGTATTTTTAACACTTTTTTTATACCTTGTGTTTAAATTTAAGAAACTTGTTTCTAAAATAATTTCATCTTGCTTAAAAATTGTTTGAGTAAGTTTCTCTTTACCTTATTTCTTAATATGGTTTTGGGAAGAGTTGTATGCTTAGAGATTATGATGTTGCATGAGTTAGTGTGATCAAAGAAGGGGAAGCTTAAGCTTGAGCAAACTAAGTGAGGTAAAAAAAAACTATTTATGACTTGAAACCCTAACAAGATATAACAACACAACACAAGACTAAAATAATACAAAGGAATGAATTTAATTGAAACACAACAAATACAACATTAGATGAAAATTCAAATTCAAATGTATGTTTTTCTCTTACATAGAGAATAATCTTGAAATCATTCAAAGAAAGCTCCGACAAACATTTATCAACTTAGTAATAACTTTCTCTTAACAGTGAAAACGATTTTAGAAATGTAAGTTCATGTAAAAAAAAAAGTAAGAATGAGAAAGTTATTTATATTTTAAGCTATTATTTTTAATGAATTAAAATTGTGTTTTATTATGTTAATTTCACTTATTCATAAAATTAATGGATTAAAATGTATTTTAAAATATTAAAATAAAATAGAGTAGTTTAAAATCTTCTGAAAGCATTGGAAAAATTAATCTATTAAGGATTGCTTTAACAAATTAAAAACAATCCCACTAAACTACTTAGATTAAGTAATCTTAATTAATTACAAATAAATAAATATATATATATATATATATATATATATATATATATTCCATACTCAAATAAGAACGACTTAATATATTAATATCTTTTAATCAATTTAAAACTTTTTATCACCTAAATAAGTTCTAAAAAAATTTGAAATAGCTTTGTAATAATTATTGAAAGATAAAACATTATAAGAGGAACTTATATTCAATCCTAATCAACACAAAACATTGTATAAACACATGTAAATCTTCAATCTTCAAGGTATATATATAGTTGGATTCATCAAATCTAGCTTAGCTCTAACAATACCAATAATAATCACTTTTCGCTAACCCTATAAAGTATTCTATGTCACTTAGCCACTCCTAGATAAAAATCATAAATATTCTCTCAGACCATAGTCACTCCTAATTCAGACAAGTATTCTTTCAAAAACAAACCACTATTGTTTTAACCCTAATTCTTTAAAAAATAAGTCATTATTGGCTTAACACAAGTATTCTTTCAATAAGTCACTCTTATATTAACTTAAGATTTCTTTCAAAAGGCCATTATTGGCTTAAGACAAATAAAATGTCTTTAAGATCAATAAATCACTGGTTTCACTTACAAGAGAAGAGTACACTAGTACAAAAACAGCGTATAACGTCAGGCGTTCAACGTCCAATCACTGAATAACCAATGTAAAAAATGACTGGTGACAGTTTTGTAAAAAAGAATGCATTATAGACGTCAGCTCACAATGTCCCATACGTCTTATACCCTTTAGACGTCGGCCCCCTTAGACTAGACGTCAAATCCTATGCAAGAGAACCGAAAAGTCATTTTTTTACACTTTAGACGTTGGACATGGAGAGAGCCGACATCGGTTATTTTGGGCTTTTGACGTCACTTATGGAACCGACGTCTATTCCAGTGACGTTAACTTTACATCAGTCAGGTAATAACAGACGTCGGTCGTGTACACATCCGACGTCTACATAGACGTCAGGTGTAGCCACAATAGACGTTAACATAGACGTCAGTGGTCAACAAAAGTGACGTCTGTACATGCTGGATCGTTTTGTCCACTGTTACTTATTGGACGTCGCATTGTGCATTGACTGACGTCTGTAGACGTCAGTTTTGCATTAACCGACGTCTACTGGGTATTTTTTTTAATTAATATTTTATTTTTCGAATATAACCACACCTGAAAATCAGAAAAATTTCCCAGAACAATTGTTTATAATAAAGAATTGTTTGTTTTAGATATAAATAGAAATAATTCAATCAAAGATCAAAAAAATGAAATTATAAACTTAAACTAAACCTAAGTAATTGAAAACAACAAAAATAAGTCTTGCTCTAGTTCCACTTTTGGAGAAGATAAGTTGCCCACTCCTGCCTAAGCTGCTTTATCGTGTCTTCGGGTAAAGCAGATGGATTGTTGAAGCGCTGCACAATTAAGAAATATTGATTATGGTTTGATATATGTTCAAAAGAATTAATTGATTTTTTATGTTTTCAAAGTAAGCCTGATTATTACCTCATTCCAGCTATCTGTAATGCCAGCTCGAATGATGGTCTTAATCCAACACATCACATAGTACCCACATTCCCATGAATCTAGTTGTTTGTTACACTAAAATGACAAACTAAATATAGTCAAGAATTAAGATCATTGAATAACATAGTAAATGAATTAAAACTATAAATGCACCAAACCTTGGGATACAAGACTTGATTTAGCTGACATCGAGATTTACCCATTACTCTATTTACATTAAAACAGAAAGTAATATGAATATAAGTATGAAATAATAAAAAATTAAGGCCGACATGAATTTAAAAGTCATTTTTAGCGAAAGACTTACCCTTGAAGAATGGTTTTCAAGTCATTTTTCATCTTCCTTTGCGGCGAACAGAAGAAGACAACTGTACCTTTTTTGGGAATGAGGACGACCAGCTGCCAGTGAGCCTTGTTTGGAACATCATAAATAGTTGGTAAACTAATTAAGGAAACATTTAATTACCTTTTACATAAAACAACACATACCCATCAATGTATGGCACAAGGTATATGTCTTTGTTAAACTCAGCCATCCATGTTTGCAAATAATCTTGTTTTATTTCAGCTGTGTTACCACAACGTTGAATGGTCTAAGGTTCAATAAATCCATAAACGGAAGACCGACCTTGGTCTAAATGACTGTGTCCATGTACCTATAACAACAAAGTTAACTTGTTACAAAGTAGGCATCTAAATTAAACTATTTTGGTTGACAAAATTAACTGTCTTACATGCACCAGAGTTGAAGAATGGAAATATTCAACTCCTTGTCTCCCTGGATGATCTTCGATACATCATTGAATGTGATATATAATGGCATATGGGGGGATACCAAATACCGGTAAATCCCAGTATATTTGTATTGATCCTTTGTTGAACTTGGGAATGTTTGACAATAACTTTGCTATGGGATTATCTTCCGCTTCAGTCGTGTCATCACCATCATCAGCATCATCATATTCAGGTATTGGTGCCTCATGCATCGGCTGCTTTTGAGGACGTGTGAACTGAACATACAATTTTCAAAGTTATGAACAAATATTTTTAAATGATAATATAAAATTAGTAATGATAACAATATTATACCTGTTATGTACCAATGTGTGTCATAACCAATGCTTTTGGCCAGGCTAAAAAACTTCCTATCGCCTCCCCCACATATTGAACTTCAGGAGTCGGTACAGGCACCTCAGCCTATGGATCCCGAACCTCGTCAATCATGACACGCACGTGCTCGGGTGATATGGGAACACCATGAATAGTCTGGCCTCCCTCAACTACTCGTCCGACAGCCACAATGCGTGCGGGATCCCCATCAACCAACAAGTCATACTGACCAATGTAGTCAGTAGGTTCAACAGCAGAGCAGGATCCTTTGGTGCTGGCAGGAGGTGGTGTGAGACTTTCAGTGGGCACACCCACGGTGGCCTGCGTCATGGATTGCAGCTTCTCTTCAAGTGATCTTTGTATTTGTTTTTGTTCTTGTAGCTGCTCAGTGAAGCGTTGCTCCATTTGACGAATTCATTGTTCCCACTGAAGATCCATCTGCCTCAGTGCCTCCTGATTCGTTGATTGAGTTGTTTTTTGTACAGGGCCAAAGTACTCACGAAGACCAATGGACCCAAGAACTGCACGTACACGTCCTGGGTGCTTCGGTTTGCCAATGGTCATTGTTAAAATGTCCTCCCTACCTTGGGGAGTAAATGTTCCCTGTGTCTGCTGCTCAACCAACTCATCTTGCACATTAAAAAATTTACGTTACTTAAATTGCAAGATATGATAAATATACAATAAAGTAATGTTTACAATTTTAACTTACAATTCTCTGTGAGATCGCTAGGGCTGAGGCAGATGTCATGTTCCCATCAGATTTCGTCCGAGCAGCCTTCCACATCTCGTACCTTGTAGGTGGAGGTGCTAGGTCCGGGGACTGAAGCCCCAACTCATCCGCTCGATCCTTCCTAAGTTTCTTCTCCAGTTTCGCATAACCACCTCGTGATAACACGTGTGGTGCATCATTTAGCCTTTGCCTTTCTTAGGCGGCTAACCTTTTACCCTGTAAAACAATTTTTACGCATAACTATATAATAATAAAAACTGCTTTGAAGACGTTGTTGGTTAAGATAAATACCTTCCATTCCTCAGTCTCTCTAGATTGACGAAACTGGATCCATTCTTCTTCTGTGAAGGAATAATTTTGAGATGGATTCTCATGTTATCTTTTTCCAAATACACACAGACGTGTCAGCCTTGTCTTGAAATCCCTCCATCTCTTACATATGTGCGATAAGATTTTCTGCCTCATGTCCTGGGTGTTTGGAACATCATATTTTAGCTGTTTAAAACAAGGAACGTGTGAATGACATAATAAGATCAAAGACATAATTATATCAAATTTCTTTTACGTAACCATACTTGAACATCTTGCCATAAAAGGTTCTTCTCGACCTTTGGGACGTCATCCCGAGTTGCATGAAGGATAGAAACATGGGTTTTGGCTATCTTCCCAGATAACTATTAAAATTATCAGCATTTGGCCCTGATGCCACACCGGTTCTTGGGTCAATCTCAAGATGTTTCCTCTGTCCAGGAACCTGTCCGGATGTCGCTTCTGGCAAATGTGTCACTCCTCGTGTACGTCTGCTCTGTGCTGATGCTGAGTCTGAGGTCGACATACCTGAAAAATATATACAAGGTTAGTTATTATGAATTGAAATTAAAATTTTCATGTAAATATAAATTCATAGAAAGTCTAAACAAAAAAAAGACGTTACTTATTAAGATATTGTTTTCTCCCAGATCCATTCATCATGATCACTACGAATTGCATGTATGTCATCGCAACATCATCAATTGAGTCTTCAATGGGAATTGATGTGCTGCATGTTGTCTAAAGTACACAAAGAGATTCTTCATCATCAAAACTGTGGTGGTTTTTCCCTTCCAAAACCACTGACCATTTTTCATTCGCTGGATCGCTGACGTAGAATATTTTCCTTGCTTGACTTGCCATAATAAATGGTTCATTAGTGAAACTCATTTTTTTAAGATCTACTAGTGTGAAACCAGAGCCATTTGTAATCGTTCCAGAATTTATATCAACCCATTTACACTTGAATACGGGGACTCTAAACCTCACATAATCCACCTCCCATATTTCTTGTATTATTCCAAAATAACTAATTGATGCAATGATTGGATTTTTGTCTTTAGAACTAGAGAAGTGCACTGACTCGGCTTTTAGTGTAACCCCACTATTTTGAACTCTACTTTTGTCATCTTCTTCCTTTGTTTGAAAAGAGATATTGTTAATATAGTACCCACCATATGTAATGACATCTGTGTTCGGCCCTCGAGATAACCTCAACAGAGTTTCAGAAACATTTGGAGTCGCATAAATCTTTTTCTTAAACCATGGTAAGAAGCTTTTGACATGTTCATTAAGCTACCATTTTTCACTCATTCTTGGGTGTGATGCCTTTATTTCTTTAACATGTTAAAAAATGTAAGGAATAACATCATCAATGTTGTTTAAGATGTACAAATGAGCTTGATCAACTTCTTTTCTACTCACATGTTGAATCCTCACACCACGACCCTTACCTTCACATTTTCCTTCATGTATGCTCTTCGGTAGACCCACTGGTTCATAACTTGGCATGTAAGCTGAACAAAATTCAATGGCTTCTTCTGCAACGTATCACTCTATGATTGAAGCTTCTGGTCTATACTGATTCTTGACATATCCCTTTAAGATTTTCATGTATCTTTCAACAGGATACATCCACCTTAGGTATGTGCACAATTGACGTCTAGTTGGACATAGTCGTCGGTTTCATGGTAACCGACGTCTAGTTTGTAGCATAATCATTACAGTTTCACCTAATTGTCAGGTTATAGACGTCCCGTTAGGGCGGGCACCGACGTCTATGTCTCAGACCATTAATGAAACTCAACTACCTGTTAGGTTATAGACGTCGGTTCGATAGAACCGACGTCTACCCCACGACTGTTCACCACCTCTGAGACCTTTAAACGTCGGTGGTTGTCATGTTGACGTCGATAGGTCGACTATTCACCTTACCTGGCGACCTTTAGGCGTCTCTTTTTAGGGGTACCAACGTCTATTGTTCTTCACTCATCGGGTAGAGCATGCCCCGACGTCTAGTTGCCCTACTTAATTACGAAGTTGCCACTGGTCATCGTTTTACGTTAGTGGACCTAATAATCGATGTGTATATGGTGACGTTAAACAACATTTTTCCACTAGTATATATATATATATATATATATGTATATATATATATATATATATATATATATATATATATATATATATATTCCATACTCAAATAAGAACGACTTAATATATTAATATCTTTTAATCAATTTAAAACTTTCTATCACCTAAATAAGTTCTAAAAAATTTTGAAATAGCTTTGTAATAATTATTGAAAGATAAAACATTCTAAGAGGAACTTATATTCAATTCTAATCAACACAAAACATTGTATAAACACATGTAAATCTTCAATCTTCAAGGTATATATGTAGTTGGATTCATCAAATCTAGCTTAGCTCTAACAATACCAATAATAATCACTTTTGGCTAACCCTATAAAGTATTCTATGACACTTAGCCACTCCTAGATAAAAATCATAAGTATTCTCTCAGACCATAGTCACTCCTAATTAACTCAGACAAGTATTCTTTCAAAAACAAACCACTATTGTTTTAACCCTAATTCTTTAAAAAATAAGTCATTATTGGCTTAACACAAGTATTCTTTCAATAAGTCACTTTTATATTAACTCAAGATTTCTTTCAAAAGGCCATTATTGGCTTAAGACAAATAAAATGTCTTTAAGATCAATAAATCACTGGTTTCACTTACAAGAGAAGAGTACACTAGTACAAAAACAACGTATAATGTCAGGTGTTCAACGTCCAATCACTGAATAACCAATGTAAAAAATGACTGGTGACAGTTTTGTAAAAAAGAATGCATAATATACGTTAGCTCGCAATGTCCCATACGTCTTATACCCTTTAGACGTCGCCCCCCTTAGACTAGACGTCAAATCCTATGCAAGAGAACTGAAAAGTCAATTGTTTCACACTTTAGACGTTGGACATGGAGAGAGCCGACATCTTATACCTTTTAGACTGTCGAATCTCCTTCCAGGGACGTTAATAAGCTGGGAAAATAAGCCTAAAATGATGCCATAATGGATTTTTTTTAGCAATTAAACGTCAGTTAGGTTAGGGGGTCAACAACTTATACCCTTTAGACGTCGGGAGTGAGGGGGTTCAACATCAAATGCCCTATAAAACCCCACATTCAAAACATAAGCCTCACTTTTGCATTTTCTTTCGTTGCTGCTTCGTTCTTCTTCGTTCATGTTCGCCATTGTTTTTGGTATTGGTTTTCTTCCACTTTGCACCGATTAACATTAGTTTGGACCGATTAAATATCGTTTATACCGATTATATATTGTTTGTACCAATTAAATTTCATTTTCACTCCTTCATTTTGGCTTATGGTGCAGTTTTGTGAGTGAGTTTGGCAGTGGCATAGAGTGTCCAATCTCCATTGCTTGAAAACAACTTCCCTCCACTCTTACGGTGATAAAGATTTTCGGCCCCTCCAAGAACGTTAGCTTTTTTTTTATTTTTCTAGACATGTATAATTGGTTATTGGTTATTAGTTATTGAATATGTGATTTTTAGTTTTGAGATGTGATTGGTTATTGGAGATGTGATTTTTAGTTTCTCTATTACACATTGTCTCTTGAGTATGCATGATTTATTAAGTTTGATGTGTTAATTATGATTTTCATGTTAGGTAAACTTTAGATTGAATTTTGGTAATTTATTGTTGTTTAAATTTTAATATATTTGTAGTATGAAACCGTTGAGTGAAACTTAGTTCCCATTTGAGATTTAACACAAACAATTAAACTTTTAATTATTTGTATTAAATTTCGAATTATTTGATCAGACAGTTTGGAAAAATTATTTTTCGTAATTTGCTATAACATGTACATTGGAGTTTATAGATAAGTTTGATAAAATTTCAGTTCAAATTATTTGTATTGTTCTCCAGATACATATTTGATTGGGATAATCCATGACCACTTTCATTTCGTGTATTTCGGAGACCAATGCAAAATGCTGCCAAAATCTTATCAAATTTATCATGTTAGAATTCTTTCCATGTGTTAGCAATTATGAAAAATAATTTTTCCGAATGGGTAGGTTCTAGCCTTGTGAGAGTTAAAAATTTGAGACTAATGAAGTTTGTTACGAACATAGTATGAATCGAAGCAGGATGAATGAACGCTACATTAGTCAATAATATGAAAAAGGAGTTTTTGAGTTCTTGCAACATGTTCAAAAAAACACAAACTTTGTGAACGTGACATATATTTCTCCTTGTGTTCGTTGTCTTAATCAAATACTTCAAGACTTAGACAATATGTGTGACCATCTATTCATATTCAATAAAATGAGAACTTATACAGTTTGGACTTGGCATGGAGAAGTACTAGATAAGCCTACAACGTCACGAGGAACAAATTATCTGGAAGAATGGTTGAGTGATCATTTAAAGGACATGATACGTGATTTGGTGAAGAAATTTTTTGGAAGAGATAATTTGTACGATTCTCTTAAGATTCAGAGCAAGAGTTGTATACAGGATGCTCCAACTTTACAAGTCTGTCTACAACTTTGAAATTGTTTAGTTTCATAGAGTTGTTGAAGTTGTTGAAGGAGATGCTTCTAGAAAATAACATTCTACCTATCTGTAATTACGAGGCAAAGAAAATTTTATGTCTAATGGATCTAAAATATTAAAAGATACATGCTTGTCCTAATGATTGTGTTTTGTACATAAAGGAGTTTGCTTCACTAAAATTGTGTCCACTTGCTAAGGTGATGTGGAACTTGCCTACAATACCTAGGTTGAAATGATTGTTTTCAGTTAAAGAAGATGTAAAGAATCTTAAATGGCATGTTGACGGAAGAAAGTGCGATAATCTTCTTCGACACTTAGATGATTCCCCACAGTGGAAGAAGATCGATGAAACATTTCTAGAATTTGGTGCATAACTAAGAAACATAAGACTTACACTTGTAACTGATGATATGAATCCTTATGGGAACTTAAGTAGCAAATGTTAAGGCAAAATCATCTATGCGCCTAAATGCTCTCATGTTTTGAAGTTTAACTAAATAACATTAAAACGAAATAATAATACGAAAACAACTTAGGATGGAAACACAAGACTTAGAATCTGAATCCTTAACATAGAAAACCTTAGGAAAACACTTAGGTTCTTACAAAATAGAAAAAACATCTATGTCAAAAACACCCAGACGTTGTTCTAAACGGTTGGTATGCCTAAAATGTCTTAGAGAGTTAAAGCTAAATGCTTAAAGCTTATCATACTTAAAGGGTATTCAATTTAGCTCTTGAAAACAAAACAACGTCAAAACAATAACCTTGACAAAACACTCTGAAAGATTAAAAGCCTAAAACATCAAAGAAAACATAAACAAGCTAAACGCTATCTGTTTAAAGAAGAGACAAAAATCACAAGAAGCATTTACTTGCCTAAACGATACCATGAGCTAAAACAATACTTTGTCCAACGAAGAAGTTTTACTCAACGCTAGGTATCTTTAAGAGAAAAGCTTAATTATCAAATGCTACCTTAACGATAGGAAATCAAAAAGTACTTTATTGTTCTTAGTAAGCATTAAATGACATTAAATGCTTAATGTTCAAAAACAACAAAAGTGATAAGAAAAATTATATTTGCTGCATGCACAATTTAGTCTACTCTTTGCGGATAAGCTATTTTATACGCATCCACAAAGCTTCAGATCAACATATTAGAAGTGAACGTTAGAGACAAAAGAGATATTCACAGAATGTTCTTCACTTGAAGCCATGCCTAAAAGGACGCACTACCTACTTGAAGTAAAGTACTTAAAAAGCATGCCTGCTCTGACAAGTTAACTTATCCAACGGCTACTGTACACGAAGAAAGATAAAGCACAAGAATCAAGGCGAATGCCCAGTCTAACGAACATTTATTCAAGAATCCTTTAAATCGAAGAGCTTTCGAAAGAAAAATCAAGAGGATAACAAGAGAAAAGCTTACAACGAAATACTTATCCTTAAAAGCGTTCAAAAGAGAAGAAAAGAAAGAGCTCAAGAAAAAGATCATATCTGAGCAGAAAAATAGAAGAAGAGAAAAGGGAAAAGAAGAAAAGAAATACTCTGAAACTTCATTTTTGTATTGCTTACTGATTATAAGAAAGAGTGAAAGAGAAAAGAGAGAACCTGTGAGTGTTTAGACTGCTTTGTATTGTAATTATATCCTCTTTGCGAGAATAATAGTCTGAATGAATTGTAAGCAATCATTGATTGCAGTTCTGGAGAGAATTAAAACATTTACAACTGAACTCAATTTGAGTTAAGGAAATCTAGGCGAGGTCGTCTAGTACCAGGAGTGGTTCGAATACTTAAAGGAAATCCTGGCAAGGGTTGCTAGGTACTAGGAATGGTGCGAATACTCAAAGGAAATCTTGGCAAGGGTTGTTAAGTACCAGGAATGGTGCAAATACTCAAAGACCAGGAGTGGTGCAAATACTTAGACCAGGAGTGGTGAGAATACTGAATTGTAATCTTATGGAGATTATAGTGGAACCCTCTATTAAGACTCCAGCAAGTGTACCAAATCGTATCAAGTAATATAAATGGTAAGACCAAGTATCATTTTCCCTAGAGACTCATTGGCCTAGACAGTCATGTGATTTGTTGATTATTTAAGACTTGAAAAACGAAAATCAGTGTTTATAATGCAGAAAACCCTGCAAGAAAATCAGTGTTTATAATCCATCTTCAATTCTCATGAAAACCCTGCAAGACAATGCAAAATAAGCAAAATATCTCTAAAAACAACTTTTGACTCTCATGTGACTCAACTAAGTGTTTTACTTGAGTTTTAAGCTCATTCTAAGCCATAAAGGGTGTGTTTTAATGTCAAATTTAAGTATAAAAATAACAGTTCTCCAACCGTTATCAAGATGAGACAGCTCAGCTGGTGCCACCACGATGTCCTAGGAGGAGAGTACCACAAGCACAAATGCCACCTCATGATGCAGAGCCGTTTCAGATGAGGGACATGTATATGTCCTTGATGGAGGCTAGGTTGGAGTCCATTCACAGAGGGCAGATGACCACCACTGAGATGATTATAGGGATGTATGATAGACCCTCTGCACACCGGTGGACGATGGACGAGTTCAACAATGTGGTGGCATGGCCAAAGGATGATGCACAAGCTAGTGGAGTTGGAGCAACTAAAGCTCTAGTCATGGAAGAGGATGATGAGGACGAAGACTTTGAGGATGCTGAAGGAGAAAAGGAGGACTCAGATGACATCATGGGCTGAGGAGATAAGATATCATCTACTGATGGATGCTATCTATACGAGAACATGATTTTTCTATCTTTTGGTTTTGTATTTTGACATTATTTGCTTCTATTGGTAGTATAAGGTTTGATGTACTTGGTTGGAGACTTTATCTGATATGATGGTTTGACTATTGATATTTGCATGATGGGTATTGCTTGATGATGCTTTGATATTGATGATGTTGAGATTATGCACTATATGTTGATATACAGGTAGGTGTTCACAAGCTATGTGAAACAAATGCATGATGATTGTGATTATGATGTTGTTGGGGCAAATCGGCAAGTGTACCGAGTCGCCCAAGTAATATAAAATGGTAAGACCAAGTATCGTATCCCAGAAGACTCTCGCCGCTGAACAGTTGTGTGAAAACAAGATTAATTAAGACTTAAAATAAAAGAGATCATGGGTTTGGAGTGCAAAAATAATAAATAAAATAAAGATGCAATTGATCAATGGCAAATGAGCACATAGATGAATGGAGGTTGATTTATATGAGATGGATATGTTGTTGGGGTTAGATTTCACCAAGTTCCCTCTCATGTATATAAGAATTCTTTTTTATGCATTAATGCCAATGCCCCTCACTAAATCACTTCAACCCGATCCCTCGGTAAATAAGCCTGTCCCTAATTACCAGTTCATACAATTCCTAGCATTCCTGGTAAAAAGATGTGAAGATCAAGAGGTTAATACAACTAAGACTCATACCCTCATCCTTGAGAAATATAGCCCTTAGGAGTAATTCAACAAGAACCTGAATTGAAAGGAACCTCCCGGCACTCATGCAATTCATAAATAATGCTATTGTATAAGCAAGAATAAAACAGATGAATTACTATAACAATTAATGAAAAAGCATATGGAATTAAGAATCAATTCAAATACATGAGAGTTTACAAGGTTACATCATTCTCCAACAACAAATAGAAATTAGTTCCCCATAGACATGGGGGAACTCTATAGACAATGGAAGAAAGAAAGAGAATGAAAGATTAAGAATAGGCTAAGAGTGTATTACTATGCTCTTCTCTGCCAGGGATGCAAAACCTAGAGCCCTAGGGTCCTTTAAATAGTGTCAGAGGCGTGCTAGAGCGAGGCCCGGTGCAAAAGAATCAAAACAGAACAGGAACAGGGCCCGATCCACGTGAATTCTCGCTCAAGCGTCGCAGGGGGGCCGCCCGGGCGTGAATTGAGGGTCATGTAAGGCCCAGGCGTCAGATTTGGACGCCCAGGCTACGAAGCCTCGCCGCTCGGGCGTCGAGGGCCACCGCCCGGGCGGAGGTCGTCGATTTTTCTCGCTTCAATTGCGCTTCTAGACACCGGGACTGCGTGTTTTCCCTCCTTTTAGTGCCTTTTTGACCCCTTCTGAGCTCCCTCTTCTTGGTCTTTCTTCTTTTCTTCCAGTATTAGCTCAATCTCTGTCAAAACAGGGGGAATTAGTCATAAAATCATTGAAATCAACCTCAACTCTCTTATTCACACAATTTATTCAAAAAGCATGAGTCCAAGCAAGTTTCTGAGTGAAAAAGGGTGCTTTTAGTATTAAAATCACATCAGAAATAACAGTGTTTTCAACCGTTATCACAACCCCAAACTTAGAACTTTGCTTCTCCTCAAGCAACCAAAATGTAACTCAACTCTTTAGAACAATCACTACAATGACTCAACCTTTTTAAAAAAAAAAACTTTTTTTAGGACAAGTAATCACTTTTATCATTTCAGCATGAAGATTTCAGTCAAGATGTGCAGATGCCTTATTTCAATCAAAGTTAATGTGATGCTCAAATATTTACAACAGGTGCTATCCTTAAGAATGATCAATCAACCAATGCAATAAAAAATTCAGAGAATTATTCCTCATTAAGGAAAATGTTTTACTCAAGCACTGATAACGGTCTAAAAACTGTTATTTTCATGCTTAAATTGATATCAAAATACACCCTTTATGGCGTAGAATGAGCTTAGAATCAAGTAAAACACTTAAGTTGAGTCATTTGAGAGTCAAAAGCTATTTTTAGAGATATTATGCTTGTTTTGCATTGTTTTGCAGGGTTTTTGATGATAATTAAGGATGGAATTGAAGAAGGAAGGTCTTAGACTCAAGGAAGAAGAATAAAAATGAAGAAAAGAAGAGTCTATGCACCGCTCAACGTCAAAATGCACCGCTGAGCGCCATTATTCGAGGGAAAGCTCATGTTTGGCGCCCAGGCGGTGACGTTGAGCTTCCAGAGCGATCAGAGGCAAACCGCTCAGCGGTGAAACTGACCGCTGAGCGGTGGTGCGGCTTGAGGGAAACCCCTGAGCGGAAAATTGGACGCTGAGCGGTTGTCTGCTGGGCTTGGGCTTAAATTCTGTTACTTTTATGCCCTATATATAGCCCCAGTGCGATTCAAATATTATTCTTTTGGCAGAAGAGGACGTTCAGAGCTATTTTACACTCCTTGGAGAAGATTTCTTGGATGCTTAGGCTCCATTTTATCCAATCTAGGGTTTGCTTTTCCATTCTTTCATTGTATTTCATCTAGTTTCACCATGTCAATGGTGAACTAAACCCTTTGTTGTTATTATCAAAGGGAACAATGTAATCTTTTGAAACTCTCTTATATTGAAATTCTTGTTTTATTCATAAGCTTGCATATGCTGTTATTATCAATTGTTGGGTTCTTTATCTATGCTCTATGCTGTTATCATTTAACTCATTTGATAAATAGATGTTTGCCTTTGTCGATATGGGGACGTACGGGAAAGTCATGAACTGATAAGGAATTCCTTGATTAACAAATACCACCTAGGGATAGGGGGGTAGGACGATCAATTGTATTTTGCTTCTATGGTACTTGCACTACTAATTACTAGGGGAGACTAGGGATAGTAAGCCAGTAACTAGTAGTAGGTTCTTGTCGTCGAGGGATCGGGTTTAGGGTAGACTAAGAAAGTTTGCATAACAATTAGATAATAAAGCGAATTTAATAAGAAGAGTAGATATAAGAGAGTGGATAAGATGAAATTGTAAACCCCAACAACTTCATTCATCCATACCTTTTTCTTCTCAATTGAATCAATTGCATTTGCATGTTTACTTTTTGTTTTTGCATCGAAACCACAAGTAAATTTTCTCTACAAGTGTTACTATATTGATTTACACGAAAGATAAGGCCTTTGAGTCCTTTGGGAGAACGATATTGGGTTTACCAATTATATTATTTGATACGATCTGGTACACCTGCCAGGGTGCTAACAAGTTTTTGGCGCCGTTGCTGGGGATTCGTGGTTTAACTTTTCGAGTAGTGTAAATTGATTGAATTTGACTTGGTGTAAGTATTGTAATTATTGTATATATTTTGTTTTTGTTTTATTTTCCTTATTGTAAAAGTGCTTTTAGGGCTTTTGTTTCTTGTGCATGCAGGAAGCAATACAAACTAGAAGTAAAAAAATCCAGCAACCTTTTTTTGAAGGTATATCAGATAGGAGAGAAAGAAGAGTTAGACGTCCATCACGCGAACTCTTTCCCTCTCCTTAAAGACTCTTACATTCTTCACTGGAGGCGTTTACATAGAACTTAGAGGAGATGGCAAATCAACCTCCTCCAAGACGCACACTTGCTGATCAATCTAATTTGTGGGCCCTTTCCACTTCAATAGCATAGCCATGCCTACAGATCATACAGTTAATATGGTGATGAACTCAACACTAATCCATCTGGTACAAAGCAATCAATTTCATGGAATGTCAAATGAGAACCCATATGATCATTTGATGACATTCAGTGAAATTTGCAACACTGTGAATATGACTGAAGTATCAGACGAAAGAGTAAAGCTTAGCTTGTTTCCATTCTCATTGGGAGGCAATGCTAAGACGTGGCTTAATTCCTTTCCTGAAGGAACATTCACTACATGGGAGACTGTGGCAACCAAATTTGTCAACAAATATTTTCCGCAGTATAAAATTACTCAAGGAAGGCTAGAGATTTCATCGTTCAAACAGGGCATGGAGGAAACTCTCGGCCAAGAATGGGATAGGTTTAAAGGCTTGATGAGAAAGAAACCAGTCCACGGGTTTGACAAGACAACCCTAGTTCTTGCTTACCTAGGTGGTCTAAACACAGTCTAAAATGATGTTGGAGGCCTTAGCTAAAGGTGATATCAAGAAAAAGACTGAAGACGAAGCCTGTGACTTGATTGAGAGTATGGCCGCTAATGAGCAAGAAACGTTTAGTGAGAGGGGCACACCTGTAAAAAAGGGAGGAGTTTTGCATTTTCCAGCAGATGATGCCATACTAGCCCAAAATCATATTCTGACTCAAAAGCTAGATAATTTGATAAATGTTCTCT
The DNA here is from genome assembly GCA_027742785.1 of Vigna reflexopilosa. NCBI lineage: Eukaryota > Viridiplantae > Streptophyta > Magnoliopsida > Fabales > Fabaceae > Vigna > Vigna reflexopilosa. The sequence continues at coordinate 15,542,569 of CM050928.1, read as the reverse complement.
CGCAATTTCCAAAGGAGATTAGGAATGTCTCCCAAACACAGCAGCTTTGTGATTTTTGTGGTGGTGACCATATTAATGGTCAATGTGCTATGCCAGAGGAAATGCAGCAGGAAGCCAATTACCTGGGTAATCAATTGCAGTATAGGTAAGGTAATTTTAACCAAGGTAACTCTAGCCAAGGTTGGAAGAACCACCCTAGTATTGGACAAAATCAGAATAACCCATCTGGGCAATCAGGAAGCTTCCGACAGCAGCAACCATCACCTTTATGGCAGCAAGTAAGCAGTTTGACAGAGACTATCAGAAGCTTGAATGATAGATTTGATAAATTTTTGAAAGTCTACGAGTCTCAACAAGCTAGTGACCAAGCCAGCTTCATATCTTTGGAGATGCAAATTGGTCAGTTGTCCAAAAGGGTAGAAACCACTGAAAAGAATCAGTTTAGGGCTAACACTGATCTTAACCCTAAGGATGAGTGCAAAGTTGTTCTAACGAGAAGTAAAAGGAAGTCAGAGGTGGAGATAATTGATATTGAAAGAAGTGAGGAAGAAGATGAAGAAATGATTAGTAATGAAGAATTTGATGAGAAGGGAAGCAATGAAGAAGAAGAGGATGAGAAAGAAGTAAAGAAAGAAAGTCACCGGGAACCATTCAGGGAGATCTTTAATTCAGCGTTTCTGGGGTTCTGCACTTTCGAAAATCCTCTTTGCAGCTCGCCCAAGCGTTCTCTGTGAATCCTAGCACCCATTTTGCACTTTTAAAGGTTTTCTAAAGAGATTTCCCTACTTTTTCTTATCACCGATTCACAAAAACCTCATTTTATACCATTCTCTTGTCAAAAGTTTGGGGTTTTTAGTGAGGGCTTTGCATCGGGAAGCATTCATCTTCAATTAGGAAGAAATCTTGCAAGCATCTAGTCTCTCCACTCAAGTAAGTTGTGCAATTTCATTCTTAGGGTTTCTAAATTTGAAATTTGATGAAGCACATGCTTAGGAACATGATAAATTAGGGCTTTTAATTTCTATGAATGATTTGATGAAGTAGACACTGTTTGAACTGATTGAATTGCATGGATTTGGTCTGGATTGATGAAATTAGTGTTAGAGTGGACAATAGGGCCATTTGGAAAAGGATTTTGAAAAGCCCTAGTCGCCGCTGAGCGGTCTGCATGGATGCTGAGCGGTGGCGCGGCTTGAGGCAAACCGCTGAGCGGTCTTCTTTGACGCTGAGCGGTCTGCTGCAGATTTTGTTGGATGCTTGATTTTTGATGTAGGGTGATGAGTCGATATTTTATTGATTTCACTTAGTTTATTGTGCTAGAATTAATCAGGAAATTGTGCTTAATTGTCTGATATTTTTCCGTTTTTCTTAATTGTGCTTAATTTGATCAGAAATTCTTATTTTAATTAATTTGAATTTTCTGAGCTAATTAATTGCATTATTTATTGTAGGGAAAATTTTGGAAATACAAGAGGAGACATCAATTCATTCAAGACTCTCCACATGGACAATTTAGAATTAGTTATATTTTAATTTAGTAGTTTAGAATTAATCAAAATTGTAGTTTAAATGTTTAGTTTCTTTTTAGACAAACTTTTGCACATTGGGCCCCTTAGTGGCAAAAATGTAATGGCCCAAATTTTGTGAGACACATGTCCTACCCTAGGGTTTCTTTTTGGGTGGACCCCACCCAATTTATTAGGACTCACGGCCCTTAGGGTGCTAGCAGCCGACAGATTTTATTCTCCCTTGTTTTTTTTTTGAATGTGGAGTTTTTGAGGAAGATGTTTACACTTTTTGATGATTTTGGTTGAATGAAAAGGCACGGTCCAACTGCTATCCAGGAAGTTTATTTGATTTTGCTGTTTGATAGCTTTATGTTTCTTTTAATGTTCATCATCACGGTGCTGGATTTCGTTTGGCTTATGTATCACGGCTGAAACCATTGCTCATGTTATTTGATTTAGAAATGGTGAAAAGGTGATTTAGAAGTGATAGCGCAGGTCTAGGAAGAAGTAACTAGTTGATTTTCTTGGTGAGGCTACACGGTTTTATTTCATTTTGGATAAGGTGCTGCTACGGCTTTGAGAGAGGCAACGGGTATACGCTTAGTTGCCTATTTGGTGATTGTATGTTCGCTTAGTTCATCAATCTGTATAGAACACATTAGATGCAATAGGTGTATTGCGTTCGCTTAGTACGCGATTATGATAGCATGATTAACCTTCGCTTAGTCGGTTAGCTATGGTAGACTAGAGGTTAGAGTAGTTTATTCATGAGATCTGTGCACATTTATTGCCATGATGCTGCTCTGATTTAGCTGAATATTTAATCTGTTGTGTGCTTGCAATTAGGTATATGCTTAGTTGCCTAATCGGTGTTTAGTCTTCGCTTAGTTGATTAGACTGTAGGGTGCTTGACTGATTAAATTTGTGCATTGCATTCGCTTAGTTTGCAATTCTGAAGACCGAATTAGCCTTCGCTTAGGTGGGTGATTCATGTTGGATTTGGATTAGAGTAGTGTGTACTTGTCGTTAATCTGTGATTGGAAGCATAGTAATTGAGTTAATGACCAACCGTTTTCATTCTGTATTTGATTCCGTTTTTACATTTCTGTTTACCTTTCTGTTTGCATCCGTATTTTAATTTAATTCATTTGCATTCACAAACTTTTCAAACCCCCCCACTTCGTGTTTGACTTAATTCTTGAACCGCAAAATTGGTCATTGAGAGACGACCTAGGAGTCATTTCCTAGCTATACTGCATTTCTAATTGCACATTAAATTTGTGTGGGTTGCGACACCCATCAAATTTTGGCGCCGTTGCCAGGGACCAACGGTTTAGTTGTAGGTCTTTTGTTGTGTTAGTGTGTGTTGTGTTTTGTCTCGTGTTGTGAGTGTGATGTTCTGTTTTGTTTGTTCATTTTTGTATGTGCGTTATCATGTGTGTTGCATTTAGGTAGCTTTAGTTGCATATTTTCATTGCATTCTTCTTTTCCCCCTTTCTTCTACATGTCTACCTATTCTGGTTATGTGGATACTGTTTCTTCTGCCTGTGCCTCTGATTATGATTCTCCTGCTGATTTCTATGTTGAGAACAATATGATTCCTCTTCCATCTCATGAGAGTGCTCCTAGGGAGCTGTTTCCACTTGATGAGGAGGATATTCGTTGTGCTTTCAACACTGGACTGATACATTTGCTGCCCACATAGACATTTGGAGGAGTTCTACACCATATGCTCTTTAATGAAACCTCCAGATGTCCCGGATGAAGACATGTTCTTGAGGGCATTTGAGCACGGGATTGATGTTGTCGTCTTACTCCAGGATCTGTCACCAGTTGGGAAGATCTTGAGCATCAGTTTCTAGATGAATTCTCCCGTGTGCGGTATGGTTATAGCAACTATCATGGATGGAATGACCCTAGCTTGGGATGGTATGATGCTCCACAGCAACATCAGCCATTCCAGAATTCTTGTATGCCTCCACCGGTTCAGGAACCATAGCAGCTACAGTTTCATGAGCCTGCCCAGTCTTCATCTGCTGCTGATAGGAATTTGGAAAGCAAGCTTGTTTCTCTTTTGAGTTTGGTGACACAGCTGGCATCCAACCAGAAACCAGCACCTCCAGATGCATCTGTTGCACGACTGTGTGCTATATGTCCTTTCAGTGACCACTATACGGATACCTGTCCTTCTTTGCACCACTTTGTTGCTCTTGATGCACCTCAAGCCTATGCTCCAAAGATCTACAACACCAGGCAGCCACAACAAAAAAATCAGAGGCAACAACAACAGCAAGAGGCAACTGCCCAACCTTCTACTTCTTCTAAGCCTACATTGAATGAGTTGTGGGGGCAGATGGCCACTCAGGTCATTGAGGAACAGTCTCGAGTTTTAGAGGGATCACCATTTCAAACTATTCCGATTCTTGATGATGTCAGTGCCATCCACACAGGAGATGGGGAGTAGAGTCATGAGCTTACTACTACGCCATCTACTTTCCCAACCTCCTATCTCCCCACTCTTGCACCTGAGGATGCAATTGCTCATTCTGCTGTTACTGGTGAGATGAATCATGAATCAACACAGGTTTTCTCTAAACTTGAAATCCCACTTGCTTTGCCTGAGTTGATTATGCAATCAAATATTCTTGATTCTACTGCAGATTCACATGTTAGTGATGATTTCGATATAGAAACTGTGAAAACTGAAGATGCTTTAGACTTAGGATTAAATTTTGATCTTTCACAGTTTTCTGAAAATTTTAAATGTAGTTGTGAAGTTGGTTCTTGCTCTGTTTGTGTTGAAATCAATTCTGTGATACAACCAACTTCCAACTTTATGATGGATGATACTAACTGTGAGTCTGATGAAAATGTTGAGGAACAGGCAGATATAAGCAACACTTTTGAGATAGGTAGACCACTTTCATCTTCACCACTTTAGCCACATTCAGGGAAGTGGAGGTAAACATACCTAAGATTGATTTTGTTCTTGATGATCATGTTGTTGATAGGTATGTTATTGATTATTGTATTGTTGATGAACATGTTTTTTATTTCCACTCTTTGCATGATGAGAAACAACTTTTTCCATCTTGTCTGAATGTTTATTCTCCATGCACTGAACATGAATCTGAACCTATTTTTGATATTGTTTCTACATTTGAAATTGATTCATGTTCTGAGAGTATATCTGATGTTCAGCATGTTACACTAGGATTGGGTCTTATACCCCTGCATGTTATTTATGTGGAACCATATTGCACTAACCATGTTGCAGGAGGTACATATGAATTTGACCAACACACACCCATGGTGGAAGACAAAGGTGCCAGTATACACAACAGTTTGAAGATTAATAGGCATCAGCTGAACCCACTCATCAACAATCACTTCTTCTTAGATCCAGTTGTGGAGGACATCTCCCTGCTTGATCAAATCTGGCGGCTGAAGCAGTTCCTCCTCAAGACTTCTTGGCTGAATCCGGTGGTGGAAGAGATTTCCCTGAAAGTCCAAAATTGGCAACTGCCACCATGACCAGGGGAGTTTTCCTCTTTCCTTCTCCCCCTTTCCTCACTTCCATTGCACTTGTCCATGATCTGTTGACCGTTATGATTTCTTATCTTATGCTTGTGACACATTGAGGACACTGTGTAGTTTAAGTGTGGTCTAATGGGGGAAATTCTGATTTTTCGTTGTTAGTTTATGTTTTCTGCGTTAATTTTTTTGTTTTCTAGGTAGTTTTGTTTTGTCTTGTGTACAGTTTTGCATGTTTCTCTTGATTTTTGACTTTGTTTAGGTTGTAGATGTGTCTTTCATTTCATTGATACTATGATTGGTTGGAAATCCTTGTTTTTCTCTATTTGGAAGATGATTATGATGTTTGAGAGTTGAATTGATTGTGACAGAAATACCCTGTGCGAGATTTGAGCCATTTGATGTTCCTTCTTGTGTGTGATATGTCTCTTGATTGTTTGCACATATGCCTTGGCTTGATTCTTTTTGTTGATTCTTGATTGATATGCATGTTTGGAAGTGATAAAGGCAGTTTTATTGTTGAGCCTCTCTAGCCAGATGAGCCTACCCTGTTTTGATCCTTTGATAGCCCCTTTGAGCCTATACTTTCCTCATTTCTTTGTTTTGAAGCTTATACACTTTTTGATGATTTTGGTTGAATGAAAAGGCACGGTCCAGCTACTATCCAGGAAGTTTATTTGATTTTGCTGTTTGATAGCTTTATGTTTCTTTTAATGTTCATCATCACGACGCTGGATTTCGTTTAGCTTATGTATCACGGCTGAAACCATTGCTCATGTTATTTGATTTAGAAATGGTGAAAAGGTGATTTAGAAGAGATAACGCAGGTCTAGGAAGAAGTAGCAAGTTGATTTTCTTGGTGAGGCTGCACGGTTTTCTTTCATTGTGGATAAGGTGCTGCTATGGCTTTGAGAGAGGCAGCGGTGGAATCATATTTTTTTCTTCAAAGATGGAGGCACACACACGAGGTGATTCATATCTTGGGATGCACATGGCGGTGATTATTTTATTTGGAAAGCATCTTTTCAATTTTGGAGATATGGCTGCCATGTCCAGCAGATGCTTACGTCCAACAGGGACACTCCAAAAAGTGTTGAACACTCGGTTCAATTAAAAATCACTTTCGCTGATTCATTCTTCACATTTTTCAACGTTACCTTTCAACAATTTTGGATAAATCTTTTACTTTTTGTTGTGAGCTGTTCCGTGATTAATGTTAGCTGATGTGTGCATTTCATTTCTTCTTCCTAAATTGTTATGTTTCAATAGATTGAAGATGCAGTTTCTTTTATTTATCTCTTGTAATTAAATAGCGTTAGATTAGTTAATTTCTATTGCATTCTAATTGACACACGTGAATACTCATTTTCCTTGGCTTGGAAGAAGCGTTGATCCAATGGCTGCACGGTGCTTCCAAGTTGCATTCCATTTCTTAGCCTTGTTTGGTTTGTTTTAGTTTTAATCATTTAATTTTATTTCCACCTTTCAAGCATAATGATGAATTGTCTTTTTAGTTCTTTAGTTTACTTGTTGCATTTTCATTTTATTTTACTCTTCACGCACCTTATCATTGAATGTTTTATCCCAGTAATTTCAGTTACTTTAATAGCATCTATTTTGTTCGGTTTGATTGTATTAATTTAACTGTCATGTTAGCTTAGGTTAGTCGGGTTGGTTGTTAATAAAATTACAGTGTTTTCTTTAGATTTCCCAGACTGTCTTTATGTTTACTCTGCTCTGCCTGACACTCTATGAAATCTGACTGTGTTCTTGCAACGGGTATACGCTTAGTTGCCTATTTGGTGATTGTATGTTCGCTTAGTTCATCAATCTGTATAGAAAACGTTGGATGTAATAGGTGTATTGCGTTCGCTTAGTACGCGATTATGATAGCATGATTAACCTTCGCTTAGTCGGTTAGTTGTGGTAGACTAGAGGTTAGAGTAGTTTATTCATGAGATTTGTGCACATTTATTGCCATGATGCTGCTCTGATTTAGCTCAATATTTAATCTGTTGTGTGCTTGCGATTAGGTATACGCTTAGTTGCCTAATCGGTGTTTAATCTTCGCTTAGTTGATTAGACTGTAGGGTGCATGACTGATTAAATTTGTGCATTGCATTCGCTTAGTTTGCAATTCTGAAGACCGAATTAGCCTTCGTTTAGTTGGGTGATTCGTGTTGGATTTGGATTAGAGTAGTGTGTACTTGTCGTTAATCTGTGATTGGAAGCATAGTAATTGAGTTAATGACCAACCGTTTTCATTCTGTATTTGATTCCGTTTTTACATTTCTGTTTGCATTTCTGTTTACCTTTCTGTTTGGATCCGTATTTTAATTTAATTCATATGCATTCACAAACTTTTCAAACCCCCCCCACTTCGTGTTTGACTTAATTCTTGAACCGCAAAATTGGTCCTTGAGAGACGACCTAGGAGTCATTTTCTAGCTATACTGCATTTCTAATTGCACATTAAATTTGTGTGGGTTGCGACATCCATCACAGGGACCCTGAGGGGCCCTGTTTTTCCCTTAGTGTTGGACTGTAATTGGTTTGGAATCTGAATTATGATGTACTAACCTCTAATGATGAATTCTTGTGGAAATTTGAATTTTATTTTATGAAGGAATGCCATCATCATTAAGAAGGGTGAAATCTCTTGGAAACAAGAGGAAGGAGGCTGAGAGGCCAAGGAGGTTTTATTCTCCTAGGTTCCTCTCTAGGAAACATGAGGAGCATTACTTGATTGTGCAGGGGAGGAGATTATTGATGGAAAGGAAGGCCACTTTTATCCCAGACTTGGCTCCTGAGTTTGGAATGGAGATTATGAGGAGAGACTGGGAGATGCTGACCACATATCCTGCACCAGCAAGCATTGAGCTGGTAAAGCAATTTTATACAAATGCCTTGACCAGAGGAGAAGTTGATGCTGGGAGATACATGAGTTATGTGAGGGGACAGATCGTTCGGTATGACCCCGACACCATCAACAACTTCTTGGGTACTGAAATGCCAGGTGAACAGTGCCAGTATGCCGCACTTGTTGGGGGGTTCAGAGATATAGCAGACATTGAGAGTGGTATGTGCCTTCCTGGAAGGCTTTTTCAGAACAACCCAAATGGAGTACCTGTCAACTTAAAGAGGGCAGAGTTGACGCCTTTGGCGAAATACTGGATGACATTCACTCATGCCCACATTCAACTGTGCTCTTATGTTTCCGACATTACCATGCATCGGATTATCTTCATCTACTACATGCTGAGGCAGTTAGATGTGAACGTCGGGAAGGTCATTGCAGACGAGATTCAGAACTGCGCTACTACTGTGAGTAGCAGGACACCGCTGGGACATCTGTCCCTGATCACCTTTTTGTGTCAGCAGGCTGGGGTGGATACTGCAGTTCCACCATATGAGAGGCCTAGGAAGGCCATAGACGCTGCCTATTATCAACAATACTATGAAGAAGAGGAGGAAACAGGAGCACCTAGGAGACGTCCTAGGAGAGCAGCACAGCAGGAGCATGTACCTGTAGATGCACCGACATAGCACGTCGAGCCATTCCAGATGAGGGACATGTATATGTCCATGATAGAGGCTAGGATGGAGGCTCTTCGCAGAGGGCAGATAGCCATTGCTGAGATGATAGTAGGGTGTACAATCAGCCACCAATGCACAAGTGGACCATGGACGAGTTTCATGGAGCTATGGGTTGGCCTTAGGAGCAGGCACAGGGCAGCGGGTCTGGAGCAGCTGAAGCACCAGGCATGGATGAGGATGACGATGAAGATAACTTTGAAGATGCTGATGATGGAGATTAGGAGGACTCAGATGAGGACATGGATTGAGAGGGCATCTACTGATGGATGCCCATGTTATAGACATGGTTTTATCTTGCACTTTTGTATTTTTTGTTTTTTTAGAATAGTTTTAATTTTGATTGTTAGTGTCTATGCTTGGCACGAACACTATTTCTAAAAATGTTTGACTTGATGGTATTGCATGATGAATCTATTTGATGATGATTGGATGTGGATGATGATTAAGTTGTGTTGATATTCAGGTGAAAAGTTCACTAGCTATGTGAACAGATGTGTGATGAATTATGATTGTGGTTATGATGCTAAGCAGGGTGTATGAATGGATGATGTGTGAGAAAGCATGTTGTGTGAGGTATTGAGCTCTAGAGTATTCATTGTTGTATGTACTGTTCACAGGAAAGCATGAATGATATTGCCTGAGTCTGGATAATTGATTGTATTGCATGTTTATGTCATATGATCAAGGCCATTTTTGGAAGCCCTTACTTAGCCAAATTTTCACCCAAAGTGATTAAAATACTATACCATGTTTGAACCTTGGCCTTAAAAAAGATGAAAACCCTTGATTTGAAATTATTGACCTTGAGTTGGGTTTAGAATAATTGTATGTACTGAAAAGGTTCATGTTTGGGGTTGTTGGGAAAATTTGAATGGCGAAAAAAAAAAGGTATTGAGCTCAAGTGTGAAAAAGGAAAATGCATGAGAAAAGAAAAAGAAGAAAAGAAAAAGCATGAAAGATGGGCTCAATGTAAAAATAAAAGGAAAGGGAAGAAGTTGGGAATGAGTGAGATTGGTTAAAGAAAGAGAGTTTGTGCTTGAACTTTAAATGTTAAATTAGCTCTCTTGACTCAAGGATTTTGTGATCCAGAAAAACCAATTTTTCTTGTTAGCCTAGCCTCATTATAAGCCTTGGAAAAGTCCTTGTGATGGCATTGACATGTAAGAATGTTGATTGTATTAGATGAAGGGAAATTTTGTTTCATGTGACATGTGAATAGTAGAGAGTGGAGTGACTTCATAAACACTTGAGTGATTGAGTGAAACCCTTGCTTGGTGAGAATTGTTGAATTTTATGATTACATCTATGCTTAGTTGATTGATCATTCATAAATTAAACATCTGTTGGGAAATATGTGATCATGTGAACTGAGTTGAATAGAAAGCATGTATACATTTTGATTAGATTCCACTGAAAATCTGAAATTGAGTAGTTCTTGTCATAAGGAAATGAATTTTGGGATTGTTGAACTATTTGATGAAAAAGTGGAAAGCCAAGTTTTGTTTTGTTTGCTTGAGGACAAGCAAAGTTCTAAGTTTGGGGTTGTGATAACGGTCTAAAAACGGTTATTTTCATGCTTAAATTGATATCAAAATACACCCTTTATGGCTTAGAATGAGCTTAGAATCAAGTAAAACATTACGTTGAGTCATTTGAGAGTCAAAAACTATTTTTAGAGATATTATGCTTGTTTTGCATTATTTTGCAGGGTTTTTAATGAGAATTAAGGATGGAATTGAAGAAGGAAGGTCTTAGACTCAAGGAAGAAGAAGAAAAATGAAGAAAAGAAGAGTCTATGCACCACTGAGCGTCAAAATCCACCCCTGAGTGCCATTATTTGAGTGAAAGTTGTTGTCTAGCGCCCAGGCGGTGACGCTGAGCATCCAGAGCGATCAGAGGAAAACCGCTCAGCAGTGAAACTGACCGCAGCGGTTGTCTGCTGGGCTTGGGCTTAAATTCTGTTACTTTTATGCCCTATATATAGCCCCAGTGCGATTCAAATATTATTCTTTTGGTAGAAGAGGACATCCAGAGCTATTTTACACTCCTTGGAGAAGATTTCTTGGATGCTTAGGCTCCATTTTATCCAATCTAGGGTTTGCTTTTCCATTCTTTCATTGTATTTCATCTAGTTTCGCCATGTCAATGGTGAACTAAACCCTTTGTTGTTGGGGAACAATGTAATCTTTTGAAACTCTCTTATATTGAAATTCTTGTTTTATTCATATGCTTGCATATGTTGTTATTATCAATTGTTGGGTTCTTTATCTATGCTCTATGCTATTATCATTTAACTCATTTGATAAATAGATGTTTGCCTTTGTCGATACGGGGATGTACGGGTAAGTCATGAACTGATAAGGAATTCCTTGATTAACAAATACCACCTAGGGATAGGGGGATAGGACGATCAATTGTATTTTGCTTCTGTGGTACTTGCACTGCTAATTACTAGGGGAGACTAGGGATAGTAAGCCAGTAACTAGTAGCAGGCTTTTCTTGCCGAGGGATCGGGTTTAGGGTAGACTAAGAAAGTTTGCATAACAATTAGATAATAAAGCGAATTTAATAAGAAGAGTATATATAAGAGAGTGGATAAGATGAAATTTTAAACCCCAACAACTTCATTCATCCATTCCTTTTTCTTGTCAATTGAATCAATTGCATTTGCATGTTTACTTTTTGTTTTTGCATCGAAACCACAAGTAAATTTTCTCTACAAGTCTTACTAAATTGATTTACACGAAAGATAAGGCCTTTGAGTCCTTTGGGAGAACGATATTGGGTTTACCAATTATATTACTTGATACGATCTGGTACACTTGCCAGGGGGCTAACAAGCACTCAAAAGTGTTTAACTCAACTCAAAGGTGTATAATGAGGTGTTTCACTCTGCTATCACAATGTCACACAAGTTAATTTTGCCTTTTATTTAACCACAATTAAACATACTCACAAGCAGGTAATCATCACAAGGGCTTTTCATGGCTTGTAACTTGGTTGGGCTAAGAAGGAATTTGGTTTTTCTGGTTAGCAAAGTTCTTTGAGTTAAGAGAGACATTTGTGAATTTAACAATTAATAACAAACTCTCTTTCTTTCTCTCAGCTTTCCCTTGCAGTGAGCTTTTTATTTTCTTTTGAATTTTCTTTTCTCACTTTTTCTTTTCTTTTGCCTTTGCTTTTCGCTTGCTTTTTCTTTTGATTGCTCACTGCCTAGAGAAGTGGGTTGTTACCTGGCAACCCCAAACTAGAACCTTTATCGGTACCTCATCAAATGTTCTCAATTAACTCAAGGTAAAGATTTTTCAAAAAGGCTTTTTAAAACATGCATAAGGTTCAAGGTTCAAAGGTTAGAACAAATTGTTCTCTTTTCAGTGGGTGAAAATTATGTGAAGGCCAAAAGAATAAGGGATAACAAAAGATGACCTTGATCATATGGAACCTGCAAGAAAGTAGTTCAATCACAGAAAATTTGGGCAAAATCATTTAAGCTTCCAAAGTAATAACAATTATTTAAAAACAACTCTGAAGCCCAAAACTCACACAAACAAGTTCCAAAATTTAGAGAAACATCCTACTCGGTATCTCAATCAAATTTTATCTCAAGCACCTGTTTCACAAATTGTGAGTCATCTCTTAAATCACATCATGTATCATCTCAACATCAATCAAACACTAGAATCTCATAAAGCAAAACCCATCACACAAAACAGGCATAGTTGAATCAAGGCAGTTCAGTTCATTTAAGCAGAGCACAATAAAAATAAAATAAAATAAAACAAAAAATTAAAAGTAAAAGTTCAGAAAACTGGGTTGCCTCCCAGCAAGCGCATCTTTAACGTCACTAGCTTGACCCCTTCATCATCATAGCATCCATCAGTAGATGTTGTTAGTAACATCTATCAGTAGATGTCTAATCACATAGCATCCATCAGTAGATGCTAATTTTTCTTGTCTTCATTGGTATCCCTCAGTAGACACCAATCTTTCTCATCTTCATTGGCATCCATCAGTAGATGCCTAATCACCTAACATCCATTAGTAGATGTCTAGTCACCATCCTCTTCCATAGCAGCATCCATCAGTAGATGCTCTCTCAAACTCTTCCCGCATCCATTAGTAGATGCGAATCTTTCTCATTAACATCCTTCAGTAGATGTTAATCTTTCTCTTCTTCATCAGCATCCATCAGTAGACACTGTCGGTATTGCCATCAGAAGCAGCACATAACTAAAAAAAAACTCAAACACACAAAAACAAAATCAAATCCAAACCACACGAATAATAAAATAAAAAAGAAATAAAATAAAAGAAATAAAATAAAATAAAATAAATAAAATAAAATAAAATAAAATAAAATAAAATAAAATGAAATAAAATAAAATAAAATAAAATCAAATCAAATAAGAACAAATCAAATCAAATAAAATAAAAAAAATAAAATAAAAAATAAAAATAAAAATAAAAGATAAAAATTCAGGAACTAGGATCAAGATATTTTTTTTCTTTTTGTTGAATTTTTTTAGGAATTTAATATAACCAGGAACCTGTTGTAGTGTCCCAACCATAGGAACTTTAATCTCCAATTTTTTGAAGATTTCTATGAAACGCTCAAACTGTTTCTCATTTTTCTTCCTATGATCCTTCTTTGGTTGAGGAAGGGGTTTTTCATATGATTCTTTCTTTTTGCTTTCATCCTTCCCCTCTCTCTTTTTCTCCCTGGAACACTCCTTAGGGCACAAAGGACTTTTCTCAATTTTTTTCTTTTCTCTCTCAACCCCTTCTTTTTCTTCCTCTACATCCTTCTCTTTTTCACTCAAACATTCTTTTTCTTCTCTCTCTATTTTTCTCTCATCCTCTTTCTTTTCTTCCCTCTCTTTTTCCTTTTCTTTTCCCTCACTTTCTTCCTTTTCTTTATTTACTTCATCTTTTTCTTTTTCACTCAACCTTTCTTTTTCTTTTCTCTCATCTTCTTCCTTTTCTACCTCTTTCTCCTTCTCACTCAAACTTTCTTCTTTTTCTCTCTCTATTTTTCTCTCATCTAAAGCCTTGCCACCTTCAGTGATAGAGACTTGACATTCCTTTCTAGGGCTATCATTCATATTGGCCCCAAGATCATTGATGGGTTGTCGCACCCCATACAAATTTGATGTGCATAAAGAATGCAGCATAACACTAGGAAGTGACTCCTAGGTCGTCTCTCAAGAACCAACTGTGGTTCGAGACTTAGGTCAAACACGTAGTGAAAGGGGGGTTTTGAAAATATTTTTGTGATTAGAAATGAACTAAATTAAAATTGGAAATGAACTATAACCAAACATAATTGAAAACATTGAAATAAATGAACAAAGCAGGAAGACCAAACGATCCTATATATGATCGAACGATTCTACATTGAGACCGAACGATCTCTAAAGCAAATGGGGAAATTGGAAATGCAGAAAGATAAAGAAATCGAACCGAATAAAAATCATAGTGAACGAAAATAATAAACCGAACATAACAGCAACATGAAAACAATAAATTGAACAGTCCTAAAACAAGATGTGTAAACTAATTAAAATGTAACATATAATAAACAAACACTTGGATAAAATGAAATACATATTACGTGAACCACTTAAAGGCAACAAATAAATAAGACAATGCATCATTGCAACTGGAATAAACTTTAAAGGGAAAAGGGTGTTAACCACTTAAATTGAAATTGCTAAATCAAATTTAAATTCACGGTGCAGCTTGGAATAAAAGAGACAACGTTACCTAATAATTAAAATGATCATTCAGCGGAAGTAAAGAAACAAGGCTTAGCTAAAAATGAATTGAACAATGCAGCAACTTTCATGCACATTCATCACTGAATTCAACACTTAAAAAGTAAAGCAAGATAAATGATAAATGTGTTTGCATTTGAAGAAAATGAATACTTCTTCTCGGTTCTAACATAAAAGAAAAGAAAACTCCTTTAGCACTCTACATTACTGTTAAACTCCTGGCAAGTGTACCAGATCGTATCAAGTAATAATAATCGGTAATCCCAATATCGTTACTCTTAAGGCCTTATCTTTTGTGTAAACAAATTGTTTACGACTTGAGTAAAAGAAAATAATTTGAATGGTTTGAATGCAAAACAAAAATAAACATGCAAATGCAAGAATTCAATTGACTAGGAGAAACTATGAATGGATGAGCTTGTTGGGGTTTACAATTTCATCTTATTTACTTTGCTTATTTATCATATTGCCATGCAAACTTTCTTGGTCTACCCTTAACCCAATCCCTTGGTGAAAAGAGCCTATTACTAATTACCGGCTTACTATCCCTAGCCTCCCCTAGTAACTAATAATGCATAATGAGCAGAAGCAAAATACAATTGATCGTCCTACCCCTATCCCTAGGCGGTATTAACATAATCAAGGAATTCTCCCCAGTTCATGACATTACCGTACGTCTCCGTATCAATAAAGACAAACAACATTTACCGAATGAGTTAAACGGTAAAAGCATTAAGCAAAGGTAAAGAACCCAACAATTGATAAATCAAGCATATGCAAGCATATAAAGTAAACAAGAATTTCAATATATGAGAGTTTCAAAAGATTACATTGTTCCCCAACAACAAAGGGTTTAGTTCAACATAATCATGGTGAAACTAGATGAACTAAATGGAAGAATTGAAAAGCAAACCTTAGAATTGATAAAGTGGAGCCTAAGCATCAAAGAAATCTCCTCCAAAGGTGTAAAGCTGCTGTGGACGTTGTTCTCTGCCAAAAGAATTACATTTGGATTCGCAATAGGGCTATATATAAGCCAAAAAGATAACAAAAAGATCTCAGAATCCAAAATATAAAAACAGACAACCGCCTAGGTGCCTAAAATGACCGCTGAGCGGTTTGCCTCTTGTCGCTCAGCGTCACCGCCTGGGCACCAGATAACAACTTTTCCTTGCACTAGGACGCTCAGCGGTTGAATTTATCGCTGAGCGGCTCACAGACTCTTCTTTTCTTCCTTTTTCTCCTTCATTCTTGAGTCTGTGACCTTCCTACTTCATTGTCATCTTCAATTTTCATCAAAAACCTTGCAAAACAATGTAAAATAAGCATAATATCTCTGAAAACAACTTTTGACTTTCAAGTGACACATTTTAAGAGTTTTACTTATTCTAAACTCATTTTAAGTTACAAAGGATGTAATTTAATATCAAATTTATGCATAAAAATAACGGTTTTGAAACCGTTATCAATTACAGCATCTCTTTGCTTTCCTTGCTAGGCTCCATTCTAAAAGAAAAAATGTGCTTCTAAATATTTGTTCATCCAGGAGTGATTCAGCCTTAACCTTCCATCCTCTCCCAAGAATGAAAATAATGTGTGTTGAAGATGTTTCTTGGGTGGCGGCTATCTCCATTTAAGCACACATGTGCCCTACTTTTATTGAAAAAGCAAAGTAATCCACACCCTTCAAAACGTGGCAGCCCACTTCTTCCAATTGTGCCCCCAACGCTGGACACACATTCTCCAAATTAAATCCACAAGATCTCCTTGCAGCACGTCCCTGTATCCCTGTTGGACGCTCTCAATCCAGGCCGCTGCACCTCCATACCAGCCCACACTCCTCTCCAAATTCATTGCTCACGGGCCGTGATGCTTCCTCTTTGAAGCTGGATCAGCCTTTTGTCCGTGCTGCACTACTGGATGACTTCAAAACTGCTACCCAAAGCTGCTGGACGCTCTTTCTTCAAGCCTGTTGGATCCGTGATGCTCGTGGAATGTGCAGGCCGTGGTGCTTATGCTGGACGTGTGACGCAAGGGCTTGTGGCTGTCTGTGAGCTACTGGACTTTTGTAGAATTGAGTGAGTGCAGGCCATGACACCTCTTGCTAGCTTCCCAAAGCTTTGGGCCGTGTTTCGTGAGGGCCTACTGGATGCAAAGTTAATTCCCAGCCCAAGTAGATCAGCACCTCTTTCACCGTGTGCTACTTTTTCTTTTCAGGGTGCAGTGTTGTTGGGACGTGGCAGTCTTTACCAAATGAAAATAAAGATAAGAATGTGCTCTCCCAAGCTGAATTGACCGCTGCACCACCCAATATGCTAGACACGCTTTTTAATTCTGCTGGGCCGTGACCCACTCAACAAAATTGAATGCAATAAATGTAATGTGATAAAAAGCACTCATGCATGGTGGCGTTGCTTCTTCCAAGAAAATTACACGGTGTGCAAATGAATATCCCTCCAAATGTCCCAAATTGTATTTTTAAAAATTTTCCTGCAATTAATAATGCAAATAATTAACTCAGATAATTCAAATTAATTAAAATAAGAATTTCCGATCAAATTAAGCACAATTAGCAAAAACGGAAAAATACCGGACATTTAAGCACAATTCCCTGATTAATTCTAGAAAAATAAGCTAAGTGAAGTCAAGAAAATATTGACTCATCAATCATCCAGCTTCTGAATTATGAATCTACACTACACTTCCATCCTTTCGGATGCTGCTTGAGTGCTTTCATGAATTGAGAGAGATTCCTGCATGAACCACTGAAGGGTCTTACTAGTGGAAAAACACCGTTTAGCATCACCTCATAGACGTCGGTTAGAGGTGCACTGACGTAATATGATGACCGGTGGCAAATTCGTAAATAACTCAGACGAGGAGACATCGGTTACATGGCTAATCGAGGTCTCAAACACTACAGACGTCGGGCACACTGCACATGGACATCTAAAAGGTCTGCAGGAAGGTGAATAGTCGCCATATGGACGTCGAATACGACCACATAAACGTCTACACTCGTCTTTAGACGTCGCCAGGGAACAAGAGACATCTATAGTTCTGCCAAGAAGGTCAATAGTCGCCATGTAGACGTCGGGTAGCTGAGAGGCGACGTCTATGTCCTGACAGGTTGGTGCATGTAATTAATGTTCCGCCACATAGACGTCGGTGCCCCTTAAGAACTGACGTCCATAACCTGATAGTTAGGTGAATTGTAATAATTTTTCCGCCATGTAGACGTCGGCTAGAAAGTTGGTGACGTCTATAACATTATAGACATCAGGCCGCCATGCAACGGACGCCTAAAATCTGCACCATTATTAATATTTAAATCATAAAGATATCAAATTAGTGAGAGCACCGACGTCTATAACATTATAGACGTCGGTGGACAAACGTAACCGACGTCTACAGTACTTTATACTATAGAACGCAAACCTGCAAGCAGTTGCCACTATTCATCGTCTTCTTCCTCGCGCTTTTCTCTTGCGGCATTGCTTTCCAGGTGCATTTTCTCTCTTTTGGACCGTTTAAATTCACTTTTACTCCGATTAAGTTACTCTTTGATAAAATATCTTCCATTTGAACCGATTAAAATTCGTTTTCGTTGTGTTTTGGTGCAGTTTGTGGCGTGTTCTTGGGCGACGTTTTAGACCCTTTTTGGCCTATATTTTTGGGCGTGCAGTCCTCCATTTCCCTCCATTGCTGTTTTAATCTGCTAAAAAGGTTAGCTTCTTTGTTGAAAACTTTTATTGTATGTGTGTTATTGTCTTTTGCGTATGCATGTTATTGGCTTTTGCGTTTGCATGTTTTTGGCTTTTAGGTATGTATGTGTTATCGGCTTTTGAATATGCATGTGAAAAAGTTTAGCTGCGTTATTATAATTGGCCTGTTATATTATAAGTATCAAATCATTGAGTGAAACTTAGTTCCCGTTTGAAATTTAATACAAACGATAAATTTTTTAATCGTTTGTATTAAATTTTGAATTGTTTGATTGGACAGTTTGGGAAAATTATTTTTCATAAATTTTCTATAACATGTACGTTGGAGTTTATGCATAAGATTGATGAAATTTCAGTTCATTATTTGTGTTGTTCTCCGGATGCATATTTGATTCTGGTCATTCTTGTGACTACTTTCATTTCGTGTATTTCGGAGACCAATGGGAAATGCTGCCGAAATTTTATCAAATTTATGATGTAGACTTCTTTGCACAAGTCTTAGCAATTTATGAAAAATATTTTTCCTGAATGGGTAGGGCCTAACCTTGTGAGAGTTAAGAAATTTATACTGATGAACTATGTTACGAACATAGTATGGATCGAAGTTGGATGAATGCACGTCGCATCTCTGAAGAAATCAATTAATACTTTTGAACATATATCAAACCATAATCAATATTTCTTAATTGTGCAGCACTTCAACAATTTATCTCCTTTACCTGAAGACACCATAAAGCAGCTAAGGTAGGAGTGAACAACTTATCTTCTACAAAAGTGGAACTAGCAAGACTTATTTTTGTTGTTGAACATTACTTAGGTTTAGTTTAAGTTTATAATTTCATATTTTTGATCTTTGATTGAATTATATCTATTTATAGCTCAAACTCAAATATTTATTATAAATAATTGTTCTGGGAAAATTTCCTAATTTTCAGGTGTGGTTTTATTCGAAAAATAAAATATTTTTTTAAAAAAAAATACCCAGTAGACATCGGTTAATGCAAAACCGACGTCTACAGACGTCTGTCAGGGCACAAATCGACGTCCAATAAGTTACAGTGGACAAAATGTTCCAGAGCATATAGACGTCTCGTATGTTGATGCCAGACGTCTATATTAACGTCTATTGTATCTATGAACGACGTCTATTTACACGTCGGCTATGTACACAGCCGACATCTATATAGACGAATGTGATAACCTGACCGATGTATAGTTAACGTCACCCGAATAGATGTCGGTTCCGTAAGTGACATTAAAAGCCCAAAATAACCGACGTTAAACAACGTTTTTTCATTGTCTCCTCAAGCTTTGTGGCACTATTGGCTTGTGGTGGTTCAGTGAATAGTCCACCAACTTGCTTATATTGACTTTGATTTATGCTTGAGTGAGGTTCCCACCAGTAGTTGAAATTACCTTGGTAGAATTGCATCCTTGTTAGATCATATTGTGAGGCCTGTGAGATTTTCTCTAGAGAAGGTTCTCTAGATAATCTATCTTCTTTAGGCCTCCTTCAAGTCCCTGCACAAAGATTTTAGAGAGAGACCGTTAGTAAAAAATAAAAATTAGGGATTGAAAAATAAAATTTAAAATTAGAAAAATAAAAATAAGAAAATAAAATAAAAATAAAATAAAGTCAAAATTAATCAAGGATCACATAAATAAAATAGCTTAAACCGTGAGTCCCCGGCAACGATGCAAAAAACTTGTTGGGGCAAATCGGCAAGTGTACCGAGTCGCACAAGTAATATAAAATGGTAAGACCAAGTATTGTATCCCAGAAGACTCTCGGCGCTGAATAGTTGTGTGAAAACAACATTAATTAAGACTTAAAATAAAATAGATCATGGGTTTGGAGTGCAAAAATAATAAATAAAATAAAGATGCAATTGATCACTAAATAATAAATAATCTCGGTCTTCTTTATGCATTAATGCCAACGTCCCTCACTAAATCACTTAAACCTGATCCCTCGGTAAATAAGCATGTCCCTAATTACCAGTTCATACAATTCCTAGCATTCCTGGTAAAAAGATGTGAAGATCAAGAGGTTAAGACGACTAAGACTCATACCCTTATCCCTGAGAAATATAACCCTTAGGAATAATTCAAAAAGAACCTGAATTGAAAGAAACCTCCCGACACTCATGCAATTCATAAATAAAGCTATTGTATAAGCAAGAATAAAACAGATAAATTACTCTAACAATTAATGAAAAAGCATATGGAATTAAGAATTAATTCAAATACATGAGAGTTTACAAGGTTACATCATGAGAGTTTACAAGGTTACATCATTCCCCAACAACAAATAGAAATTAGTTCCCCATACACATGGGGGAACTCTATGAACAATGGAAGAAAGAAAGAGAATGGAAGACTAAGAATATGCTAAGAGTGTATTGCTATGCTCTTCTCTGCCAGGGATGCAAAACCTAGAGCCCCAGGGTCCTTTAAATAGTGTCAGAGGCGTGCCAGGGCGAGACCAGGTCCAAAAGAATCAAAACAGAACAGAAACAGGGCTCGATCCACGTGAATTCTCGCTCAAGCGTCGTAGGAGGGCCGCTCGGGCGTGAATTGAGGGTCATGTAAGGCCCGGGCGTTAGATTTGGATGCCCAGGTATTAAACCCCTGGCAAGTGTACCAGATTGTTATCAAGTAATATAAACGGTAAGACCGAGTATCGTTTTCCCAAAGGACTCAGTGGCCTAGACGTTCATGTAATTTGACCGCATAAGACTTGAAATAAGAAGAATTTGGTATTTTGATGCAAAGATAAAATTAAACATGCAAAATGAAAAACTTGAATCAATTGGCAAATGAAACTATGGATGAATGGAGTTGTTGGGGTTTACAAATTCATCCTAATCCACTCCCTTATATTTACTTTTCTTATTAAATTCGCTTTATTATCAATGTCATGCAACTTTCTAAATTACTCTAAACCCGATCGCTCGGCGAAAAGAGCCTATTACCATAATTACTAGCTTACTATCGCTAGTCTCCCTACTAATTACTAATGCATTAGTCACAGAAGCTTAAAAGCAATTGACCGTTCTACTCCTATCGCTAGGTAGTATTGCATAATCAAGAGAATTCTTAACAGTTCTAGATTTCCCCGTACGTCGCCGTATCGACAAAATCAAAGATCATGACACCAAATGAGTTGAATGATTCAAGGTAAAGATTTTTCTCAAAGAGTTTTTCAAAGTGTTTCAGGCTAAGGTTCAAAAAGGGTAGAACACATGGTTCTCTTTACTTTGGACAAAAATTTGGCTAAGTAAGGGCTTCCAAAAATGGCCTTGATCATATGACATAAGCATGTAATTCAATCAATCATAAAGACTCAGGCAATATCATTCATGCTTTCAATTGAATAACAATTAAATCAACAAGTACTCTGGAGCTCAAAACCTCACACAACCATGCTCACTCAACAATTCAATCATACATCCTACTTAGAATCATAACCACAATCATAACTCATCATGCATCTGTTCGCACAGCTTGTGAACAATTCACCTGTATATAAACATGTGAAGCAATCTCAATCATCATCCACATCAAGCATCATCAAGCAAACTCATCATGCAATAAATAAGTCAAACCATCATCAGAAAAGGTATTTAGGCAAGTACAGACATACCTACACTACTTAACACAATCCCTCCTATTCTAAAAGTTCAATATACAAAGGAAAAAGCAAGATAAACCATGTTCTTCTACAATGGCATCCATCAGTAGATGCCCTATCTGTCCATGCTATCATTGGAGTCCTCACCGTCTCCAGCCTCTGCATCCTTAAATTTGTCATCCTCCTCCTCATCATCATCCATAACTGGAGCTTCAGCTGCTCCAGCTCCACTTCCATGTGCCTGCTCTGGCCAAGCCACTCTGTTGTTGAACTCATCCATCGTCCACCTATGAGGAGGAGGTTTGTCGTACATGCTTATGATCATCTCGACAATAACAACCTGTCCTTGGGGTGGAGAGACCTTGAATGTATGCAGAATTCTTATAACTGATGATGGATGAAACCAAAATGCAGTGCTCTCTCAAAAACCCCAAACTTGGATTATGGAATAATGCAAAAGTGATAAAGAATGGATTTTCTAAAATGCAACAATTAAACCCTAAATACAATTCCCACTCACTTTACTCACTTATGCAACAATTAAGCCCTAAATGCAACTAGAACAGTATTAAAACATGCAACAATAACAAATCAATCAACTGAATTGCCTCCCAGGTAGCGCTTGTTTAACGTCACGAGCCTGACCCAAACTTTTCTAGCACTTGTCAGTAAGTGCATATCCTTCCAACACCTTTCAGTAAGTGTACCTTCTTGTACCCTTTAGTGAGTACCTAAAATATTTTAGCTTTCCTCAGTAGAAGCTACCCAATATGCAAAAATTTTAAAATTGTTCATAATTACATCACCAAGATCTTAAGAATTGAATTACAAAAATATTGTTCTTGGATCATTGGGTGCCTCCCAGTAAGCTCAAACACCCATCAGTAGGTGTTGATACTCCCTTTGCTTGATATTCTTTTCTTTTTCTTCTTCCTGCTGAATTTCTTCAGAAAATTAAGAGCACCAAGCACTTGTTTCCATGTTTCAATCATAGGAACTTTAATCTCCAATTTCTTGAAGATCTCCATAAAACACTTACTTTTCTTTTTCTTCCTATGATATTTCTTTTGATGAGGAAGGGGTTTTTCACATGATCTTTTATTCTTTCCTCTCTTCCTCTTTTTCTTACTCTTCTCCTCCCTCAACTTTCTCTTTTTATTTTCTTTTAATTTCTTCTTTTTTATTTTTGCACTTTTTTTCTTTTTTCTTTTCTCTCAACCACTTCTTTTTCTTTCTCCTCATCTTTCTCTCCCTCACTCAACTTTTATGTTTCTTCTTCCTCTACATCTCTCTCTATCTTTTCCTCCTCAACAACCTTATCACTTTCAGAGATAGGGGCTTGACATTCCTCTGTAGGGTTAACTTCAATGTTAGCCCCAAATTGATTTTTTTCTGTGACCTTCATCCTCTTAGATAACTGACCAATTTGTGTCTCCAAATTCCTGAAGGTAACTTCATAGCTCTTGGAATCGTACTCCTTCATAAATTTGTCGAACTTTTCATTAAGGCTGTTGACTTGTTCCGTCAAATTAGCTACCTAATGACATAGTTGTTGATCGTCCTCCCACGTTTCTGTTGGTAAAGAGAGTTGTTGCTGCCTGTGACATTGTTGCATCTCTTCCATGCTTCTAGGAGAAGAAAATTCGTCACTCTTTGTATCCTCCTCTACACCTTTGACATGGAATATTTCCCTATTCATGATACTCTGAAAAAGTTTGTCAGAATTTATGTTCTCCGTAAGTGGAGTAATTTGTTGCTCAACAGTGCCCAAATTGGCTTTGATCCATGTATGAGTAAGGTTCCCACCAGTGGTTGAATTCATCTTGGTAGAATTGAGTGCCCATATAATCAAATTCTTGTCCGTACTGCATTCTACAAACGTTAGGCACAAAACCCTAGAAAACATTTATCAGAACAAAAATAAAAATAAACATAAAATCAAGTTAAATTTAATCACAATCACACTAATAGAATAGTTAAACCGTAGAGTCCCCGTCAACGGCGCCAAAAACTTGTTAAACCCCTGACAAGTGTACCAGATCGTTATTAAGTAATATAAATTATAAGACCGAGTATCGTTTTCCCAAAGGACATAATGGCCTAGACGTTCATGTGATTTGATCGCACAAGACTTGATTAGATGCAAAGATAAAATTAAACATGCAAAATGCAAAACTTGAATCAATTGGCAAATGAAACTATGGTTCAATGGAGTTATTGGGGTTTACAAATACATCTTAATCCACTCCCTTATATTTACTTTTCTTATTAAATTCGCTTTATTATCAATGTCATGCAACTTTCTAAATTATTCTAAATCCGATCGCTCGGCGAAAAGAGCCTATTACTATAATTATTAGTTTACTATCGCTAGTCTCCCTAGTAATTACTAATGCATTAATCACAGAAGCTTAAAAGCAATTGACCGTCCTACTCCTATCGCTAGGTAGTATTGCATAATCAAGAGAATTCTTAACAGTTCTAGATTTCCCCGGTTGTCGCCGTATCGACAAAATCAAAGATCATGACACCAAATGAGTTGAATGATGCAAGCTCTATCCGCAGAAAAGAAAACTCAAACTATTGATAATACACGCATATGAATAAAATAAGAATTTCTATATAAGAGAGTTTCTAAAGGATTACATTATTTCCCAATAGCAATGGGTTTAGTTCACCATAAACATGGTGAAACTAGGTGGAATTAATGGAAAGAATGAAAGAATAAACCCTAGAATTGGTAATTTGGAGCTCCCGCATCCAAAAACCGCCTCCAAGGAGTGAAGAAGGTGCTCTGATGTCTATGCTTGCCAAAAGATTACCCTAAGGTCGCACTGGGTGTATTTATAACGCAGAAAAATAACCGAAATTCGGCCCAGGCCCATCATTTAAGCGCTCAGCGCTAGTTAACGCTCAGCGGTCTCCTGGCGCTTAACGATGCGCGACTCTAACGCTCAGCGTTGGATTGGCGCTAAGCGGTGGACGTGACTCTTCTTTTGCATCTTTTCTTATCCTTTCATGAGTCTAAGTCCTTCCTTCTTCATGTCCATCATTCAGTTCACATCAAATCCTACCAAAACAATGTAAAAACAAGCATAATATCTCTAAAACCACTTTTGTCTCTCTTGAACCCAAACTAATTTATTTTGCATGATTCTAAGCTCATTCTAAGCCATAGAGGTTTTGTTTTGATATCAAATTAATGTATAAAAATAACGGTTTTCCAACCGTTATCACCAGGCTATGAAGCCCCGCCGCCCGGGCGTCGAGGGCCACTGCCCGGGCGACGGACGTCGATGTTTCTCACTTCAGTTGCGCTTTTGGACGCCCGGGCTGCGTGTTTTCCCTCCTTCTGGTGCCTTTTTGACCCCTTCTGAGCTCCATCTTCTTGGTCTTTCATCTCTTCTTCTAGTATTACCTCAATCTTTGTCAAAACAGGGTGAATTAGTCATAAAATCATTGAAATCAACCTCAACTCTCTTATTCACACAATTTATTCAAAAAGCATGAGTCCAAGCAAGTTTCTGAGTGAAAAAGAGTGCTTTTAGTATCAAAATCACATCACAAATCACGGTGTTTTGAACCGTTATCAAATGCTAAGTAGGATGTTTATCTGGGATATTTGGAATATTGAGTGAGCCTAATGTGAGATTTTGAGCTCCAGAGTTTTTATTGTGAATGATTGCTATCTACTTGAAAACATGAATGATTTTGTCCAGGTTTCTATGATTGACTGAATTGCATGCTTGTGTCATAGGATCAAGGCCATTTTTTATTAGCCCTTGATGGGTGTCGCACCCATGCAAATTTAATGTGTATTAAAGAATGCAGTAGAGACTAGGAAGTGACTCCTAGGTCATCTCTCAAGGACCAAATGTGGTTCAAGAATTAGGTCAGACACAAAGTGGGGGGGGTTTGTTGAAAAAGTTATGAATGCAGATAAACAAAATTAAAATACGGATGTAAACAGAAATGTAAACACAGATGTAAACATACACGGAAACAGAAATGTAAAAACGGAATCAAATACAAAATGAAAACGGTTGGTCATTAACTCAATCACTATGCTTCCTATCCTAGATTAACGACAAGTACACACTACTCTAATCCAAATCCAACACGAATCACCCAACTAAGCGAAGGCTAACTCGGTTTTCAGAATTGCAAACTAAGCGAATGCAATGCACAAATCTAATCAGTCATCCACCATGCAGTCTAATCAACTAAGCGAAGATTAAACACCGATGAGGCAACTAAGCGTATACCTAATCGCAGGCACACAACAAATTAAATATTGAGCTAAATCAGAGCAGTAGTATGAGAATTAAAGTGCAAGAGTCTCGTGAATAAACTACTCTAACCTCTAATCCAACACAGCTAACCGACTAAGCGAAGGTCAATCATACTATCATAATTATGAACTAAGCGAACGCAATACATCTATTCCGTCTGATGTGTTCTATACAGACTGATCAACTAAGCGAAAATGCAATCACCAACTAGGCAACTAAGCGTATACCCGTTGTAAGAACACAGCCAGATTTCATAGTATGCCAAGCAGAGCAGAATAAACACAAGAACAGTCCAAGAAATCTCGAAGAAGCAATGCAATATCACTAATGACCAACACGACTTACCTAAGCTAACATCACAATTAAATTAACACAGGCGAACAGAATAGACAGCACAATGAACAAAAAGAACTAGCGACAATTAATTGATTATGCATTCTACACTACGACAATGAACAAGGAAAAGCTTTTAATATTCAATTAAGAAGGGGGAAGCATGGCAGCTGGAATAAAATAAGCAACGTTTGCTAATAAATAAATTGAACAATGCAAAAGCTTTCACACACATTCATCACAGAAACACAAAAAAAACGTAGTTGGCTAAAATAAGTAAGCTACTGCAAAATAAAACTTCATCACCAAACCGCGACGTGTTGCTGCCTTTGCCTAATTGAAATTTCAACCTAAGGTACTCACAAATAAATCAACGTCCAACAGCGTATGCTTCTTCTGCCAGCAAGAAAATGAATTCCCATTCCTCCAAAAGAAAAATGAATCTGTGTGTGCCTCCCAAGACGTAAGTGTGCTGGACGAAATAACTATTCCCTTCCAAATGATTAAGCCACCGTGCAAGATGAATTAAATAATGAGCTGCCACTTTCCACTGCTGGATGTCACCACACACACCTCTCAAATTAAAATCAGCACTTCTATTTGAATGAAGGAAAAAAAACGAAAGCGTAACTTTCTTCCAGCAGCAACATGAATCGGTGATTCACTTTCTTTCTAGAATAAATTTCTGGACATAACAGCGAGAACAAATTGAACTTTGGAGCTCTCCTATTGCAAGATGTAACAACAGCCTTCAATTGAAAATGAGATGTGAACGGAATAATAATAATATTAAAAGTGCTGGAATAATGATTTGAAGCAACGGTTGCAGAAACAAGGAAAGGAAAGAAAAAAAAAACTATGTGCTTTGCTTCCTCAACGTAACAGCCATCAATGTTTAAGAAAAAAAAAACTCGATGAAGATCTCTTAGAGGTGGCGGCTGGAAGCTCCCTTCTTTTTTTTTTTGCATTCAACCAAAATCCAAGCAAATAAACATTGTTCAAAGAAAAGAGAGAACGCTCTAGCTAATAGAACTTCCCGGCAGAAATCTCCAAGTGACGGCTCCTAGCTTCCCATCTCAAATGCCGTGAGTCCTAATAAAAATGGGTGGGGTCCACCCATTTGAAAAACCCTAGGTGCCATGTCATTTTTTTACTATTGGACTTAGTCTATTCTACCAAAATTAGCCTAAATTACAAAAATTGGTCTACAAACTCTAAACTATTAAATTAAAGTTTGATTAATTCTAAAATGTTTCTGTGGAGAGTCTTCAATTGATTGACAGCCCCCAAATGTCCCAAATAGTATTTCCAAAATTTTCCCTGAAAATAATAATACAAATAATTAGCTCAAAAAATTCAAATTAATTAAAATTAGAATTTCTGGTCAAATTAAGCACAATTAGCAGAAACGGGAAAATATCGGACAATTAAGCACAATTCCCTTATTAATTCTAGCACAATAAACTAAATGCAGTCAAGAAAATATCAACTCATCAGCCCTTCTTAGCCAATGCTTGATTTTCTCCCAAAAAAGAGCACAATGTGTTCTACCCCTTTTGAACCTAAGCCTTAAACATAATCTGAAAACCTTTTTTTGAAAATCTCTATCTTGAGTTAAGTTGAGAATTATTGTTTGGTATTGATAAAGGTTCAAGTTTGGGGTTGATGGAAAAATGGAAAAAATAAACATTGAGCTAAAGTGTTGAGCAAAGCATGAAAAGAAAAAGATAGAAAAGATAGAATGAAAGAAAGAGAAGCTCAATGCAAAAAGGGGAAAGTTGGGAATGAGTGAGATTGGTTGTTTAAATAGAGTTTGTGCTTGAATGATAAATGTTTGAATGACTCTCTTAACTCAAGGATTTTGTGATCTAGAAAAACCATTTTTTCTTGTTAGCCCAACCACGTTATAAGCCTTGAAAAGTCCTTGTGATGACATGTGTGTGTGAGTATGTTTGATTGTGGTAAATGAAAGACAATTTTGTTCTGTGTGACATGTTGATGGAATACCCATTGCCATGACCTAACACATTCATGAAGAGTTGGAGACATCTATGGAAGATGGGCCTAGACTCTTTTTCTTGGGCCATCTTAAGTCATCATGAAGATTTAGTAGAGTAAGAATAATTTCAGGCCTTGTATTTTGGGCCAAGTAGTCTAGATTTTATTTGGGTTTTGTATTATGGGCCTAGTAGTGTAGGAATTCAATTGGGCCTTCTATTTTGGGCCAAGTATAATAGGATTTTGACCAAACAAGTCAACAAAGGGTGAAGGCCCAAAGTTGACTATGCTTGGACCTCCAAAATGGGTGTGTTGACCAAGGGGTCAACATTTTGGCTAAGCTTGGAGAACAAGGGAGAAGAATTTCGTCCTAGACATGTGGAAGTTTCCCATTGGAGAGTTTTCCACCTAGTTAGTGGCCATGTGTCACTCTAGGAATGGAGAGTTTTTCCATAGGTAGTGGTCACATGTCACTCTCTCATTTGAAAGGATTTTTGCCACTTGTCTCCCTCCTATTGGAGAGGATTTATCCTTGCTCTCCAAGACAACCAAGGTGGATCTTTTAGGTTAAAGTTTCAGCCCATTTTGAGACACCTTAGCCTATAAACAAAGGTGCTCTCCATCATGTAATCACCTTTTGATTTAGAGTAAAGTTATGCTATCATTTTTGTGTCATACTACTCTTTTAAGGTCACCCTAGGCTAGAGCAACCCAAGTGGCCTCCTCTAGCCACCTTCCTCCAAGAGTTGGCCCAACCTCTCTTAGAGAACCACCAAACAAACTTTCCATCACCATTCAAACACCCAAAACCGTGACAACCTCCACCTTATACCACCACAATTCCGCATTTCATCTAAAACCTTGAGTATCTTGTTCTTGTTGACTTGGTTGCTTCTAGATTTGGCTTGTCCTAGCTAGATCATTTTGCCATCATTTGGTATCAAGAGCCTTGGTTCTTCAAAGAGGTAAGTTTCATGGTTTTTATCCTTGGTTATTTCCTTGTTGTTTAATGCTTTCCTTACTTGTCTTGTGTTATTTTTTTCCATCTATCATTTTTTTTCTGGTAGTATACTGGGACGATTTTGAAACTTAAACTGCATTTATCCCAGTTATCCAAAAAATACATAAAAATACTCAAAAGAAATCCCTTTGAGTCTAGTTTCAAACAAAAAAAAAATCAATTCATTTGGACTTCTGTAGAGAAATTCATGAGTAAAACACTCAGCAAAGGTCAATGTTGCCAAAATACTGTCATTAGCGTTTTTCAAGTTATGTTTTGTTCGTTTTGGCTACTGTTTTATGTCTTTTCTTTTTTAAGTCATTCCTTACTATTTTTTTGGGGTCTTTTATTGATTTATATTTGGTGCATTTCATTGATTGAGTCATTTTAAGTTTTTTAATCCATCCATGTTTGTCTAGAGTCATGCACTAGTGCAGTCAGGGGAAACGACAGCGGTTGTTTTTGCCCTTTGGCAGCGGTTCCCGAACCGCGGCATATTCAGCCGCAGTAAAAAGTCTGGAACTTTAGGCCGCGGTTGCAACCGCGGTAAAAAAGATGGGGAATAGATCGCGGTTCGTACCACACCCGCGGCCTAAACCCCTTTTTTTTTAAAAAAATAAAAATTGTAGCATTATATGCTGCAGTTGGAACCGTGGTAAAAATGTAGGGAATATACCGCGGTTCGTACCACAACCGCGACCAAAAGTCTATTTAAAATAAAAAAATAAAAACGAGACACAATATGTCGCGGTTGTGGCGGTTGTTACCACAACCGCGACATATTGTCCTACAATTTTTTAAAATAGCAGGTCTGTTTTTGTGGTATCCACTACCACACAAACAGACCTGCATATCAAATAAATATTCAAATTCATTTACAACAGATCAACCACATGTTGAAATGTATTTTAACATTAAATAAAGTACAAAGTCTAATAAAATACAATCTAATCAAATGCAATGTTTAAATCTAGTAACTAAGAACTATTATATAATCTAACTATATACTTTGCAGCAGCTTTTTTGATGAATGATAGTGGCTTCTCAGGAACTGGTGTAGTCGTCTTGAACCTCTACACAAGACAATTTATATTAATTAGTGTTTTGAATTCTAAATTTTGGAAAAAATCAACATTTTTTAAAGTTAAATATTACCGTTTCCCAGCCTTTTGTGATATGAGAACGAATAATTTGGGTCATCCAATACATTACGTAGTATCCGCACTCATATGACCCACTCTGTCTGTTACACTACAACATATCAACACAGTTGTAAATAGTTAGTGAAAAACATTAAAACAAAACAACTATAAGAAAGTATGGTTTTGCCATATGTCAAACCTTGAGAGAAATCCATGCAATCTTTCTAGTGTGTGTAATTGATCTCCCAACCATCATCATACTTGTTGGAATAGAACTATATATAAAAAAAAGGGTTTTAGCATTCATTTATATAAAAAATAAAGTCCAAACATTGAGGTTCTTACCAATCAACTAGAGTTGTCTGAGATTTGTGGGAGGAGGCCTGTGCAATGAGCAGAACCATAAAGCATAGCTCTCGTGCATAGAAATAACAAGAAGCTGCCAATGGCGCCTGGAATTCATAATAACTTAACTATTATATTTTAAAATCACACATGGAACTTTATTATGTTAACAAAGTTCACTTACCCGGATATATAAGGCAAAAAATATATTTCCTTGCCGCTTGCAAAATTTCTGATGAGATTTGTGTTGATGTGATCAAAATCATTTGATTCGTGAATGGATTGGGGATCAATAAATCCATAATCATCAGAGTGCCCCAACTTGTTCCTGGTCCCACATAAATACCTGAAATCAAAAGTTAACTTTGAGAAAAAGGATACTTGATATACAAATCAATTATATATATATATATATATAATTGCTCATAGACTTACATCATCCATAGCTGAATAATTGTAATATTCAACTCTTGTGTTCCCGAAGCAAGCTCTCTGACATCTGAGGCATGAAGGTATAATGGGACCTCAGAGACTCTCCCAAATACATTAGAATCATATTCAACCTCCAAAGGCTTATCTTCAAGGATGTCAGCAAGTAGCTGCAATGAACCAAGAGGATCATCCTCAGATAGAGGAATCTTCTCTTATGTCTGCAATGAACCAAAATAAGATAAGTTTTGACATCAATAACATGCAAACTTTAAAATTGAGAAGTGTAAAGAAGAATTCCATACCGGGGGGTCAGAAACTGAACCAACCAAATGTTTAGGCCAAGCAATAAAGGACTTGAATGCTTGTTCCACAGTGAAAATCTCATCTGTGGCTAGAGGAACTAAGGCATCAGGTAATATCATTTCGTCCACTGAGACCTTCACCTCATCCTCTGATAGCTTTTCACCATGAACAACAGTCGTTGCCTTAAACATTGTTTCACGAGCTACCAGGACCGTCTCGATATCGTCTAAAATGTATAGCAGACATGGACTAGCATCGTCCATGTCATCCCCTGGGACGGCTGATGCGGAACAACTTCCTTTCCCGCTTCTTCCTGTCACAGTAAATGTTAGATTATACAAAAGATAGAAATAATTGCACATAAATGTTTATTAAGTTTACCTGTGGGAGGCAAAACATGTTCCTGTTCCTGTACAGGAGATGGCACCAGGCGCATGCCATAGGTCTCAAACTACTGCTGGAACATGGAGCTGAACTCACTAAACAATTCAACCCTGAGCTCTGACCTAACCTTGTTTGTGATCTCGTCCGTAAGGTCGGCTCAAACCTTTTTTGTGATCTCTTGTGTCATCCTTTCTCTTTCTGCTTCGCTGTATGCATAAGGATGACGAGAATAGCTCCCAAAATATTCTTTAATTCCTACTCCAGGACCAGCAACACGTACATGTCCAGGGTGCTTAGGTCGTCCAATCGCAGCAGCAAGAATATCCTGGCGACCCTATGGAGTGAATTGACCTTGGGAGCTCTGCTCAACCAAGGAGTCCTGTAACATTACAAAACACCATTATTCTTTAAAAAGTTCAATCTAGTATGTATAATTACAATTATTATTATTTTAGGGGCCAATTGCCACACCCGTGACCACGTTCACATTCACTGGAGTTCTTTCACCACTATTCTTTCTGATCAAAAGTTGTTTCATCCTAGTGGGTCCTCTAGTGGATCTGGTAGGGGGAGCCTCATCCCCTGAAGAATGTGGATGATCAACCATATATCTGTCAAAATAAATAGCAACATGAAATATTAATAAAAGACTTATGTAATATCATATAATTTAACAAAACATGTAATGGTAATCATTGGAAATATATAAAAGGAAAACTTATGTGATATTAATAAAATACCGCTACAGAAATTGAAAATTCATACATAAAGATATGGATTCATCATATGTATATTCCCTCATCATGATCTGATCGAATTGCATGTATATCGTCGTCAACTAGAGATTGGTCGTCCAAATTTGTTGTAGTTTGAAATGAATGGTTGTCAGCAATATGAATATTAATCAGATTGTCTTCGTTAACTTCAATTTGTTTTTTGCCTTGAAGAGCGACATACCAATGGTCAGACGCAGGATCTTTGGCATAAAAAACCTGAGATGCTTGATGAACCATGATAAACGGTTCGTCTCGGTAACCCACCTTTCGAAAATCAACCAGTGTCATACCCGATTCATCTATTTTTACACCACTCTTCTTGTCAAACCACTTACATTTGAACAATGGAACAAAAAACTTGGTGTAATCAACCTCCCATATCTCTTCTATTATACCATAATATCTCATTGATCCAAGTACAAGAGATTGATCTTTTGATGTGGAAAATTGAAGTGACTCAGCTTCTAAACTGACTCCACTATTTTGTACAGTGCTTTTATCATCCAAAGTCTTCGTATAGAATGTGCAATTATTGACTTCATAACCTGTACAACACACGACATCAAACTTCAAACCATTTGCAAGCCACAATAAAGTTTGAGAAGAATGTGGCTCTTTGTCAATTTCAGATTTGAACCAAGACATAAATGTTTTGTTATGCTCCATCAACTGCCATTTCTCTGATTGTCTTGGATTTTTATTCTTCACAATGGCTTTGTGTGCTTCCAAAAAAGGGATCACCTCATCTATGTTGTTCAATATATAAAGATGCGCTTGCAACAATTCTTCACGATCTTTTGTCACCATATTCACACCTCGGATGCTTTTACTTGTAGAAAATTTATTCAACCTGATGTGCGAGGAACTCCTATCGGATTCGTTGATGTCATGTAATCTGAACAAAACTCGATACTTTCTTCAGCAATATACCTTTCAATCATCAAACCTTCAGGACGATATGGATTTTTAATGTACCCTTTCAAAATCTTCATATAACGCTCAATAGGATACATCCATCTTAAGTATACCAGTCCGCACAACTTGATTTCTCTAACTAAATGAACAAGTAAATGTACCATGATGTCAAAAAAAGATGGAGGGAAAAACATCTCTAGTTGACACAAGATGATAACAATCTCGCCTTGAAGTTCATCTAACTTTGTAGGATCGATGGCTTTACTACATATTGACGAGAAAAATAAACACAACCTATTTATGGTTTGCCTAACATTTTTGGGCAAAATTCCACGAATAGCCACTGGTAATAACTGTTGCATTAAGATGTGGCAATCGTGAGACTTCATGCCAACAAGCTTTAAGTCCTGCATCGACACTAAACTCTTCATATTTGAAGAGTATCCTTGTGGTACTTTGATACTCTTCAAACAAAGACAAAAACTTATCTTCTCTTGTCTAGACATTGTGTAACACGCAAGGGGCAAATAAGTACGTTTACCAATCTCCTTGGGTGCCAACTCTTCTCGGATATTCATGTCAATCAAATCCAAACGAGCATCCATTCCATCTTTTGTCTTTCCCTGAATGTTGAGTAGTGTACCAATCAAGCTATCACACACATTCTTTTCTACATGCGTCACATCTATGCAATGTCGAACATCTAACTTTGACCAATATGGAAGATTAAAGAATATTGATTTCTTCTTCCAAGGGGTCGTTACAGATGACTTCTTAGATGTTTTCCCAAATACATGATGTGTTTTATTATCTTTTTCAAGAACTTGAAGGCTAGTAAGTGGATTTGGTGCTTCGTCCCTCTCTTGATCTCCATTGAATGCTTTTTTCAACCTTCGATATGGATGATTACGTTTTAGAAATCTCCGATGACGCAGATACACCGTCTTTCTTCCATGTTTCAATTGATGAGCTGCAGTGTTTTCTTCACAGATAGGACATGCTTTATGACCCTTGACATTGTATCCTGACAAATTACCATAAGCAGGAAAGTCATTAATGGTGCAAAATAACATTGCACGCATCACAATAGTCTCAAAAGCGAATGCATCAAATATTTCAACCCCATCAACCCACAATAACTTCAAGTCTTCAACTAGTGGGCTTAGATAAACATCTATGTCATTTTCAGGCTGCTTTGGACCAGATATCATCATAGACAACATCTTGTACTTCCTCTTCATGCACAATGCAGGAGATAAGTTGTAAATTATCAATATAACTGGCCAACAACTGTGATTGGTACTCAGATTACCAAATGGGTTCATTCCATCAGTGGCTAAACCAAGCCTAAGATTTCTACACTCTTTACCAAATTCGGGGAATTGTTGATCAATATTTTTCCATTGCTTTGAATTAGCTGGATGACGAAGCAGCCCGTCAATTTTTCTCTCATCTGCATGCCATCTAAGGTTTTTAGCATCTTTGGGATTCGCAAACAAATGCTTAAGTCGGGGCACTATTGGAAGGTACCAAACTACTTTCAAAGCAGATCCATTTTTTTGTATCTGACCATTATCTTCACTATTGTTTTTTGACTTGTAGCGTGATAAGTTGGCAGGGGCTGACTGATGGGGAATGTCAGTAGGTGGCAGGGGAATATGCCGCGGTTGCTATGGGTAACCGCGGCATATACCCCCTGTCACAAGGAATAGGCCGCGGTTCTGCAGAGAACCGCGACATATAAGTTACTTTTATTTACAAAACTGCCACCGCGCACCATTATGCAACGGTTTCTGCCTAACCGTGGCATAAGTGCGCTATATAAACCGAATTTTGTACTAGTGATGTGTAGTTCTTTTCTTGTCAATTTTCTCTAGTAACTTTGAAAATAAATCATCAAAAAAATATATAACTTAGTTTGAAAAACTGCACCATATACAGCCATTTGAGGGTCTTATCTTTGATATTGTGGGTTCATACTTGCCATTAGATAATTGGCAAACTCTTAAAAAAAAATTCCCTATTGATGTTTCTAGTTTTCAACTGCATTTTTGAATTTAGTAGGATTCTCTTTTATTTTGTGTTTCTTGTCTTTGTGGATTTTAAAACCCATAAATCACCTTTGTTCCAGGTGTGTGGTGGTCTTACTTTGCACCTTAAAAGAGTGGAAAAAGAAGTGCTAAAAGCTTGTAAGCAAAAGGCACTAGTGCAAAAACGAACTATAACGTCACGTGGTCAACGTCTCACCGCCCAATTCGCAACATTAAAAATGACCAGTGGCATTACCGTAAATAAATTCAATCGCTCTATGTCAATTATTAAAACAGTTTGCCGTCTAATATTTGTTAACGTCAAACAAGGCCCATACTAACATGATCTAAATTCTATTAACGTTAAACAAGGCCCAGATTGACGTAAAACAATGACCTCAGAATCACATAGCGTCAACATAGGAAACATCTGACGTTCAATTTAAAATAAAAATATAATGAAGTATTGGTTTGCTTCCAGCAGTATTACTCCTACCCACATTTGACGTCAACCATTACAAATATTTGACGTTTTATATGACGGCAAGTGAATCACTTCTTTATTCTTTCTTTCTTTTCTCTTTTATACCAAACAGAACGTCGCACACTTAATGTCCCGACGTTTAGACCAATATAAAACGTCGAACAAGACGGGCCAACGTGATGGTCGTTGATGCAAATAACGTCGCTACGGAAGAAGCTGATGTCCAATACAAAATAAATAAATACTAAATATTGATATAATTAATATGACGTCAACCGTAACAAAAGATTGACGTTGTATATTACTGCCAATAGATATTTTTTTTATTTTTCTTTTAAATCAACCCATAAAACGTTAGTTATATATTGGCATCAACGTTTTATTATTTAGTTCCATTTTTATTATTTTTTCTTTTTCTTTTAAACCAACCATAGAACGTCGAATTCTTCTATGCATTGACGTTTTCTTTGTAAAAAATTTAGTTCTTATTTTTTCTTTTAAACCAACCGATAAAACATCCTTACTTGAGACTTTAACGTTCCTATTTTGTGTTAACTTTTTCTTTTCTTTTCTATCCACTCTTTCAAGGTGACAAAAACGAGTAATTTCTTTGTGGTTTGATACTTTGTCATGTTGAAAAGCTTGAAGTAGTGATCAACAAAAACAAAGAAGAGGTTACCATTCATTTAATTTCTCGTAACAATCTGTTAACTTTTATCTTTGTTTTTCTATAAACCCTTTCAGAATCACAGAGCAGAAAGTTAACAGATAATGAACCTACGATCTGTGAAAATGGCTTTATATGCCAGCTAGAATCCAAAGGGTGATTCCACATTTTTTATGGGAAGAAGAATTGGAACAACAGAAATCTGGGGGAAAGAAAAATAGTAAGAAGATAAGTGCTTTTTCAAATATATAGAACCTTGGAGGGACATAACTACTTTTATAACTTGAAGTTTCTTGATTGTATGATTCAGTTTTTAAGTATCTTGAAGTTGTTTTCTACAGAATCAAATTTTCGGAGAAAACAACTCCAAGAAACTTTAAAAAATGAATCATTAAAAAATGATCAAACTCTACAATTGTATAGAGTAAAGTATTATATTTATAACCACTCAAATGCCTTTCACGTCGAGGCCCCCTAAAGTTAGACGTTTCATAGAAATTTAAAAAGGAAAAAGAAAAAAAAAGAACAACCTTTGCCTTCGGATAACGAAAAATGCGTCCGATGCTAAAGGAATTCGACGTTTATTGTTCGAAGTCTGAAGAAATTGACGTCAACCTCTTGCAATTTACCATACATAATTTAAATCAACCCATATAACGTCAT
Organism: Vigna reflexopilosa; assembly: GCA_027742785.1. Taxonomy (NCBI): domain Eukaryota; kingdom Viridiplantae; phylum Streptophyta; class Magnoliopsida; order Fabales; family Fabaceae; genus Vigna; species Vigna reflexopilosa. The sequence goes on along the minus strand of CM050928.1, from coordinate 15,505,033 downwards.
TTTATACTGGCTTCGACGTTTTATTATTGAGTTCCTTTTTTATTATGTTTTCTTTTTCTTTCAAAACAACTACTTAACGTCTAATTCTTCTATGCATTCGACGTCTACTGAGTTTTCATTTTGTTTTGGTGTAGTTTTGCTCGTGTTTTTGGGTAGCCTAGTACCTCCTTCTTCCTTTGCTAGTTTCATCGTACGAAAAACATGCGTCTTTTGGATCTCTTATGGCATTTCAACCCAAAACCGAACCTGGGTCGTAGCCTAGACGTCATGCAAACCGCCAATGAAAAAGAATACGATGACATGAGAACTAGGCAAGGATCCAGGTTCAGTTTTGGTTGAAATCCCATAAGAGACCAAAAGACGTAAGCTTTTCTTACGAGGAAACTAGTAAAGGAAGAAGGTATACGCTACCAAAAGACATGAGCAAAAATGCACCAAAAAAGGCGAGGAGGAGGACAATGAAGTTGCGTAACCACGGGTTCGCGATTTCTGGTTTAACAGGAAAAAAATATTAAGATAAGTGCTTTTTCAAAATCTGTAGAACCCCTCGAACTGATTTTATAACTTGAAGTTTCTTGATAGTATGATTCAATTTTTAAGTATCTTGAAGTTGTTTTCTACGAAATCAGTGGATCTAATTTCGGAGAAAATAACTTCAAGATACATTAAAAAATGAATCATTCAAAAACGATCAAACTGTGGAATTGTATAGAGTTAAGCCTAATATTTATAGAGTCAATATTAATGCTCACAACCACTCTGGTAACAACACAAAATTAATGCTCACACATACTCCAAAAGAAAAAAGACACTTTGGAAGTCTAGAGAAATTGACGTCAACCTCTTTGTTTCTAGCAGCAAACTGCATTTTCCCTTATATCATTTAAGTAGACTACCTTTTATTATTGAAGCCCATATCAGGCCTTTCCCAACATTAATTATTTAATTTATAAAATTTCTTGTAACAACTCCAAGGTTTCTTTAACAAATATTGGACGTTTTATTCGAAATATTCAATCTTTATTTTATTATTCTTTTCTTTTTTTCTTTTAAACCAACCACATTATATTCTTTTATGAATCCGACGTTGTATTTTCCAGCAAGTTATTCTTTTTTTTCTATAAATACAGTTTTAGAGCCTTGGATAACCTCTACACCTCCATTTATAAAATTTCTCGTAACAACTCCTTCAATCTCTTCTTTGTGTTAACTTTTTTCTTTGAGTTTCTATTAGCTCCTTCAAGGTCACAAAAACAAGTCATTTCTTTGTGGTTTGATTCTTTGTTATTTTGAAAAGCCTGAAGGAGTGATAGAAACTCAAAGAAGAGGTTGATATTTGGATTTCGCACCCTTTCTAAACGCTACAATTTCTTTGTGGTTTCGCAGCCTTTCAACACTTTACAACTTCCTTTTATAAAAATTCTCCTATGAACTTCATCTGTTAATTTTTTTCTTCGTGTTTTCTGTTATCTCCTTCAAGGACATAAAAAAAGTTTGAAGGAGCACAGAAAACACAAAGAAAAAGGTTGATAGATTTTTCGAATATACAAAGGACGTCAAATATTTTAACAACCGACGTGTTATTGAAGGGAAAAGAAAAAAAGAAAAAGAAGGAGCGATTTGGCTTCTGGATGAACGTACATATCTTACTATTACGTCGAGTGGCTTTATAAATTGACGTATTATTTGTGTGTTAAAACAAAGAAAAAAAAGGAGCTATGGTATATTGTGCAATAACCGTTATCCCAGATTGAGCATACTGCATGCAATGTAATCATGTAACATTAAAATGGACATTTGCAATCATAAAAGTGATTTTATCAGATTTAATCATTTATAATCACCCTATGCACAGTTGTTTGCCAAAAAAGAATTTCATTAATATTCAAAAAATGATTACAACCACCAATACAAAAGATGGCTTAAGAAGGCACTGATTAAAAAATTAAAATCAAGTAACGAACATCCATATTCTTCTCTTGCAGTTTATGATCCCTTCTGTTTGTTCACATCACCTTCCTTTCCATTTTGAGCGGTGATTTTTCAATCCTTAGAGTCTTTTGTCAATGACTGTGTCAACTTTAAATTTACCAGAGCCCCAAGAATCTTGTATGCGGCACTTTACCAGAGCCCCCAGAATCTTTTGTTGCGGTCAAGTTTCAATTTACCTGAGCCCCAAGAATCTTTTTAGCGATTCTGACATTCCATATATTTTCACCGCATACCATTTAGCCCACTCATCTACTTCAGATTTTGTCAAATCTGTTTTCTTTGCACTCCAATATTCAGAATTGAGATAGAGTTGTTGATGACCAATCCATTTTTCAAAGAGAAATCCTTCTTTTCTGATCGACTTAAAAATGGATTGGTCATCAGCAACTCTATCTCAATTCTGAATCTTGGAGTTCAAACAAAACAGATTTGACAAAATCTGAAGAAGATGAGTGGGCTAAATTGTATGCTGTGAAAATATATGGAATGTCAGAATCGCTAAAAAGATTCTTGGGGCTCAGAAAAATTGAAACCTGATAGAAACAGAAGATTCTGGGGGCTCTGGTAAAATGAAAGTGCCGCATACAAGATTCTTGGGGCTCTGGTAAATTGAAAGTTGACACAGTCATTGACAAAAGACTCTAAGGATTGAAAAATCACTGATCAAAATGGAAAGAAACTCATCTCTGAATCTACTTCCCGATAGTTTGACGTTCATATTTTGGCTTTTGAAATTTTGGCTGATAATAATACGTCAGATAGCTTAAGCGATCGACGTACTATTGGTGGTTTTTATATTGAAATGTCCAAGTATTACAACTCTTCGTTTATTGTTGGATTAAAGAGGGAGTAACTCTTCATTTATTGTTGCATTAAAAATAAAAGGAAATAAAAAGGGAGAAACTCTTTGGCTTCTGGCTGACAAATAATACGTCATCCAAGTATTACAACTCTTCGTTTATTGTTGGATTAAAGAGGGAGTAACTCTTCATTTATTGTTGCATGAAAAATAAAAGGAATTAAAAAGGGAGAAACACTTTGGCTTCTGGTTGAAACTCTTCGTTTATTGTTGGGTTAAAAAGGAAGAAACTCTTTGTTTTTTGTTGGATTAAAAAGGGAGTAACTCTTCATTTATTGTTGCATTAAAAATAAAAGGAATTAAAAAGGGAGAAAATCTTTGGCTTCTGGCTGACAAATAATATGTCCATCCCCGTAGAATTTAATGTAGTCTTCGTGGTTTAAAAGAAAAAAGAAAAAAAAATTAAAACGGGTAACTCTTTTTGCTTCTGGCTGACAATAATACGTCGATTGGCTTTAGAAAACAATGTATTGTTGGTGTATTAAAAGTAAAAAAGAAAGAATAAAAAAGTGGCACCCGAAACTATTTACTGCCAATGAACGTCTGAACTTATATTGAAACTGTAACCTTCCCCTAAATCTCTAATCCTATTCTCAAATGGCTTCTTCATCAAATACCCTTAGTAGTCAGATTAAGTCAACAATAAAAAATAGTCATTCACACTCATTGATTTAAAAGGGAATCTGATTTCATTGACATATTCATAATGATTACAACCAGATAGAAGCAAAATGATGTGGCATATAATGCCTATAGCAAAACAAACACAAAACAAATAATAAACCAAAACAGACACAGAACAAAAACACAAAACAAACTCCATACCAAAATTCTAAGCCTCTATTCTGATTTAGAAAATTTCCATGGAATCCTCCTCACTAGACTCTTCTTCACTTGAATCTTCAGTTGGAGAATCATTGTTATTCTTTTTCTGATCCATAGCGTCTATCTTCTGTTCGATTCTGTTGAGTTTTTCCAAAACCAATCTTTCAAAATTGCTTCCAGAACTTTGAAGCATATTCTCTTCATCCTTGAAGCACCATCCCTTTGTGGTCTTCACAAGGCCAAGGGAAGTCAAGGTGTTTTGAATTATCACATTTGAGCAGTCACAAGAGTATTTCTTTTCACCACTAACATCCACACCTTGAAGGGTCAGGATTTTGCTGATAAACACGACATATGGTGCATGTTGTGTATGCTTGATTCCTGCATCAATCATATGATCTTTTATTACTGCTACCCAATTGGTAGGAACATCATTCTTCATGGCTTACAGCAGAAAATATCTTCAGTTGTCATTCTGTCTTGTAGAAATCTAGCAGGTAAAATCACCCGAGAAAGAATGTGTGCTGTTATCTTTTCTTCTTTATTCAGTCCCTCATGCAGATATAATCTTTCAATTGGGTGTCTCCTAGGAAACCTTAACCAGTTACTGTACACCTCCTTTTTCTTCAGCCATCTGTTTATTTCTGAGTATCGTAAGTGAGAGAATAAACCTTCAACTTTTAATCCTGCAACTTGAAACCAGACATCATTGTCAATGTGAACATTTACTCCTTTTACTCGAGAATGAAGGACACCACATATGTTTCTCATATTGTTGTAGAAGACCCTTACTAAGTCAGGGAACCAATCACCCTTCATATGGACAAGTGTAGAGAGACCTTGAGTTTCAATCCATCCCTGGACCCCAAGAATAAAAATTCATGTACTTAAACCAACTCTTTCTCTCTCCTAATTCTTTATTATTCACATAGCCATGCACTGGAATTAAAACCTTTCTCTTTCTTATATAAAGAAACGAATTAAACAATGAAATGTATAAAGCTACAGAGAAATGAAATTTCCCTCTCTCATGCACAAGGAAAACAAATTAAAATAGACCTTAAAAGCTAAATTAATTTATATATAGGCTTTCTCTCTCTTCCAAAATTAATTTATATATAAGCTAACTTCATATTGACTAATAAAGTCTCCCCTTGGCCACCTCTCATGCGTAAAACTCAAAAAGAAGAAAGAAGTCTCCTCCTTTATTTTTTTTTTCATCTCTGCCTCATGGAAGTGTAGTTTATTATCACGCACACAGAACTAGCACTTGATCAATATAATTTCATTGTTAAAATATCATAAACATTATTCTATAACCAATTTTGAAAAAATAAAAGAAAACAATTATTAATTAATTTTCCTATATCTCTTTAACACCTTTATCATCCAATATGATAACATAATTAAATATTTAATATTAGAAAATATAAAATAAAAATAAAATATATTTTTATTTTATCCGGGTTTTACATATATCTAGTGTCCTTCCACAACCAGGAAGCCAATGCACTATATTAGTCAAGGTTTTTACACAAGATTTCTATAGAGAACTCCACGTAAAAAGTATAGACAATCTCTCTAACCTTCTAACTAAAAGTATAGGCAGCAACATAAAGATCTGTAGCAAGATATCCCCTCTTCTGCGATCTTCAATCCACTTTGAACAATCCTCAAAGTGTCCAGAACTTCCACAAGTTCTCTTCCTGTAATCCCAGTAGAGCAGTCCAATCTTCAATAGATTGATAAAAGTCTTGATCAATATGATGAACACCAGCAGTGCAGATTTTGATGAAACAGTAAGCGCAAATCACTTCCTCCTAAAGAAACTCTTCAAAGAAAGAACTTCATTGTCTTCTTGATGAGTTCTTGGAGTGTTTTCACAAAGATCACAATCTGAAACAGAAAAATGAAATTGTTAGAACAATCAAAGTCACTGTGAATAACAGAATCACGTCTATTTATAGTTTTCTATGAAACAAACGCTCCTGTAATCGACTTTGCCACTAATACAGTCGATTGTCACCAGACAGTTATAACAGTTAAAGCAATTAGTAGCAGTCAAACCAACCAAATTGATTACGCATTTAATTCAGTTGACTTGCATTTAATGCTTGACTAAAGAATAAAAAAATAGTCGTTGTAGTTCACAAGCATTAACAGAATTTCAAAACATAACTAACTAAGTCGAATTCCCTGCGCATGCAGTCGACTTTAACACTTCAAATTAGTTTTGAAAATCATTTCATTGCAAAATTACTCATAGCACTGTTTTTGAAAATCTATGCAAAATTACGAGTTTTAATCGACTTACTTCATAATGAAGTCGACTTAAAACTTGCAGTTTTGCCACATAATATAAGTTTTACGAAGTGCATGTGGTTTTCTTTTCTGAAACACATGTAATGCAATCACAAATGATATTTCATGTAGAAAAGCAGTGAATATGCATACATATACAAAATCAACACAATAAAGTTTTGAACATGTAACACATATCAAATCATGTGTTATCAATAATGTGTTGTCATCATAAAAAACCAGAACACTATTAAGGTTTAGCTAAACCAGTGCTTACCTTATCAACAATCTCAACAATAGGGATCTCCAAATTTTCCTCCATCTCCATCACCACAAAGTCCACCAAGAATCTAAGGTTGTCTATTCGAACCACCACATCTTCCGCCACACCATAGGGCTTCTTAGTGAATCCATCCGCCATTTGCAAAGTCATCTTTGTAGGCTTGGCTTCAAGACCACCAATCTTTTCAAGTATAGATAAGGGCATCAAATTAATACTAGATCCTAAATCAATTTTTCCTTATTTCATGACTCCCAATATTGTAGGGAATAGTGAAACTTCCCGGATCTTTAACCTTTGGAGGAAATGCTTTCTGCAAGATCACACTGGAATTGCCCTGCACCTCCATTGTTTCATTCTCTAGATATTTTTTCTTTTTGTTGAATCTCTTCAGAAATTTAGCATAACCAGGAACCTGTTGCAATGCTTTAATCACAAGAATTTTAATCTCCAATTTCTTGAAGATTTCTTTAAAACACCCTAATTGCTTCTCTTTTTCTTCTTTCAAAATCTCCTTAGGGTACGAAAGAATTTTCTCAATTTTTTTCTTTTCTCTCTCAACCTCTTCTTTTTCTTTTCTCTCTTTCTTTCAACCTCACTTTTTGATGGAAACCCATTTAGGGCATTCCATTCAAAGGAGCACTAACTAAAGCTAAGGCTAAGAAAGGAAACTGAAGAAAGATTTTTCTTGATTTTCTCTAAGCCTTAGAAAGATTCTAACTAATAAATAATTGTAATTGTTGTTTTGTAGGTCATGGAACAACCAACCAAGGAGCTTGTTTAGCCAAGAGAAGTAAAGGAGAAAAAGGCATAATTTAGCACCATATGAAGCTTGACGCTCAGCGCGGAAGGGTTTGTGCCCAGCGTACACCAGCTGTGATTTTCCATGTGCATCTAGCACAATCCATGTGCATCCAGCAGCTTCAAAAATGCTTCAGCAATTTTAAATGTGTGGCTCTTCACTTTTTTTCCACTTGTACAGCTGGCACTTGGTCCATTGTATCATAGCTAACGTAGCTAATTATAGGCGTGAACCAGGATCTTTGTTTCTCCTTTAAATAGCTTGCTCCATTACTTGTTTGTAATGCACCTTTCATTTGAATGAAGAATTATTCTGTTGATTTCTGTCCAGAAGTTCTTCTTGTTGAAGATCACCGAGAGAGAGCTTGAGAGTTTGCTCTAGCCTCTCTCCCTAGCTAGGCGGCCAATCCTAGCAACTTTATCCACCATCCGCATCATATTTCAGCATCCAAATCTCTGCCTCCGTTTCACTTCCCAATTCACAGAACACTACCGTTTGAAATTGTGCTTCAATTTTTCCATCTCCGAACCACTGTTTCATTCCACGTTCCTTTTTCTTCAACCTTATCTTCATCACCGAATCATTACATCTTCTCCATTCCAGCCACCGGACACCGTTTAAATAGTGGCTTCCAGAATTTCTGCTTCCTACGGTCATCATCATCATTAATCATCTTCTTCCGCTGCAACAAATGATGTTCATCTCCTTTTCCAATTCAGATTCCAGAAGTTCTTAGAAGAAGTTCCCTTGATTCCATCTTCCACCAGAATCAGCTGGAGCGTTCTTCCATTATGTGGTAATCAGAGCTTAGGTTCTGGTTCTGAGTTTTCCAGCTGTGAGCTAAGCCATTTCTTTCATCTATCCGTGTTGTTTCTTATTTCTGTTTTGTCTTGTGAATTTCAATTTTCACTGTTCCATTGGTGCACATTTCTTCTTTCCAATTAATAGGTTGTTTTCTGTTCGCATCTATTCGTTTGAATCTATTTGTGCGTTTTATTCAGTGTTAATTTTCACTACATTTTAATCGGTGATTTACTTGTTTGAGACATTTCCAGTTTTAGATTTCAATTTCAGTTTGTCAAGTCATGTGCTCAAAATTGTTGATGCAGTTTTAATTTTGTTCTGTTTAGTATTCTGTTCTGCTGGTTTTTATTTCGGTTTGCTTGAGCTTGGAGTGCTGGAAAAGCTTTAAATCAACCAAATAAGGCAATGAGAACATGTTCTAGCCTTGGTGATAGAAGCAAAAGCACTAGAAACTAATTCTGGTTTCAAATCTGCTCAAGAAATTCAAATCTGGTTTTGAAATTTCAAATCTGTTTCAGCTGGTTTTATTTGATTCTGCTGTTTGGAACAAATTTTTTTGATGTTATTGGAAGTGGCTAAAGGTATTGCAAACCATTAAAAGCAAGGAAATGCAACTAGCATAGCTTGGTTGCCTTAAAAACCAGTAGCCTTTGCTGTTTCAGTTTTCACTCTAGCTTTTCACTGTGCTATCATTCTTTGCTTGGTCCAATCTGACTGTAATCATACTAAGCATTTTAATTCTAGCTTAGTTCTGTGTAATTACACTTCCTTGAGTCATTTCTTTGCTGTCCAGCTCTTGAATCCTTGGAAAACTGAATTTGGATGGTTTAATGGTGCATTTTACTGCATAAAGTGGTACAGCAGAGGTGATTTTCGAAAATCTGCTGTTTCTTTGCTGTTTTACAGTTTGAGCAAGTCCAAATTGATGGTTTAAAGTTGCTTGCACTGTTCATTTGGTCAAAACTTAGCCTATATGCAGATTTTCATTTTAAACCATCACTTTTTGGGTTATTTGGAAGTGAACCAGTGAATTTTAGTTGGAATCAGTTTCTGAGTTGTTTAAGATTTTGAACATGCTTAAAATCATCAAACAAAGTTGCTTGATCATTCACAAGAGCTGTTGAATCACTTCCTTTCGAATTTGAGTATTAAACCACCATTTCAGTCCACTTTTCAGGTGCAGATTTCACTTTTCCAGCAACTGTTTGTTTATTTCTTTGCTTGAAATTCAATTCTGGATTGGTAAAAGCTGGTTCAAAGTTTAAAATTGAAAAGACATGATTAAAAGAAGTAATATCAAGTGTTAAAAAGCTTATAGAACCGTGCAATCCAGATTACAAGCCCTGAAAATCAAAAACACAAAATCTGAAGTTCTTTGGGGCATTTTATCAAACACTTTGGAAAATTATCAAACAGTTTGTCTGGATGCATTTGTGATCTGCGATTTCAATTTTTCTTGCTTTATTCATCTATTCTAGTGCCTTTGTTAGGTTCCTTTTGAGTGCTTGCTTTTATTTGTGTGCTGTTACAATTGATTTCCCTCTTTTTGGCCTCTAAACTGTCCATTCCAGAAATTTAGATTGCAAAAATCTGGTGCAATGTGCTGAAACTGGTGCAGAGTTTTAATTTGATTTATGGTGCTGTTTAGATGCTTATTGGTGCATATTTTGTGCTAGGATGATGGCTCATGCTAGTGGTAGCATCTTGAGGGGTGGAAACTTGTATAGCTCTTGATCTAAGTGCCTTTACAGCAAGGGAAAATAGTTTCAAGAAACACCATTCTGCAGTGAGGAAAAGAGTGAAAAAGTGTGAAAAATTGGCAACTCCTATAGCCAAATTTTGAGAGAGCAGTTCCATTCCAAAGTGAACGAGAGATTGAGTGTTTAAAACCTAAAATAAACTTGCTAGAGCACCCTGAAATAGTACAGGAAGTGAGATTTGAGTGAATGCACATGAAGCCAATTAGCTTTGGCCGAGAGAAACTTTGCACTAAATTTCCATTGCTGAAAAAGCTCTTTTCGAAATCTGAATTGTGCTAATTACTTAGATTTGTGCAGCCTTTGATTTCATTGACATTCACAGGGGAAAATGTTATTCAGATGAAGAATTGCAACTAGCCACATTTGACCATTTCAGATGTTTTCAGCCTTTTTAGTTATCTGGTTTTGGATAGTTGTGCAATCTGGTTTGACCAGTTTTGTTCAATAATGATGAGCTGTTACCAATTTAACTGCTAGTCTTGGATTTTTTTTTTTTTTTTGTGGTTGCTGTGTTGAAAAATAATAGTTCAGGTTTGTGGATCCTTAAGGGCAAACATTGAGTTGATTAAAAGCCTGATAAGCAGAACAGATTGAACCTTCTGCACCTGGAACAATTGGACAGCGTCTGCTGAAAGTGCAGTTTCATATGACCATTGAGCTAGGCAATGTGTAGGTCATTAAGCATCCATCTAGGTGCTTTCCAGTAGCAGAATACGGTTGTCCAGAAGCCACAATGAGATCACGTGAACCATTGGCTGCAGCAGTGGAAACTGGATGAACACCAACCTGTAAAACCACCAACCGTGAATGTCCACACTATCTAACAGAAAAAATTAGCAGCTGTTTGATCACTTGCTCTTGAAATCTGCAAGAAAAGTAACGTTGCAAATTTCAGTGTAGATGCTATTTGATGAGAATTGGATAGCTAGTGCAGCAGATTACCAATTGAGAGCAAATTTAGTGCAAAGCCGAGAGCAAAGGGAATAATCTTAATTTTGTTGTGCAGTGTTATAATAGTGTTGATGGCTGCCTACTGAATTTGGTATACATTCTTTGTGCAATTGAAACACAAATGAGAATATTTTAAGCTGCAGCAACAAAACCGAGAAAAGGAGAGTTGAAACCACAAGCTAGGAGACTCCAAAAGTAGTCCAGCACATGGATTTGAACCAAAAACAGAATGTGGCAGCATCTATTCTCAGTTTTCTTTTATAATTGTAGTGTTCATTTTTTATTTGTAATAGGTTTGCTGTGAGTTGTCTTCTTTGTAAAAGGCCATTCAAAGTCCAAGTGTTTTGGAAGAGTCCTTAGTGCTCTTTCAACTCTTGGCAAGTGTTCTTGTTTGATTTGTGCTTATGTTTAAATTCTTGTTTTCATGTGTTTAGGAGTGACTTAGGGTACAAGAGATTTAACTCTAAGCTTTGTCACATTAGGTGTCAGAAATTAGAAGTCTAGGTGTTTTAACTTTCTTTTTGTTTGTTTGAGTCCATTTTTAATTTCAATAGTGAATCTTACTTTGAAAATGATCAAGTAAGTAGCCTTAGACATTCTGGCTAGGTAAGACTTGGTATTTAAGCGGCTTTTGGCTCACGTCTCTTACTTGGAAATTGTCTCTTGGTAAAATCTTAAACCTTTCCAAACTAAGAATCCACTTTTGAAATTAAAAAGATGTATGAGGAAATCATGATCACTAAGAAAGGAATAGAAATGAGTGAGCTTAGGGACTTGTTTGCTCAATACATGAAAAATCAAAATGAGGGTGAGCAAAAAGAAAGAAGGAAGGATGAAAGGTACAACCAAGCTAGGAAAGATATTCCATTCTTTGGTAAGGACATTAGTGCTTTAACATATCTAGCTTGGGAAAAAGAAATTGATAAGATGCATCCATCCATTGTTAACAAAAGTGAGTCTAGAGCCTATGGTTCCATTTTTCTTTCTAGGGAGAGTGAATCTCATGTTCTCAGTATATATCTCTCTAGGTTAGAAGAGCATGCAAGTGAGTGGTGGAATGAGAGACAATATAGTGTTAAGAAAGGTAGAAAATCCTCCATTCATGATTGGTATGAACTAAGAGCTTGCATGAGAAGAAAATTTGTTCCTCTTTCAGCGAAGAAAGACCTAGAATTAATGGGACACCTCATTCAAGAAGGAAAAAAATTTATGAAAGGTCTAGATGGTTTCTCTCATAGGGAAATTGAATTTAAAGAAAACCTTGAGAAACTCTTGGATAAAAGAGAGACTAGACGGAGAGAAGAGGAATTGAGAGAAAATATAGAAGAAGAAAAGAGAAACAGAGAAGAAGAAGAGAAGAGAGAAGAAGACCAGAGAAGAAAAGAAGAAGAGAGAAAAAGAAAAGAGAGAAAATGAGCAATTGCTACTAATGGAAAATTCTACTACAAATACAAGGGAATCAAAAAGGGAAGGTTTCCAATCCTTTATTTCTTCTTCAAATATCTTTAAGTCTTTTCATGATAACTTCTCTTTTAAACTAATTGCCACACCAATTTTCATTATACTACCCTTTTCAAAATATGACAATTTAAATCTTGAGTCATTGTTACCCTTAGGGATACAAGAAACTCAACATAAAAGAAAAGTGACTTGTGAATTAGGACTTTCAAATTTCCTTAAAATTATAAAACAAAGTCCTTATTCTAAAGTTACTTCCACAAAAAAATTCTTTCTTGGATTGATACTAATTGGAGATATATTTGATGCTTATTGTAGATATATTTTTGATCCAGGAGGAAAGTAACAAACCAAAGTTGTGCTTCTTTATATCTTCCCGATTTGAGGACAAATCGTTTTTCAAGAGGGAGGGTATGATGGAAACCCATTTAGGGCATTTCATTCAAAGGAGCACTAACTAAAGCTAAGGCTAAGAAAGGGAAGTGAAGAAAGACTTTTCTTGATTTTCTCTAAGCCTTAGAAAGATTCTAACTAATAAATAATTGTAATTGTTGTTTTGTAGGAGGTCATGGAACAACCAACCAAGGAGGTTGTTTAGCCAAGAGAAGTAAAGGAGGGAAAGGCATAATTTAGCACCATATGAAGCTTGACGCTCAGCGAGGAAGGGTTTATGCCCAGCGTACACCAGTTGTGATTTTCCATGTGCATCTAGCACAATCCATGTGCATCCAGCAACTTCAAAAATGCTTCAGCAATTTTAAACGTGTGGCTCTTCACGTTTTTTTCCACTTGTACAGCTGGCACTTGGTCCATTGTATCATAGCTAACGTAGCTAAGTATAGGCATGAACCAGGAGCTTTGTTTCTCCTTTAAATAGCTTGCTCCATTACTTGTCACCTTTGATTTGAATGAAGAATTATTCTGTTGAATTCTGTCTAGAAGTTCATCTTGTTGAAGGTCACCGAGAGAGAGCTTGAGAGTTTGCTCTAGCCTCTCTCCCTAGCTAGGCTGCCAATCCTAGCAACTTTATCCACCATCCGCATCATATTTCAGCATCCAAATCTCTGCCTCTGTTTCACTTCCCAATTCACAGAACACCACCGTTTGAAATTGTGCTTCAATTTTTCCATCTCCGAACCATTGTTTCATTCCACGTTCCTTTTTCTTCAATCTTATCTTCATCACCGAATCATTACATCTTCTCCATTTCAGCCACCGGACACCGTTTAAATAGTGGCTTCCAGAATTTCTGCTTCTTATGGTCATTATCATCATTAATCATCTTCTTTCGCTGCAACAAATGATGTTCAACTCCTTTTCCAGTTCAGATTCCAGAAGTTCCTAGAAGTTCCCTTGATTCCATCTTCCACCAGAATCAGCTGGAGCGTTCTTCCAATACTTTTTCTCTCTTCTTTCTCTTTTAACTCAACTTTCTCTTTTCTATCTACTACTTTCTCTTTTTCCTTCTCATCACTTATGCTTACAATAGCCTTGCATTCTTTTGTAGGGTTAACCTTAGTATTAGCCCCAAATTGATTTTCAACTTTATCCTCCAACTTCTTGGCCAGTTGACCAAGCTGTATCTCTAGATTCCGTATAGCAACTTCAGTGCTTTTATGGTTGGAGATAGTTACCTGCATGAATTGTTGAAGGGTTTCTTCAAGTTTTGTAGTTCTCTCAGATAGAGAGGGTTGTTGTTGCCACTGTTCTTGTTGCTGTGGTGGTCTATTGAATTGTCCAGCAGCTTACCCAAATTGATTTTGTCCCATGCTTGGATGAGGTTTCCATCCTTGATTATAAGTGTTCGGACGAAACTGGTTACCCATGTAGTTAACTTCTTCATTGATATTTTCGGGCATCGCACATTGACCATTAATATGATCACCACCACATAATTCACAAAGTTGTTGCTGAACCTATGAAACATTTTGGAACTCCTTTGGAACTGAGAAAGTTTCTTTGTCAAAGTCTCCAATTGTTGAATAATAATATTGTTTTGTGCAAGCAGAGCATCATGAGATTGTAATTGTAGGACTCCCTTCTGCTGTAGTGGAGCTCCTATTTCACTATGCATCTCATTGTCATTAGTAGCCATATTTTTAATCAACTCATAAGCTTCGTCTGGAGTCTTGCACTTGATATTACCTCTAGCTGATCCAGCATCAATTTTGTTTGCGAGCCAAGTCCTCCAAGGAATAGAATGACTACTGTAGCTTCGTCAAAGCCATGTGTGGGAGTCTTCCTTAACAAGCCTTTGTATCTGTCCCATGCTTATTCTAACGTCTCCTCCATGCCCTGCCTGAAAGAAGAAATTTCCTGTTTACCTTTTTTGATCTTTGATTGTGGGAAGTATTTGTTTAAGAACTTTGCAACCACATCCTCCCACTCAGTAAAGCTATTCTCAGGAAAAGAGTTCAACCACAACTTAGCATTGCCTCCTAATGAGAAAGGAATCAAGCTCAACTTTATAGCATCATCTAGCACTCCATTTATCTTCACAGTATTGCAGATCTCATTGAATGTAGTCAAATGTTCATATGGAATTTCATGTAACAGTCCATTGAATTGGTTGCTTTTCACCAGTTGAATCAACGCAGGCTTCACCTCCATACTTGCACATTGACCCTTAGCCTTGCAATGCTGTTAAAATGATGAGCGCCAAAAAACCCTAGAAAGCACTGTTAACACAAAAATAAAATAAAAAAACAAAAAAAAAACAAAAGATAAAATAAAATAAAAATAAAAATAAAGTCAAAGTTAATCAAGAATCACACAAATAGAATAGTTTAAACCGTGAGTCCCCGACAACGGCACCAAAAACTTGTTGGGTTGACCGACAAGTGTACCGGATCGTAGCAAGTAATAATCCTGGTAAGACAGGGTATCATTTCCCAAGAGACTCTCGCAACTAGACAATCGTGTGATAACTTGATTAATTAAGACTTAAAAAATAATGAAATCATTGGTTTAAAAATGCAATTACAGAAAATTAAATATAAATGCAGTTTTGATCAATTGAAGAGAAGCCCAATGATGAATGGATGATGTTTGTATTATGAGATGAATATGTTACTGCAGTTAAATTTCACCAAGTTTACTCTCATGTATATAAGAATTCTTCTTCTTCATTAATGTCAACGTCACTCTCTAAATTACTTAAAACCTTATCCTTCGGCGAAGAAAGCCTATCCTTAATTACTAGGTCACAATCCCTTGCATCCCTAATAATTGATTCTGCAATAAGATTAGGAGCTTAAGACGACCAAAACCCATACCTCCATCCCTGAGAAATACTGTATTTGGGAATAATTCTCCAGAACCTGAATTGTAAGATACCTCCTGGTACTCATGCAAATCATACATCATGCTATGAATGAGTTAAACAAAGCAAGCATAGATCATAGAAGAATTACCTTAACGATTAATAAAAGAAGCATATATTATTAAGAATGAATTCAAATATATGAGAGTTCACAAGGTTACATCATCCCCTAACAGCAAGTAGAAGTTAGTTCACAATTGTCATGGTGAAACTAAATGTACAATGGAGAAGAATGAGATAGAAAAACCCTAAAAGTTGAAGATGGAAGCTCCCGCATCCAAATTCGCCTCCAGAGAGTGAAAAAGCGTGTTGTTGCACCTCCTCTGCCAAAAGATACAAAACCTAGGGTGTCTAGTGATAACGGTTCAAAAACCGTTGTTTTTATACTTAAAATTGATACTAAATCACACCCTTTATGACTTAGAATTAGCTTGAAATCATGCAATTTGCTTAAGTTAAAGAATAAAAGAGTCAAAGTAGGTTTTCTTGGTTTTATGCTTGGTTTTCCCTTTTTTAGCAGGATTTATCAGGATTTTGATGAAGGAAGTGAAGGAAGAGAACTATTGAATGCAAAAGAAGGTGGAAAATTGAAGAATAGAAGAATCGCAGCCACTGCCGGGCGGTGTGACCTTCAATGCATTCTCTGCCACGCGCTTAAGGGGCACCGCCAAGGGGTGAGATGAGAATCGCACATACCGTCGGGCGGTGGACTCTTCAATGGAATCTCTAGAGGACGCTCAAGCAACAGCGTTGAGGGGTGATACCAAGTGCCGTGCCTACCGCCCACCTGAGCGAAAATTATGTTATTTTTATAAGTTATAAATAGACCCAGATGAACCAGAGCAGTTATCTTTTGGCAGAAAGGACGCAGAAACACATTCTACACACCTTGGAAACGGATTTTGGATGCGAAAGCTCCGATCTATCAATTCTAGGGTTATCTTTTCCATATTTTCCATTCAATTCATCTAGTTTCACCATGATTATGGTGAACTAAACTCCTTTATTGTTGGGGAACAATGTAATCCTATTTGAAACTCTCTTGTATTGAAATTCTTACTTTATTCATATGCTTTATTTATCAATAGTTTGAGTTTTTCCTCCATTATATTTGCATGCTTTGTTTAAGACATTATTCAATAGCATAATCTTTGATTCTTTCTATATGGACACATATAGTTAGGTCTAGACATGAGGGAATTCTCTTGATAGCAATATTACCTAGACATAGGAATAGGATGATCAATTGTCTAAAGCTTTTGTGCGAATGTAATGCATGAATAATTGCTAAGGAGACTAAACATAGTAAACTAGTAATTAGGAGTAGACTCTATACATCAAGATATTGATAGTAGGGGATTAGGATGAAACCGTAAATACCAACAACATCATTCATCCATATAACCCAACTGTCAATTGATCAATCTTTGCATGCATGTTTATTTTTTGTTTTGCATTTAAAACCCTAATTTTTGTTATATCAAGTCTTAAGAAATCAATTCACATGAACTTTTAGGCCTAAGAGTCCTTTGGGAAACGATACTCGAACTTACCATTTTATTATTACTAGATACGATCCGGTACACTTGCCGGAGTGTTAACAAGTTTTTGGCGCCGTTTCCGGGGACTCATTGGTTTAACTATTCTAGTAGTGTGATTATTGATTGAATTTGACTTGCTTTTTGTTTTCGTTTTAGTTTTTTTTTATGTTTATATAAAAGTGCTTTTTAGGGTTTTGTTTCTTGTGTATGCAGGATACAATTCATACTAAGAGCAAGAAAAATCAACAACCTCTTCTTGAAGGATTGAGTGCAACTCGAAGGAGAGGGAAAGTTTGAAGATCATCTAGAGGATTATTCCCCTCTCTTGAGAGACTCTTACAACCCTCACCGGAAACATCCAACTAGAGCACAGAAGGGATGGCTGAGGAGGAAGCTCCTAGACGCACTCTAGCATATGCATCCAATGTGATTGGCCCTAAACACTTTAACAGCATTGCAATGCCAAGGGTCAATGCACTAAACATGGTGATGAATCCGGCGTTGATACGCTTGGTGCAAAGTAACCAGGTTAATGGACTGTCACCTGAAAGTCCATATGATCATCTCACCACATTCAATGAGATCTGCAATACGGTGAAGATCAATGGTGTGCCGGATGACGTGATCAAACTTAGCTTGTTTCCTTTCTCATTAGGAGGCAATGCTAAACCGTGGCTAAACTCTTTTCCGGAAGGAAGCTTTACAACTTAGGAGGCTGTGGTGGCAAAATTTCTGAACAAATATTTTCCACAGTCTAAAATCAACAAAGTAAAGATGGAGATATCTTCTTTTAGGCAGGGCATGGAGGAAACCCTAGGTTAGGCGTGGGACCGATATAAAAGTTTGTTGAGAAAGACGCCTGTGCATGGTTTTGATGAGACAGTTGTAGGTAATATCAACAGAAAGATTGCTCAAGAAGCTTATGAGTTGATAGAAGATAAGGCGGTCAGTGATAATGAGATGAACAATGCAAGTGTTGATTTTCTTCAACAACAGGAAGATTCACAGTTACAGTATCAGAATGTTGTACTTGAGAAACACAAGATGATCACTCAACAGTTGGAAGCAATTATATAGACTTTCTCTATTGCCACAGGAAATTAAAAAAATTTCAAGCACTAGTAAAAAAACTGGTTTTTAACCTGCCGTATAGGCATCGTTTTTAAGAAAACTGTAGCATATGGAGGTGCGGTGGCATTTCTGCAAATTTAAGGACCTTATAGGCCTCAATTCAAGGGGAACCGAGGCATAAAGCCTTTATTGCATCAGTTAAAGTACGACCAGAGGCATAATGTTTCGCCTTTTCCCGCCTACTAATTCCCTACTACCTCGGTTAGTCAGAAAACCGAGGCATAAAGGTCTGCTCTCACTAGGTGCAACTGACATAAAGGTTTGCATCATTTATGTAACTAATATACTCCTGATGGGTGTCGCACCCCATGCAAATTTAATGTGCATAAAGAATGCAGTATAGACTAGGAAGTGACTCATAGGTTGTCTCTCAAGGACCAAACTGTGGCTCAAGACTTAGGTCAAACACGAAGTGGGGGTGTTTGTGTAAGGTTTGTGAATGCGGATGAATTAAATTGAAACACAGATGCAAACAGAAATGTAAACACAAATGTAAAAACGGAATCAAATACTGAACAAAAGCGGTTGGTCATTAACTCAATCACCATGCTTCCTATCACAGATTAATGACAAGTACACACTACTCTAATTCAAATCCAACACGAATCACCCAACTAAGCGAAGGCTAATTCAGTTTTCAGAATTACAAACTAAGCGAATGCAATGCTCAAATCCAATCAGTCATGCACCATACAGTCTAATCAACTAAGCGAAGACTAAACACCGATTAGGAAACTAAGCGTATACCCAATTCCAAGCACACAAAAAATTAAATATTGAGCCAAATTAGAGCAGCAACATGACAATCAAAGTGCAAAGGTGTCGTGAATAAACTACTCTAACCTCTAATCTAGCACAGCTAACCAATATATTGTTTACTTGAACATATATTGTATGTTGCGTATGTAATTATTTGAGGTTGAATATATTGTTGTTGTGAATTAGCCTTATGTTAGGACCCTGACAAGTGTACCAGATCGTATCAAGTAATAAAAATCGGTAATCCCAATATCGTTCTTCCCAAAGGACTCTTAAGGCCTTATCTTTCGTGTAAACAAATTGTTTTTAGACTTGAGAAAAGAAAATTAATTTAAGTGGTTTGAATGCAAAACAAAAATAAACATGCAAATGCAGGAATTCAATTGATTAAAAGAAACTATGAATGAATGAGGTTGTTGGGGTTTACAATTTCATCTTATCCACCCTCATATATCTACTCTTCTTATTTACTTTGCTTATTTATCATATTGCCATGCAAACTTTCTTGGTTTACCCTTAACCCAATCCCTTGGTGAAAAGAGCCTATTACTAATTACCGGCTTGCTATCCCTAGCCTCCCCTAGTAATTAATAATGCATGATAAGCGAAAGCAAAATACAATTGATCGTCCTACCCCTATCCCTAGGCGGTATTAACATAATCAAGGAATTATCCCCAGTTCATGACATTATTGTATGTCCCCGTATCAATAAAGACAAACAACATCTACCGAATGAGTTAAACGGTAAAAGCATTAAATACAGGTAAAGAACCCAACAATTGATAAATCAAGCATATGCAAGCATATAAAGTAAACAAGAATTTGGATATGTGAGAGTTTCAAAAGATTACATTGTTCCCCAACAACAAAGGGTTTAGTTCACCATAATCATGATGAAACTAGATGAAATATAATGGAAGAATGGAAAGACAAACCCTAGATTTGATAAAGTGGAGCCTAAGCATCCAAGAAATCTCCTCCAAAGGTGTAAAGCTATTGTGGACGTTGTTCTCTGCCAAAATAATTACATTTGGATTCGCACTAAGGCTATATATAAGCCAAAAAAAGAACAGAAAGATTTCAGAATCCAAAATATAAAAACAGACAACCGCCCAGGAGTCAAATTGGCTGCTCAACGGTTTGCCTCAATACACGCCACTGCCCAGGCGTCTAAAATGACCGCTGAGCGGTTTGCCTCTTATCGACCTGGACGCTCAACGTCGCCACCTGACCGCCAGACAGTAACTTTTCCTTGCACTAGGACGCTCAGCGGTGGAATTTACCGCTTGAGCGGTTCACAGACTCTGTTTTTCTTCCTTTTTCTTCTTCATTCTTGAGTTTATGACCTTCCTACTTCATTGCCATCTCCAATTCTCATCAAAAACCCTGCAAAACAATGTAAAACAAGCATAATATCTCTAAAAACAACTTTTGACTCTCATGTGACACAACTTAAGAGTTTTACTTGATTCTAAAGCCCATTTTAAGCTACAAAGGGTGTGATTTAATATCAAATTTATGCATGAAAATAACGGTTTTTAAACTGTTATCACCTTAGTTTCCCGTTTGAGATTCAATACAAAAATTATTGACTATCTCCATTTTTTTCTAACAAATATACTTTTTACAAATGAATAGAAAGGAGATAGTAATAATAATTTACAAGTATTGAATCTTGAATTGTCCGGTTGGACAGTTTAAGAAGAGTAATAACTTTTTCATAGTTTATTAATACATATCAATTTTAATATACATGTCTTAAATTTCATGAAATTTTGCAGTTGTGTTTTGTATTGATCTTCAGTGCATATTTGATTGTGATTTATAATCACTTTCATTTCGTGTAACCTGAAGACCAATGCGAAATGTTGGCAAAATTTCGTGAAATTTAAGATATGTTGTTTAAAATTGATATGTTTAATAAACTAAAAAAGGTGAATCTTCTTGAATGGGATAGGGTCACACCTTGAATACAAACACGAACAAAGTGATCATTCAAGATTATTGAAATTGTGTAAACAATTTCAGTAAACATGCGTACGGATCGAGGGCGGATGAATTTAGCACGCATCAGCACTGAATACGAGAGAGGGGTAGAAGAATTTATAGAGTTTGCACAACGTAATGCAAGTACAAGTGGTGATGATGAAGTCAAGTTTAGATGTCCCTGTGTGAACTGTTTGAATGGGAGGAAGTTGAATGAAACTGATATTACGGAACATCTTATTTGTGATGGTTTCATACGAAGTTATACAACATGGATATGACACGATGAATCAATAGACTTTCCAACTGTCTCTCCAACTGAAAATGTATATGATTCCACCATGGATATGGAAGATCGACCGGAAGAAGACA
The DNA here is from genome assembly GCA_027742785.1 of Vigna reflexopilosa. NCBI lineage: Eukaryota > Viridiplantae > Streptophyta > Magnoliopsida > Fabales > Fabaceae > Vigna > Vigna reflexopilosa. The sequence continues at coordinate 15,483,889 of CM050928.1, read as the reverse complement.
ATTTAGAGGACATGATCTGCGATGTTGGCGTAAAAGCTTTTGCCCAAGCATATGTTTCACCTTGTCACAGGAAACAAGGTCAAAAGCACAAGCTATAAGTGCTCAGAATAAAAATTCACACCTACTGTCTCGTGGTGGATATAGAAAGCTTGAGGAGAAAATAATGAAGCAGAAGTTAGATAGTAGACTTTCATTTTCTGAGGGTGGTGACCCTCCTCCTCCTCCTTTACCACCATCTCGGCACGAGAAGTGGAAATTAACCCGTTTAACATCATCGGGGCACCTACACTTCCGACAGTGCAAGAGAGATATCTGAAAGAATTGTAAGATTTCATTTCTCATATTTAAAAAACATTTTTGTTATATATTTTACATAGATATTTCAAATAATTATGAAGTTTTGTTATTCTATAGGACTCCTTGGTTGAGCAGAGCTCCCAAGGTGAATTCACACAAGAAGGTCGTCAAGATACAACTATTGGACGACCTGAGCACCCAGGACGGGTGCGTGGTGCTGGGCCTGGCATAGGCATACGACAGTTCTTTGGGTCTTCCTCGTGTCCATCTTCATCCGGAATAAGTAAAGAGTATGAACAAAAACTGAAGGTGGACATCACAAAAGAGCTCCGGGCAGAGTTGTAAGAAGAAGTTACTGAAATGGTTGCGCGCCAGTTACAACAACGTTATGAGGATTTTGGCAATCGTCCTCCACCATCTCCTGTAGCGGAACATGTGCCCCCCTACAAGTAAACTTAATAATCATTTTTGTTTATTAATTTACTTTTTGTATAACCTAACATTTAATTTGACAGGTAGAAGTGGCAAAGGAAGTTGCTCAGCTGCCAGTGCCCCAGGGGACGACATGGACAACACTCGTCCATGTCTATTGTATATTATCTTTGAAACCAGGACAAAACTAGTGGCTCGTGGCATAGCCTATGAGACAGCCACTGTAGTGCATGGCGTACAGCTAGCAGAAAATGAGGTCAAGGTCACGATGGATGATGTTGTCGTAGCAGATGCCATTCTTCCTATGCCTACATTTAAGTTTGTGACTGTGGAAGACGCATTTAAGTCCTTCGTCGCCTGGCCTAGTGATGGGCTGTCACGGCCATACAAATTTGATTGCATAAAAGAATGCAGTATAGACTAGGAAGTGACTCCTAGGTCGTCTCTCAAGGACCAAATGTGGTTCGAGAATTAGGTCAGACACGAAGTGGGGGGGGGGGTTTGTGAAAAGTTTGTGAATGCGGATAAACAAAATCAAACCACGAATGCAAACAACAACGTAAACACATATGTAAAAGCGGTTTCAAAGACAGAATGGAAATTTTTGGTCATTAACTTAATTACAATGCTTCCAATCACAAATCAACAAAATAAAGCGGCGACTCAAACCTCTAATCCAACATAGTTAACCAACTAAGAGAAGGCTAATTATGTTTTCATAAAAGCGAACTAAGCGAACGCAATGTTAACATCAAATCCAATTTACACCATGCAGTTTCATCCACTAAACGAAGATGTAACACCAACTGGGCAACTAAGCGTATACCCAATTGCAAGTGCAAATACAGATTTCACATTAACCAAGGTCAGAGTAGCAATTACAATTACAGTCCAGAAATCTCAAGGAAACATTATAATATCGCTAATGACCAACTCAATTAATCTAAACTAACATGACAGTTAAGTTATCACGACAGAACATACTAGACAACATTAAAGTAAACGGAAACAGTAAACTGAACAAGACAAACAACATGAGAACAGTAAATTGAACATTTCTAAAACAAGACATGTAAACTAATTAAAATGCAGATGGATAATAAAGAAACACTTGGCATGCTATTGAAACACAACACTTAAGCTTAAAGAAATAAAATGCTAATCATCATGGAATCAACACTTAAAAAGGAAAAGCATAAACAAGAAGATAAAATAAAAATGCCTAAAGCGTGGGATCTCTTCAAGAAAAATAAATGCTTTAACTTTTATCTAGGTGGTGGCTGCACCATTCTTTCCAAATCACCATTTTCATCAATTTTCTTAAAAGCAAAATGAAGTAGCTAAAATGTAGCTGCTGTAACCGTGAGCATCCTATTGTCCGTGAGCTTCTTCTAAAATGGAAATTAAATATTGCTCTGCAGGTGGCAGCTTCACCATTTCCGCCATTCAATAAAAATTAGAAACCATAATTTCACAATGAAAACCGTTCACTTTTCTAAAAGAAAGCAAATACTAAAAATGAAGTTTTTCTCCCCAGGACGTGGCATTGATGGACCGAGACTTCAATCAAAAAATGCATGAGAAAGAACAAATTGAAACCGTGCATCTCTTATCTAAAAGGGAAATAAACATCAGGCTTGACACCTCCAGCTTCAAGCAATGAATGTCCGCTTCTCCCAGCTGGAGCAACACATCAGCCAAATAAAACGAAACCAAATCCCGTGTGCATATTTCAGCTCAATCAGCGTGTGAACCTGTGTGCTTCAGCCAAGAAAAGAGCAATTCTCCAAGTAAAAGAAAAACGTAACAGAGCTTCTATCTAATATTAAAACGTGCTACACCTCTCAAGCTTCGAATAAAATTAAATCTTCAAATCACTGGCAAAATAATATGCTCAGCAAAATAAATAAACCTTGAATCATCATGAATCAGTGTTTCCAAGCAAAATGAAATGCAAATTGTGCTTCACAACTCAAATTGACTGCACCGCTTCTCTGTCTTAAATCAAAATTAGAAATGCTTAGAATTTCCTTCAAATATTCGAAGTAGAAAACCTAATGTTCGTGGCAGCTGGAAAAGCTAAAATCTTCTTCATCCAAAATCAAATAAAATCCACATCATTCAAAGAAAGCTTACAAAAAACGTTCCCAGCCCCCCACTCAAATTACGTTCCAGCAGATTCTCCCACACCCAAAAAATGACGACTGGTCATCTTTCTAAGAGGCCATGTGTCTCAAAATTTAGGGTGGGGTCCACCCAACCCTAGGGTTGCCAAGTGCCAAGTGTTTAATAAAATTGGGCCCAACAACATTTTTCCAAAATTGGCCCAAGATGCAAAGAGTTTGTCTAAAAAGTTTTAACAATTAAATTACAATACAACTAAAATTTAAAATGTCTAAATTTGAGAGTCTTGAATTTGTTTGGTGTCCTCCAAATGTCCCAAATTGTATTTCCAAAATTTTCCCTGCAATTAACAATGCAAATAATTAGCTCAGAATATTCAAATTTATTAAAATAAGAATTTCTGGTCAAATTAAGCACAATTAGCAAAAACGGGAAAATACCGGACATTTAAGCACAATTCCCTGATTAATTCTAGAACAATAAACTAAGGGAAATCAATAAAATATCGACTCATCAAAATAGACCACACTTAGTCTTTTGCACTCCTGGGCAAAACCAAGACGAAAACCAGGGAACTACTCAAACATCACGGAGGTGACACAGACTCGACAGACAGACACCAAAGACTCACAAAACAGAAACAGAGTTGCACAATTCTCACAAAATATGGACAGTGAAAGGCATAGGCAGAATCCCACACAGAGTCAATGAAAGCAGATACTCAGAGAATGATCCCAATAGTTCAGTACATGGAAAACAGTCGATCAGTTCAAGAGATGAATCAAAAGCAACAGAGCCTCACAGATGCACACAATTAGTGTTTCTCTCAAGTGTTTAAGGTAAATCAATGTCACTCAATGCACTCAAGAAAGCAAACACAAATAGACTTGGCAAGCCTTTAATATCAACACTCAAACACATATGCATGTTCAAATCAAAAGGTCTTTTCATGGTTGTAATGGGGCCAAGGACAAGGGAGGATACATCTGGATAAGAAGCTACAAACCATAAGGAACAGAGGAGCAATGGGGAAAAAGTGTAAACACATTCAAACACACCCACAACCTCTAATTCCATCCTCTTCTTGACTCCATTATTCAAAATTATTCACAATTTTTTTTTTTCATTTTTTCACTGTTTTTCTGCTCTCTCTTTTTTCTTTTTTCTTTTTTTTTTTCATCCTGTCTCTTTTCTTTAATCAACAATTTCAAGAGACAAGATACAACACATATTTACAAAAACACGACAAGAAGAGGACTCACTACCCAATTAATCTGAAACTCCCAGGAGACCACACTTATTCCCAAAACAATTCCAAAGTGCCAAAATTCCCTAAGGTTAAGGTAATCATGGTTTTTCACTTAGGGCTAGTGTATCAGCTTCAAAACAAAGAAATGGGGAAATCATAGGCTCAAAGGGGCTATCAAAGGATCAAAACAGGGTAGGCTCATTTGGCTAGAGAGGCTCAACAACAAAAAAAACTGCCTTTATCACTTTCAAACATGCATATCAATCAAGAAACATCAAAAGAGTCAACCCAAGGCATATGTGCATGCTATCAAGAGACATATCACACACAAGAAAGAATATCAAGTGGCTCAAATTCTCACACAGGGTATTTCTGTTGCAATCAATTCAACCTCTCAAACATCATGATCATCTTCCAAGCAAAAAAAAAGCAAGGAATCCAACAAATCAGAGTATCAATGAAGTGAAAGACACATCTACAACCTAAACAAAGTCCAGAAATCAAAAGAAAAATGCAAAACTGTACACAAGACACAACAAAAACTACCTAGAAAAGAAAAAATTTAACGCAAAAAACATAAACTAATCAAAGAAAATTCAGAATCTCCCCCAATAGACCACACTTAAACTACACAATGTCCTCAGTGTGTCACAGTCATCAGATCAGAAATCAAAACAATCAACAGATCATGGACAAGTGCAATAAAAGCGGGAAAAAGAGGAGAAGGGAAAAGAAGACTCCCCTGATCATGGTGGCAGTTGCCAATTTTGGACTTTTAGGGAAATGTTCTCCACCACTAGAGTCAACAAGGAAGTCTTGAGGAGGAACTGCTTCAGTCTCCATATTTGATCAAGCAGGGAGATGTCCTCCACAGCTGGATCCAAGAAGCAGTGATTGTTGATGAGCAGGTTCAATTTGTGCCTATTAATGTTAAAGATCTTGTGTATGCTTGCACCTTTGTTTTCCATTGTGGGTGCTTGTTGGTCAAACTCATGTGTACCTCCTGCAACATGGTTAGTGCAATATGGTTCTACAGAAATAACATGCAGAGGTATAACACCCAATCCCAATGTAATAGGTTGAACCTCAGATAAACCCTCAGAACATGAATCAAGTTCAAATTTAGAAGCAGTATCAACAACAAAATCAGATTCATGTTCAGTGCATGGAGAATAAACATTCAGACAAGATATCAAAAGTTGTTTCTCATCATGCAGAGAGGGAGAACTAAAAGCATGCTCATCAACAATACAATCATCAACATATGTATCATCAGCATCATCATCAACAACAGAGTCAATCTTAGGTATGCTTACCTCCACTTCCTTGAAGATTGGTGGAATAGTGGAAGGTGAAGATGGTCTACCTATCTCAGAAGTGTTGCTTACATCTACCTGTTCCTCAACATTTTCATCAGATTCACAGTTAGTATCACCAATCATAAAGTTGGAAGCTGGTTGTATCACAGAATTGATCTCAACACAAATAGAGCAAGAACTAGCTTCACAACTACATTGAAAATTTTCAGAAAACTGTGAAAGATCAAAATTTAATCCTAAGTCTGAAACATCTTCAGTTTTCACAGTTTCAATGTCAAAATCAACACTAACATGTGAATCTGCAGCAGTATCAAGAATATTTGAATGCATAAACAACTAAGGCAAAGCAAGTGGAATTTCAAGTTTAGAGAAAACCTGTGTTGATTCATGATTCATCTCACCAGTAACAGCAGAACGAGCAACTGCATCCTCAGGTGCAAGAACAGGGACATAGGAGTGTAGGAAAGTAGATGGTGCAATAGTAGGCTCATGACTTTGCTCCTCATCCCCTATGCGGGTGACACTGACATCATCAGTAATCTGAACAGTCTGAATTGGAGGTCCCTCTAAAACACGAGACTGTTTCTCAATGGCCTACCTGGCTATCTGCCCCCACAACTCATTCAATGTTGGCTCAGAAGAAGTAGAAGATTTGGAAGGTGGTCGAGCAGATGCCTCTTGTTGTTCCTGTTTCCTCTGATTTTTCTGTTGCGGCTGCTTGTTGTTGTATATGTCGGTAGCATAAGCATGAGGCTCATCATGAGTAACAAGGTGGTCCAAAGAAGGACATGCATCCGTAGAGTGGTCACTGGAAGGACATATAGCACACAGCCGTGCAACAGATGCAGATGAAGGTGCTGGTCTCTGGTTGGATGCCAGTTGTGTCACCAAACTCTCAAGAGAATCAAGTTTGCTTACCAATTTCCTACCAACAGCTGATAAAGAATGGGCAGGCTCATGAAGCTGTGGCTGCTGTGGTTCCTGAACAGGTGGAGAAGGCATACAAGGAGTCTGGAATGATGGTTCCTGATATTGATGTTCTGAAGTACCATACCATCCCAAGCTAGGGTCATTCCATCCAGGATCATTACTGTGACCATACTGAGCAAGGAAGAATTTATCCAAGAACGTATGCTTAAGAACTTCCCAAGAAGTGATGGATCCTGGAGGAAGACAATACAGCCAACCCCTTGCTGCTTCTTGTAATGAATGAGGAAATGCCCTTAAAAACATGACTTCATCCGGGACATCAGGATTGTTTCCTTGAAGAGCAAATGGTGTAGAACTCCTCCAAATGTCTATGTGGGCATTCACCTGCAAAACCATAAAACCTAGGCAGCAAATGTATCAGTCCAGTGTTGAAAACACAACGAATATCCTCCTCATCAGGTGGAACCGGCTCCCTAGGAGCACTCTCATGAGATGGAGGAGGAACCGTAATGTTCTCAACATAGACATCAGCTGAGTATACATCACAAGGAATATCAGAGTTAGATGCAGAAGGATAGTCATAGACACAGGCAGAATAAGCATTACTCACATAACCAAAATAGGTAGACATGTAGAAGAAGGGGGAAAAGAAGAATGCAATGAAAATATGTAACTAAAGCTACCTAAATGCAACACACAATGACGAACACACAAAACAGAACATCACACTCACAACACAAGACAAAACAACACACACTAACACAACAAAAGACCTAAAACCGAACCGTTGGTCCACGGCAATGGTGCCAAAATTTGATGGGCTGTCGCGGCCATACAAATTTGATTGCATAAAAGAATGCAATATAGACTAGGAAGTGACTCCTAGGTCGTCTCTCAAGGACCAAATGTGGTTCGAGAATTAGGTCAGACACGAAGTGGGGGGGGGTTGTGAAAAGTTTGTGAATGCGGATAAACAAAATCAAAACACGAATGCAAACAACAACGTAAACACAGATGTAAAAGCAGTTTCAAAGACAGAATGGAAATTGTTGGTCATTAACTTAATTACAATGCTTCCAATCACAAATCAACAAAATAAAGCGGCGACTCAAACCTCTAATCCAACACAGTTAACCAACTAAGCGAAGGCTAATTATGTTTTCATAAAAGCGAACTAAGCGAACGCAATGTTAACATCAAATCCCATTTACACCATGCAGTTTCATCAACTAAACGAAGATGTAACACCAACTGGGCAACTAAGCGTATACCCAATTGCAAGTGCAAATACAAATTTCACATTAACCAAGGTCAGAGTAGCAATTACAATTACAGTCCAGAAATCTCAAGGAAACATTATAATATCGCTAATGACCAACTCAATTAATCTAAACTAACATGACAGTTAAGTTATCACGACAGAACAGACTAGACAACATTAAAGTAAACGGAAACAGTAAACTGAACAAGACAAACAACATGAGAACAATAAATTGAACATTCCTAAAACAAGACATGTAAACTAATTAAAATGCAGATGGATAATAAAGAAACACTTGGCATGCTATTGAAACACAACACTTAAGCTTAAAGAAATAAAATGCTAATCATCATGGAATCAACACTTAAAAAGGAAAAGCATAAACAAGAAGATAAAATAAAAATGCCTAAACCGTGGGATCTCTTCAAGAAAAATAAATGCTTTAACTTTTATCTAGGTGGTGGCTGCACCATTCTTTCCAATTCACCATTTTCATCAATTTTCTTAAAAGCAAAATGAAGTAGCTAAAATGTAGCTGCTGTAACCGTGAGCATCCTATTGTCCGTGAGCTTCTTCTAAAATGGAAATTAAATATTGCTCTGCAGGTGGCAGCTTCACCATTTCTGCCATTCAATAAAAATTAGAAACCATAATTTCACAATGAAAACCGTTCACTTTTCTAAAAGAAAGCAAATACTAAAGATGAAGTTTTTCTCCCCAGGACGTGGCATTGATGGACCGAGACTTCAATCAAAAAATGCATGAAAAAGAACAAATTGAAACCGTGCATCTCTTATCTAAAAGGGAAATAAACATCAGGCTTGACACCTCCAGCTTCAAGCAATGAATGTCCGCTTCTCCGAGCTGAAGCAACACATCAGCCAAATAAAATGAAACCAAATCCCGTGTGCATATTTCAGCTCAATCAGCGTGTGAACCTGTGTGCTTCAGCCAAGAAAAGAGCAATTCTCCAAATAAAAAAGAAAAACGTAACAGAGCTTCTATCTAATATTAAAACGTGTTACACCTCTCAAGCTTCGAATAAAATTAAATCTTCAAATCACTGGCAAAATAATATGCTAAGCAAAATAAATAAACCTTGAATCATCATGAATCAGCGTTTCCAAGAAAAATGAAATGCAAACCGTGCTTCACAACTCAAATTGACTGCATTGCTTCTCTTGCTTAAATCAAAATTATAAATGCTTAGAATTTCCTTCAAATATTCGAAGTAGAAAACCTAATGTTCGTGGCGGCTGGAAAAGCTAAAATCTTCTTCATCCAAAATCAAATAAAATCCACATCATTCAAAGAAAGCTTACAAAAAATGTTCCCAGCCCCCCACTCAAATTACGTTCCAGCAGATTCTCCCACACCCAAAAAATGACGGCTGGTCATCTTTCTAAGAGGCCATGTGTCTTAAAATTTAGGGTGGGGTCCACCCAACCCTAGGGTTTCCAAGTGCCAAGTGTTTAATAAAATTGGGCCCAACAACATTTTTCCAAAATTGGCCCAAGATGCAAAGAGTTTGTCTAAAAAGTTTTAACAATTAAATTACAATACAACTAAAATTTAAAATGTCTAAATTTGAGAGTCTTGAATTTATTTGGTGTCCTCCAAATGTCCCAAATTGTGTTTCCAAAATTTTCCCTGAAAATAATAATGCAAATAATTAGCTCAGAAAGTTCAAATTAATTAGAATAAGAATTTCCGGTCAAATTAAGCATAATTAGGAAAAACGGGAAAATACCGGACAATTAAGCACAATTCCCTGATTAAATTCGGTACAATAAGCTAAGTGAAATCAATAAAATATTGACTCATCACCTAGACCTTTATTTGGTGATGTATCTGACCCCCTGCTAAACACTCCTACACTGGTACAAAAACGCTGTTTAATGTCACTCACAAGACGTCGGTTAAAAGGTGGTTCGACGTATATTAATGGACGGTGGCATTACCGTAAATAAGTTGGTAACCAAGACATCGGTTTCTAAGGCAAAGGACGTCTATAATATAGTAGACGTCTGTTCCTCCCTAACCAGACGTCCAAGGGCCTGACAGGTAGGCGAGAAGACTTTTCTGCCCCACTGACGTCGGTTGTGAGGGAGGCAGACATCTATCTGGCTGCAATTAATGCTCTTCACCTGATTCTCAGCCGCTTAGACGTCACGTAATAAATGTCCCACGTCTATAATATTATAGACGTTTGTGCCCCTTGAGTTGACGTCAATGGGCCTGACAGGAAGGCGAGAAGACAGTCAATTTCTGCCACATAGACGTCTGGTTTCTGGGGGACCGAGGTCTATGTGGTTGTAATTAATGCTACTCACCAAACTAGCAGGCACTTTGACGTCCAGTAGTAGGGGGCCAACGTCTAAATGTTATAGACGTCGGCGCCCCAGGTCAACCGTCGTCTACTTCCCTGACCGGAACTGAAAAGTCATTCCGATCAGCGCCGTAGACGTTGGCGCCCCTTGTGTCCGACGTCTAAGTTTCCTGCAAAAGGCAGATTAAAAGTTATCTTGGACGTCACATTAGTGAGCTAACCGACGTCTAAATTCATGTTAATCCACATACTCGCAGTTACGCAAACATCATCGTTTTCCTCCTCTCCTTTTTCTCTCTTGCGGCATTGCTGCAGGTGCGACTTTTTTTTATTTAAACTGTTTAAACTTTGTTTCAGTCCGATTATATTAGTCTTTCATCGATTATCTTCTACTTCAACTGATTAAAATGTGTTTTCGTTGTGTTGTGTTTTAGTGCAGTTTTGTTCCTCTCTTAGGGTAACGTAGTACCACATTCTGCCTTTGCTAGCTGCCTCCTAGAAAAAGCGGCATCTTTTGGATTTCTTATGGCGTTTCGACACAAAAATGACCTTGGGTCGTTGCCTGGTTATCGTTTCACCGTAATTTTTTCCTCTTGCGGTTAAAAATGGATCTAGGCAAGAACCCAGTTTCGGTTTTGGGTTGAAATGTCATAAGAATTTCAAAAGACGCAAGCTTTTTTGGGGGGAAAACTAGCAAAGACAGAGTGTGCTACTAGGCTATCCAAAGATAGGAACAAAACTGCACTAAAACACAACGACTATATTAGACGTCGGTTAATGCATACACCGACGTCTATAGTGACCTTAGACGTCGGTTAGTGCCATGATCGAAGTCTATACAGTGCTCTTAGACGTCGGTGTAGGCACTAACCGACGTCTATATAGACCTCAGACATGGCACTAACCGACGTCTGTTATATGTAAATTTGACGTCCCATTAACGTCACCCGTAATGATGTCGTTTGTGTAAAAGACGTTAAAAGCCCAAAATAACAGACGTCTAAAGCCCTTTCTACACTAGTGCTACTATATACTTCTCAATCTTAATATTTACTTCTTATTGATGTCATAAAATAACCATTTTTTCATGTAACAGCAAACAGGTAAAGAGGGAGGTCCTACACCAAACAAGCCTCATTTATCCGAGGATGACCCTCTTGGTGCATTAGACGAGCTTGCTAACATCCTTTCAGATGCGTCGATGAGTGTACAATGGGATTCTACTACATTTGGAAGAGAAGCTCATATCCCATTGTACTTGCATTAGCAAGATGTTAGGGAGCTTGTGTCGGGGAGAGAAGAAATTAATATTACACTCATTCAGTTGTGGATGATGTAAGTTTATTAGAACTTTTTTATATAACTCTTGTTTATCAAGTTACTTATATCAGATTATTTCTTATTTCAGGTTTATGTTTGATGTCAGTAACAAGAAGGGCTTCAATGATGTATATGGGTTCATTGACCCCTCTATGACTCATGAAAGAAATAAATTTGATGATATCGGATGGGTGTCGGGCCCCATACAAATTTAATGTGCATAAAGAAATGCAGTATGGACTAGGAAGTGACTCCTAGGTCGTCTCTCAAGGACCAAACTGTGGTTTGAGAATTAGGTCTAACACGTAGTGGAGGGGTTTCTGAAAAGTTTTGTGAATGCGGATGAATTAAATTAAAATACGAATGTAGACAGAAATGTAAATAGAAATGTTAAGACGGAATCAAAATACAGAATTAAAAATGTTGGTCATTAACTCAATTACTATGCTTCCTATCACAAATTAACGATAAGTACACACTACTCTAATCCAAATCCAACACGAATCATTCAACTAAGCGAAGGCTAATTCGGTCTTCAAAATTGCAAACTAAGCGAATGCAATGCACAAATCTAATCAGTCATGCACCATACAGTCTAATCAATTAAGCGAAGATTAAACACCGAGTAGGCAACTAAGCGTATACCTAATTGCAAGCACACAATAGATTAAATATTGGGCTAAATCAAAGCAGCAGTATGACAATTAAAGTACAAAGGACTCGTGAATAAACTACTCTAACCTCTAATCCAGCACAGTTAACCGACTAAGCCAAGGTTAGTCATGCTATCATAATCGGGTACTAAGCGAACGCAATACACCTATTCCATCCAATGTGTTCTATATAGATTGATCAACTAAGCGAAGATGCAATCACCAATTGGGCAACTAAGCGAAGATGCAATCACCAATTGGGCAACTAAGCATATACCCATTGCAAGAACACAGTCAGATTTCATAGAATGTCAGGCAGAACAGAATAAACACAAAAACAGTCCAAGAAATCTCAAGGAAACAATGTAATATCTCTAGCGACCACGCCAACTAACTCAAGCTTATATGACAACTAAATTATTACAACTAAATTAAAGAAAATTTACATGACTCACTTGAATTGGAATTGCTAAATCTGCATCTTCCATCAATTAAAGACCACACATAAAAAAACATAATGTAATGAGAAGAAAATTTTAAGGGAAACGCATCACTACTTGAAATTAGAAAACACATTGCAGCTAAAAGAAAAAGTACATTTAATTGCATATTGTGGACATCGACCAAGCACATCCATCACGGGAATCAACAACTTAGAATTTAATTGCATATTGTGGGCATCGACCAAGCACATCCATCACGGGAATCAACAACTTAAAAGCGCATGGGCAGTGAAGGAAAATAGATGCCTAAGCTGCTTTCTAAATGCATTCAATTAAAATAAAAAAAGACAATGAACATTCGAAACCGTGAATTAAACTTTAGTCAATCAACTAAAACCTTGGCAGGCATTCCACCTGAACGTGTTCAACTTTGAGAAGATATATGTAAACAAAGAAAAGAAAAAGAAAGCTGGTGCGTGCTCTTCATTCTCCAACGTGGGTGGCTGCTGCACCCCTTCTAAAACCGAAACTCCACTTGGATGCTACATTTTGGCAGTGCGTGCTCCTCAAAAAATGAAGAAGAATGAATGGCTTGTGGCGGCTACTCCCTATTCAGCGTGTTCCATTTTCCTTTAAAAACCTTCGCCCTACTGCAGCTTCAGAGACGTGCTTGTGCACATGGCCGTTGCTTGCTGATGCGTGATGCTGGATCTCCAAAATCTCCAAGCACACACCTCAAGCCCAAGCTGGACGAAGAAATAAATGTTTAACTCCTTCCGTGCTACTGCTGTGTTCGTGGAATGGTGGGCCGTGAGTTGCAGCAGAATTTCCAAGCTGCTGGATGCTTTTAAGGTGAAGCCCGTGTGCTGCTGGTGGAAAGATGTACAACCTGCTGGACTCTCCAAAGCTGGACCATGTGAAGGCTTGGGCCGCTTCTACTGGACGCTGCTCACCAGGCCGTGATGCAGCTCTCTTGCTGAACCAAGCTTTTAAATTGCTGGACGTGTCAAAAACCTTCCTTCGTGGCAGCTTCAGATTTTAATGCTGGACACGCCAATTTCTTTACACATGGGCTAGGCCGTGTGCTCCTTAATTGATTTAATCACCCATGTGCTCTTCCGTTGAATAAATAAAATGAACTTTTTAAAAGAACTTTTAATCCCTTCCATAAAGTGATGTCCACGTGCTTTAGCCTTTCTTCAATTGAATCATGCTTGTCCATTGTGCATGTTTTTTTTTTATTTCCCAAGACGTGGCAGAAGCCCATGTCTCCAATTGCAGCATCTTTTTTTCTATTATGGGTCGTGATGGACATTTTCTTTTCATCCCAAGTGATTCAGCTGTGTGCTTCTGCTTGCTGCTTCTAAAGGAAAATCAAGTGCATTCTTCAAAATAAAATCTTGTGCTGCACATTAAAAATAAACCACCACTTCATTTAACTTTTAAATGTTCTAAATTGTATTTCCAAAATTTTCCCTGCAATTAATAGTGTAAATAATTAGTTCAAATAATTCGAATTAATTAAAATAAAAATTTCTGGTCAAATTAAGCACAATTAGCACAAACGGGAGAATACTAGATATTTAAGCACAATTCCCTAATTAATTCTAGCATATTAAACTAAGTGAAGTCAAGAAAATATTGACTCATCAAAATAGACCACACTTTGTCTTTTGCACTCTTGGGAAAAAGCAAGACGCAAATCAAGAAATAGTTTAGAAGACATCAGAGGTACGACACAAACTCAGTACACAGAGAACAAAGACTCACAAGGAAATAAACAAAATTACACATTTCTCAAGAAATCTAGACAAAGAAAAGAAGTAGACAACATCGAACACAGAATCAGAAAAAACAGATACTCATGAAGTCATCCAAGCAATTCCAAGCATGGCAAAATAATCAATCAGCTTGAGAGGTGAATCAAAAGTAACAAAACCTCATAGATGCACTATCATTGTTTCTCTCAAGTGTCTAGGGTAAACAATTTCAACTCAATGCACTTAAGAAAGCAAGCAACAACAGACTTAGCAAGTCTGTAACATCAACCCTCAAAACCTATGCATGTTCAAATCAAAAGGTCTTTTATGGATGTAATGGGGCCAAGGACAAGAGAGGATAACATATGGATGATAAGCTACAAACTAAAAGAAATAGAGGAGCAATGGGAAACAAGTATAAACATAGTCAAATCACACCCAAAACCTCTAATTCAATCCTCTTCTTGACTCCATTATTCATAACAATTTTTTTTTATTTTTCTCATTTTTCTCTATTATTTTTTTTTTTCATTTCTCATCTTGTCTCTTTTCTTTTCTCTCTATGTAGCACACAACTGTAAGAGACAAGATACACAAAATATTTACAAAAAACAAAACAAGAAGATGAACCAACTAGCCAATACATCAGAATCCCCCAGGGAGATTGATGAGTCAATATTTTCTTGACTTCACTTAGTTTATTGTGCTAGAATTAATCAGAGAATTGTGCTTAAATGTCCGGTATTTTTCCGTTTTTGCTAATTGTGCTTAATATGACCGGAAATTCTAATTTTAATTAATTTGAATATTTTGAGCTAATTATTTGCATTATTGATTGCAGGGAAAAATTTGGAAATATATTTTGGGACATTAGGAAGGACATCAATTAATTCAAGACTCTCCACATGGACAGTTTAGAATTAGTTATATTTTAATTTAGTAGTTTAGATTGCTTTTTTTTTTTATCAAACTTGTGCACATTGGGCCAATATGGGCATAAAGATGATGGGCCCAAAAGTAATTTAGGTTTAGTTTATTTATTATTATTAGGATTCCTTTAAAGACCTAGGGAGGAACATTACGGGAGAGTGTGGTCCAGCCGCCACTCTCCTCTTAGGCTTTGCTGTGAACGTTTTTGAGGATGAACTTTTGAATGCTATTCACGCTGTTACAATGGGATGAAGCATAAAGGCACACTTTTATTTTCTTTTGAGAAACACGCGGACATCATTTTCTCTGCATGTGTGGCACTAATTTCTTTTTAATTGTTGCACGCTGTTTTCAACTTTTGAAGCAATTCACGGATGCCACGGTCTGATGCTGCAAGCTGGAGGCTCTCGGTGACTAAACTTTCTCGGGATTTACTTTCTTTAGACAAAGCTTTTACTTTGTATTAGATAGGAGCAAGTGCATGGTGACGGCTGAATGGAGATTGAGAGGAATTCATTTTGGCTTTGCTGCTTTCAATTGGATAAATAGATTGGAGCATACGTTTTATTCCACTTTGTTGTTAAGCCTAGGAAGAAGAGAAATCAATTTGCTGGCTTTTAGAATAGAGAAAGCGCTGAATTCATTTGCACACGCGGTGATTTAATTTTATGATGTTGATTCTGTTTGAAGGGGCACATGTTACGTCTTGCTACACGCTGCTTCCAAGGATGCAATCATGGGAGATTCACTTTTTATTTTGAAGGCACACGCTGATTAATTTAGGATCCATATGCGCTGATTCATGGGAGCAGGTTCACACACACAACACACACGTAGTATCCAGCATTTAGAAGCACTTTATATGAAGTTTTTAATCTCACTTTGTTGGAAAGAGAGAACGCAGCAGGGGAATGAAGAGCACGATGGTTAACACGCAGATGCTTGCATCCAGCAATGGAGATTTTAATTTCTTTATTTGAATGTGCATTCGGCTGCTCAAATCCACCATCGTCAATGTGCATATGTTCGTCCAGCAGGGAGTGTAATTCAATTCTGGTGCATCCTAGTAGTGATTACACCTTCCTTTTATTATAGTACTTTTAACTCATTTCAAGGTTTAGCATGTGCTTTGTTTCTTTTTCTATTTAATACAATCCGCATTTGACCTTTTCAGTTCAAGCATTGCATTTTAATAGCCTTAATTGTGTTTGAATAATTATCAATTGCATTGTTCAGTTTAATGTTTTTTCTTACTTTAATGTTGTCTAGTCTGTTTGGTAGTGATAATTTAATTGTCATGTTAGCCTAAATTAATTGAGTTAGTGATTAGTGATATTATAATGTTTCCTTGAGATTTCTGGAATGTAATTACGTTTGTCACTCTGACTTGGTTAATGTGAAATCTGTATTTGCACTTGCAATTGGGTATACGCTTAGTTGCCTAGTTGGTGTTGAGTCTTCTCTTAGTTGATGAAACTGCATGGTGTAAATTGGATTTGATCTTAACATCGCGTTCGCTTAGTTCGCTTTTATGAAAACATGTTTAGCCTTCGCTTAGTTGGTTAGCTGTGTTGGATTAGAGGTTTGAGTCGCTGCTTTATTTTGTTGATCTGTGATAAGAAGCATTGTAATTAAGTTAATGACCAACCGTTTTTATTTTGTATTTGATTCTGTTTTTACATTTCTGTTTGCATCTGTGTTTTAATTTAATACATCTGCATTCACAAACCTTTCACAAACCCCCCCACTATGTGTTTGACCTAATTCCTGAACCACAGTTTGGTCCTTGGGAGACGACCTAGGAGTCACTTCCTAGTCTATACTGCATTCTTTATGCACATTAAATTTGCATGGGGTGCGACACCCATCAGAGACCACACTTGTTCCCAAAACCATATCAAAGCTCCAAAATTCCCTAAGGTTAAGGTAATCATGGTTTTTCACTTAGGGCTAGTGTGTGAGCTTCAAAACAAAGAAATGGGGAAAGTATAGGCTCAAAAGGGGTTATCAAAGGATCAAAACAAGGTAAGCTTATTTGGCTAGAGAGGCTCAAGAACAAAACTGCCTTTATCACTTCCAAACATGCATATCAATCAAGAATCATCAACTAGAGTCAAGCCAAGGCATATGTGCAAGCAATCAAGAGACATATCACACAAGAAAGAACATAAAGTGGCTCAAATTCTCACACAGGGCATTTCTGTCACAATCAATTCAACCTCTCAAACATCATAATCATCTTTCCAATCAGACAAAAAAGCATGGATTTCAAACCTAGTATCAATCAAGTGAAGGAATGGACAAGTCTTCAACCTAAACAAAGTCTAGAAATCAAGAGAAACATGCAAAATTGTACACAAGACAAAACATAAACTACCTAGAAAACAAAAACTTTAACGTAGAAAACAAAAACTAACAAAAAAAATAGAATTCTCCCCCAATAGACCACACTTAAACTACACAGTGTCCTCAATGTGTCACAAGAATAAGATCATAATTCAGAACAGTCAACAGATCAAGGACAAGTGCAAAAGAAGTGAGGAAAGGAGGATAAGAGAAAAGGAAAACTCCCCTGGTCATGGTGGCAGTTGCAATTTTGAACTAGCAGAGAATTGTTTTCCACCAATGGATCTAAGAAGGAACTACTTCTAAGGAACTGCTTCATCCGCCAGATCTGATCAAGAAGAGAGATGTCTTCCACAACTGGATCAAGGAAGGGAGGATTCATCAATAAATCTCCTCCAATCGTGGAAGATGAAGAAAGTCCACCTGGCTTAAAATATCTGCTCATATCTGCCTGGTCCTCAAAATTTTCATCAGGATCTATCTCCTTAGGTGCAAGAGTAGGGTCATAGGAAGGTGGGAAAGTAGGTGGCACAATGAGCATAAGACTCTGGTTCCAATCTTCTTTAGCAGCGTTGACACCCTCTTTTGCCTCAACCAAGATTTCCTTAATGACTTCAGCACCTGCATTTTCATTTAATTCTGCAACATGGTCATCAAACTCACAGTTAGTATCATCCATTATGAACTTGGAAGTTGGTTGTATCATAGAATTGATTTCAACACAAATAGAGCAAGAACCAACTTCACAACTACATTTAAAATTTTTAGAAAACTATGAAAGATCAAAATTTAAATCTAAGTGATAACGGTTGAAAAACAGTTATTTTCATGCTTCATTTGAGGTTAAAATACAACCTTCAAGGCTTAGAATGAGCTTAGAATCAAGCAAAACACGTAAGTTGAGTCAGTTGAGAGTCAAAAGCTGTTTCTAGAGATATTATGCTTGTTTTGTATTGTTTTGCAGCGTTTTTGATGAATATGTAAAATGGATTAAATATGGAAGGTCTTAGACTCAATAAAGAAGAAGAAACATGAAGAAAAGAAGATTCTAGGAACCGCCCAGCGCCAGAATCCAACGCTGGGCGGCCAAAATCGAGGGGAAGGCACTGTCTGGCGCCCAGGCGGTGCAGCCAGGCGGTTTTGCGGTACGAGGCAAACCGCCGAGTGGTGGCGCGATAAAGGGGAAACCGTCGGGCGCCAAAGTGTGTAAGATTTTAGATCCATTTTACAAAAAGTTTAAGTAATAAGTGATAGCTTCAATTAGCCACACTCACCCATACATTCATCTCAATTAGTTAAAATGGACTGTTGTGTTTCTCCATTCTCTCAGATAAACTTTCTAGCTTCATGTTGTTCCCAAGTTTAAAAATGACATGTAAAACCCAATAAAATACAAGTACACATGCTTTTTTTCTCTCTTCCATTAATGTAATTAAGTGCAACAATGTTGAATTGAAACCTAATAGGCCATGCATGCAGAACTTCGGGAATCTATCAAGTGCTCAACCATGGCTGCCCACACAAACTCCACCCTTTTGACAATTCTACCAGAACAACATAAGCGGACTGCAAGTTCACCGGAAAGGCAGCGAGTGGGTGACGGTGCCGCCAGTGAATGACGAGCCTGTGGTAAACGTGGGAGACCTGGTAATTAACTGTTGCAGGAAGAGTAGATACTGGTGGAAGAGAGAGAAAAATGTGGAGGTAATTAATGCTGAGAGAAAAAAGTGTCAGAAAAGGCAGAGGAGAGAGAAGAATAGTGCAGTAAAGTTAACGCGCTTTGCAACCTACTTAACAGAAGGGTTCTAGTAACAACAAAATTAGTAACCTGGGGACCAAATAACATCATTTTTAAAAGCGGGTATAAAACAGAAATTCAGTCACCAACTTGGGGACTAAAAAGGTAATTAAACCATTATATTACTTGAAACGATCTGGTACACTTGCCAGAGTTTTAACAAGTTTTTGGCGCCGTTGCCGGGGACTCGTGGTTTAACTTTTTCAAGTAGTGTGAATTGACTGACATTTGACCTGTTTGTAATTATTGTTTATATTTTGTTTTGGTTAAATTTTGTTTTTTTTTATTGTAGGGTTTTTGTTTCTTGTGTATGCAAGAAACAATACACACTAGAAGTAAAAAGAACCAGCAACCTCTTGTAGAAGGGCTATCAGATAGGAGAAGAAGAAAAATTAGACGTCCTGAACGTGAAAATTTTTCCTCTCCTGAACGACTTGTGCAATCTTCACTAGAGACTTTTGCACAGGGCATAGAGGAGATGGCGGACCAACTTCCACCAAGATGCACACTGGGGGATGCATCAAACACAGTAGGTCCTTTGCATTTCAACGATATAGCCATACCAGTAGATAATGCAACAAACATGGTGATGAACCCTGCACTCATCTAGCTAGTACAGAGCAACCAATTTCACGGGTTGTCAAATAAGAATCCTTATAATCATTTGACTATTTTTGGTGAAATTTGCAATACCGTCAAGATGAACGGAGTTTCGGATGACAGGGTCAGACTCAGCTTGTTTCCTTTCTCTCTTGGAGGAAACGCTAAAGATTGGTTGCATTCATTCCCAGAAGGTACTTTCAGAAATTGGGAGGCTGTGGCAAAACAATTGTCACTAAATTCTTTCCACAGACAAAGATCAATCAAGGGAAGCTGGAAATTTCTTCATTTAAGCAAGGAATGGAAGAAACTCTTGGACAGGCTTGGGACAGATTTAAAGGCCTGTTGAGGAAGACCCAGTCCATGGGTTTGACAAGACCTCATATATACTTGCTTTCCTTCCAGGCTTACACACTCAGTCAAAGATGATGCTAGATGCTTCAGCTGGAGGCAGCATAAACAGAAAGACTGGAGATGAGGCCTACACATTGATTGAAGACATGGGTATGAATGAAGTGACGCAAAGTGAAAGGGGTGTACAAAAAGGAGGACTTTTGCATCTTCCTGCTGATGATGCTATGGCTGCTCATAATCATATCCTTACTCAAAAACTGGATAAGCTAACAAAGGTCCTTTCTGAACTTCCAAAGGGGATAAGGAATATCTCTTAAACTCAACAACTTTGTGATCTATGTGGTGGTGACCATATTAATGGTCAATGTGCTTTTCCCAAAGAAATGCAGCAGGAAGTCAACTACATGGGAAATAATTCCAATACAGACAAGGTAACATTAACCAAGGCAATTCTAGCCAAGGTTGGAAGAACCACCCGAGTATTGGACAAAATCAGAATAATTCTTCTGGGCAAGTAGGAAGCTTCCGGCAGCAACAACTGTCACCTTTATGGCAGCAGGTGAGCAGCTTGACAGAGATTGTTAGAGGCTTAAGTGACAGATTTGATAATTTTTTCAAAGGATATGAGTCTTAGCTAAACAGTAATCAAGCCAACTTTAGATCATTGGAGTCATAGATTGGCCAGCTGTCTAAAAGGATAGAAACCATTAAGAAGAATCAGATTAGGGCTAACACTGATGTCAACCCTAGAGAGGAGTGCAAAGCTATTCTGAAAGGAGATAAAAGGAAGGCAGAAGTGGAACCCATTAACTTTGAAAGTAGTGAGAAAGAAGAAGAAATCATTGAGTTAGATACTAGTGGAGGTGAAGAAAAAACGAGAAGAGAAAGCAGTCATAATGGGACGTTTAGAGAAATTTTTAACCAAATGAGTATAATACCTTCAGCAAATCAAGAGATCCCTCCCTATTCCGAAAGAATTAAATACAACCTCGAAGATGAAATTGAACTCACTGATGAAGAAGAGGATCCTGTTATTCAACCTCAGAAGAGGAATCATCCGCCCAAGGTAAAAGATCTAGGATGTTTAACACAATCATGTGTTCTGAATGATTTTGATGTAGAAGCCATGATAGATTCGGGAGCTAGCATCAATATGATACCCAAGGATTTCTTGAAAAAAATCAGAGGGCTAGTATTGAAACCATCTGATCTTAATGTGACAATGGCGGATGGTTCCATAAAAGTACCACTTGGTATGGTGGAAGATGTTATTGTGCGAGTGGAGCAACTAGAGTTCGTGGTAGAGTTCATTGTCATGGACATGGAAACTGGTGAAGAGATTCCTGTGATTTTGGGAAGACCCTTCATGGCAACTTCAAAGATGCTTATTAGTGTCTATGATAGAAGAATAATGATGAGAGATCAAGACTATTCGCTTCTTTATATTGGCTATGAGGAGAATGAGGTCAAAGTAAAAACAAGAATCAGACATGAGAAGTTAGGGAGAGAAGCTGAATATGAAGATAGCACATCAGGTACTGATTATACTGACAATTGTAATGTTTTGTAGGTACCTGTGAGTAAAGAAGGAAGAACTATTCATCCAGAATCGAAAGAAGACCCATTCTGACCGAGAAGTAAAGTGAAATATAAGAGGAGGGAGTGGGTATTAAAGGAGCTGAAGGAGAAAGGGATGATGGAGATTGAAGCACCGTACAGTAGACATACCAAACGAGTGGATAAAATAAAGTGGAGGATCTGGTGTACTAGAGACAACAACACAAAAGATAACACGTGATGTTGCTGAGTCAATTTATTTTGTTGTAAAACAATAGTCGTAGGTTTATATCTTTTTGAACTTGTATTGTTTCTAGTTTTTGAACAATTTTTGGGTAGCATCTACTGAGGGATGCTAACTTTTTGTATCCACTGAAGGATATCAAGATGATACACCTACTGATGGGTGCTGGTAATTATTGCACTTGCGGATGAGTGCTAAACAGGTTTGGGTCAGGCTCATGACGTTAAACAAGCGCTACCTGGGAGGCAACCCAATTGATCATTTCTTGGTTTTTAAACTTTGTTTTAAGTGCATCATAGGTTTACATGTACATTTGAGAAGGGAAATATTTGTAATTGAAAAATTGAAGGCAAAAATCAGGTGCTACAGGGAGGAATTACGTAAAAGCAAAGCAAAAAGAGAGTGGTGAGAAATTACCGCTCACCGTCGGGCGGTGGCGGCGAAAAACCTAACCCAAGCTCTTTAAAAGCTGGGCGGTTTTAAGTGATCAGCACTTGACTCCCCTCCTTTGCATTTCGCCAAGCGGTCTTCTTAAGCCTCATCACCCAATTTGCACCTTTAAAAGGGTTTCTAAAGAAATTTTCCCACATTTTCTTACCACCCACTCACAAAAAAATAGTTTCTTATAAAAAAATTGGGGGTTTTGGTGAGAGTTGTGCATTAGGAGCTTTTCATCATCAATTGGAGGATTTCT
This sequence comes from Vigna reflexopilosa, assembly GCA_027742785.1. NCBI lineage: Eukaryota > Viridiplantae > Streptophyta > Magnoliopsida > Fabales > Fabaceae > Vigna > Vigna reflexopilosa. Next base: position 15,461,249 of record CM050928.1, on the reverse strand, counting down.
TTCAAGCATATAGCATCTCCACTCAAGTGAGGTATACAATTTCATTTTCAGGTTTCTATTTTTTGAAATTTGTTGAAAAACATGCTTAGGAACATGATTCATGAGGTTTTTTATTTCCATGCATGAATTGATGAAATAGGAACTGTTTAAACCGATTAACTTGCATGAATGTTGTCTGGATTGATGAAATTAATGTTTGAGTGGAGACTAGGGTGGTTTAGAAAAGTTTCCTTTCAAAACCCTAGAGTACCGCCGGGCGGTATTGCTGGACGCCAGGCGGTGTTGTAGTTTAAAGCATACCGCCAGGCGATCTCCTTGGGCGCCAGGCTGTTTGCTGCAATGTTTGTTGGATGCTTGATTTTGGTACAGGGATATTGAGGGGACCCTGTTTTACCCTCAGTATTGAACTGTAAATAGTATGGAATTGATTGATGATGTCTTAACTTCTAATGATGAATTCCTGTGGTTTGTTTTGAATTATATCTTATGTAGGAATGACATAGCATCAAGAAGGGGGAGAAATACTGGTAACAAGAGGAAGGAGCCTGAAAGGCCACCAGGGTTTTACTCTCATAGGTTCCTCTCCAGAAAGCATGAAGAACACTATGCAACTGTGCAGGAAAGGAGATTACTCATGGAAAGGAAGGCTACCTTCATTCTTGATTTGGCCCCTGAATTTGGAGCAGAGATTATGAGGAGAGACTGGAAAAGGTTGACAACTTACCCTGCACCTGGTAGCATTGAGTTGGTGAAGGAATTCTACACAAACGCCGTACCCATAGATGAAGTTTCGGCTGAAAGGTTTATGAGTTATGTGAGGGGGCATATTGTCAGGTATGACCCCGATACCATAAACAACTTTTTGGGCACTGAATGGCCAGGAAAGCAGTGTCAGTATGTGGCACAAGTTGGTGTGTTTCGTGACATAACCGAGATTGAGAGGGTTATGTGTCTCCCTGGAAGGCATTTTCAGGCTAATCCTAATGGAGCACCGGTTAACATTAAGAGGTTAGACTTGACGCCTTTGGCAAAATATTGGATGGCATTCACTCATGCCAACATCCAACCGTGCTCCCATATCTCCGACATCACGATGCATAGGATCATTCTCATCTATTGCATGTTGAGGCAGATGGACGTAAACGTCGGCAAGATCATTGTTGATGAGATACAGAGCTGCGCTACTATAGTGAGTAGCAGGACACCATTGGGGCATCCATCTCTAATCACCTTTTTGTGTCGGCACGCTGGGGTGGACACTGTAGTTCCACCATATGAGAGACCTAAGAATGCCATTAATGCAGCTTATTATCATCAGTACTGTGCAGAGGTAGGTGCAGCAAGAGCGGCACCTAGGAGACGTCTTAGGAGATCACTAGCACAACAGCCAGAGCCTTTTCAGATGAGGGACATGTACATGTTCATGATGGAGGCGAGGATGGAGTCTCTTCGTAGAGGGCAGGTGGCCACTGCTGAGATGATTGTAGGACTATATAATCAGCCACCAATACATAAGTGGACTATGGACGAGTTCCATAGTGCGATGGCTGGGCCTCAAGAGCAGGTACATGGCAGTGGGTCTAGAGCAGCTGGAGCCTCAAGTGGCCAGGATGATGACCAGGAGGATGAGGACTTTGAGGATGCCCAGGATGAGGATGAGTATGACTCAGATGAGGACGTGTATTGAGGGCATCTACTGATGGATGCCAGCACTTGGACAAGAATTTTTCTTTGTCTTTTGTACTTTCGATTTGTAGTATAGGAGCATTTTATTTTCAGTGTTTATGCTTGGCTTGAAGACTTGTCTGACAATGTTTGACTAATGACATGCATGATAAATCTATTTGATGATGATTGGATGTGAATGATAATTGAGTTGTGTTGCATTTTGATATCCAAGTGACAAAGTTCACTAGCAATGTGAACTGATGTGTGATGAATTATGATTGTGGTTATGATGCTAAGCAGGGTGTATAAATGAATGATGTGTGAGAAAGCATGCTGTGTGAGGTATTGAGCTCCAGATTTTTCATTGTTGTATGTATTGTTCACTGGAAAACATGAATGATTTTACCTTAATCTTGATGATTGATTGAATTGCATGTGAATGTCATATGATCAAGGCCATTTTTGACAACCCTTCTCTAGCCAAATTTTTCATCCAAAGTGCTTGAAATACTACACCATTTTTGAACCTTAGCCTTAAACAGGATGAGAACCCTTGGTTTGAAATTCTTTACCTTGAGTTGGGTTGAGTTTAACTGTATGTGTTGACAAGGTTCAAGTTTGGGGTTGTATGGGGGAAATTGAAAGGCAATTGAAAAGTGTTGAGCTCAATTGTAAAGAAAGAAAAATGCATGAGAAAAAGAAAAGGAAAGAAGAAAAGCATGGAAGATGAGCTCAATGTAAAAATAAAAGAAAAGGGAAGAAGTTGGGAATAAGTGAGATTGGTGAGATGGATAGTTGCGCTTAAACTTTGAATATTATTGTAGCTCTCCTAACTCAAGGATTTTGCATTCCAGAAAAACCAATTTTTCTTGTTAGCCCAACCTCAATACAAGCCTTGGAAAAGTCCTTGTGATGGCATTTGTGTGTGAAGATTTTGATTGTTTTAGATGAATGGCAATTTTGTTTCATGTGACATGTGAATAACATAGAGTTGGAGTGCCATCCTAAACACTTGAGTTATTGAGTGAAACATTTTCTTGGTGAGAATTGATAAATTTCATGCTTACATTTTTGCTTAGTAGATTGATCATTCATAAATGTAACATCTGTTGAGAAATATGTTATCATGTGAACTGAATTGAATTAAAACCATGCATGCATCTTGATTTGATTCCATTGAAAATCTGAAATTGAGTAGTCTTGTCATAAATGTTAGGAGTGTTGAAGTATTGGATTGAAAAGTGGAAAGCCAAGTTTTCTTTTGTTTGCTTAAGGACAAGCAAAGTTCTAAGTTTGGGGTTGTGATAACGGTTGAAAAAGAATTATTTTCATGCTTCATTTGAGGTTAAAATACAACCTTCAAGGCTTAGAATGATCTTAGAATCAAGCAAAACACGTAAGTTGAGTCAGTTGAGAGTCAAAAGTTGTTTCTAGAGATATTATGCTTGTTTTGCAGCATTTTTGATGAATATGTAAAATGGATTAAAGATGGAAGGTCTTAGACTCAATAAAGAAGAAGAAACATGAAGAAAAGAAGAGTCTAGGAACCGCCCAGCACTAGAATCCAACGATGGGCGGCCAAAAGCAAGGGGAAGCCACTATCTCGCGCCCAGGCGGTTTTGCGGTACGAGGAAAACCGCTGGGCGGTACAACGCACCGCCGGGCGGTGGCGCGATAAAGGGGAAACCACCGAGCGCCAAAGTGTGATGCTGGGCGGTTGTCTGCTGGGCTTGGGCCTAAATTTTGTGACGCTCCTCAGCTATAAATAACCCTAGTGCGAGTTTAGATGTATTCTTTTGACAGAAAGGGGCGGCCAGACCTAGTTTTCACTCCTTGGAGAAGATCTCTTGGATGCTTAGGCTCCTTTTTATCCAATCTAGGGTTTGTTTTTCCATTCTTCCATCATTATTCATATATTTTCACCATGACAATGGTGAACTAAACCCTTTTGTTGTTGGGGAACAATGTAATCTTTTGAAACTCTCTTTTATTGAAACTCTTATTTATTTATATGCTTGTCGTATGCTTTGATTATCAATTATTGGGTTTCTCACTTGCGCTTAATGCTTTTATTGTTTAACTCATTCGATAATTGTTGTTTGTCTTTATTGATACGGGAACATACGGTACTGTCATGAATTGGGGGAAATTCCTTGATTAAGCAATACCACCTAGGAATAGGGGGGTAGGACGATCAATTGTTTTCGCTTCCATTTATAATGCATTATTAATTACTAGGGGAGGCTAGGGATAGCAAGCCAATAATTATTAATAGGCTCTTTTCGCCGAGGGATCGGGTTAAGGGTAGACTAAGAAAGTTTGCATGATAATTAGATAACAAAGCGAATTAAATAAGAGGAGTAGATAAGAGAGAGCGGATTAGATGAAATTGTAAACCCCAACAACTCCATTCATCCATAGTCTTTTTCTCGTCAATTGAATCAATCGCATTTGCATGTTTACTTTTTGTTTCTTGCATCCAAACCAATTAATTTCTCTTTACAAGTTTTACGATTTCAATTTGCACGAATGATAAGGCATGTGAGTCCTTTGGGAAGAATGATATTGGGTTTACCAATTATATTACTTGAAACGATCTGGTACACTTGCCAGAGTGTTAACACTAAGTCTAAAACATCTTTAGTTTTCACAGTTTCTATATCAAAATCAACACTAACATGTGAATCTGCAGCAAAGCAAGTGGGATTTCAAGTTTAGAGAAAACCTATGCTGATTCATGATTCATCTCACCAATAACATCAGAATTAGCAATTTCATCCTCAGGTGCAAGAGTGGGGACATAGGAGGGTGGAAAAGTAGATGGCGTAGTAGAAAGCTTATGACTCTGCTCCCCATCTCCTATGCGAATGGAACTGACATCATTTGAATCTGAACAGTCTGAAATGGTGATCCCTCTAAACCTTGAGACTATTCCTCAATGAACTGAGTGGCCATTTGCCCCAGCTGATCAGTCAAAATCTAAATGGAAGCTCTGGTTTCCTGCTGAAATTGAATACTCTGAGCAGTCAGCTGTTGAATCTGCTGCATGTTCCGCATGGTCATTTGCCACAACAACTCCTTCAATGTAGACTCATAAGTAGAAGGCTGAGGAGTTGCTTGGGCAGGCTTATAAGGCTGCAACTGTTGTAGCTCTTGGACTGGTGGAGAAGGCATACAAGTATTCTGGAATGGTGGTTCTGGATATTGATGTGTTGGAGTTCCATACCATCCCAGGTTAGAATCATTCCACCCAGGATCGTTGTTGTAACCATACTGCACAGGGGAGAATTCGTCCAAAAATTGTCGCTCAAGATCTTCCCAACTGGTGACGAATCCTGGAGTAAGACAATAACATCAATCCTCTACTGCTCCTTATAATGAGTACTGAAATGCCCTTAAGAAAATGTCCTCATCCGGGACATCTGGAGGTTTCATTGAAGAGCAAATGGTGTAGAAGTCCTCCAAATGTCTATGTGGGCATTCACCTGCAAAACCATGAAACTTAGGCAGCTAATGTATCAGTCCAGTGTTGAAAACACAACAAATATCCTCCTCATCAAGTGGAAACGGCTCCCAGGAGCACTCTCATGAGATGGAGGAGGAATCATATTATTCTCAACATATAAATCAACAGAGTATACATGAGAACCACACTTAGAGTTAGATGGAAAAGGAGTATCGCAATCATAGGCGCAGGCAGAAAAAGCAGTATGGTCATAATCAAAATAGGCAGACATAGTGAAAGAAGGGGGAAGGAAGAAAGGAAATGCTAGAAATTACGAAACACACAAAACACAACACAATTAAACATGTGACACGCACACAATAACGCACACAAAAAATAGAACATCACACTCACAACACAAGAAAAAACACAACACACACTAACACAACAAAAGACCTAAAATCGAAACGTTGGTCCCCAGCAATGGCGCCAATATTTGATGGGTGTCGCACCCCATGCAAATTTAATGTGCATAAAGAAATGTAGTATAAACTAGGAAGTGACTCCTAGGTCGTCTCTCAAAGACCAAACTGTGGTTCGAGAATTAGGTCTAACACGTAGTGTGGGGGCTTTCTGAAAGGTTTTGTGAATGCGGATGAATTAAATTAAAATACGGATGTAGACAGTAATGTAAAGACGGAATCAAAATACAGAATTAAAACGGTTGGTCATTAACTCAATTACTATGCTTCCTATCATAGATTAACGACAAGTACACACTACTCTAATCCAAATCTAACACGAATCATTCAACTAAGCGAAGGCTAATTCGGTCTTCAGAATTGCATACTAAGCGAATGCAATGCACAAATCTAATCAGTCATGCACCATACAGTCTAATCAACTAAGCGAAGATTAAATACCGAGTAGGCAACTAGGCGTATACCTAATCGCAAGCACATAACAGATTAAATATTGGACTAAATCAAAGCAGCAGTATGACAATTAAAGTTTAAAGGACTCGTGAATAAACTACTCTAACCTCTAATCCAGCACAGCTAACCGACTAAGCGAAGGTTAGTCATGCTATCATAATCGAGTACTAAGCGAACGCAATACACCTATTCCATCCAATGGGTTCTATATAGATTGATCAACTAAGCGAAGATGCAATCACCAATTGGGCAACTAAGCGTATACCCAGTGCAAGAACACAGTCAGATTTCATAGAATGTCAAGCAGAGCAAAATAAACACAAGAACAGTCCAAAAAATCTCAAGGAAACAATGTAATATCACTAGCGATCAACCCAACTAAGTCAAGCTAACATGAAAACTAAATTATTAAAACTAAATTAAAGAAAACTTACATGATTCACTTGAATTGGAATTGCTAAATCTGCATCTTCCATCAATTAAAGACCACACATAAAAAAACATAATGTAGCGAGAAGAAAATTTGAAGGGAAATGCATTACCAGTTGAAATTAGAAAACACATTGATGCCATACCCCTTGCTATAACCTAGGACATTAATGAAGTGTTGGAGGCATCTATGGAAGATGGGCCTAGACTCATTCTCTTTGGCCATTTTAAGTCATCATGAAGATTTAGTAGAATAAGAATCATTTTGGGCCAAGTAGTCTAGATTTTATTTTGGCTTTGTATTATGGGCCAAGTAGTCTAGATTTTATTTGGGCTTCGTATTATGGGCCTAGTAGTGTAGAATTTCAATTGGGCCTTTTTGGGCCAAGTAGAATAGGATTTTGACCAAACAAGTCAACAAAGGGTCAATGCCCAAAGTTGACTATGCTTGGATGTCCAAAATGGGTGTGTTGACCAAAGGGTCAACATTTTGGCTAAGCTTGGAGAACAAGGGAGAAGAATTTCGTCCTAGACATGTGGAAGCTTCCCATTGGAGAGTTTCCCTCCTAGTTAGTGGCCATGTGTCACTCTAGGAATGGAGAGTTTTTCCATAGGTAGTGGCAACATGTCACTCTCTCATCTGAGAGGATTTTTGCCACTTGTCTCCCTCCTATTGGAGAGGATTTCTCCTTGCTCTCCAAGACAACCAAGGTGGCTCTTTTATGTTAAAGTTTCAGCCCATTTTTGAGACACCTTAGCCTATAAATAGAGGTGTTCTCCATCATGTAATCACCTTTGATTTAGAGTAAAGTTATGCTGCCATTTTTGTGTCATACTACTATTTTAAGGTCACCCTAGGCTAGAGCAACCCAAGTGGCCTCCTCTAGCCACCTTCGTCCAAGAGTTGGCCCAACCTCTCTTAGAGAACCATTAAACACATCTTCCCTCACCATACAACTCATCAAAACCATGAGTTATCAACACCTTTCACCACCACCAAATTCCGCAATCTTCATCCATGAACTTATTGCTTGATTTGCTTCTAGATTTGGCTTGTCCTAACTAGAGCATTTTTGTCATCACATTGCAGCTACAAGAAAAAATACATTTAATTGCATATTGTGGGCATTCACCAAGCACATCCATCACGGGAATCAACAACTTAAAAGCGCATGGGTAGTGAAGGAAAATAGATGATTAAGCTGCTTCATAAATGCATTTAATTAAAATAAAAAAAGACAATGAACATTGGAAACCGTGAATTAAAATTTAGTCAATCAACTAAAACCTTGGCCGGCATTCCACCTGAACGTGTTCAACTTTGGGAAAATATATGTAAACAAAGGAAAGAAAAAGAAAGTTGGTGCGTGCTCTTCATTTTCCAACGTGAGTGGCTGCTGCTCCCCTTCTAAAATCGAAACTCCACTTGGATGCTACATTTTGGCGGTGCGTGCTCCTAAAAAAATGAAGAAGAATGAATGCCTTGTGGCGGCTACTCCCTATTCAGCGTGTTCCATTTTCCTTTAAAAACCTCCGCCCTACTACATCTTCAGAGACGTGCTTGTGCACATGGTCGTTGCTTGCTGACGCATAATGTTGGATCTCCAAAATCTCCAAGCACACACCTCAAGCCCAAGCTGGATGTAGAAATAAATGTTTAACTCCTTCCGTGCTGTTGCTGTGTGCGCGGAATGGTGGGCCGTGAGTTGCAGCAGAATTTCCAAGCTGCTGGATGCTTTTAAGGTGAAGCCCGTGTGCTGTTGGTGGAAAGATGTACAACCTGCTGAACTCTCCAAAGCTGGACCGTGTGAAGGCTTGGGCAGCTTCTGCTGGACGCTGCTCACAAGGCCGTGATGCGGCTCTCTTGCTGAACCAAGCTTTTAAATTGTTGGACGTGTCAAAAACCTTCCTTCGTGGCAGCTAGGGCTGGGCACAAATTACTTAAAAACTTTAAACTATAGATTATCTGAACACTTTTATACTTAAAAAAACTTAAACTATATTTACTAAAACTTATTTATACTGGTTAACATTTCAGTTTATTTAAACTGAATTTATTTTATTTTTACTATAGTTAATTGTGAAGTGTGGTTTAGGTTTCTTATTCTCGTTCTTTACATTTTTTCCTGTGTCAAAGGCTCGTTATTTATGAAGATAGCTGCCCTTTTTTTCATGGAAGGCTCTCGCTGTCGTAGTATCTCGCCGTTGTAGGTTCATCGCCGTCGAAGGCTCACCGCCGTCAAAGGCTCGTTGCTGTCGAAGGCTTTGCCGCACTCGTCACCGAACTATCGAAGGTTTTGTCGTACTCTACTGTCGAACTGTTGAAGGTTCTACCACTATCGTCGAAGATTCTGATAACACTTCTCCTTTAGCTGGAAAAGAGAAGCAAATATGGAACCCTAAGGTACACATTTTTTCCTGTGTTGTTCAAACATTTTTGAAATGCATTTTCAGATTTATGTAAGTTTTTTTTCTTCCTACATAAATGTTTCTTTTTAGTGGGATATAGGTTATTTTTCTTCACCCTTCTCCTTTTTTTTGTTATTGGGTGCTCCAAAAAAATAATCTTTGTGTTTCCTTGGTTTCTAAGTGGTCAAGGTTTGGGGCTGTGCTGCTTGCCTTCTTCTTTTCTTCGTCCACTCTCACAAAGTTTGGAGAGGATAAGAAGCGTACACTCGATCCTGAATTCAAAGAAGGTGGACAAAGAAACTGGTGAGTTCTTTTTTGTCTGCCTGGAGGATTTTGATTTTGAATATCTTTGTGAAAGGTAAACTGGTTTTGTGTTTTTCTAAGTTAGGAATGATTGATACCCATATGATGATTGAGATATTTCTTTCGTGTCACTAAGTTAAGAAAATGTTGGAAGTTTCACGTTTAACCGTGATAAGGCCACTGTAGAGAGTATTTAACTAGCTGCAAACCTCTCTCTTTAACTATTTTGTACATTTCGTAATATGGTAACAAAACCATACTTTAGAATCTATTATAACAAAATTTAAGTTTTGTACGTAAAAGGTTGTCATTTTAGTTTTTACCTGTATGTTAAAATTTTGTTAGTTTTGTATACTAGTGGTGGTCTATATTGCTGTTAATGCCTCTCATAAGTACTTTAGACAATGCGACGAGATATAGATAGCTAGCTATTCGATAATTGGCCCTAATATGATGTTCTATTCATTTTTCATGGATATGCTTTTGAAGAAAAGAGATACATATGATTCTTTTAATCCAAGATATTTGAAGAAATTGCCCCAACTTGATGGCTTCCATACTTCTTTTTCCTGGAAGGGAACAATTTTTAGTGTCTTTGTTTAATGGTCAATCAGATTAAACAAGAATCTGGAGGAACAAAGACAGGTATCAGAGGTTCTGAAGATGAGTTGACATGTACTATATGCTTGGACCATGTTAAGAGGGGGGAGCTTGTTCGTAGCTTACCATGCTTGCATCAGGTTTGATCATCGCCTACCTATTCCTTTTTTCGTTGTTTTTCAAATTATTCGGCCCTAGTCGAAACTAGTAATTATCATTTTTATATTAGGATACTTTTGTACTATATAGAGTTATCATTTTTATGGTGGCCAAGTAACAAGTAATCCTGGGAGGGAACTATTTTCCTTGACCTTTATATTGAAGTGCAAACTTGAACTTTTTTGGCATGATCTTCTGACAATTTAATCTTCTGTGTTAATGCTATATTTTCTTCATTTTTATCCCTATTGATTAGAGTTATTAGAGCTGTAACAAGAGGTAAATCACCTCTTGTTTTAATGCTCCATATGTTGTGGCCTATCTTACCTTATTGGACATGTTTATGTCTATTACTTTATTCTAGGTAGTTTATCTCTGTTAATTAAATTAATCTCAATTACTTAAATGGTCTGAATATTCTTATTTGTATTTCATATATTTTCATTTTCTTAATTTGACTAACAAAAAAATAATAAATAGTGGGTTAGATGGTCACTCTATACCTAATAGTAGAGATGAGTTTATGTGAGATATTTGATAAGTTAGTTGATTACATTTGAAGTTAATCGAAAAAGTTAAATTTGAACATAAATCTGAAATGGCTTGTGCCTTCTTTTCGTTATAAATTCATATATTCCTTGTATTCATCATGTTTCCAAATTTACTTTACAAGTGGTCCTCTAGACATATTGGTGCTCTAGATTCAGCAGTGTCTTTTATCAAGATGATAATGTAATGGTGGCACGCCACAACATCTAGAAGTGTGAACTTATAGTTTTGTAAGTGAAATATGTATAATACTTTTTGGCTTTTGTTTTAGAGAGGAAAAAAGAATACTTTAATTAAGATAGCTAAGGATAAACTTGAGAGAAAAAACAGTAATGTGTACATCATAAGCACAAACATTACTACTATAAAAGTAGTGTATTAAAAAGACCAAAAGTTAGTGGAAAAATGCTAGTGAGTCCCCTGCAAACCTCACACCTTGCTAAACTAAACAGACCCTGTGTACAAATATATTTAAGAATGTCACATCAGTTAAATGAGTATATTATAATGATTCGTATTCAGTTTTGAAATTTTGATTCTCTCCTTTAACTTAAGATTTAGGCTTTATATTAATTTTACACATTATGTTACAATGATGTCGGTGTATTGTTAACTTCTAAAATTTACCTTAGGTATATATTATGTGGTATGTTACATGTGTCCAGTCATTTTGGTTTTATCTCTCAAATGTGAAAATTTAACTTAGTTAATGCTAGTTTACTGAGAATCTTCTAAACAATGACCTTGACGACAAGAAAGTGCAGTAGTACACTCAAAGAACAGCTGCATTTCATGATCTGTTGCAAAAGCATCGTATGGTTGTTAAACCCCTGGCAAGTGTACCAGATCGTATCAAGTAATATAATTGGTAAACCCAATATCGTTCTTCCCAAAGGACTCTTAAGGCCTAATCTTTCGTGTAAACTAATCGCTCAAGACTTGAGAAAAGAAATTAATTTGAATGGTTAAATGCGAAACAAAAGTAAACATGCAAATGCAGTGATTTCAATTGGCTTGAAGAAAATATGGATGAATGGAGTTGTTGGGGTTTACAATTTCATCTTATCCACCCTCATATATCTACTCTCTTTATTTACTTTGCTTATTTATCATATTGCCATGCAAACTTTCTTGGTCTATCCTTAACCCAATCCCTTGGTGAAAAGAGCCTATTACTAATTACCGGCTTGCTATCCCTAGCCTCCCCTAGTAATTAATAATGCATTATAAAAGGAAGCAAAATACAATTGATCGTCCTACCCCTATCCCTAGGCGGTATTAGCATAATCAAGGAATTCTTCCCAGTTCATGACATTATTGTACGTCCCCGTATCAATAAAGACAAACAACATCTACCGAATGAGTTAAACGGTAAAAGCATTAAATACAGGTAAAGAACCCAACAATTGATAAATCAAGCATATGCAAGCATATAAAGTAAATAAGAATTTGGATATATGAGAATTTGAAAAGATTACATTGTTCCCGAACAACCTAGGGTTTAGTTTACCATAATTATGGTGAAACTAGATGACAATAATGAAAGAATGGAAAAGCAAACCCTAGATTTGATAAAGCGGAGCCTAAGCATCCAAGAAATCTCCTCTAAGGTGTGTAGAGCTACTGTGGACGTTTCTCTCTGACAAAATAATTTCATTTAAATTCGCACTGGGCTATATATAAGCCAAAAAGATAACAGAAAGATCTCAGAATCCAAAATATAAAAACAGACAACCGCCCAGGGCCGCTCAGCGGTTTGCCTCAATCCGCGCCACCGCCCAGGCGTCACAATTGACCACTGAGCGGTTTGCTTCTTGTCGTTCTAGACGCTCAGCGTCACCGCCTAGGTGCCAGACAGTAGCTCCACCTCGAATTAGGATGCTCAGCGCTGGAATTTGACGCTTGAGCGGTCCACAGACTCTTCTTTTCTTCCTTTTTCTCCTTCATTCTTGAGTCTATGACCTTCCTACTTCATTTCCCTCTTCAATTCTCATCAAAAACCCTGCAAAACAATGCAAAACAAGCATAATATCTCTAAAAATAGCTTTTCACTCTCATGTGACACAACTTAAGAGTTTTACTTGATTCTAAGCTCATTTTAAGCTACAAAGGGTGTGTTTTAATATGAAATTCAAGCATGAAAATAATGGTTTTTAGACCGTTATCAATGGCTGAGGCCTTGAAGTTCCCAGGGGAAGATATCAGAGCTTGATAAATAGATACATGTTACATGATGTAATTGTCTGTAATTGAGAACTGATTTCATCTTGCTATGGATCCTTTAAGCTTTAGGCTTTAACTTTAATTTTGAACTATGAATTAAAAATAGTTTACTAAACCGAATTGCAATGTAATGAACTAACAAATAGTGCAGTTCAGTTTCTTTGAACTATTTTTTAGTTCAGTTCAATTTATTTGAACTACTTTATAGTTAACTATAAGTGGTTTATAGTACAGTGCAAATAGTGTAGTTTGCCCACCCCTAGTGGCAGCTTCAGCTTTTAATGTTGGACACGCCAATTTCATTGCACATGGGCTAGGCAGTGTGCTCCTTAATTGATTTAATCACCCATGTGCTCTTCCGCTGAATAAATAAAATGAACTTTTTAAAAGAACTTTTAATCCCTTCCATAAAGTGATGTCCACGTGCTTTAGCCTTTCTTCAATTGAATCATGTTTTTCCATTGTGCATGTTGTTTTTTTTTTTATTTCCCAAGACGTGGTAGCTGCCCATGTCTCCAATTGCAGTATATTTTTTTCTATTATGGGTCGTGATGGACATTTTCTTTTCATCCCATGTGATTCAGTTGTGTGCTTGTAGTTGCTGCTTCTAAAGGAAAATCAAGTGCATTCTCCAAAATAAAATCATGTGCTGCACATCAAAAATAAACCTCCACCTCATTTAACTTTCAAATGTCCTAAATTGTATTTCCAAAATTTTCCCTACAATTAATTGTGTAAATAATTAGTTCAGATAATTCAAATTAATTAAAATAAGAATTTCTGGTCAAATTAAGCACAATTAGCACAAACGGGAAAATACTGGACATTTAAGCACAATTCCCTAATTAATTCTAGCACAATAAACTAAGTGAAGTCAAGAAAATATTGACTCATCAATATCCAATCATACATCACCACCTGCTTTGCAATGGGGAAGGAAGTATATTTTCTCCCTTATATACATGGGTAAGTGAAGTTTGTTAACTTTAAAGTTTCATTTATTAATTTTGGTATATGAAAATTAAGTTATTATCAATTTCAGGCGTCATTGGCAGCTACTTGTGATCTCCATACCGGAGAACACTGCTTTCTGGTTTTGTTCATTGCACAAGTCTCCTACCAGCCCTCTTAAACATGTAGTAGATTGGTAAGAACCTCAATGTTTCAACTTTCTTTGTTATATAAATGTGTTATATAAATGTATGCTAAAGCAATTTATTTTAATAGTCACCTTGCAACATATATGATATTATCTGGGAGATCTACTACTATAGCTAAAAAGCTTATATGGGTTCCCCTTAAGGTTTGGTAATTTAGTCCATACTTTGTTACATTTTGTACCATTCCAATGATGTTACTTAAAATTTTATAATTATGATGTTATATTGTAGTGTAATAAACAAACGGGGTCATATGAATGTGGTTACTACGTCATGTTTTGGATGATGACCATTATTCGTGCACGTTACACTAGTGGATGGGAAACGGTAATATTTAGGTTTGAATTTTATTTTCTTTATAGTTTAGATTTCATATGCACTAATTGAAATCATTGTGTTTTATGCAAAAATTCAATACGACTGCTCCAATTCCAGAAAAGACACTTAAAATTGTGAGGAAAGCAATGGCTAAATATGTAATTCAATTATATAATAGTATGTAGCACATATTAGGATATAATAAGTTCTAAGTTTGTGCTTCTAAGTTGTTTTATGCTTTTGTACATCATTAGTAGTTTAACTTTGTACATTGGATTGATTTATGATTTCAGTGGATTGATTTATGCTTCTAAGAAGTTGATTTTTGATTACATTAAATGTATGTGTGTTTTAATATAATTTTTATTCCAATAATATGCTTTTGGATTATTTTGGACTATTCTGGTTGTAAAATTATATGCAGGTCTGTTTCTGCAGTTGGGAATGTTACAGAAACAGACCTGCCCTTAAAAAAAACAGGAGAATATGCACCGGTTCATGACAAAACCGAGGCAGAAAGTTACCCTATGGCACTGGTTCACGCCAAAACTGAGGCAGAAAGTTACCCTATGGCACCGGTTCACGCCACAACCGAGGCAGAAAGTTACCCTATGGCACCGGTTCAGTCCGCAACCGAGGCAGTAGAGTGGGAGAAACGACCTCGGTTCACCCAGGAACCGCGGCATAAAGTCCAGCGGAAAAAGATATTTAAAAAATAAAATATGTTACTACTTCGGTTAATTTTGAACCGAGGCAAAATCCTGCCATTTTATGCCTTGGTTCAAAACCGAGGCATAAAGTCTACGACTTTTTACCTTGCCTGAATATGCCTCGGTTCAGGAACCGGTGCCTATCAGCAAAACTAACCGGTGTTGTTTCCCCTGACTGCACTAGTGAGAGTTCAAAAGCAGCCACAAGTCACGCCATTAAGGAAGAATTCAGATTCTAAAGAGCTTTTTCAACAAGTCATGAATAGGAGTTTGTTCTATGTGAAAAGTATGGAGGATATGAGAACTAGAATGGAAACACATGAGTGTGAAAGGAATGTGAGAAGTGTTGCAAGGGAAGAATGTAAGACCATTGTTACTAGGAGTGGTAGAGTGCTAGAGGAGAAGAAAATTGAGAGAAGAGAGAAAGAAAAATTGAATGAAGAAAAAGAGAGTGACCAAAAGAAGAAAAGAGAGGAAGAAGAAAGCGTGGTGAGTGAAAAAATGAGAGTTGAGGGAGAAATAAAGAAAGAAGAGGTTGAAAAAGTAAAAAAAAGGAGAGTTTGAAAAACCCCTTCCTTATCCAAAGACGTATTCAAGGAAGGAAAAAGAAAAATAGTTTGAGCGATTCATGGAGAGTGACTAGAAGAAGAAAAGAGAGGAAGAAGAAAGCATGGTGAGTGAAAAAATGAGAGTTGAGGGAGAAATAAAGAAAGAAGAGGTTGAAAAAGTAAAAAAAGGAGAGTTTGAAAAACCCCTTCCTTATCCAAAGATGTATTCAAGGAAGGAAAAAGAAAAACAGTTTGAGCGATTCATGGAGATTTTTAAGAAGTTGGAGATCACCATACCTTTCTCTAAGGCACTGTAGCAAATGCCATCATATGCAAAGTTTTTGAAAGAACTTCTCATGAAGAAAAGAAAGTATATTGAGAAGGAGACTATTAAAGTGCAAGGTAATTGCAATGCAATCATACACAAGATGTTGCCTCCTAAATTGAAAGATCCGGGGAGTTTCACCATCCCATGTACTATAGGAGAGTTAGAAGTTCAAAAATCTTTAATTGATTTGGGAGCTAGCATTAATCTAATGCCTCTCTCTATGTTCAAAAGGATTGAAGGCTTGGAACTTAAACCTACAAGGATGACTCTTCAATTGGCGGATAGATCTCTCAAATATCCATATGGAGTGGTTGAAGATGTGTTAGTAAAGGTGCATAAATTTTTATTCCCAGTGGATTTTGTCATAATGGAGATGGAGGAGAATGGAGATGCGCCTCTTATTCTGAGAATACCATTTATGAAGACGGCTAGGATCTTTATTGATGTAGAGAATGACAAGCTTAAAGTTAGAGTGCAAGATGAAGAGGTGGATTTTGACGTGTTTCAAGCAATGTCACATCCTAAAGATAATAAAGCATGTTTTCAAGTTGACATTGTTGATGAACTCTGTATGATGCAAGGGAGTAAGGTGTGTGGTGCTTCTCCACTTGAAAGAACTCTTATTAATGAACATGAAAATTTGAATGAAGAGGAGAAGCTGATTGAAGAGTGTTTGAGGGATTTGGAGACATTAAAAGAAATCCCAACGGGAGAGGCAATTTTGAGAAGATTGAGCCCAAGGAGGAAGTTAAAGAACGCAAGCTTGAGTTGAAGGCGTTACCACCACATCTGAAGTACATGTTTTTGGAAGAAAATGGAGGGAAACCAGTCATCATTAGTAATTCTTTATCTCTTGAAGAAGAAGAGAAGTTGGTTGGAGTCTTGAAAGTAAATAAAGGTGTTATTGGGTGGTCAATTTCAGATCTTAAAGGTATAAGCCCAACATATTGCATGCATAGGATTTTCATGGAGGACGATTATAGACTAGTAGCTCAACCACAAAGGAGGCTTAATCCTTTGATGAAGGAGGTAGTCAGAAAAGAAGTGTTGAAGCTTTTTTAAGGCGGTATCATTTACCCAATTTCTGATAGTAAATGGGTAAGTCTAGTGCAGGTGGTGCCAAAGAAAGGAGGGATGACGATGATCTACAATGAGAAGAATGAGCTTATTCCTACAAGAACAGTTACTAGGTGGCGAATGTGCATTGATTACAGGAAATTAAATATAGCTACTAGAAAGGATCATTTTCCTATTCCTTTTATGGATCAGATGCTAGAAAGGTTGGCTGGACAAACTTATTATTGCTTCCTAGATGGGTATTCTGGGTATAATCAGATTGTGGTGGACCCTAAAGATCAGGAGAAGACAGCCTTTACATGTCCTTTTGGTGTATTTGCTTTTAGAAAAATGCCATTTGGATTATGTAATGCCCTAACTACGTTTCAAAGGTGTATGCAGGCTATTTTTGCAGATCTTATGGAGAACTGTATAGAAGTCTTCATGGATGATTTCTCAATGTTTGGAGAATCCTTTCAGAAGTGTTTGACCAATCTGGACGTTGTTCTCAAAAGATGTGTTAAAAAAATCTTGTTCTTAATTGGGAGAAGTGTCATTTCATGGTGACAAAGGGAATTGTTTTGGGCCATAAGATTTCTGCCAGGGGGATTGAAGTGGATAAAGAAAAAGTTGAGGTTATTGAAAAACTTCCACCACCTACAAATGTGAAAGGAATCCGGAGTTTCTTAGGTCATGCTGGGTTTTATAGAAGATTTATTAAACACTTCTCAAAGATGGCTAAACCTTTGAGTAATTTGCTTGTCAAGGATACGCCATTTGTAATGAGTGATGAATGTTTACAGGCTTTTGATCTTTTGAAGAAAATTTTGTTTTCTGCTCTGGTGATTGTAGCTCCAGATTGGAGTAAAGATTTTGAGCTCATGTGTGATGTCAGTGATTATGCTATAGGCGTTGAATGAAGGTCTTGAATGAAGCTCAATTGAATTATGCCACTACGGAGAAAGAATTTTTGGCTATAGTGTATGCTTTGGAGAAGTTTAGATCTTATCTCATTGGGTCTAAAGTAATTATCTACACCGATCATGCGACTATAAAGTACTTGTTGACAAAGCCGGATTCAAAGCCACGGTTAATTAGATGGGTGCTCTTGCTACAAGAATTTGATGTGGAAATCCGTGATAAAAAGGGGAGTGAAAATTTCATTGTCGATCATTTATCTCGGTTAGTCAGACTCTCTTAACTCAAGGATTTTGTGATCTAGAAAAACCATTTTTTCTTGTTAGCCCAACCACGTTATAAGCCTTGAAAAGTCCTTGTGATGACATGTGTATGTGATGATATTTGATTGTGGCAAATGAATGACAATTTTGTTCTATGTGACATGTGGATAGTAGAGGGAAGGAGTGACCTTTGGAAACACTTTAGTGATTGAGTGAAACACCTTGTCTGGTGAGGAATAATTCCATGAATCTGTGATTATATCTATGCTTAGCTAATTGATCATTCATGAGAATAATATCTGTTGAGTCTTATATGATTTTGAGAACACTATGATGGATTGATATGAAGCATATTTGCATCTTGATTAGATTCTATTGATGAGCTGATTTGAGTGATGACTTGTTTGAAGATTGAACCATTGTGATGATTGTGGAAGATTAAGTTGCATTTTGTTTGCTTGAGGACAAGCAAACTTCTAAGTTTGGGGTTGTGATAACGGTTCAAAAACCATTATTTTCATACTTAAAATTGATACTAAATCACACCCTTTATGACTTAGAATTAACTTGAAATCATGCAATTTTCTTAAGTTAAAGAATAAGAGAGTCAAAGTGGGTTTTCTTGGTTTTATGCTTGGTTTTCCCTTGTTTTGGCAGGATTTATCAGGAGTTTGATGAAGGAAGTTAAGGAAGAGAACTATTGGATGCAAAAGAAGGTGGAAAATTGAAGAATAGAAGAATCGCAGCCACCGTCAGGCGGTGTGACCTTCAATGCATTCTCTGCCACGCGCTTAAGTGGCACCGCCAAGGGGTGAGATCAGAATCGCACATACCGCCGGGCGGTGCAACCCACCGTCGGGTGGTGGACTCTTCAGTGGATACCAAGTGTCTTGCTTACCGTCGGGCAGTGTACTTATGGGCCTGGGCCAAAATTCTGTTATTTTTGATAAGTTATAAATAGACCCAGACGAACCAGAGCAGCTATCTTTTGGCAGAAAGGACGCACGTAGAAACACATTCTACACACCTTGGAGGCGGATTTTGGATGCGAAAGCTCCGATCTATCAATTCTAGGGTTATCTTTTCCATATTTTCCATTCAATTCATCTAGTTTCACCATGATTATGGTGAACTAAACTCCTTTGTTGTTGAGGAACGATGTAATCCTATTTGAAACTATCTTGTATTGAAATTCTTACTTTATTCATATGCTTTATTTATCAATAGTTTGAGTTTTTCCTCCATTATATTTGCATGCTTTGTTTAAGACATTATTCAATAGCATAATCTTTTATTCTTTCTATATGGACACTTATAGTTAGGTCTAGACATGAGAGAATTCTCTTGATTGCAATATTACCTAGACATAGGAATAGGAGGATCAATTGCCTAATGCTTTTGTGCGAATGTAATGCATGAATAATTGATAGGGAGACTGGACATAGTAAACTAGTAATTAGGAGTAGACTCTATACATCAAGATATTTATAGTAGGGGGTTTTAAAAAGTGGCATGAACATTGATAAAGAAGTCGAATTTAGTAAAAATAGTAGATATTAGAGAGTGGATTAGGATAAAACCGTAAACCCCAACAACACCATTCATCCATATAACCCAACTGTCAATAAATCAATCTTTGCATGCATGTTTATTTTCTGTTTTGCATATAAACCCTAATTTTTGTTATATCAAGTCTTAAGAAATCAATTCACATGAACGTTTAGGCCTAAGAGTCCTTTGGGAAACGATACTCAAACTTACCGTTTTATTATTACTTGATACGATCTGATACACTTGCCGGAGTGTTAACATCTAGGTCCTTTAAATAGGGCGAAATCACAATAGAAACAAATCCCAGGCACGTCTCGCTAGCGCTCAGCGCCCCACTTAGGGCGCTCAAGTGCGATGCGGTGCTCAAATTGGCACTCAGCTTCACTTAGAGGGCAAGCAGGTGTGGTGCATCTGGAAGAGTGGCGCTTAGCGCCCCAAAAAGGGCGCCCAAGAGGAAACCAGTAGGTTTTTGCCCTGAGGGCCCCAAAAAGGGCATTCAGGCGTCCTGTGTTCCTCCTTTTTGGTGCTTTTCCAGGTCTTTCTGAGTTCCATCTCCTTGGCACTTCAACTCTGCTTCCATATCATCTCATTTCCTGCTAAAACAAGGGAATTTAGTCATAAAATCATTAAGTTCAACCTCAACTTTATTTTTCACACAACTTTAATAAAAAAACATGATTTTAAGCAAGTTTTTAAGTAAAAAAGGGTGCATTTAGTATCAAAATTATATCACAGATAATAGTATTTTCAACCGTTATCACTAGTCAAACTAGTTGAATCATTCACTAAATTCTTATTAGGTTGATCATATCAAGAAGATAAAATATTTATCATTAGGCTTTGGTACAAATTCATAAATGATTCTAGCAAATAGTCTAAGAACTAAGGAAGAGCAATTTTTGTACAAAGTTTTACACCATAAACATCTATTGTTTTGTTCAAACAAAAAAAAGACAAAACTTTATATAATAATTTGTTACATTTTTATGACAACAATAAAATATCACAAAATAATGAAAACTCTAGCCTAATATTTGGTTTAACTCTTCGAGCTTTGCTCCCTTAAACTTTATCTTCATTGTTTCAATAGCTCTCCTTAACATGTATCCCATTTGTTTATCCTCTCTCTCTCATTTTTTAAGTAGCAAAAACATAAGATTGGACCATAATCAAACAACTTCTTTCGTCTCTTCATCATTAAATGATATATCTAGCAAATTAGATAAAGTTGTTGTTAGAATAAGCTTAAGTTTGAGGGTGAGAAAAAAATGTTGTTATGGCTTTCCATTTGGAAGCTTTCCTCAAAGTTTTAGCAAATCCTTCAAAAGTGGCTAAAGTAAGGCATTAGCAACATCCACTCTAACTTTAATAAGTAAGTTCTCAAGAAAAAAAAATGTTTTTCTTACAAAGTGATGAGTCAATATTTTCTTCACTTCACTTAACTTATTGTGCTAGATTTAATTAGGAAACCGTGCTTAAATGTCCAGTATTTTTCCATTTTTGCTAATTGTGTTTAATTTGACCCAGAAATTCTTATTTTAATTAATTTGAATTATCTGAGATAATTATTTGTATTATCAATTGTAGGAAAATTGTTGGATAATATAATGTGACATTAGATTGACTGTCACATTAGAATTAATTAAATTGTAATTTAGTAGTTTAGAATATTTTTGGACTAAGTTCTGTAAATTGGGCAAACTTTTGGCAAAATGGACTAGGCCCAAAAATGGGGTGGATGACTTGACACCCTAGATTTTTTTTTTTGTGTGGCCCCACCCTCATAAAATAGGGAGGATACGGTGTGCTACAAGAGGGGGGCTGGAATGGAGAGCACGGAAGTCCAGCCACTAGTGAAAAAACGTTGTTTAACATCACCCATATGACATCGATTAGCGCGTACCCCGACGTATATGAGTGCACGGTGGCATTAGCGTAAATAAGTGGTAAGCTAGACGTCGGTTTGAAGGGGACTCGACGTCTATTATGTAATACACATCAGCTCTGACGTAAACCGACGTCCAATGTATGGAGGTAGGCGAGAAGACAGACTTCTCCTGGCCATTGATGTCGCTTATTCTGGGGGCCCGACGTCGAATTGGCGTGCAATTAATGCTCGCCACCTGATTCCCAAACGCTTAGACGTCGCGTGGTCAATCACCGACGTCTATAGCCTATCCGGAAGGCGGGAAGACAAAAATTTCTGCAAAACAGACGTCGCATTTCTGGGTACGCGACGTCTATGTGCATGTAATTAATTATGTTCACCAAAATAACCGACGTTAAACAGCATTTTTGCACTAGTGAACAGCCGCCACCTTTACTTTGATTATGCTTTGAACGTTTGTATTAATGGAAAAGCACACTTTCTTTCTCAATGAATGAAACGCTGATTGTAGAAGGTTACGTTTTAAATTTACTTTTTTTTATTCAATGGAAGGGTTGATTTAATTTAGGTGGAGCACTTTCCCATTGGAGTTTTGTTTCAAGCACATAGCTAACGTTAACGCATCCAGCAAGCGCTGATTCAAGTCTTGAATTGCACACACGGTGCTTCATGATGGAGGGCTGTTACAGTCTGGATGGAAGTTTTTTTATCACATTTAGCTTTCATTTTGGAGCAGAAAGGGAGCTCATTTTATTTGGCTGCGCTGATTCAGCAGGAAAAAAAAGAGAGAAACGATGATTGAGTGCTACAATCAATTAAGCTGCTGGAAGGAGCTCACGTCTTGCAAGCGGTGCACATGTGGAGATTCAAATCCTTTTCTTTGTATTCATGTTGCTGGAATGGAGAAAAACGGTAACTTATATTTCAATTAGGATTAATGTGCAAGTTACGTCCGTGAATGGGAGAGCTCCCGAAGTTTTTTTTTTATTTTATTCTTAATCCGAGATGTAATACTTTTTTTTACAATCCTCATGTTGAATACCTAAAGTTATTTTACTAATTTATCACTTATGGATTTCAATGTTTATCATCCCTTTCTGCAAATTCTGGTGCATCTCATTTTAGTCATGTTAGCGTGTTTCGATGTTTATCATTCGACTTTTCTTTTTTTTAAAATATAATGTGCATTTCACTTTTTAGCTCAAGTGTTGCATTTTAATAGTCTTAATTGCGTTTGGATATTTATCTATTGTATTGTCTAGTTTAATATTTTCATGCATCTTAATGCTTTCAATTATGTTCGGTTTAGTTTAATTTTCATTTTTATTTAGTCATTTGCATTCACAAAAAATTTTCAAAAACACCCCCACTTTGTGTTAGATCTAATTTCTCAACCACAGTTTGGTCCTTGAGAGACGACCTAAGAGTCACTTCCTAGCACTATACTGCATTTTTAATGCACATCAAATTTGTATGGGGTGCGACACCCATCAAATTTTGACGCCATTGCCGGGGACCAACGATTCGATTTTAGGTCTTTATTGTTTTAGTGTGTGTTGTGTTTTGTCTTGTGTTTTGATGTTCTGTTTTGTGTGTGTTATTGTGTGTGTTGTGTTTAATTGTGTTGTGTTTCGTTTGTTTCGTAATTTTGAGCATTTCCTTTCTACCTTCCCCCTTCTTTATGTTGACAACACAATATCTATATCACTCTGGTTTTTATGATGAAAACACATTTTTAATAACACATGTATTGTTGATGTGTTACATGTTCTGTTTCTTATTGATTAATATCTTGTTGAACATACTTTTGTGTTTATCTTGATATTTGAATGCACATTTACTGAGCTTGTATATGCTACATCATATCTGGTTGCATTACACATGTTTTGGAAGAAGAAAACCACATGCACTCTTGTGAACTTAAACTATGTGACAAAGTTGACAGTTAAAGTCGACTTCATTATTAGTTGAATCGACTGTGACTGAAGACTTTGTATAGATTTTAAAAAACAATGCTATGTGAGATTTTGCATTGAAAAGAATTTCAAAGTGAACTGTTGTGTCGAAGTCGACTATGTGCGTCACGCATTCGACTGTATTAGTTGTTTGATTTGGAATTCTGTTATGCTCATGAACAGTAACGACTACAGGAGCGTCTGATTTATAGAAATCTATAAATAGACGAGACCTGAGTTGTTTCACAGAACTTTTGGAAATATAACATTTTTATATTCTGTTTCAGATCGTTCTCTATGAATTAGAGCTCCAAGACCTCATCAAGAAGACGGTTGTGATCTTTCTTTGAAGAGCTTCTAAAGGAGATTGATACTGCGCTTACAGAATCTGCACAATTGAGGTGTTCCTAGGTTGATCAAGATCTTTGTTTGCATTCCGTGGTGATTGTTGTTGTACTTGTTGTGACTACAGGAGTTTGACTCGTGGAGTCTGGTACACTTTGAGGATTTTTCAAAGTAGGTTCCAGATTGCAGGAGAAGGGATATCTTGCTGCAAGTCTTATTGTGTGGTTTGCCTATATTTTGGTTAGAGGGTTAGAGAGGTGTTTTATATTTTTGACGTGGAAGTCTCTATAAAAGCCTGGTTGTGAAAACCTTGCTTGCTGGTACTGGAAGGACACTAGATGTAGGCATTGAGGACGAACCAGTATAAAAACCTGCGTTTGAATTCTCTATCCCTACTCTTTTACATTCAGTCGACTTTACTTTTCACGTAGTCAACTTTGATTTTCCGCTGCACTTAATTTTCTATTACTTGCGATTCAAGAAAGTTTGTAAAGTTTTGTACTTTGTGTAAAAGATTGCGAAAAGACTCTGATTTTGAAAACACACCAATTCAACCCCCCCCCCCGTCTTGGTGTTAAAACGAAGCCTACCTGTTTTCCAACAATTGGCACCAGAGGTGGTTTTCATAAGATATTGGAAAAACTAGTCGACTCTATTTTCCTTTGAATCGACTATGGACCTGGGGATGGCTTCCAGTTTTCAAATTTTTGGTGAAGGTGCTTCTACAAACAGACCACCTCTGTTTGCCGGTGAAAATTATCCTTTTTGAAAATTAGAATGCAAATCTTTCTTGAATCCGTGGATAGAGGAATTTGGGATCCAACTTTAAATGGCCCTTAGGAGCCTACTAAATCTGTAGACGGAAAAACTGTTGTTAAACCTTTTACTGAATAGTTAACCGAAGAGAATAGAAAAGCACAGTATGATGTTAAAGCTAGAAACGTTATTGCCTCTGCACTAACTGTTGATGAATTTTTCAGGATATCTCAATGCAAATCTGCAAAGGAAATGTGGGATGTCTTGGAAGTCACACATGAAGGCACTGATGAAGTCAAGAGAGCAAGGAAGAATTCTCTGATTCAAGAGTATGAACTTTTCCAGATGAAGGATGGAGAGACAATCTATGAAGTCCAGAAAAGATTCACACACATTGTTAATCACCTTATGGCTCTTGGAAAAGTGTTTGATAAAGAGGAGATCAACATCAAGATTCTGAAAAGTCTAAACAGAAACTGGCAACCAAAAGTCACTACAATCTCAGAATCCAAAGACCTTACAAGCATGAACATGGCTACCTTTTTTGGCAAGCTAAGAGAACATGAATTGGAACTTGGAAGGCTGAAGGATGAAGACGAGATTGAAGAAAAGAAGTCCATTGCTCTGAAAGCAACAACCAAGAAAATCTCAAAGTCAGATGACTCAGATGCAAAAATGGACGAAAAAGAAATGATGAAAATGATGGTAAGGAAGTTAGTCGATTTATGAAAAATGACAGTCAACTTACTGACCATGTAGATCAAGGAAAAGCAAAGAAAAGCTTCAGATCAAATGTTGTCCAATCCTATGAATGCAGCAAAGAATGACATATCAAACCAGAATGTCCAGAATTAAAGCCAAGGCAGAAAGCAAATAGAAGGTTTCCTCAAGATAAAGGAAGAAAACAAAAAGGAGCCTACATTGCTTGGGAGAATAGTGACTCAGACTCTTCAAGTGATGAAGATCATGATCAAAAAGAGGAGTCTAACATATGCTATATGGCTGCAACAACACAGGATGACTATGACAATAATGAAGATTTTGAGAATGCATCATTAGAAGTGAAGTATGATCTGCTGCTGGATGCATTCAGGGAAGTACATGTTGAAGCTATGCGACTGCAATACAAGGTTAATCGACTTAACTTTGAGGGGAGAGATTATGAGCATAGAATAGATAACATTGTGCTTGAAAATGAGAAATTAGAAAAGGAATTAGAGGATGCTTTAAAATCTGCTAAAGAGATTAAGATTGAAACTATTACAGTAGAGAAAACTTGTGATAAATGTCCTACACATATTGAGCAAATAGATTACTTGACTAGCACGCTAGCCAAATTTACTCAAGGTAGAGACAATTTGAATGTTGTACTAAAATCTTCTAGCAGAGCAATTTACAGACAATGAACTGGTTATAAAGCTCAATCTAACAAAACCAATGCAAAGAAGTTTATTGATCTAAACAAACCTGCTAGAAATGCTTGTTTTCATTGAAATTATGTTGGTCATACTGTTAGAAACTGTTATTACAGAACTGTCGGTGTTCCCAAAGGATTTTATGTCTAGAAACCAAAGGAACAATTGATTAGAACTGACAATCAAGGACCCAAGTTCAAATGGGTACGTACAACAAAAAATTTGATTTGTTTTGCAGGATAACAATCAGATGGAAGGATGAGCAGTGAGAGCTCAAGGATGAACTACATTGGATATGTCAAACATCTTGAGTGTCTACAATGGGTAACAAGTATTACAGCACTGCATCTTGCATTAATTGATTGATGGTTTGATATCTGATTGTATGTGTGATTGTCTGTATGATTGAATGATTGAATTGGTTTTGAAAAACATTTCACGACTCTTAGTTGACTGTATTATGAATCTATTCGACTATATGTTTTATTGTGTACAACTCTGTTCTTGGAAACTCTGTTCACAACCAGAGTCATCTTTCATTTTATTCGAATCAACTATGTCTCTGTTTCTTGTGGTCCTACTGTTTTAAAATCTCAAAATAGGTCACTTTTGGGTTTCTGTCTTTCGCACCCTTTTTATATGGGTCTTCCTTAGTTGTTCATCAAATTCGTATATCTGTGTCTTGTCAAATCTCCAAGAAACCTTGTCTGAGAAAGAAGATTCTTCAAGAAACCCATCTTCATGGCCTCCACCAGTCACACTACCTTCCGAAAGAAAGGAAAATAGTTCATCACTATCAAAACCTCTGATCCAACGGGATGGATAAGTGATGAGGAAGTTCGAGAGAAGTTCTTGAATGCCACACCTAAGATTGTCGCTGATCCTATGAGCGTAAATCTGAACCTATTCAAGAATGAAGGTTTCATATTTCCTTACTGGTTAGAGAGACAAGGTCTGTCAATCTTTGTAGAGATGAAAAGGTATTGGTATCCTGACCTAGTCAAGGTTTTCAACCACAACCTGAAGGTGGAAGACGATGTCATATTCTCAAAGGTAAAAGGCATTGATATCCATATTAATGATTTCATCTGGAACATTGTCACGAATTTACCATCAGAAGGGGCTTTATCTCATCTTCCCACTATTGAGATCAATACCTTGTTAAGCAAGAAACAGGCATACAGGGAATGGCTTAGATTTCCTGGTATGTACGACACAGAAAATGTTTTTGCACATGAGGGTCTATTGAAAGAAGAAAATATTGTGGCACATTTACTGGCAAAGGTGATTCTGCCAGGAAGGATAAAGAAGGATCGGATGACTATAGAAGATGTCCATCTTCTTCGTGCTATAAGGAATAATACTCCTACTAACTGGCTAAGAGTGGTAAAAGACCATATGAAGAACGCAACATTAAAAAGATCTATGTATCTACCATATGCCTGTCTCATAAGCAAGGTTCTGGTTCTTCAAGGTGTTGAAATAAGAAATGAGCAACAAAGGTTTTGGGGATCCTCAAATGTCTTCGACAGAGAATATTTGATGTCACTTGGCTTGGTAAAAACCATAAATGGCTGGATCTTTGTGGAAGAAAATAGACTTGAACACTGCTTGAGATACGCTGATACTGAAAAGAAGGAGAACTCGAATTTCTTTCCTGAGTCAAAGTTCGAAAAATATGTTGTTGAGCATATTAGAATCCTACATGAGAAATTCGACAGACTTGCAACGGAACGCAATGTTGTTCTGGAGGTTAATGCAGAAAGTTCCACTAAGGAAGAATCATTAGATTCTTACTAACTCAAATCAGGGCATATTGGATCTTTCTGGGTCCTCGTGCTCATTGTACAGTTTTGTGTCTTAGGATGTCTGAATGTTCTATTTTCGTGTTCTTTTTGTAATGGCTTAGAATGACATTCTACATTTTGTTTTGTTCTTGTTCTGGTCTTCTCATTGTAATATCTTTGAACAAGTAATGGAAATTTGTGTTTTGATTCTAATTCAATTGCTTTAATATGATTGATCATATCTGCTTTGATTGAATGATTGAATCAACTTTGAACTGATTGAAGTTGACTATGCATGCTTACACTGTTACATTATTCTGCATATTCACTTCTTACTAGATTATTTTTCTTGCATAACTAAATTGCATGATCTGCAAGAGATCTTTGAAAGGTTTTACAAGAAACATTGCTTGGAAATCACTGTTGGAATCATAATTCACTGAGAAGCAATGGAGTCGACTGGGATATTAATTCAATTGACTTGATCATAATAGGGTTATAAATTCCATTACTGGAATTGGGTTATTATGTTGATTGATTATTTTCTTTTGATTATCTGTAATATATCTCTTTTCTGCAATGATTATGCATGTCTTATATGAGATGATATTGTGAGATTGTTGTTGATTGTATCTTTGCATGACAGAATTCATTGATATCTTAACTGCGATACAATTCTGTTTTATGATGTTTGTATGCTCTGATTTTTTCTGTACTGCATTGTGCATCTGAACATGATTGAGAAATTTATGCATGATGATAGGGGGAGCATTAAATTCTTACATATATTTCTTCACATGCCTATACTTCAAGGGAAGTTATCTTTTTCATGTGAATATATATGATAGGGGGAGCATCACTACATGTTTTTAAACTGCTTATATTTTTACTAATGCATCTCTGTTTGGTTTATCAGCATATCATATCTAGAAGCATACCTTTTTTGTTAATGCAAAAAGGGGGAGAAGTATTGTGAAATGCTATCTGGTTGATATATTGTTGACTGATTGTGTTACATTCAGAGTATTTGAACTAATAAGGAGAAGAAGTTATATCTTGTGTTTACTCTGTTATTATTGTTTTGTGCAAACATGGTTGTTTATTAATCATGGTTGTACATCATAAAAAAAGGGGGAGATTGTTGAGATTGATGACAACACAATATCTATATCACTATGGTTTTTGATGATGACAACACATTTTTAATAACACATGTATTGTTGATGTGTTACATGTTCTACTGCTTATTGATTAATATCTTGTTGAACATGTTTTTGTGTTTATCTTGATATGTGAATGCACATTTACTGAGCTTGTATATGTTACGTCATATCTGGTTGCATTACACATGTTTTGGAAGAAAAAAACCACATGCACTCTTGTGAACTTAAACTATGTGACAAAGATGATAGTTAAAGTCGACTTCATTATTAGTTGAATCGACTGTGACTGAAGACTTTGTACAGATTTTCAAAAACACTGCTATGTGAGATTTTGCATTGAAAAGAATTTCAAAGTGAACTGTTGTGTCGAAGTCAACTGTGTGCACCACGCATTCGACTTTATTAGTTGTTTGATTTGGGATTCTGTTATGCTCATGAACAGTAACGACTATATTTTTAAAAGTTAGTTGAGCATTGATTGAAAGTCAACTGTAATGAATGTGGAATTAATTTTTTTGACTGGACTGCTACTAATTTGACTTATCTGTTATAGTTGTCAAGGACAATCGACTGAATTAGTAGTGTAGTCGACTACAGGAGCGTCTGATTTATCGAAATCTAAAAATAGACGAGACCTGAGTTGTTTCATAGAACTTTTGGAAATCTAACATTTTCATATTCTATTTCATATCGTTCTCTGTGATATAGAGCTCCAAGAACTCATCAAGAAGACGATTGTGATCTTTCTTTGAAGAGCTTTTGAAGGAGATTGATACTATGCTTACTGCTTGATCAGAATATACACAATTGAGGTGCTTCTGGGTTGATCAAGATTGTTGTTTGCATTACGTGGTGATTGGTGTTGTACCTGTTGTGACTACAAGGGTTGGACTCTGGATGTAAGCATTGAGGCCGAACCAGTATAAAAACCTGCGTTTGAATTCTCTATCCCTACTCTTTTACATTCAGTCGACTTTACTTTTCATGTAGTCAACTTTGATTTTCCACTGCACTTAATTTTCTATTACTTGTGATTCAAGAAAGTTTGTAAAGTTTTGTACTTTGTGTAAAATATTGCAAAAAGACTCTGATTTTGAAAACACATCAATTCACAGACCCCCCCTCTTGGTGTTAAAATGAAGCGTACCTGTTTTCCAACACTTTCATCATGTCTACCTATTTTGATTATGAACATACTACTTCTTCTGCTTGTCTCTATGATTATGATTCTCCTTTTGCATGTGACTTTGATTATGGTTCTCATGTATATTCTGCTGAATTCTATGTTGAGAACAATATGGCTCATCATCCAACTAATGAATGTGCTCTTTAGGAGCCGGCTACACATAATGAGGATAATGATCATTACGTTTTCACCACTGGACTAATACATTTGCTGCCTAGGTTTCATGGCTTTGCAGGTGAATACCCACATAAACATTTGGAGAAGTTCCATCTCATTTGCTCTGCAATGAAACCTCCACATGTCTCGGATGATCGCATTTTCTTAAAGGCATTCCCGCATTCAATAGAAGGAGCAACATGGGTGGCTTTATTATCTTCCTCTAGAATTCAAGGCCAGTTGGGAAGATCTTAAGCATCTGTTATTGGACAGATTCTTCCATACTCGGCATCATTTTGATTCATATAGCAACTATCCTGGATGGAATGATCCTAACCTGGGATGGTATGGTACTCCACAACATCAATATCAAGAACCACCATTCCAGAATACTTGTATGCCTCCACCAATCCAGGAACCACAACAGCTGCAGTTTCATGAGCCTGCCCAAATAACTCCTCAGCCTTCTACTTATGAGTCTACATTGAAGGAGTTGTTCGAGGAAATGACCATGCGGAACATGCAGATTTAGCAGTTGAATACTCAGAGTATTCAGTTTCAGCAGGAAACAAGAGCTTTCATTTAGAGTTTGACTCATCAGTTGGAACAGATGGCCACTCAGCTCACTGAGGAACAGTCTCAAGATTTAGAGCAACTACAGTTTCAGACTGTTCAGATTCCAGATGATGATGTCAATGCCATAAACATAGGAGATGGGAACCAGAATCATGTGATCACTATGTCATCTACTTTCCCACCTTCATAACTCTTGCACCTAAGGAGACTGATAAAAATTTTGAGGACCAGGCAGATATGAGCAACACTTTTGAGCTAGGTAGACCATCATCATCTTCCACCACTTTAGCCACATTCAGGGAAGTGAAGGTAAACATACCTCAGTTTGATTATGTTGTTAATGATTATGGTGTTCATAATTCTACAGTTGATAGGTATGTTGATGATTATATTGTTGATGAGCATGCTTCGAATTTTAACTCTCTGCATGATGAGAAACAATTTTTGGCATCATATCTGAATACTTCTTTTCCATGCACTGAACATGAATCTGAGCCTATTCTTGATATTGCTTCTACATGTTAACTTGATTCATATTCTAAGAGTATATTTGATGTTCAGCCTGTTACATTGGGATTTGGGTGTTATACCTCTGGATGTCATTTCTTTGGAGCCACATTGCACTAACCATGTTGCAGGAGGTACACATGAGTTTGACCAACAAACACCCATAGTGGAAAACAAAGGTGCAAGCATACACAAAAGCTTCAACATCAATAGGCATCAGCTGAACATGCTCATCAACAATCCTTGCTTCTTAGATCTAGCTGTGGAAGACATTTTCCTACTCGATCAAATCTGGAGGATGAAGCAGTTCTTCCTCAAAACTTCCTTCCTGGATCCAGTGATGGAGAACATCTCCCTTATAGTCCAAAATTTCCAACTTCCATCATGACCAGAGGAGTTTTCTTTTCCCTTATCCTCATTTCCCCACTTCTATTGCACTTGTCCTTCATCTTTTGACCGTATTGACTGCTTTGATCTTATTGTTTGTGACACACTGAGGACATTGTGTAGTTTAAGTGTGGTCTATTCGGGGATATTCTGATTTTTCTTTGTTAGTTTTTTTTTTCTTTTCTAAGTTGTTTTTGTTGTGTCTTGTGTACAGTTTTGCATGTTTCTCTTGATTTCTGGACTTTGTTTAGGTTGTAGGATTTTCCTTCACTTCATTAATACTCCGATTGGTTTGAAATCCTTTGCTTTTCATTGCTTGGGAAGATGATTATGATGTTTGAGAGGTTGATTTGATTGTGACAATACCCTGTGTGAGGTTTGAGCAACTTTATGTTCTTCCTTGTGTGATATGTCTCTTGATTGCTTGCACACATGCCTTGGCTTGACTCTTTTGATGATTCTTGATTGATATGCATGTTTGGAAGTGATAAAAGAATTTTTGTTCTTGAGCCTTTTTAGCCAAATAAGCTTACCTTGTTTTGATCCTTTGATACCCCTTTGAGCCTATGCTTTCCCCTTTCCTTGTTTTGAAGCTCATACACTAGCCCTATGTGAAAAACCATGTTTACCTGAACCTTAGGGGATTTTGGAGCTTTGGAATTGTTTTGGGAACAAGTGTGGTCTCCTTGGGGATTTTGATGAATTGACTAGTTGGTTCCTCTTCTTGTTTTGCTTTTGTAAATATGTTGTGTATCTTCTCTTACAGTTGTGCCCTAAATAGAGAGAAAAGAAAAGAAACAAGATGAGAAATGAAAAAAAAATAGAGAAAAGAAAAGTGAGAAAAATTAAAAAAAAATTATGAATAATGGAGTCAAGAAGAGGATTGAATTAGAGTTTTGGGTATGATTTGACTGTGTTTACACTTGTTCCACATTGCTCCTCTAATGCATTACCGAAACGAATGACAAAAAGCTTCAAAAACCAGCTCCAATGGCGGTTTCGGGGTAAGTACGCTCCAAACGACAGTGTATATGTAGTTCCGGTCAACGACGACACTCCAGCAACCTTCAAACTTTGTCAACGTCAGCAACCCTTGTGGGGGAGATCGAAGTTTGTCGGTGGGTGGGCAAAAGAATGATTGTCTAGAATGCTCTGGCATAAATGACCTTTTCTTTGAAATGCATCCAAATGAATCTCGCGTTTCAAAACCCCTCCAGCCCTTCATTTTCCATCTCATTTTCAATTTTTTTAAACATTATACACATGAACTAATTGGCTTATGACACGTATCCAGTGTCAAAAGTTTGTCTAAATTCTGATGTTAAAATATTATTATCCTACAAATTTTACTATTATGATGATGATATTATCTGCAGTTGAAATTTCAACATCTAGTGATCTGATCCAAATGCCAGCTCAAAAAAAATGTCAACCCGTTTATAGGGTCAGTTACATTGGCAAAAACACTGCTAACTCAACTCCCTATGCATCCAGTTGTTATTACACGTGCTGCTGACACAGTGTCTGTAAATAGAGATGGTGACGGTTCAGTGGTGGGGCTTATAAAGAAGTCACATAATCTGACACCTTCTACCATACAACTCAGTCAGGAAGGAAAGTCTGATATACAATAATTGCGTACTTCTTTTCTTCAAAAAAAGAAACAAAAAAGAAGTTATTTAGTGTTTTTCTCGTAAGCTACAAATAGTAACTTAAAAAAAAAAACAGTTCTTAGGATATGTCTGAGTTGATATAAAGAATTGAGTGCAATGGAGATCAAACTTTTCCCTTTTTATCTTATTCCATTCCTATCTTAGAAAATCAAACAGTGGACCAACTTTCTCATAATTCCATCTCCTCCACTACACCATCAATCCAAATATAGTCTTGAGAAAAATACTTTATCACAAAATCAATTTCATTTTTAGGTTTAAAGAAAAATGCGTCTATCATGCAAAAACTACATGTATTTGCTTCAGCAAAAGGATAGATACCCTTGCCTTAATAATCCCGCAAAAGACATTGAAATTATAAAAAATGCAGTAACCATTCCACTTTTGGCACAATCGCTTTCTCAATGCTACACAAAAGAAAAGCTTATTTCAAATATCGCAATGTTCTACGAAACCCCCTCAATGACAAAAAAAGCTTGATCCTCATATGTAAATCAAAGAAACTCATCACCTAACAAGTTTGAGACAAGGTTACCAATATTTCTACATGCATTATCCTCACTCCGGAACTTTTACTTCCCTTAGAACCTTTGCAGCATCCTCGGGGAACACAGGATTTATGTAACACCCAGTTCCAAGCTCAAAACCCGCAATTCCAATTAGCTGAGGTACTATCTGTATAAACCAATGAGTGTATGCTAATTCTGACCCGTTACTATGAAGTGGACTAGTGTGAATCAT
This sequence comes from Vigna reflexopilosa, assembly GCA_027742785.1. Classification (NCBI taxonomy): domain Eukaryota; kingdom Viridiplantae; phylum Streptophyta; class Magnoliopsida; order Fabales; family Fabaceae; genus Vigna; species Vigna reflexopilosa. The sequence continues at coordinate 15,427,142 of CM050928.1, read as the reverse complement.
ATAGTTGAACGGTGGATTGTTCAACTGCAAAGACATCTTCCTGAGCATTAGTTTCAACAAACCTCCCAGTTCAACTGCCTGCAAAACAAATGTTAGAAGTAATTATCGACCTTTGGAACAAGAAACAAGAATAAAGGAGATATTCGTACATGTGTATATCACAATTTGCAGTAATACAAAGGTGGATCTGTGCTATGTTATGCTAACCATATAGTATTATGAATTCCACAAAGGTGGATCTGTGCTATGTTAGAAGTAATATGCGTGCTATTTCAAAGATACTGAATATGGATTACATCACAATAGATCCTCAGAGTTATAATGCTCATTAGGTCGTAAGCATTACTTATTGAGCACTATCCACTACACATCCCTCACAATCCACTTGCTAATTCTTGCCCTGTTCTAAGTTCATCTGCAGAAGCATCACCAGCGTCTTATGCAGAATGCAGCATTTTCTTACAGCTCTAATCAGATATTCAATATAACAGACTCCCTGTGAAATTCAAAACTTTCCTCTTTGAACCTTTTACTTTTGCAGATCAGAAACATGAAGAGCTTCCAAGCCAGTAGTTCGTTGTTATTCCCAATATTTGTATTGTTTCTCACTCCAAACACTCCATGTTTTTCAGATTCAGCTTGTGTCACTGTGAGAAGAAATAGATTGGGCTGAAAGATGTTCTATTTAGACAGGTCTGGTCTATTTGAAAATTTTGAAGTGTTAGTCTGGCCTGTTACCTGTTATAGGTTTTTCTAGGCTTGGCTTGATATTTTTAAGAGTTTGACTTAGCCTACTTAAAGACCTATTTAGTTTTTATATATGTATGACTTATCCTTAACTATGTTAATTGACTAATAGTCATGGGAAAAATAAAATTATATTTAAAGCAAACTACTTAACAAAATTTAAACCACAACTACTCGATGCACGAGGCACAGTAGAAATAGAATAATCTGACATTATTAGGCTCGTGTTTAACTTTATTTACATGATAAAAACTTATTTTTAAGGTTTCATATCATGATAACTTATTTAAAAGTTTATCTTGCAAGATTTCAAAATAAGATAATGGCTATTGGTAGGTACAACTAAAAGTCTAACACCATTTCAGATCTATTTGTTCAGACAGTATGTTTCTGTCACATGCAATCAGCCCATGATAGGAATGAGTGTCAAATCTCAGAAAATAACTAAAATTTAAGCCTTTAATTCATGCCACACATCAGGTGCATTATATTGAGAGCAAACTAAATATTTGGCACCTAAGAAGCAGGAAGATTTAGCAAATAAACCACTGTTACCTTTTCCGCATCCAATTCATGGAAGTGAGCAGAGTGGTACCGAGGAACAATCCATATCTCAAAAGGAAATGTTGCAGCAAAAGGAACCAGTGAAAAGAAGTTGGTAGATGAATCAATCAAAAGATCTTCACGTTGAATTTTACAAATAAAACATTTCCCTGTCTGATCAAAATGATCTTTCATACTTGCAAGACGGGCAGATACACTAGGTGGAATAATTGGCAGGGCCATCATCTGACTATGAGAATGACTCATTGATGCACCAGCTGAAGCACCATGGTTTTTGAACACCTTCAATTATTAATAAAAACAAGTTTAAGAAAAATTGCAAGAAAAAAAAAAACAGTAAACTATTTATGCAGACAAGTGAAAAACTTTATCAGTTTCAATTATTAATGTCAAGGCAGAAAATAATGGAAATCCAGGCATGAAGACAACATCTACCATTTAATTATCAGTGACAACATCAACCAAAAAAGTAAATAGTTATATATTGTCAATGATGCAAATTAGGCATGCAACTATTGCTTATGGCTTAATTGCTCTGATTTCCCAAAGTAAAATCAACAATTATACTGTCTAGAAGTCATAGTACACAATTGCACACTGCAAGAAACCTAAACATATTTATCTAAGAGCAAATAAATCCAAGATCCACACACACTATTCCCCGATTTCACCTAAGATTTTATACCTTGATATATCAACACATATAACATATGCTGCATAAAAACATATATTGGAAACTTTTACATCTAAAACTCCTGCCTCAGCAAGCAAGATTAAAAAACGATCAAAAAATATCAAAAGACGGAAAAAAAAAGCAACTTCATGCATTACACAGTCAAAATATCAATCCCCATAAGAACACAACCAACAAAGTCATCAAAGATAAAAGGGCTTCATCCCCACACACCCCTTTTAAGCAAAAAAGAACATCTTGGTGCCAATGCAGTGGAAAAAAATACATAGTAATGCTAAAATCTAAAGCATAAGGATTAATTAGCAGAAATAACACATATTCAGGGGTCACAGACGTTATGGACTAATTCAATGTCAACGAGCACATAATTTCACATTGTATTCATATGATTGAGTATTTAAAGTCTGCAAAGAGGAAACAAATTTTATTGATAGACTTAAATCGTAATTTACACCATTTTGAAACTAATACGAACTTCTACCCATAGAGTGAATAGTGAAGTTAGTTGCTCAAAGATATAGTGCGTAAATTTCTAAAAAACATTCAGCAACGGCCAACTCAGTTTTGGACCTTCTACAACTTCATCGTAACCACAATTGTGGCCCTGTCAGCTGCATTCGTACCTAGTTGAAGTGAGTGATATTTATGCCTAAGGTCCTTAAATGAGTAATTATTTAGTCCAATTAGGACCTCTTCTGAATAACTTTACAATATACATTTCAGAGAGGTAAACAATAACAAAAAAATGAAATAAGTTTCTCTATAATTAAAATTATCTTATGCATAAACTAATCTGTAATTTATTTTTCATATAACTTCTCTAAATTTTGATTTTCAATTAACCGGTGAATAAATTAATTGAGAAACATATCTCTGTTTTTCTTTGTATCTTTTTCTCTCTCTTAGAAGTATTTAGGGAAAAGTTTGTCAAAAAACATCCGTACTTTTCTTATCCCCGATGTCAAAGAGAAGTTCTGCATGATGAAATACACATTTACAAAGTTCAAGAATATTTCAAAATATTTCAATAATTCCTTCATTCTTTCTTTTGAGTATTGGAATTCAGCAATGTGCATTGAAATTCGCAAAAGTATTTTCCCAACTTCATTAAGAAAGTAACCAAATTTAAAAACAAATGCAATTACCAAATTTCCGAATTGATTAGACCATATAAACTCGCAAGTAGAAACACAAGGCTGCATCTTTCAGATGCAAATTGTGAAAACTGGGAGGCTAAAGAGAACGAACCTGCACGTATTGAATTGATTTATGGCTTGCGAGTTGTTGGATTCTTTCGGTATAAGCGACAAAAACTCGGCCAATTTCCGTAGGAGGCAAATCACTGAGCTGAACCGGGTGAACCGGAGTTTCTATGACTACATCGTGGAACCCAAACCCTGTCTGGAGCGAACCGGAAGGGGCGTGCTGGGGTTCGGGGAGGGTGCGGGAGAGGGCGGGGTAGAGGTTCTGGATGACCCGGATTTTCCAATCCGGGTCTCGGGGCGGGACCCGGAAGATCTCGGGCGCGCACTCGTGCTCGTGGCCGATGCAGAAGGGGCACTGTTGGTTCGGATTCGGGTCGGTAGGGGATTTGGACTTGAAGTCGGAGGGTCGTTTGGCTCGGGCGGGTGAGAATATGACCCAACGATTCCACACAGCGTCTTTTCTGAGTTCTGGGTTTACGTTTTCCGAGGACGAGGCCATGTCTATCTGTGTTGTTGATTCTTAGGCATCATAACGTTTTGCTTTTCGTTGGTTTATTTACCACTTTGGTGTAATTTTACACCCTTATTACGAGGGCAAAATTTAAAAAAAAAATACGAAGATGGGTTAAGTCGTGTTCTTACATATTCGTGTTCTTCCACCATCTTTTTCAATTTTTCAATTTTCGGTTTTTAAAGTATTTGTCATATTTTTCAGTATGTCTTATTTTAAAGGTGAACGAGGATTCTTCTATAGAAAATACTTCATCGTTTTAGCTAGATTCAAACTAAGTCATAACAAATACTTAATTATTAAGAACATATAAAAATATTTTGATACTATTTATAATAATTTATTATGTTTGTCGATCTTTACCTGTACGAGTTTAAGTAGAGATGTTAGAATCTAATTGTGTTATTCAAATTTTTTTTATATTGGTAGTTCCAAACAAACATTGTGGATTTTTTTAAGGTTTAATACCTATTTTGTTCCCTACTTTTATGAGTTTGGTTCAAAATGATTCTATCTTTTAAAAAAAATTCAACAAGGTCCCATTATTTGTTAAAAAATGTTCAGTCCGGTCCTTTTCGCTCACGCTATTAAAAACTTAACGGTACAAATGTCATCGTGGCGCAACCTTACTGAGCTGTCAAGTTTAACGAATACGTGGACGTTCTTCTATTCTGTTTTTAGTTCATAGTTCCTCTTCTGCGCTTAAAAGGACTCCATTGATTTGGAAGCTTTTAAAGCTCCAAATCTATGCTTGTGACCTTTTCAGAATCAGTTTTTCAGTTCTCTTTTTCATTGTTTTTGTGTCTGAGATCAAGAACAGCCACATATTAAGAAAAAAAAATGTTGTCTTCAAACGTTGTTCCATCATCCTCCCCTCTCACTTTCACCAAACCCAATCCCCATTTCTTCATCAATGCATCTCCCCATCTCAAACCAAATCTTCTCACAAGGTTTCAGACCCAACACAGAGCCACTCATCTCCAAAGTTCCAAACTTTCTTTCACCCCAACATCTCAGATCCAACATTCAATCTCAAAGGTAAGATCTTTCAATGGATATCTTCCTCACCCTCTTCAACCCTCGTCAAAACCCAGGCTTCAAATCGTTAAGGTTGCCGTCTGAAACCAATCCTGGAGGAGAAAGTGTGAGAGTGAAAAATAAGAGGGTTTTGCTCTAATATTTGTAAACCCTAATCCCCAAATAAAACATCAACAACATCAACTAATTAGACTTAGATAATGACCCATTACCTCACCTCCGTACGATGTTCCACTTGCACCTTCAAGGAATCAACAGTAGAATCAACAGTACAATGACCAGAAATCACCACTTTCACAACAGCGAAGAACCCAGAAATGGCGTAATCAGATAAGGGTAAGGGTTTTTTCATTTTAACCTATTTTATATCATTTTATTTTTATCTTAAATATTTACACATTAAATGACTTCACATAGCCACATAAGCATCGTTTTAAACAGGTCAGTAATGTTTTGCCACGCTAGCATATGCACTGTTATGATTTTAACGTCGTCTGCAAAAAAGACGATATTGAACAATTTTTAATGAAATATGGGACCTTAGTGAACTTTTTCGAAAGGTGGGATCATTTTGAACCAAACCCCCAAAAGAAGGGACCAAATAATGTATTAAACCTTTTTTTAACAATTTTATCATGGTAGAGTCTTGTTTGCTAACCAAGGTAGGTAGTGAGAGACGTTAACCTTCTTATAAACTATTCCACCTCCTTGACGTTTTTGGGGCTCCTCTGAGGGTTCGCCTTTATTCCTCGGTGTGTTAATAGCAAACTCAAGAATATGCTGCCATCCACCCAAAACACATACTTCTTTAGGTTAAGTCTTAAATGACACATTCTAAAAACTGAGAACACTTTGAACAAGTCTTTGGAATGTTGAGTTGGGGTTAGAGACTTTACCACCATGTTGTCCACATATACCTCAATGCTTTTTCCTAGCAAGTGTTTGAACACCTTGTCCATGAGCCTTTGATAAGTGGTTCCGACATTTTTTAGGTGAAAGGGCATCATCTCGTAGTAATAGTTAGCCTCTTCCATGATAAATGTCGTCTTCAACTTGTCGACCTCTGTGATAGGGATATGGTTATATCCTGAGTAGGCATCCAAGAAGCTCAAGATGTTATGACTAGTTGTTTCGTCTACCAACTGGTCTATGCTAGGTAAATGATAAACATCTTTGGGGCATGTCTTATTAAGATCTGTGTAGTTTATGCACATTCGCCACTTTTCATTGGTCGTTTTTACTTGTACAACGTTGGTCAATGTTAAGACTCCGACAAGTGTACCGAATCGTATCAAGTAATATAAAATGGTAAGACCAAGTATCCTTTTCCCAAGAGACTCACGACACTAAACAATTGTGCTTTTGCTTAACCAATTAAGACTTATAAGAACAATATTTTGGGGTTTTTGAATGCAAAATGATAAAAGTAAATATGCATGCAATTTGATCAATTGAGGCTAAACAAAAAAGTGAATGGATGATGTTGATAATATGAGATGAATATATTGTTAGGGTTTAGATTTCACCTAATCACTCTCATGCATAAACGAATTCTTCTTCTTCATTAATGTTAATGCCACTTTCTAATTTACCCTAAACCCGATGTCTCGGTGAAGAGAGCCTACTCCTAATCACTAGTTTACAATGTCTTGTATCCCTAACAATTGTTCATACATTACAGTCGCACAGAAGCTTAAAGGCAATCGGTCCTCCTATTCCAATGTCTAGGTAATATTGCTCCTAAGAGAATTCCCCAATTTCTAGATTTACCCATATGTGTCCATATAGACAAAATCAATGATCATGCTATTGAATGAGTTAAACAAAGCATGCATAGAGTGTAGAGGAAAAATCCTAACAATTAATGAAAGAAAGCATATATAATAATAATCAATTCAAATACAAGAGAGATTAGAGGTTACATCTACCCCAATAACAAATGAGATTAGTTCTCCATCGTCATGAAGAAACTACATGTATAATGGAATGAATGAGATAGAAACCCTATGATGAATCAATATTTTATTGATTTCACTTAGTTTATTGTACTAAAATTAATCAGGAAATTGTGCTTAAACGTCCGGTATTTTCCCGTTTCTGCTAATTATGCTTAATTTGATCAGAAATTCTTATTTTGGTTAATTTGAATTTTCTAAGCTAATTAATTATATTATTAATTGCAGGGAAAAATTTGGAAATAATATTTGGGATATTTGAAGGGCACTATGGTGATTTTATGGAAAAGGGTATAGCATCTTGAATTTGGGGGTGCAACTTTGGAACCTTGCTGGCACACAAGGTTATATTCTTGATTGCTATTGGAAGCAGCAGCCAACATTCATCTTGGAAGAAGGGAAGCCGCCACGCAGAATGAAGAGAACGGTGATGGATTATGGGTAGTGCACCACATGATTTAATTGTTGGAAGAGTGCAGCGTATCTTCTTTTCTTTTCCTGGAGCACGTTTCATTTTAATTTATTTAGAAATAGCAGCAGCCCATAATTAATTGAGGAGCAGGTCCATGCAAAAGTGCAGCACGTGGATGTCACTTCTTTCTTCATCTAACAAGCGGTGCAAACTCCAGCAAGTCCAGCTATGCACGTCTTTCACACAGCAGCTTCCAATTTACACGATCCAGCTCCACATCTTCACACAGCTGCACTTACGGGCTGGATTATTTGGTGCAGCAGCAGCTCATCCCTTCTTCATCCAGCTGCTTAAGGTGCTCACGGACAGCCCAGCAACACGTTTTGGAAGCAGGTCCAGCGTTGAAGCAGAGAAAAAGGTCCAACAGCTTGGTCCAATCTTCACACTTTCAGCAGCAAATTAAGAAACCCACTGTCCTGCAAGAAGCTTCACGGGTGCCCAAGGAAGTGATTCCATTTAAAAAAAAAAAGAGGAAGAAGCGGTGATGAAAAGAGGCAGCCGCCAGGGGTATTGACTACTTTTCATTTTTAGGAAGCACGAAGATACCACAATGTAGCGTGTAGAGCCCATAGCAGCTGGAAGTGCTGCAACCGTCGTCACTGTTGACACAAGTTTATTTATTTTTTATTTTCAATGCTTGAAAGCAAAAAATCCACCCAAGAAAAGGGGGCTGCAGCTGCCGACACTTCAATATATTTAGAGACTTGGCTGGAACGTTTTGTAAAGAGAGAGGGCACTTGGCTTGGAACATTTTCTTCTCTATGGAGCTTTTCTTTGAGTTGTTTGATTGTGGATGAATAAGAAAGTAGCTTCCAACCGCTACCTTCTTGGTCTTCTTCTTTTAATGTTTCAGATTTTTCTTTTACATTTTGGCTTTGTAAGATAGAGTTTGGACGGTGCATTAGGAGGGTTGCTTCCAGCCTAAACACTCCCTTTTGTTTTTCTTTAGCTTTTGAATGTTTTCTAAATGAAGTTTTCAAGTTCAAAAGTTGAATGAAGAAAACATTTCCTTTTTCTTTTCATTTTGTGCAAATCTTGCTGCATAATTTTCTTTTGTCTTTTACTTTCTTTAAAGCTTTCATTTCATTTGAAGAATGAAAAGGTGATTAGATGGGGTAGGAGTGCTTTTATGGTGATTGAACTTGAGCCTTGGTCCGTTTTGGTTGCTGGAAGAGATAGAATATCTCACTTTAATTTTATTCTATTTAAGCTTTCACATGTGTCAAAGGGACTTTTATCACTTGGAGATTGTGCACACTGTTACGGTTTTCTTTCTTTATCACATTGTGTTTTGAGAATTGGTGTGCTGGTATGCCATGGCCTTGGTGGAGAATTATTCTAAAAGCTTATTCATTTTAGTTAAAGTACACACATGAGTCACGGCAAAGAGGTTTAATTTTAGAGCATTGCCAATTCAATTTCCTTTGGTTAAAGCACTTGGTCACGTGAATGTGTAGAAAAAGCATGTTTCATTATTTCTTTGTTTAGAATTAATTTACATAGTAGGATTAGTTGTTTTTCATTTCTTTAATTTAGTTTTGCATTTAAATAAATTTAACTGTGTTAGATAATTGTTTGTAATAGTGTTGGTGTCTAGCATTTTATTTTAATGTTGTCTAATATGTTTAGTCGTGTTAATTTAATTGTCATGGTAGCTTAAATTAACGGTGTTGGTCATTAGCGATATTGCATTGCTTCTTTGAGATTTTTGGACTGTAATTGTATTTGCCACTCTGACTTGGTTAATATCTAATCTGTATTTGCACTTACAATTGGGTATACACTTAGTTACCCAGTTGGTGTTGATTCGTCTCTTAGTCGATGAAACTGCATGGTGTAAATTAGATTTGACATTAACATTGCGTTCACTTAGTTCGCTTTTATGAAAACATGATTAGCCTTCGCTTAGTTGATTGACTGTGTTGGATTAATGGTTTGAGTCGCAACTCTATTTTTTTGATCTGTGATTGGGACATTGTAATTAAGTTAATGACCGACTGTTTATTTTCATTCTGTGTTTGATTCCGTATTTTTACATCTCTGTATGCGTTTCTGTGTTCGCATTCGTCTGTAGTTAAATTTTATTCATCCGTATTCACCACAACATTTTCACAAACCCCCCACTTCGTGTCTGACTTAGTTCTAGAACCGCAAAATTGGTCCTTGAGAGACGACCTAGGAGTCATTTCCTAGCTATACTGCATTTCTAAATTGCACATTAAATTTTGCATGGGGTGCAACACTCATCAAAATTTTGGCGCCGTTGCCGGGGACCAACGGTTCGATTTTAGGTCTTTGTTGTGTTAGTGTGTGTTGTGTTTTGTCTTGGTTGTGCGTGTGATGTTCTGTTTTGTGTGTTCGTTTCTGTATGTGTGTTATCGTAAGTGTTGCATTTAGGTATCTTTAGTTGCATATTTTCATTGCATTCTTCTTTTCCCTTACACCCTCCACGAGGTTATTACACCTCATTCACTTTTCCACAAGGTTGGTACACCCTCCATGAGGTTAGTACACCTCACATCATTCATCCGCATCTCCACGAGGTTAGTACATCTCACATCATTCATCCATAGGGTTGGTACACCCTCCACGAGGTTAGTACACCTCACATCGTTCATCCATAGGGTTGGTACACCCTCCACGAGGCTAGTACACCTCACATCATTCGTCCGCAGCGTTGGTACACCCTCAAAGAGGTTAGTACACCTCACATCATTCATCCATAGGGTTGGTACACCCTGCACGAGGTTAGTGTACCTCACATCATTCATCCGTAGGGTTGGTACACCCTCCACGAGGTTAGTACACATCACATCATTCATCCGCAGGGTTGGTACACCCTCGACAAGGTTAGTACACCACACATCAGTCATCCGTAGGTTTGTTACACCCTTCGCGAGGTTATTAAACCTCATTCACTTTTCCATAGGGTTATTACACCCTCCACGAGGTTGTTACACCACAAAACCTTCATGCATAGGGTTGTTACACCCTCCACAAGGTTATAACACCTCATTCACTTTTCCATAGAGTTATTACACCCTCCACGAGTTTTTACACCTTAAAACCTTCATCCATAGGGTTGTTACACCCGCCACGAGGTTATTACACCTCATTCACTTTTCCATAGGATTATGACACCCTCCACGAAGTTGTTACACCTCATAACCTTCATCCATAGCGATGTTACACCCTCCACGAGGTTCTTACACCTCATTCACTTTTCCAAAGGGTTGGTACACCCTCCACACGGTTAGTACACCTCACATCATTTATCCGTCGGGTTGGTACACCCTCCACGAGGTTACTACACCTCACATCATTCATCCATAGGGTTGGTACACCCTCCACGAGGTTAGTACACCTCACATCATTCATCCATAGGGTTGTCACACCCTCCACGAGTTTAGTACACCTCACATCATTAATCCATAGGGTTGGTACACCCTCCACGAGGTTAGTACACCTCACATCATTCGTCCGCAGGGTTGGTACACCCTCCACGAGTTTAGTACACCTCACATCATTCATCCGTAGGATTGGTACACCCTCCATGAGGTTAGTACACCTCACATCATTCATCCATAGGGTTGGTACACCCTCCACGAGGTTAGTACACCTCACATAGTTCATCCATAGGGTTGGTACACCCTCCACGAGTTTAGTACACCTCACATCATTCATCCATAGGGTTGGTACACCCTCCACGAGGTTAGTGCACCTCACATCATTCATCCGTAGGGTTTGTACACCCTCCACGAGGTTAGTACACATCACATCATTCATCCGCAGGGTTGGTACACCCTCGACGAGGTTAGGACACCTCACATAATTCATCCGTAGGGTTGTTACACCCTTCACGAGGTTATTAAACCTCATTCACTTTTCCATAGGGTTATTACACCCTCCACGAGGTTGTTACCCCTCAAAACCTTCATCCATAGGGTTGTTACACCCTCCACGAGGTTATTACACCTCATTCACTTTTCCACAGGGCTGGTACACCCTCCATGAGGTTAGTACACCTCACATCATTCATCCGTAGGGTTGGTTTACTCTCCACGAGGTTAGTACACCTCACATCATTCATCCATAGGGTTGGTACACCCTCCACGAGGTTAGTATACCTCACATCGTTCATCCATAGGGTTGGTACACCCTCGACGAGTTTAGTACACCTCACATCATTCATCCGCTGGGTTGGTACACCCTCAACGAGGTTAGTACACCGCACATCATTCATCCATAGAGTTGGTACACCCTCCACGAGGTTAGTACACCTCACATCGTTCATCCATGGGGTTGGTACACCCTCGACGAGGTTAGTACACCTCACATCATTCGTCCGCAGGGTTGGTACACCCTCAACGAGGTTAGTACACCTCACATCATTCATCTATAGGTTGGTACACCCTGCACGAGCTTAGTGCACCTCACATCATTCATCCGTAGGGTTGGTATACCGTCCACGAGGTTAGTACACATCACATCATTCATCCGTAGGGTTGGTACACCCTCGACGAGGTTAGTACACCTCACATCATTCATCCGTAGGTTTGTTACACCCTTGACAAGGTTATTAAACCTCATTCACTTTTCCATAGGGTTATTACACCCTCCACGATGTTGTTACACCACAAAACCGTCATGCATAGGGTTGTTACACCCTCCACGAGCTTATAACACCTCATTCACTTTTCCATAGGGTTATTACACCCTCCACAAGTTTTTACACCTGCAAACCTTCATCCATAGGGTTATTACACCCTCCACGAGGATATTACACCTCATTCACTTTTCCATAGGTTATTACACCCTCCACGAGTTTTTACACCTTAAAACTTTCACCCATAGGGTTGTTACACCCTCCACGAGGTTATTACACCACATTCACTTTTCCATAGCATTATTACACCCTCCACGAGGTTGTTACACCTCCTAACCTTCATCCACAGGGTTGTTAGACCTTCCACGAGGTTCTTAGACCTCATTCACTTTTCCAAAGGGTTTGTACACTGTCCACGAGGTTAGTACACCTCACATCATTTATCCGTCGGGTTGGTACACCCTCCACGAGGTTGCTACACCTCACATCATTCATCCATAGGGTTGGTACACCCTCCACGAGGTTAGTACACCTCACATCATTCATCCGTAGGGTTTGTACACCCTCCACGAGGTTAGTACACATCACATCATTCATCCTCAGAGTTGGTACACCTTCGACGAGGTTAGGACACCTCACATAATTCATCCGTAGGGTTGTTACACCCTTCACGAGGTTATTAAACCTCATTCACTTTTCCATAGGGTTATTACACCCTCCACGAGGTTGTTACCCCTCAAAACCTTCATCCATAGGGTTGTTACACCCTCCACGAGGTTATTACACCTCATTCACTTTTCCACAGGGCTGGTACACCCTCCATGAGGTTAGTACACCTCAAATCATTCATCCGCAGGGTTGGTTTACTCTCCACGAGGTTAATACACCTCACATCATTCATCCATACGGTTGGTACACCCTCCACGAGGTTAGTACACCTCACATCGTTCATCCATAGGGTTGGTACACCCTCGACGAGGTTAGTACACCTCACATCATTCGTCCGCTGGGTTGGTACACCCTCAAAAAGGTTAGTACCCCTCACATCATTCATCCATAGGGTTGGTACACCCTCCACGATGTTAGTACACCTCACATCGTTCATCCATAGGGTTGGTACCCCCTCCACGAGGTTAGTACACCTCACATCATTCGTCCGCAGGGTTGGTACACCCTCAAAGAGGTTAGTTCACCTCACATCATTCATCCATAGGTTGGTACATCCTGCACGAGGTTAGTGCACCTCACATCATTCATCTGTAGGGTTGGTATACCGTCCACGAGGTTAGTACACATCACATCATTCATCCGCAGGGTTGGTACACCCTCGACGAGGTTAGTACACCTCACATCATTCATCCGTAGGTTTGTTACACCTTTCACAAGGTTATTAAACCTCGTTCACTTTTCCATAGGGTTATTACACCCTCCACGATGTTGTTACACCACAAAACCTTCATGCATAGGGTTGTTACACCCTCCACGAGGTTATAACACCTCATTCACTTTTCCATAGGGTTATTACACCCTCCACAAGTTTTTACACCTCCAAACCTTCATCCATAGGGTTGTTACAACCTCCACGAGGATATTACACCTCATTCACTTTTCCATAGGTTATTACACTCTCCACGAGTTTTTACACCTCAAAACCTTCATCCATAGGGTTGTTACACCCTCCACGAGGTTATTACACCTCCTTCACTTTTCCACAGGGTTGGTACACCCTCCATGAGGTTAGTACACCTCACATCATTCATCCACAGGGTTGGTTCACTCTCCACGAGGTTAGTACACCTCACATCATTCATCCATAGGGTTGGTACACCCTCCACGAGGTTAGTACACCTCACATCGTTCATCCATAGGGTTGGTACACCCTCCACGAGGTTAGTACACCTCACATCATTCGTCCGCAGGGTTGGTACACCCTCCACGAGGTTAGTACACCTCACATCATTCATCCATAGGGTTGGTACACCCTGCACGAGGTTAGTGCACCTCACATCATTCATCCGTAGGGTTGGTACACCCTCCACGAGGTTAGTACACATCACATCATTCATCCGCAGGGTTGGTACACCCTCGACGAGGTTAGTACACCTCACATCATTCATCCGTAGGGTTGTTACACCCTTCACGAGGTTATTAAACCTCATTCACTTTTCCATAGGGTTATTACACCCTCCACGAGGTTGTTACACCACAAAACCTTCATGCATAGGGTTGTTACACCCTCCACGAGGTTATAACACCTCATTCACTTTTCCATAGGGTTATTACACCCTCCACAAGTTTTTACACCTCCAAACCTTCATCCATAGGGTTGTTACACCCTCCACGAGGTTATTACACCTCATTCACTTTTCCATAGGTTATTACACCCTCCACGAGTTTTTACACCTCAAAACCTTCATCCATAGGGTTGTTACACCCTCCACGAGGTTATTACACCTCCTTCACTTTTCCACAGGGTTGGTACACCCTCCATGAGGTTAGTACACCTCACATCATTCATCCACAGGGTTGGTTACACTCTCCACGAGGTTAGTACACCTCACATCATTCATCCATAGGGTTGGTACACCCTCCACGAGGTTAGTACACCTCACATCGTTCATCCATAGGGTTGGTACACCCTCCACGAGGTTAGTACACCTCACATCATTCGTCCGCAGCGTTGGTACACCCTCCAAGAGGTTAGTACACCTCACATCATTCATCCATAAGGGTTGGTACACCCTCCACGAGGTTAGTGCACCTCACATCATTCATCCGTAGGGTTGGTACACCCTCCACGAGGTTAGTACACATCACATCATTCATCCGCAGGGTTGGTACACCCTCGACGAGGTTAGTACAACTCACATCACTCATCCATAGGTTGTTACACCCTTCACGAGGTTATTAAACCTCATTCACTTTTCCATAGGGTATTACACCCTCCACGATGTTGTTACACCACAAAACCTTCATGCATAGGGTTGTTACACCCTCCACGAGGTTATAACACCTCATTCACTTTTCCATAGGATTATTACACCCTCCACGAGTTTGTACACCTTAAAACCTTCATCCATAGGGTTGTTACACCCTCCACGAGGTTATTACACCTCATTCACTTTTCCATAGGATTATTACACCCTCCACGAAGTTGTTACACCTCATAACCTTCATCCATAGGGTTGTTACACCCTCCACGAGGTTATACACCTCATTCACTTTTCCATAGGGTTATTACACCCTCCACAAGTTTTTACACCTCCAAACCTTCATCCATAGGGTTGTTACACCTTCCACGAGGATATTACACCTCATTCACTTTTCCATAGGTTATTACACTCTCCACGAGTTTTTACACCTTAAAACCTTCATCCATAGGGTTGTTACACCCTCCACGAGGTTATTACACCTCATTCACTTTTCCATAGGATTATTACACCCTCCACGAGTTTTTACACCTTAAAACCTTCATCCATAGGGTTGGTACACCCTCCACGAGGTTAGTACACCTCACATCATTCATTCATAGGGTTGGTACACCCTCCACGAGTTTAGTACACCTCACATCATTAATCCATAGGGTTGGTACACCCTCCATGAGGTTAGTACACCTCACATCATTCGTCCGAAGGGTTGGTATACTCTCCACGAGTTTAGTACACCTCACATCATTCATCCGTAGGATTGGTACACCTTCGTTGAGGTTAGGACACCTCACATAATTCATCCGTAGGGTTGTTACACCCTTCACGAGGTTATTAAACGTCATTCACTTTTCCATAGGGTTATTACACCCTCCACGAGGTTGTTACCCCTCAAAACCTTCATCCATAGGGTTGTTACACCCTCCACGAGGTTATTACACCTCATTCACTTTTCCACAGGGTTGGTACACCCTCCATGAGGTTAGTACACCTCAATTCATTCATCCGCAGGGTTGGTTTACTCTCCACGAGGTTAGTACACCTCACATGATTCATCCATAGGGTTGGTACACCCTCCACGAGGTTAGTACACCTCACATCGTTCATCCATAGGGTTGGTACACCCTCGATGAGGTTAGTACACCTCACATCATTCGTCCGCAGGGTTGGTACACCTTCAAAGAGGTTAGTTCACCTCACATCATTCATCCATAGGTTGGTACATCCTGCACGAGGTTAGTGCACCTCACATCCTTCATCCGTAGGGTTGGTACACCGTCCACGAGGTTAGTACACATCACATCATTCATCCGCAGGGTTGGTACACCCTCGACGAGGTTAGTACACCTCACATCATTCATCCGTAGGTTTGTTACACCCTTCACAAGGTTATTAAACCTCATTCACTTTTCCATAGGGTTATTACACCCTCCACGATGTTGTTACACCATAAAACCTTCATGCATAGGGTTGTTACACCCTCCACGAGGTTATAACACCTCATTCACTTTTCCATAGGGTTATTACACCCTCCACAAGTTTTTACACCTCCAAACCTTCATCCATAGGGTTGTTACACCCTCCACGAGGATATTTCACCTCATTCACTTTTCCATAGGTTATTACACCCTCCACAAGTTTTT